>JAWHQI010000408.1:1200000-1935659 GCA_033032865.1 Dactylorhiza incarnata
CGCCTCCAAGCGCATTCAGAACGCCTCCGCGCTTACGCGCGCTCAGAACGCCTCCAAGCGCGTTCAAAGCACTTCCATGTTCGTTGCACGCTCAGAACACTTTAGCGCTCGCGCGCGCTCAGAACGCTTCCGAACACATTCGGGAGCGTTCTCACTTTTTGTCTTTCAGGCTTCTCACTTTTTGTCTTTCCGACTGTCTCACTTTTCGTCTTTCAGGCTTCTCACTTTTTGTCTTTCAGGCTTCTCACTTTTTGTCTTTCAGGCTTCTCACTTTTTGTCTTTCAGGCTTCTCACTTTTCAGGAACAGCCAGTCGCCTTTTTCGCCTCCAACAGAACTGCCCGAGCCGCCCAGGCTGCCCGAAGGGCAAGGTGGTCATTTACGAAAAATGGCGATTCGTGTGCCCCAAATCGGAAAATATGATTCGTCCACCAAGCATTTATGGAAACTGCAAACGGCAAAATTACCGGACCGCCCCCGGCCAAAGCTATAAAAGGAGCCCCAAGGCTTCATTTGAGAGGACCTTGACTTCTGGACCCGGGAGAGCTCCTTGCAGACTTTTGCGGAATTCTCCTTCGGCGCTTGAAGATCTCCTTCGTGGACTTGAAGATCTTCATCATCCCGAAAGGCGACTAGCTTTCTCACTTCCGAAAGGCGACTAGCATTCTCAGAAGAAAAAGACGACTAGCCTTCTCACTTCCGAAAGGCGACTAGCATTCTCAGAAGGAAAAGGCGACTAGCATTCTCAGAAGGAAAAGACGACTAGCATTCTCAGAAGGGAAAAAGACTTAGTTTTTCCGAGAGGTGGTCTGTCACCCTCGGAGCTCGTTCTCTCTCTCTCCAAATATTGTAACGAGCAGCGGCCTGTCGCGCTCAAGTTCTAGTTTCCAAGTTGTAACCCCAGAAGATAGTGAAGTTTGGTCGGCACAGCTCCGGCCGCGTGGTTTTTTACCCTTTCCGGGTTTTCCACGTTAAAAAGTCTCTGTGTACTCAGCAAATCTCTAATTGACTGTTTGCGCGCTTAGTTCGCTCACGAGCTAAGGTGGTTCAAGTGAACCGGTCTACCACGAGCCCTAAGCGTTCCGCAACAACAATGTCTCGTTGCTTTGCCAAACTATATGATGATATATCCCTAAGTATCTTCCACTTCTTTTTCCATACTCTTGAAGGATCCTTCTATAATACTATGTAAGGAAGAGTGAGCCCGGTTGAATATTTCCCGACGTCCTTGTATTGGCCTATTGCTCATTCTAAAATCTGGTAAATGATACCGTGTACATGAATATGGTTTTAAAAAACCACGTTGGAGTGGATATCCGGCATCAACTACATAATATTTAAGTACAAAATTAATTATTATTTATGTGAGAATAATAATCAAAACATCGTTGGCCTCCCAATTTACACTAACACCGCCTTCTTTGTGTTTACCCATAACGCGTAAACTGGATGAGAGATAAATAAAGCCAAACAAGTCATATTCACACACTCACCAATCATGCACACACAAATTTGTCTCTACTTTGGTTTGATTCCATTGGATAACATCAATTAACATCAGTTCAAATAAGCGAGAAATATATGAAAAGAGCAATGTCAGCAGGCTCAACAGAAAGGCAAGCGTTTGAATTGTCAAGAATCTCATTTTCCCTTAAAAAATTTTATGTAGTAGACATCTACTAAACAAAATTTGGAGAGAAAACTTGATCTGGAGATTATGCGAACTTCTATCAAGTAAACACCATACCAAACAAGTAATCTCCAGATCAATTATTTTCTCCAGATAAATTTGACTCCTGGAGATTACGATGAGTTTACTGCTCTTCATTTGCACCCCCTTTTGAATTGTCCCCTCTTATATAGAAATATCATGCTAAACAAAAATCAGGAAAAATGATTTTGAGACTACGGAAACTTCTTCCCTCTTATATGGAAGATATCGTGCTACAGAGAAGAGTACCCGCATATTCGGGAAGAATCAGGTCGGGGGAAGACCCGATGCGGCGGAGAAGACCCCTGCGCTGGAGAAGATGCGATCGGGAACCCTGGATGCCGTCGGGTGAAAGACGCGGCAGGATGGATTCCTCCTCGCGGCGATAGGAGAAACAGCGGAGGTCGCGATACCTGTGATGCACTAGCGCTTCGCCTCTTCCTCCACCAAACGACACAGCCCTGGCTTTGTTTGAGACAGAGTTGAAAATCTGTTGATTGAATAGAGCTTTTAGAATAGAGCTTTTAGAAAAACTCTTATGAGAGAGTTGCAGACTGTTTGGAGAGTCTTTGCATAAGTGATGATCAAATATAGCTTTTTCATTTAAGTTATTTGGTAGAACAACTGTTTGAAAACTGTTTTTTAAATAAAAATATAGAAATATAATGGTTGTGAAAACTCGTGCCCAGGCAAACACGAGTGTCCGATCAAAAAATGGTTGCTCTGGCGAAAAACGGCCGTCCGGGCAAAAAACGGACGGCTGGGTGAAAAACGTCCGACCGGTCGAAAAACGGTCGCTCGGGCAAAAAATGGTCACATGGGCAAAACACGGGCGCCCGGGTGAAAAACGCGCGCCCGGGCGAAAAAATGCGCCCTGGGCAAAAACGGCCGTCCGGGAGAACAATAGCCGCCGGGCAAAAAAATGCACGCCCGGGCGAAAAATGGCCGCACGGGCGAAAAATGAGTGCACGGTCGAAAACGAGTGCCCGGCCGAAAATGCGCGCTCGGACGAAAATACTGGAGTGGTATGCAACGAGGTGGAATTAATAAAAGAGAAAAAACTAAAAACAGAAAAAACGGTTTTTAGAAAGCTATGTTGGACTGGCTTCTCAAAGAGTATCTAAAACAGCTTATTTGAAGAAGCTCTTTTCAAGAAGCTGGGCTAAAGAGCTGTCCCAAACAGTTAAAAAATAGCTCTGGCGGTTGGAAAATAGATTTTCCATCCGCCAGAGCTGTCCCAAACAGAGTCCTAGTTTCGTCCCGCATGTTTTTTAGCCGCGATAAACGCCGTGCGGTTCAAAATAAGACGGAAAAACAAATGAAAATCGCCCTCAGCGTTGCGTTTTGATAAAACAAAACGCTGCTAAACGCGACATCAGTTGTTTTTACTTTTTCCCTCTGCATCAATTTTAGGCTTCATTTGGCGCGGCGGTGGTGGGCGGCGTTTGCGGCAAACACCGCCGCCAGGCGGGTAAACAAACGCCCGACGGTGGCGTTTGCCGCGTTTGCACCCACCGCGGTGCCGCCCCATGAGAAACACCGCAAAAAGCAGCGTTTCGATCCCCCGCCTCTGCCCTCCTGTTCCAAATGCCGCGTTTGCACCCGCCGGGAGAAACACCACCGCCCCGCCAAATAAACCCTTTTAGCCTTTGCAATGTCATCACCTTTTAGCCTCCTCAACATCAGCCTTAGATTTCGCCTTTGCGGATGTTTTAGCCCTATCGACAGCCTTTCCCTTCGCATCATCCTATTTCACCTCCGCGTCAACTTTATACTTTTCGACATCATCCTTTGCCTTCGCATCGTCCTTAGATTTCTCCTCCGTATCAGCTTAAGGGTTTGTTTGGGAGGGCTTTTTAGCTCCTTTTCATTTTCTGAAAAATGCCACTGCACCTAACAAACCGTTTGATTGTCTACCGGTGGGAAAAGCTACCGCGGAAAACTCTTTTTTCTCCTCCTTTTAAAAAGTCACTTGTCCTCTACTTTTCAACCTTTTCGAAAAGCACTTCCTCATCCCGATACAAGGTTAGCGCATTTTTCGCCCGAATGCAAATTTTCCCCCAGTGCGTACATTTTTCTGTCTGGGCGAGCATTTCTTCGCCCATGGGCGCATCTTAGGCCCGGACGCGAATTTTTCACTCGGTCGCTCATTTTTTGTCCGGTCGCGCATTTTCCGCCCGTGTGCGCATTTTTACGCCTGTGCACGCATTTTTCGACCGGGCGCTCATTTTTTGCCCGATCACATATTTTCCGCTAGCACGCGTATTTTTTCGCCCGGGCGCGCATTTTTTCCACGGGCGCGCATTTTTCGCGCGGACGCGCTTTTCACCCAAGCGCGAATTTTTTGCCCGGACTCGCATTTTATCGCCCGGGTGTACATTTTTTCGCTCGCGTGCGCATTTTTTCGCCAGAGCGCGCATGTTTCGCCCGGGAGCGCTTTTTTTGCCGAAGCGCGCATTTTTCGTCGGGGCGTGCATTTTTTGCCGGGCCGCGCATTTTTCGCCGGGGCACGCATTTTTCGCGCGAGTGCACATTTTTCAAAAGCACATTTTCCGGCAAAAAGTCACCGCAATGGAGATTTGTCAAACAGTTTATAAAGTGATTTTCATTTTTGTAAATCTCTGCAAATGGAGTTCACCCAAACAGATATCCTTTTGTAATAGACATTTTTCAAAAACACATTTTTCTACTATCCTTTTGTCACCGCTCTTTCTTTTTTCTGAAAAGTCCTCCCAAACAAGCCCTTACTCTTCTCGACGTCAGCCTTTGCCTTCACATTAGCCTTAGATTTCTTCCTCTATCTCCTTCAAAACCAACAAACATTCTACCTCTTTTATCATCTGCTGCTTCTCAACTTCATCTTCATCAAATGAATTCCCTCAAGGTCATTCTCCTTAACAATTTCAACGAGCTTAGCCACCTTCTTTTGGGGAAGAGGAACCTTAGAGACCGGCATTTTCCTCCAGTTATCAGAAGGAGACAATATAGAGGTCACATTATCATAAATAGTTTTCTTAAGCTTTGCACGTTGCTTCTCTCCCAGTTCACAACTATTGTGAATCTATTAAAAGTACCATATACGTCTATCATTAAGGCTATTTGCGGACTCTGATCACCACTCATCAAATCAGAAAGATCTCATCTAGTTAAGTCGAAATCCAACAAGTTATTAAAGAAAGCAGTATTGGCCATATTCGAATCATACTCTAATTCTATATCCCTTAAGTTCGGTTGAGGTGAAGAGAGAGTATCCATGATGTTCACAGTGTACAGGGAGCTCGAAACATCCGGAGGAAGTCAAAGTGGAACTATCTCTCCGTTGCCTTCAGCTAGGTATATATAGCAGAATACCTAGGGTTTCCACACGCAAAGCCCTCGAGCCCGTCATTTGTCCGAATATACCTTTACAATCTCCTCCTATATTCGTGACTAATAACGGTAACGTTTCAGGGTGCTGGAGAGTAGACAAAATAATAATTCAAACTAAACAAAGCATTCAGGATAGATCATACTAATTAACACATGAAAAGTTTTTTGCCTAAACGGCAAACCAAAAAACACAGATTCTATCCCAAACATAGTCTGAATAGTTATTACAAAACAACATGAATTAAAACGTTTGATGATTCTACTCATCTAGTAGATCATCGTCATCCATGTCCAAGTCTACTTCTCCTCCATAATCTCCACAGTAGCCTGCAAGGAATTTCATGAGTCGGACTCTATGAATTCATAAACATATGCAGTGACGTTTAAAGTAAACTAGCTCTTACTAAATGAGCTTAGCACTTCTAGCAACGGTGAAGTAACTCTGTCAGCATCTCATCCAGTCTAACTAGGACTAGTCACGTTATCTTACTCATTACTGATCACTATGTGCCTCACCAACACATGTGGGCACACATCACGTGCAACATTATCAGATGTGGAATAATGTGTTGTGACCAATAATGTTTAGATTAACATTTATAACGACTTTCAATTCCAGTTGAATAACTCTTGAATCAACTTACAATGAGAGAGGTGCTTGGTTATCAAATGTGGAATAACCGACATCAAACCATCTTGGGTTTTCATCAAGAAATTATTTGGGTTTTCAGTCTGTTATTAGATGCTTGAATGTTGCGACTATAGGTTCTCACTGTCAAAACATAAACTGCGGAAGAAAGTTTCATACATCTATGAACTTTAATCCCATTTCCCCCGATGTTTTTATTGTGAGAGCTCTATTTAATCCTTTGGTCAAGGGGTCTGCAACATTGTCTTTCGATCTCACATCAATTAGGGTCATAATCCCTTGAATTGTGAGAGAGGTCAACCAGGATTGTTTCAGCCTGAGATGCCTTCTTTTGTCATTGAACAAAGAGTTCGTAGCAATCGTTTTAGTAGCCTGATTGTCGTAGTAAACTGCAACAGAACTTATTTTCAGGCTCGACAAAGGAATGTCTATCACCAAATCTCTCAGCCATTCGGCTTCTTCTCCTGCTGACGCAAGAGTGTAGAGTTCGGATTCCATAGAAGAGAGTGCAATACAGGATTGCCTCTTGGACTTCCAGGCTACAACTGCTCCTCCTACTGTGAACACAAAACCACTATTGGACTTGTTGTCGTTTAATTCTGAGCACCAAGATGCATCAGAATAACCTTCAAGAACTGAAGGATGACCAGTGTAAACTAAATCATATTTTTGGGTGTGCTTTAAGTATCTCATTAGCCTATCTAAGGCGTTCCAGTGGTCTTTACCAGGATTACTAGTGAATCTGCACAACATGCCGACCGTAAAGGTTATGTCAGGTCTAGTGCAGACCATGACATACATGAGGCTACCAAGCAGTTTAGAATAATCGAACTGTCTAACCATAGCTCCTTCATTGGGCTTTAGGCGGTTAGTGTAGTTGTTGACGCCCGGAAAATCATGGCCCCAAAATTCGAATCAAAGCGGCCTGAGGCTACTTGCCCAGTGGTTCAGCGAGAAGGTTTGGGTTAGCCATTACGGATGAAACGGAGAGATAAGGGACACAACCCCAGGTGCTGCGGCAGGGAGGTCCCACCACGTACCCAGAAGCTCTAAAGAGTCTTCTCCTCCAGAACCACGAATGGCCGAGCTCGGTACTAGGTAGGCACTTGTTAGGGAAGATTCTTGATTGTCAAAAGGGGGGGGGGGGGGGGTGTAGCTCTGATTTTGACAAGTGCCATTCCTGGTACCCCTGGGGGTCTATTTATAGACAAATCCTAAGGGGGGAGCAGATGGCTATTCCTGTTCCCCTAGGTTTGGTTTTTTAGACAAGGTAATAGGTTGGCGAGCAGGCAAGGGCCTCAGGCTTAACTGGCGAGCAGGTTGACTAAGTCGCATATAGGCGAGTAGGGACGAACTTACGACTTCCTCGCCTGGCCGGGTAGTGAACGTCGGGCAGGGCTTACCTCCTCGTCCTATGCGAGTAAGTACCTTCTCGCGCAACCAAAACTCTTGATCTTTCTTCGTCTTCTGGATTGTTGACTTCTGCCTTGACCTTTTGACCTTGACCTCCGCCTGCGTGGCCTTTAGATGGGCCCACCCTCGGAGAATGAGGGTTGTACACAATCCCCGCTTTTTGCGAGTAACGTAGTTGCTCGGAAAGAATCATCCAAACCTTATTCGACGAGCTGTCTTCTGGCGGGAAACGTACCTACTCGGCAGGCCAGGGACCCCCGGGAGTCAATAAATAGAGGGGGGTGGTCCTTCCTTGGCACGCCACTTTTTTATAATTAATGAGATGCTGTCAGCCGAGCATATGAGCGCGAAGACCGAGCTGTTGATGAAGTTGATGAAGAAGACGAAAAGCTCGGATACTCGCAAGAGAAAAAAAAAGGATCCTCTGATCGTCGCCTTAGCCCCTTGGCCGAGGAGGTTCCTCGGGCGAATCCCGTGACCTCCGCGCCTGAGCCTTCCCTTGCGCCATCGACCGTTGAGAGATTGGGGGACGAAGTTCCTCAATCTACTGTCGAGGAGGAACCCCTGAATACTCACCCGGACCCTCTCCGAGAAAGTAAGCGTCTTCTCGAGATATCGCGATTTTTGTGCTAACGTTTTGTTGATGCCGACGTTCTTTTGTAGGTGGACCTCCCGCGGAGGCGAATACGCAAACGTCCCCGGTGGTAGAGCGCGTAGGTTCCGAGCACCTACCGCCTCCACCGATCCTTCCCGCAGGGGTCGTCCCCGAGCGGGAACCTCTTCGTCCATCATACACTATTCCTGAGCGCGTGACAGGTGGGAACCGGATACTGCTAAAGAACTCCAGGGTTACCCTTTCTGGGGGAAGGGGAGAGGGAGGATCTTCCTCGGCTGTCCCCACGGCTCAGCTTCCTCGGCGCCCTGACAGCGGGTCGTCGTCCCATAACGGACGGGGTGGGCGCTCAGGGGGCCGGCATACTCCTCGGCGCTCGCCTTCTCCTCGCAGATCTCCTCGGCGAAGGCTCAGTCCTCGTCGGGCTCCCTCTCCTCATCAGGTTGCCTCTCCTCCCCGCCGGGACGTTCCTCGGCGGTCACCTTCTCCTCCTCGTCATCAATCGAGGGCGGCACCTGTGCGGGCAGGTATACTTATCGTAAAGTACTGTCTTTAGGTGGTTCTTTTTCTAACTCACTATCTTCCAGCCCGTGGGACATCTCCGGGGTCTGCTTTTATTGAGGCGCTTGGACTTCCTACTCGCGAGTACAGGACGAAGATGGCCTCCGCCTACCTCGACCTGGAGATAAAGGTAGATAGGTTGCTGGCCTACGAGTTTCATCGACGAATAACCTCGCTTGAAGGACGCATCTCAAATATCAAAGGATTCGAGCATCGGCTAGAGATGGCAGAGGGAAAGCACTATCTCGTCACCGAGTTGGACAGTCGGATGGTCGGCATAGAACATCGCTACGAGGCGCTGAGGACGGAAGTGCGTAGCCTTCGTGCGAGTATTGGGTCCATTGGGACGTTGAATCGTATGGAGGAGCACATTCGGCTTGGCGAGGAGTTCTTGGCGAGAGCGAATGAGCAGATGGCCTTCGCGCGCCAGCTGGGATTCAACGGGCGGCTTGGTGCGACCTCGGACAGGCGCGGCGACCCTCTCGCCAATTAGGATTGCTTGTTGATTTGTATTATTAGAACATTATTCTGCGAGTATTGTAATAATCTAGAATTGACTGTGTGTTGTGACTTCGAACCGTATTGTTTGATCGCGTTTATGTTGACTTTGTCTTCTGTGGGATTTTCTTGCGTTTTTGTAGATCGCCGCTTAGCCGCGAGAAGAGTAATCGGCACCTCGCGTATAAGGTAGTTTATGCGACTTCGAAGTGGGCGAGTAGGTAGAAACCTCGCACGAACTTTCGTCGCGACCCCCCCTCCCTTTCCTTTCCTGTTGCCGATTTCTATAAATAGGGGGGTAGGGGTCCAAAATCGGCGTGCTTTCTCGAACTTCTTTAATTGTCTTTCCTTCTCGTTTCCTTCTTCCTATTCGCTCCAATGACGCCTTCTTTGGAAGTCGAGACCCGCCGTTTGACTTATGCCGAGAATTTCATCGCGCATAAGTTCAAGAAACCCATTACTCGCGCGGACGATCTGGAGAGATTCGTCCATCAACACCTTGCGCAAGGCTTCCGGGTCGGCCTTCCCGCTCCCCACGAGCGGATCAACACCTTCTCGGAGGGCAAGCTCGCCTTCTCCCTGTCGCACTTCGAGGTCGGGCTGCGCCTTCCTCTTTGGCCCGAGTTCTGCCAGATCCTTCGGTACTACGACTGGGTCCCCGCCCAGATCAATACGAATGGGGTAGCGATAATCATCGGCTACCTCTGCTTCCTTCGTAGCGAGAAGATCGCTTTCGACTTGGACGTCTTCCGCAAGATCTTCTACATGGGAGCGACCAAGGACGGGGTGATTTTCTTCGGCATCCATCACTGCAAGGTGGTTGGGACTTCGAACAAGGTCCACCGGTGGAGCGAGAAGTTCATCTTCGTCACCGGTGACTTCTCGCATATACCAAATCGCCCTCAGCAGAGACCTTCTGGGGCGCTTGCCACTCGATCGCTCCGGGGCCGACGCGATGAACACTTCCTTGCCTTGAAGAACAAGAAACTCGATATCGAGTTCTGGCGAAGGGACATGGACCACCTCGCCTTTGTGCAGCCTGGCGAGGGTAACATTCCTTAGTCGCAGCCAAAAGTAATTTTATCTTTGTTTCTGGGTCTAACGACTGTCTTCAGGTTTGCGGCATCTTCCATCCACGACTCTTCCTGTGGGGGGTCAAACCCCACCTCCTCGATCTCCCACGGTCAATCGAGCGGCAATGCAACCTGGCGAGGAGGAGGAAGGCGAGCAGGGATCTCCTTTCTCGGAGATTCCTCCTGGCGACGCGACCGAGATCCTTCGCGCAGTTGGATGGCCGTCCGAGGACGAACCACCGGTGATTAAGAAAAGGAAGAGGAAGGAGGTTGCTCGACGCGTCGCGGAGGAGCGAGCTCGCGAGGAGGAAGACAGCGTCCCTGAGAACCATCCCAACTTTGGGCAGGGTTTGCTGAATAGGGGCTTGGATGGAGAGCCGCTGATCACCTGTAGCCGAGAACGTAGCGAGGTGACCTTAAGCACTCGCCTGCCTTCGTGGAGCGAGGATGAGGTTCCGAATGACGATGCCTTCAGCGTCTTGTTCGGGCTTTATGGTCGCGATGATGCGAAGGTTCTGCAGGACGTTTCTCCCCGCTTCCTTGTCGACCAGGGATCGCGGGCAATGCTGTGAGCTTCAGAGTTATTTCATCAGACCGCGCGCAACCTTCTCGGCTCCGAAGTGGAACTCGCACTCCATCGGAAGCTCACGATGGAGGCCGAGAAGCGGGAGGACGAGGCCCTAAGGCGCGCCAAGGCGGCCGAGGATAAAGCCGAGTCCAGTCGGAGCTTCGAGGTGATCTTGGTACTTTACGCGAACTAGGATCGAAACCCGCTCCCTTTTCTTCATATCTTCTAACCTGGCCTTCTCGCATCTACAGGAAGAGCAGTTGGTGGCGGCGGAGACGATCTCCAAGCTCGAGTGCGACCTGCGGGCAAGCCAAGTCTTGCTGGAGGCGACGCAGGTTCGTAACGCCGAGTTGGAATCGAGGATGGCTGCACTTTCCTTCTCGGAAGCCGGACCTTCTCGCCGACCTTCTGGATCCTTCATGACGTCACAGGAGCTCTCGTCTCTTCGACGAGAGATTGCCCTAGCCGTCGGGGACTTAGTTTTCGCGAAGCTTTCGGTGGCCGGCTTGCTGGTTCCTGGGGCGGAAAGCTTGACGACGAAGGGGCTTCTGTCAGACATCTTGAACGCCAACGAGGAGGAAGACGACGAGGAAGAGAACGAGTCGGATTCAGCCGACTATGCTCCCTCGCCTAAGTGAATCTTTTGTTATTTAACAGTTTTGATGCTTCTCGCGGCTGTGCGAGCATGTTGGTGAATCTTCCTTGTGCTGGTGTGATATCGCTAGGCTCATAGGCTCGCATGTTTTCTTGGCTTTCATCAGGGCGACTTAGGATGAAGTCGGGTCTGCCGACCATCTACCTTGCTCGCTTCTTCAACCTGCTCGTTTTATTTTGGATTCTTACCCATAAGGTCACTCGCATTAGCCCCTGCGAGTTAGCATCCTTCTCGCACACCTGTCTTCTAAAAAAGCCGTTAGATAGGAAATGACGGTCGGGGCCAAGGGGACTCATATTCCCGATAACCTTCCTTTTAGTGCAAAGCTGGTGCTATTGAAGAGAACGACTTAGTAAGGAATGACTGTCGGGGAGGTTCCAGAGGAGCACCTTCCAAGGGAACACAACATCCCGAGGTCTCTATCCGACTTGGGTGTTATCGAAGGATGACGTCAAGTAGGGACTAACAGTCGGGGAGGTTCCAAAGGAGCACCTTCCAAGGGAACACACCATCTCGAGGCCTCCATCCTACTTGGATGTTGCTGAAGGACGACGTCAAGTAGGGACTGACAGTCGGGGAGGTTCCAAAGGAACACACCATCCCGAGGCCTTCATCCTACTTGGATGCTGCTGAAGGACGACGTCAAGTAGGGACTGACAGTCGGGGAGGTTCCAAAGGAACACACCATCCCGAGGCCTCCATCCTACTTGGATGCTGCTGAAGGACGACGTCAAGTAGGGACTGACAGTCGGGGAGGTTCCAAAGGAACACACCATCCCGAGGTCTCCATCCTACTTGGATGCTGAATGCCGACCCAACCTGCTTCCTGTTGCTCAACAATTAAACGGGGAGTTAAACACACTTAAGCACATTAACTCACACGATTGGAGGAAATAATCAGAAACGAATTGCTTTGTTACGGGCTCTCAACCCTCGAGGGTACACAACACCTTTATTCAAGGGTCCCCTGATCGGTTAAGTCGATCATCTCTTCGTCGAATTGGGAGGTCGGCGTCCAGACTTCTTCCTGATAATCTCCCCAGTCGGATGAGAGATGCGGTCGGAGGGTAACTCGACCAACGTGCAATGGGGGAGCTGATCTCGACCGTCAAAGCGGAGGCTTGGTTTTTAGGAGAACGCACTACCGAGGCACCGTCCCATCATCCGTTCTGGGTTTTACGAGAATCAAGTCGGAGGCCAGTTTCCCAACCTGACTAGGAGATCGACTTCACCCGCTTTCTTCTTTTAAGGCCTGCTATTCTGAAAAATCTTCCCCATCCCTTGTTTCAGGGGGGTTTATTATTAAACAACCAGTTTACATAAGAGAAGGGTATACATCCCTGCTCAGGGGTAAAACCTCTTTAGATCATCGTCGCTCTATGTATTCCCCAAGAGTTCCCCTTCCTGATTCTGTAAGCGATACCCTCCTGTTGCAAGTGCTTCGTGGACGATGAAAGGTCCCTCCCAATTAGGGTTGAGCTTTCCCACGACCGTCGATCTCCCCTGCGTCCACTTTCTTCAGGACTAGGTCACCTGCTTGGAAGTGCTTGAGACAAACGTGCTTGTCGAAGTGTCTTGCCATGCGACGTTTGATCTCCTCCTGCCTAGCCGAGGCTAGATCTCGGAGCTCTTCGATGTAGTCGAGGGACAGCTTCTGGGCTTCCTCATTCTCTAGTCGCCATTCTTCATCTCCGTCTCTTGCCGCAATCACCCTAGGACTTCTGACCTCAAACTCTACCGGGATGAGAGCTTCAGAACTGTGAGAGAGTTTGAACGGGGTTTCCCCTGTGGCTGTGCTAAGAGTGGTTCTCAAAGCCCACAACACCGAGGGGAGCTGCTCCGCCCAATTACCTCTTAGGTTCTCGACTTTCTTTTTAGTAGGTTGATAATTAACTTGTTGGCGGCCTCCACTTGTCCATTGCTCCTGGGATGATGTACTGACGCGAACCTGAGATCGGTTCCGAGCTATCTGCAAAAATCCTCCAGCTCCAAGCTGGCGAATTGTGGACCGTTGTCGGTGACGATGGCGAGGGGAATCCCGAATCTGCAGGCGATCTCCCCCCAGATGAAGTTCTTCACGACTTGAGAGGTGGTTTTGGCTAAAGCCTTTGCCTCAATCCACTTGGAGAAATAATCGATCATGACGAGAACGAACTTCCTCTGGCCGCTGGCTGAAGGAAAGGGACCTATCAAATCCATTCCCCAGATAGCGAACGGCCATGGGGCGGTGATCGAACGAAGATGCTGGGCCGGCTGCAGATGAAGGGGGGCGAACAGTTGACACTTCGGGCGCTTTTTCGAGAAAGCCTCCGCATCCTTGCGGATAGTGGGCCAGAAGTAGCCATGTCTCAAGATCCTTTGCTCCAAAGTGCGAGTCCCAGAATGGCTTCCGCACTCTCCCGAGTGAATTTCCTCCAACACTCGGGGTACTTCGTCTTCAGAGACACATCTAGTCAGAGGGCCCGAGATGGTCTTGCGATATAACTCCCCATCTTGCAATAAGTAATACGCCGCCTTGTACCAAAACCTCCTTTGATCCCCTTCTTCAGCTGGAAGTTGCCCAGAACTTAGAAAAGAAATGAACGGATCCATCCACGAAAGACGATGATCGATCTCCATCATCTCTCCTTCCTCAATGGATGGTCGAAACAACTCCGTGATAGTCCCTCCTGCACTTGGCCCGTACTTGGCCAGACAATCTGCTGCCGAGTTCTCCTCTCTCGGTACGTGCTCGACGAAGAAGGATTGAAAGCTTCCAATCAATCCTTTCACCTTTATGAGGTACTTTTGCAGAATGGTGTCGCGTACTTCGAACTCTCCCCGAATCTGAGATGCGACCACCATTGAGTCGGTGAAAGCCATGACGTCTTGGATGCCCAGCTCCTTTGCGAGGCGCAAGCCAGCTACAATGGCTTCGTATTCGGCTTGATTGTTCGTTACGGGGAAGAGGATCTCGACTGCTTGCTCGATCCTAGTTCCCTATGGGATGACAAGAATGATGCCCACCCCCACAGAGCTCCTGCCTGAGGCTCCATCCACGAACATCTTCCAAGGGATGGGAGTAGAAGCCTCCTCTCCCGTTTCTGCTTCCACCGAGAAGTCGGCTAAGAAATCTGCTACCGCCTGTGCTTTGATCGCCACCCGGGGCGAGAAGGAAATGTCGAACTCACTGAGTTCTACCGACCATTTCGCCATCCTTCCCGAATGCTCCACCCCTTCCAGGATATTTCGGAGAGGATGATCAGTTATGACCAGGATGGAGTGAGCTTGAAAATAAGGCCGGAGCTTTCGTGCCGACACCACCAAGGCGAAGGCGAGCTTCTCCAAGATTGGATATTTTAACTCCGCCTTCTTGAGCACCTGGCTAACATAGTAAATTGGGAGCTGCTTCTTTCCTTCCTCCCGGACCAGCACGGAACTTACCGCTTCTATCCCTACTCCCAAGTAAATGAGTAGGTCTTCCCCTTCTTTCGGGCTCTGAAGGAGAGGTGTCTGAGTCAACTGCTCCTTCAGCCTATCGATCGCCTTTTCGCACTCGTCGGACCATGCGAAATTCTCGCTCTTGCGGAGCGTATTGAAAAAGGGAGAGCATTTCTCTCCCGCCTTGGAGAGAAAGCGGCTGAGACCTGCCAACCTTCCTGTCAGTCTCTGAACTTCCTTCATGGTCTTCGGCGAGGCCATCTCTAGGATTGCCTTAACCTTGTCAGTGTTTGGCTCCACTCCTCCCGGGGTGATGAGGTGTCCCAGAAACTTTCCCCTTCCAGCTCCAAACACGCACTTTGCCGGATTGAGCCTCATTTTGAACTTTCTCAGCGTTGCAAAGCTCTCCACCAGATCTGCTATATGCTCCGTGACGCTCTTGCTCTTGATTAAGAGGTCGTCCACATACACCTCCAGGTTCCTTCTCTTCTGCTCCTTGAAGACAAGGTCCATCATCCGCTGGTAGGTTGCTCCTGCATTTTTTAGCCTAAAGGGCATCATTTTATAGCTATAACATCCATCCCCAGTGATGAAGGAAACATCGCGGCAATCGGGGGGATACATCTGGATCTGGTGGTATCCCGAAAACGCATCAAGAAAACTCATTACAGGGAAACCGACGGCTGAATCAACCAGCGCGTCGATTCGAGGCAAGGGATAACAATCCTTGGGGCAGCTTTTATTTAATAAAGAGAAGTCCACACACATTCTCCAGCTGCCTACAACCTTCTTAACCATTACAACATTGGAAACCCAGCATGGATACTGGATCTCCGACACAAAAGCTGCGTCCAGCAACTTCTTCACCTCTTCACGGATAGGCCCGGCCAACACGGTGGCGGTGGACCTCTTCTTCTGGCGGACGGGCTTCACCGCGGGATCGAGATTGAGGTGGTGGCAGGCAACCTCTGGGTCGATCCCGGGCATCTCAACATCACTCCAGGCGAAGATGTCAACGTTATCCTGTAGGCACGTTGCCATCTCCACCTTCTCGGTGACCTTCAACGATCCACTGATCTTCAGCAGCCCAGATACTCCCGCTGCGGAGAGTACCTCGATCTCCTCCACCTTCTCGGACGCCTCCAGCCGGGCTGTGCCTCCAGTTACCCTCTCGAACACCTCCGCGTCAGCCATCCAGCTGATGGTGCTAACCGAGCTGAGGTAGCACTCGCGGGCGGCTCTTGGATCGCTCCTGATCCTCACCTGGACGTCCCCTTGGCAATACTTGAGGCACTGGTGGTAGGAGGATGAGACGGCCTTGAAGGTGTTAAGAAGTGGCCTCCCGAAGATGGCTTTGTAGCAGCTCGGGGCGTCCACGATGACGAAACGACACTGGAGAGGGGTACCCCCGAGTGTTACGAGGAGATCTACTCCTCCCTCCACCTCTTGCTTCTCTCCGGAGAAGCCAAAGAGGGGACCATCCGGCTTTCAGACCCTTTCTGCGCCGACTCCCAGCCCGTCAAACGTCTTCTTGAAGATGACGTTTACGGAACTACCGTTATCGATCAGGATTCGATCAACGGTAAAGTCTTCTACGGCGGCCTGGATTACGAGGGCGTCGTGAAAGGGGTTATCATTCCCTAGCATCTCTTCCTCGGAGAAGGTGATCTCTTCCAACGGGGGCGGTGCCTGCGAGGTCGAAGCGACGCTCCTTCGATAGATTTGATGGAGACTTCCTTTGCGGGAAGCTCCTATCCCCGCACCCCCGTGGATCACCCCCACTCCTCTACCTCCTGGGGCTACCTCCCCTCGACCTCCGTGGTCGACTCGGTCCTCGTTTCTTCTTCGGCCGGCGTCCTGAACCACCGGCTGCTCGACCGGGGCTTCTATCCTCCGCTGCTCCCCTTCTACCTCTCCTACTGCCAGCCTTCTCCTGGCTTCCCAAAAGTCCGGGCAGACCATCGTGCCATGCCCTTCCACCTGGTGGAGGTCACAGTAGAGGGGAACCTCCTCTACCTGCGGCCTCCTCTGCTTCCTATTCTTCCGACCCTGCCGATTGCCGCGCCTGGCAACCGCCATTGCTTCCTCCCTTCTTCTCTCCTGACGCCCCTCTGGCCTGTCGATGCGCCTTCTCTCCGGGGATCTCCTTCCCCGATCCTGACGCTGAGGTCCCCTGGCCGGCTTCCACGGTGGCCGGTTAGCAGGGACTTGGTAGCGTCTTTCCTCCTCCCGACGCTCCGGAGCCACGATGAGCCTCCTCTCATCGTTCCTTCTCGGCTCCTCCCTCCTGGGTTCTCTTTCTCTCCTTTCTTCCCTGCCTCTTCCTTCTGGCTTCCGCTTTTCCGCCCTCCTGGGCTCTTCCTTCTTCCTCTTCTCGGGGGGACTTTCCTCCTCCTCCTCCTCATCTTCCTTGGTCACTCGGGTGAGCCTGGCCAGGAAGCCGCGGTTGGAAGCCTCACCCTGGACGAACTGGTTGGCCCTTTCGATGAGGTTGGCGTAGGAGTAGGGAGGATTCCTACCGATCTCCAACTTAAAGAGGCCCTCGCGGAGGCCGAAGGTTAGGGCCAACCGCAGGGTGCGACCATCCACCTCCTGGATGTGTAGCACCTCTTCCTGGAAGCGATTGATGTAGTCCCCCAGCGTTTCTTTTGGTCCCTGGGTCAGATGGAAAAGGGTCGTAGCCTCCTTCTTCAACTTCTTTGCCGTGGCGAACTGCATGTTCAGCCCCTGGCAAAGGTCTTCAAAGCAGTAGATGGAGCCTTCCGGCAACTGGTGAAACAGTCCCTTGCCTTCCCTCGGAGGGAAATCGCGAACAGCCTACACTTAAAGGCGTCCGACATGGTCCGAAGGGAAGCGAAATCCTCGAACCACTGGATATGACGGATAGGGTCCTCTCTCCCCGAGTAGTAATTCATCGAGGGATCCCTGAACCCCTCCGGCACTGGCGCGACGAGGATCTCCTCGCAGAATGGGCTCCTCCCCCTATCTGGCGACGATCATCATCTGGCCGAGTATCTCCCCCATACTCGCTCACCTGGCGAGTATGATAGAATCTCGCTTGCTCATCCTCCTCGCGGAACCGAGTTCCGCCAGGTCCTTGAGATGCTCGCAGACCAAACTGCGACTTCCTCGGTCGCTCGAACTCCTCGGCGTGCGCCTTCCCTGCTCACTGAGTGCGAGCACCTTCCTCGGGCGGGCCCGGGCGATGAGGTGAGGTCGCCGTTCCTTCTGTGCGAGGTAGAAGAGCCGCTCGCATGGTGCCTTCCATCCTTTGCGCGAATTCTTCGAAGACAGCCAACGATACGAACTCGCCGCCTCGAGCCGAGTTTCCCGCCACCTCCTCGTGGTCGCTAGCTGCTACCATCTCACTTTTCTACCAGACTTTCTTCCTCTGGCCGCGATCCACGCTCACTGCACCAAAGTGTTGACGCCTGGAAAATCCTGGCCCCAAAATTTGAATCAAAGCGGCATGAGGCTACTTGCCCAGCGGTTTAGCGAGAAGGTTTGGGTTAGCCACTACGGATGAAACGGAGAGATAAGGGACACAACCCCAGGTGCTGCGGCAGGGAGGTCCCACCACGTACCTAGAAGCTTTAAAGAGTCTTCTCCTCCAGAACCACGAATGGCCGAGCTCGGTACTAGGTAGGCACTTGTTAGGGAAGATTCTTGATTGTCAAAAGGGGGGGGGGGGGCAGCTCTGATTTTGACAAGTGCCATTCCTGGTACCTCTGGGGGTCTATTTATAGACAAATCCTAAGGGGGGGGGGGGGGAGCAGATGGTTATTCCTGTTCCCCTAGGTTTGGTTTTTTAGACAAGGTAATAGGTTGGCGAGCAGGCAAGGGCCTCAGGCTTAACTGGCGAGCAGGTTGACTAAGTCGCATATAGGCGAGTAGAGACGAACTTACGACTTCCTCGCCTGACCGGGTAGTGAACGCCGGGTAGGGCTTACCTCCTCGTCCTATGCGAGTAAGTACCTTCTCGCGCAACCAAAACTCTTGATCTTTCTTCGTCTTCTGGATTGTTGACTTCTGCCTTGACCTTTTGACCTTAACCTCCGCCTACATGGCCTTTAAATGGGCCCACCCTCGGAGAATGAGGGTTGTACAGTAGTCGTATGGTGTCTCAGATGCTCTACTGGCACTGTATCCCCACGTGTCCAACATGGACTTTATGTAGTGGCTTTGACTTAGGGAGATACCATTCTTCCCAAAGCTCACTTGCATGCCTAGTATAGTGTTAGCTACACCTAGGTCTTTTATGCTAAATTCTTTTATTAGGTCTGACTTAACGTCATCCACTTCAGATTGATCAGACCCTAGAATGAGCATATCATCTACGTATAAGCATATTATGACGACTTTATCCGATCTATTACGTATGTAAAGACATTTATCCGAGAGACTCGACATGAATCCCATGTTCTTTACACTATAGTTGAACTTCTCATGCCATAATTTCGGTGCTTGCTCCAGTCCGTATAAAGACTTAAGTAATTTACAGACTTTCGATTCGTGACCGTTTACAATGAAACCTTCAGGTTGACTCATGTAGATCTCTTCGGTCAGATCTCCGTTCAAGAACGCAGTCTTAACATCCATTTGATGAACAATAAATTTCTCAATGGATGCAATAACAAGGAGAACCCGAATGGTTGCCAAGTGACACACGGGTGAGTAGACATCAAAGTAATCTACTCCGCTGACTTGTATGAAACCTTTAGCCACCAGGCGTGCTTTATACTTAGCTATGCTACCATCAGGATTCAATTTCTCTTTCAGAACCCACTTACACCCTACGGTTTTAGCCCCTTTTGGCTTTTCAACCAACGTCCAGGTGTTATTCTGAAGAAGAGAATTCATCTCTTCATCTATAGTTTCTTTCCAGAGTAGTGAATCCCTGGATCTCATCGCTTCCTTATAGGTGGATGGATCGGCCTCAACGTGGTAAGTCACAAAGTCACTACCGAAGGTTCTGGGAATTCGCTCTCTTAGAGAAGTCCTTTTAGACTCTGGGCCAGAGTTATCTACCGGAACGGAATAGGAGGTGCTCGACACTGATTCAGGATCTTCCTCAGTAATAGTTGTTTGCATACCTGGGATTGTTAAGTTCTTATCTTTGAGAAATTTATCCTCGAAGAACACCGCATCCATAGATTCTATTATGATATTATTAGAAATATCAAGGAACCTATCTGCAGCACTATCCTCAGCACAACCTAGGTAGACACAAGTATTGGTCCTAGGTCCAACCTTAGACCGTCTAAATCCGCCTTTTGGTTTTACTAACCGCACCCCAAACTGGTCTGCTAACAGCCTAACTCCGATGTTCTGAAGGGCTACTGGCAGCCCACATGGGGCATTTAGGTAATTTTCCCCTCAAAGCCCTCTGGGCGAGTGGTCCATGAAGACACCACTCGCCAGGCTCCTTTCCCATCATGGTTCGTCGGGCGAATGATTTATGAGGTCATCACTCGCCATGTGTTCGACTCGCTTGCTGTGCGAGATCTTGGGCGCTCTCGCCCCATCTGTTATGATGCCTATGCGAGTGGCCCGCGAGTGCGAGCCTCACTCGCCCAAAGATCTCTTAGACTCCTGTTCCGCTCCTTGCCCTGCCACCTGGCCCCTGGGGCCCACTGGACCCACTCTGCGAATACGGGGTTGCACACATTCATGCCTTGTATGAACCCTAAAACTAAAAAAAAGAAAAATAGAGATGGAAAAACGACCTAGGGTATGAATAACATCCGTGGAAGTCCCTCCGACGAGATACATCCGATGTTAGTGGCGGAATGGAGAGCCGGTGAAGCCCCTCCGACGAGGTTGTGTGCTCAGGCGAGGGGGCGGGCAAGGCAGCGTCGAACTGGGCGGAATAGGTGAAGAGGCGCTGGAACCGGGAAAAAGAAATGTGGGTTGCGATTATAAAGAAGTAGGGTTTCTAGTTTCTATTTTTAAAACTTAAAATATGGTCTGCGAATAGCCAGTTTGGATGTGCATTAGCCACTGCCTTTATTTTAATTTAAATATTAATTTAAAAATAAATTGAATGATAATCTCTGTACATTTAAAATGAACGTCTGCGATTAATCTGATGATATTCCACCTTTACACCACAAAACTCTGCTCGATATCTTCAACCCGCTCGAAATCCGTATGGTGCGAGAGGGGAGGTTCGAGACTGCGAGAGTACTCTCAAGCCTCAAGCGATGATATCCTCTTCTTCCTGCCCCCGTTTACTGCCCTTCTCCTCCTCAATGACAACAAGAATGCGAAGCGCATGCCGCCGCTCAACGGTATTCTTCGCCTCCGGCGACCGCTTTAATGATCGCAATGACGCCGACAAGACCGGCTCCTCGTCGGAGTTCATCCAGAAGATTCTGCTTCGATCACTAGCAGGAGCCCTTTCCATGGCCCTGGTTTCGTGCAGTTATGGTCCGCCCCTCGCAGCAGAGTCCATGCCTCCTCGGACAGAGGTCTGCCAGGAAGAAGCGTATGCGGCGGAGGAGGTGCCGTCAACGTCGGTGACCAACGATGATCTCGCGGAAGAGGCTTGGGAGGTCGTTAACGAGAGCTTCTTTAGTGGCGCCGGGAGGCGGGACTGGTCGCCGGAGAAGTGGCTGGTACCTTTTTTTTGTTTGGGTTACAGTGAAGTCCATTTAATTTGAGCAATGTTATATGCAGGCCGCTTTTGGCTTTATGCATGCCACGAATATGTGCATGCCAAATTTGATATATGCAGACCAATTTCAAAAAACAAATACATATCTTCTATAACTCATCAAGCCATCATTCAGTTGAAACTTAACAAATCTTTACTTAATAAAAGCATCAAAAGAAACAAAACCCAAGGCAATTTCACTCATATTTTGACAATGAAAACGCCAAATGAACCAAAATTAAAAATTAATAGTTCTTCGGATTTAGCACAGCCTGCTTCAAGTGTAACTGAGGAGCTACATCAACAAGATTCTTTTGAATGAGATCATCAACCCTATGGTATAAAACCTTTACATCGTGAGGTGTACTGGCTGCCTCAAGAAGGAAAGTGGTAGAATTGAACCTGGAGCTACATCAACAAAACCCAAGGCATATTACCCACCAACTTCTCTAGATAATTGAACTTGACATTTGCATTATGCCTTACCTCCAAGGCTTGTATAAGTAACTCCGGAGTCTGCTTGTACATAGAGCAAGATTCCTTATCCTTGGGCTCTATCACGAGTGAAACCTGCTTTTGGTAATAGTCATAAGCACCATAAAATAGAGTACAAAAGAGCAGCAAATATAGAATTAGCTGTTGGTACAAACAGAACCTAATATTGCTCTCATAATATGTAGATGGCAACAAATATAAAATTAAGTGCTGGTACAAACAGAACCTGTACATTCTGGTACAAATAGAACCTAATTTGTGTCATTTTGGTTCTTTGATGCATTAGATGCCTCATATAGTGACATTCTGGAGACATCTCTGGAGTTGGGATTCAAAGGCGCCAGTACACCTCCAGACGCAAGTAGGTGCTGGTACAAACAGAAGAGCTTATTCTGATAGAGGACCAACTGCAAAAGAGTACAAACAGAACCAAAACTGGGTGCAAGTTTACTAAACTATACTGGGTACAAACAGAACCTGGAGATTCCTTATCCTTGGGTACAAACAGAAGAAATTCCTTATCCTTGGGCTCGAGTCAGTCAAATTAGGTGCTGGTACAAACAGAACCAAAACTGGAATTACATTCTGGTGCAAGTTTACTAAACTATAAGAGCTTATATACATACCTGTACATTCTGGAGATTCTTTGGAGATGGTTGGGTAGCAAGTAGAACCAACAACAAATATCCCAACTCCAACAAAAATGTAGAATTATAAATCCTGGAGATGGTTGGGATAGCAGCACATATCATCAAAATTAGAACACCTAGAGATGGCACAAAATGACACAAAGTGCTGTTATAATGATACAAAAGTATAGAACCTGTAGGATATGTAGTGGCAAGGTTGTACTAGCAAAACTGCGGTGACACAAAACTGTATCTACAAATTACCAATGTAGAAATAAATTAGAGTAGAGGATGAAGGCTCAACCTTACAACTCATCAAGTAGAACCATATGTACAAATTAGCAAGTAGAGGCTCAACCTTACAAAAGTTGTATCAGCAAAAGTAGAAACATATGTACAAAATTTAGCTTGCTACCAAGTAGAGGAAGAAGGCTCAAAATTCTGATAGAGGATCCAACTGCAAAAGAGTAGAGACACAAAATTGTAATAACAAGTGAAACATCTGTTTAATTATAATCAAAGCGCATCGCAAGATATTTAGTAACATACCGTTCAATTCAAGGATCCGCCAAACTAACAATCTTACTTCCATATTGTATAACCCATTCCTCTGCAATTGATTCGTGAAACCGCATCCATGCAGAGAAAATAGGTGGCATTGGACAATCTTCCATCATTTGCAATTGTATGAAGTGGTTGTCGTTCACAAAACCAATAAAAATAATCTTTTGGCTTTTTGATGGAGCAGAATGTAAGGGCAAAAAAGTGAAAGACTGAAATCGAGAGTAATGAACAACTACCACATTATAGCATGATGCTATTACTAATCCTATATCAGGCATTGACATCCATTTGTCAATCGGAGCTGGAACTTTATTGCAATCCAAAGATTGCATTAATTCATGTAGCCTGACACTCCCAAATATATCTGTGTATAAAGTTACCCTTTCTTGGAACTCCTTTACTAGGTCATTTCTAACTTGTTGCCAATTCTCCCGCATGTCTAAAGCATTACTAACCACACGGTAACCACAGTGCCCATCTCCTGCCACATTTATGACATCAAGTATATGTTTTGAAATATAAGGAGGCATCTCCTTCCGAATGCAATTTAAAAATCTCTTATTGTCAGGACCGCATTTTCGTGCAAGTTTTCTCTTGAACTGTAGTTGTTCTTTCCCAATAACATGTTCAAAATGTGAGGGATCCCTCTTTGTTGATTTGAAATCCCCCTTCAATTTATTGTTGCTGCCCTTTGGCCTTCCTTTCAAACGTAATGACATATAAGGCTCTATGGTTTTACTTGTAGAAGGCTCCAAAAGCTCTCTTAATTTTCTTTTAAGTTCATGCTTGTGTATATCATCTGAGCTGTTGTACTTTTTAAGTAGACAGTCCAACTCCGTTTGTATGTCACAAGGCGGCATATGCTCTTCCTTAACTGATGTTGCTTCTGGAGGGATCTCATCCAATGTCAACTTTTTCCAATGCTTATGGACCATCCATAAGGGGAATGCACTTGATTGATTCTTGTAAATCATCAATTCATGTGCGCAAGGCAAACCGAGTCTTTTCCTTACCTTATGTGTGCAATCTGTCGCTTCTAGATACCCTGACCGTACAAGTTCTTCCTTTTTCATAATATCTAGGGCAACAATAGATATAAAACCAACCAAATTGGAATACAAAGCCCCACTAAACATGTTATTTACCTGTATAATGCTTTGGCCAAAGGATTTTTTGATGTCAGTGTGTTGCAGAGTTATCATTTGATGAAATGATCTCCAAACCGTAGTCAAGTTGCTTATTGGTACCTCCAAAATTTTTTTTAACTGGCTATGACCACTCTCAACCCGATTGGTTGTAGAGTTGCCTAGATGCAAAAGTGTATCTATCCAAGCTGACACAAAGCAGTGTTTGTAAGAATCAATCCAAGTCGTGACAACATAACGCATAACCTCTGGATATGTATCTGCATAGGTTGTTAGCATAGAGTTTTGTCTCAAATTAAACTCATGAGCTGTTGGAGAATTTACCAAGTTTTGCCATACACATAAGAAGGTCTCACATTCCTTCCCTTCTTTGAAATTTTTTTTGCAATGCGCTAAAATATTTCTACTGATATGCAACTAACATATAGACTGAGGGAAGACTAACTTGATGGCATTCATAAGTGCAATCTCTCTATCAATCACAAAAACACCTGGTAAAGAACTTGGATATAATGATCCACGAAAACATTCAAGTGCCCATTTATAGCTCGCCTCAGTTTCATTCGACATAAAAAAAAATCCAGCAAAAAAAGACAAATTGGTTGATGTAACCCCAACAATAGAAAGCAGAGGCATTCTGTATCGATTAGTTTTATAGGTGCAGTCCGTAATAAAAACATCTGAAAACAAGTTACTCAACTGAATAGAGGTCGGATGAGCAAAATATAATCTTTCTAAGATGTTGGTATTGACATTAGCATGACTATAACTCACATAACTTGCATCACATAAGCACTTATACAGAAACTGAATAGGAGTACGACCATCCAACTCTTTCTTATACAGTTTAAACTTATGATTGTATATTGTCCTCATTGCTGTTTTGTTATCATGATTTCTTTTCTTCAAAGTAAATAAAATTTTCTTGGTTTCACACCAGAAGCATACATATCCTGCACAATTTCTTCTTCACTTTCATCCAATCTACCTGCATATGAGTGAGCTTCAAAATGTACAAAATTGTGATTATGATTACCACATATGATTTCAACTCGCCAAATACTAACATTTGCATCCTTTCGACCTTGAATAGCAAAAGGACAACCACAACGTTTTGAGCTACTCTTCCGTAAATTTTTCTTAACAAAACTTTTGTTATATTGACTAAGGCGAGGGAAACCTGCTCTATCACAAGTAAGTAAGATTCTAGGCCTTGCCTGCGCTGTTAGCTTATCTAGTCGTTGAATGATAACAACAAAACCAAGACCAATGCCAACCTTACGAGCCCATTCAACCAACTCATCCTTGCTTGGGAACTCCATATCAGTAGTGAAATGAATATCAACATCTACACTAGCGGTTTGGGGTGGTCCTTCAATACTCAACAAATTATCATCTAAATTCATTTCCAATAAAATAGATTGGAACACTTGTTAATAATAGAGCAAAATTCACCACCATACAATCAATCAAAACAACATACACTATCCCACTTCTGATATGCATTCAACATTGGAAGGAAATGTTGAGATTTTCTCTGATTACCTGAGCTTAGAAATGTTGAGGAATTTCTGATGGCAGCAGGAATGTTAAGCAAACCTGCAAATAAAAGTGATAACCCTAGTTAGTGACTAAGCTGGAAGAATTGTTATGCACACAGGTGTTATCAGGAAAAAACTAGGGTTTGCGTCGAGACGGCGATGACCGGAGGACCAATCAGAAGGGAAAAAACTAGGGTTTGCAGGAGGAATCTAACCTGGGAATGGCAGGAGGATCAATCGGAAGGGAGAGCTTCGAGCGGCGATTTGCGGCTAGACGACGAGGA
The DNA here is from genome assembly GCA_033032865.1 of Dactylorhiza incarnata. Taxonomy (NCBI): domain Eukaryota; kingdom Viridiplantae; phylum Streptophyta; class Magnoliopsida; order Asparagales; family Orchidaceae; genus Dactylorhiza; species Dactylorhiza incarnata. Next base: position 1,225,842 of record JAWHQI010000408.1, read on the forward strand.
TCGGAGCGGCGACATTACCGGCTAGAAGGAGACGACCGGAGCGGCGACCTGCGGAAAGCTTCAAGCGGAGCAGCGACATTTTAGGGCCTGCGTGTTTAAAATCGTAAAAGCATTACATTTTCTAAAATGGTGGTCTGCGTTTAGCCTAAACAGGCCTGCGGATAACAACGCTCTTTAATTTAGGGGCTCATTTGGTTTGTTGGGATTAAAATATGAGAGTTGATATTAGCAGTCCAATTCTCTATTCGCACCCCAAAAACAGTAGAAATCTTAATTATATTTGCAGTCTAATTCTCGCTAATCGCACCCCATCAAATAACCTCCTCCTCTCCATCTCTCTCCAGTTGCCTAAACCCTAGCCGTAGTTCTACCGGTCGCGTCGTTTCCCCCCTCTTAAATTCACCTTCAAAAAAGAAGGAAATTATCGTGCTAAAATCTCAAAAAAGTAGTCAGTTTTCTGGTTAGAGGAAGGTTTGCATGTCATTTAACTTGGTTTAGAGTTAATTCCTCTATGCATGCTATTTAACTTGTTTTCCTGCTAGGTTTTTAAATTGTTTTAGTCATTAAGATGTTTTTCTAAGCTTCTAGTACTTAATAAATCAACAAAGTGTTTCGCTTATTTGGGTTGGGAGTGGGGTGAAAATTTTGGACTACAAATAAAATTTATGGACTACGAATAGCGATGGACTGTGAATAGCCAATTCCGGACGGCTAATATCAACTTTCTTAAAATATATGCTCAGGTAACATATTACTCCGTTTGGCGCGACATTTTTTGCTACGGTGAGTTTGGACAAAAACACCATTATCATTGAATGTGATACCGCCTAGGGTATCGGCTGGCTAATAGGCGCGGCGACAGCAGCTGGCTAACGCTCGAACTGATGCTGGGCGACAGCGGCGGCGACAGCAGCTGGCTAACGCTCGAACTGACGCTGGGCGACAGCGAGCGGATTCCGAACGGGAGAAAGAGAGGGAGAGAGGAATAGAGGAAGAAGGAAGACAAGGGGAGCAGCCCCTCCTAAGATAGATGATCCAAAGATGAAAAACAAAACATACAAGGAGTTCCCCTCATATAGTGAGGGCCCAAACAAACCCTAAAACATAAACATAACTTGATAACCGCACATCGCAATTAAATTAAACCGTAGGTTCGGTTCCTTCGTTCTCCGCCGAACCATTCGTCTCACACGCCTCGCGTCCCCTCCGCGTGTACACCTGCCATGGTGGATCCTCCGCTCCGAGATCGGTAACAATACCGCCGTCTGGGAAATTGGCCTTGTCCTCAAGGCAATAATCGGGGAACTGGCGGCGAAAGTCATCCCGAAGGAGCCACGTGGCGGCGGCGGCCGGTCGGTTGCGCCAAGCTACTTGAATCTCTTCCTGGGTAGTGTCTCCCGGGCGGTGGTGTCGACGGCCGAGAATAGCTTCTGGATAGAGTGGTTCGGACCCGGAGTAGTCGAGGTCGGCCGGAATGTGGTCCCCGACGGGGTGGTCGCCAACGACCCGTCGGAGCTGTGACACATGAAACACCGAGTGAATGCGGCTGTTGGCAGGCAGACGGAGTCGGTACGCCACGGCCCCAATGCGGCTGATAATCTCGAACGGCCCGTAAAAATGGGGCGCTAACTTCGGACACGGGCGGCGTGCTACGGTCAGTTGGCGGTAGGGGTGTAGTTTGAGGAACACCTTTTCGCCCACTTGGAATGTCAAGTCCCGGCGCTTCCGGTTTGCAAATGATAACATCTTCGCTTGGGCGCGGCGAAGGTGATGCTTCAGGCTGTCGAGAATGATATCCCGGTCGTGGAGATGGTCGGCCAAGCTTGCCACAGGGCACTCGTCGGGGAGATGTCGGAGCACGGATGGAGGAGGCCGGCCGTACACCGTTTCGAACGGGGATGTGTTTGCCGCATGATGATAGGCCGTGTTGTAAGAATATTCTGCCCAGCAGAGCCACTTGGCCCAAGTACCCGGTCGTTCGCCGATGAAACAGCGTAAGTACGTCTCAAGACACCTGTTCAGCACTTCCGATTGGCCGTCCGACTGAGGATGGTACGTCGTACTCATACGGAGGCGCGTCCCTTGCAACCGAAATAGGGAGGTCCAGAAGCTGCTGAGGAAGATGGGGTCGCAGTCACTCACAATGGAGCGGGGAAATCCATGCAAACGGACGATGTCGGAGATGAAGCTGTCGGCGACGGTCGCCGCCGTATACGGGTGGCGGAGAGGAACGAAGTGGGCGTATTTCGTGAGGCGGTCCACGACCACCAACACACAGTCGAACCCATTCGAACGGGGAAGCCGCGTGACGAAGTCCATGGCAATGTCCTCCCATATCCGCTCCGGAATCGGCAGGGGCTGCAACAGGCCGCTCGGGAACATCGCTTCGTATTTGGCCTTTTGGCATGGAAAACATGCCGCCACGTAAGCCTTCACCTGCTGTAGCATACGCGGCCAGTAAAGAGAGGCCGCCAGGCGCCGGTATGTGCGGAACGCACCCGCATGGCCTCCGGAAGGGGTAGAGTGGAACTCGTCCAACAAGCGCGGTATGCACGCGGAGGTGGCTGAAATCACCAAGCGTCCCCGATGAAACAGGCGACCGCCGACCATGGAGTACGGTGGGTGTGCAGTCGGGTTGGCGAGAAGGGCCGTCCGTATGGCTGCCAAGTGCGGGTCTTGTTCTGCCTCCCGCTGAAGGGTTGCGGCGTCTTCCCATACGGGTCGCGACAGTGCCGTGAGTTCGGTTGCCTGGGGGTGACGGGAGAATGCGTCTGCCGCGCGGTTCGTCTTGCCGGGACGGAACTCGATAGTGAAATCGTACCCCAGTAATTTGGCCACCCAGAGTTGTTGCGCCGGCGTCGCTATTTTTTGCTGTAACAAATAGCGAAGGCTGTGGTGGTCCGTGCGAACCACAAAATGTCGTCCCAAGAGGTACGGCCGCCAGTGTTGGACCGCGAGGACCAATGCCATAAGTTCGTTCTCGTAGGCCGAGCGGCTCCGCACCGAGGCCGAGAAAGCGCGACTGTAGTAGGCCACCGGCCGTCCCATCTGCATCAGCACCGCTCCCACGCCCGTCCCCGAGGCGTCGCATTCCACTACGAACGGTTTCTGAAAATCCGGCATCGCCAATACCGGTCCTTGGACGAGGGCCGCCTGGAGAGTGGCGAACGCGGCCATGGCCGCCAGCGGCCACGAAAACGGGCCCTGCTCCGAGAGCTTCAACAATTGGGTGAGAGGGCGCGCCAAACTCCCATAGTTCTGGATGAACCTCCGGTAGTAGCCGGTCAGTCCCAAAAATGCCCGCACGTCGCGGAGGGAGGAGGGCGTGGGCCAATGGAGGACCGCCTGAATTTTATCTTCCTCCATGGCGACGCCGTCGGCCGAGATGGTGTGGCCGAGGTAGCTGACTTTGGTGGCGCCGAAGGAACACTTTTTGCGATTGACCACTAGGCTGTGCTGACGGAGGGTCACGAACGCCTCACGAAGGTGCTGTATATGATCCCGCCAAGAGCGACTGAATACCAAAATATCATCAAAAAAGACGAGAATATGCTTACGGAGGGCCGGCCGGAAAATATCATTCATGGTGGCCTGAAATGTGGCCGGCGCATTGGTGAGGCCGAACGACATGACCAGGAACTCGAAGTGCCCGTCGTGTGTTCAAAACGCCGTCTTCGGAACGTCCTCGGGACGGACCCGGATTTGATGGTAACCGGCCCGGAGATCCAGTTTGGTGAAGTAGACGGTGCCGTGGAGCTCATCGAGGATTTCTTGGATGACGGGAATTGGATATTTATCCGGAACGGTGACTTTGTTGAGGTCCCGGTAATCAACGCAGAACCGCCAACTCCCGTCCTTCTTGCGAACGAGGAGGACCGGGCTAGAGAACGGGCTGGCACTTGGGCGGATGAGGCCGCCTAACAACATTTCACGAACCAAACGCTCCATCTCATCTTTCTGTGCGTGGCCGTAACGGTAGGGGCGCACCGAGACTGCGGCCGCTCCCGGTTGGAGCACGATCGCATGGTCAGTCGGGCGTGCCGGCGGAAGGCCCCGGGGCGGTGCGAAGATGTCCGCGAACTCGTCCAGGAGAAGCTGAACCGCGGGTGCCACAGGCAAGCTGTCCGGCTGGGTGGCCTCCACAACCCATAAGCACGCGGAGAAGTCCACGTCCGTGACGCGGTTGAGAGCTCGTCATGAAATCGGTGAACGGAGGAGAGTCGAGTCGCCCACCAAGCGACAAGGGCGGCCCTGGTGTTGGAACACCATAGTACGGCTGGCCCAATTCACCCGGACATCCCCTAACGTCTGAAGCCATGCGACGCCCAAGATCGCGTCGATGCCGCCCAGGTCGAACATGTAGAAGTCCGCCGTGAAAGTGCCCGAGCCGAGGGAAAGAGAGACGTCCGAACACTGACCCAGCGTCGGTCGGCGGCGGCCATCCCCCAAACACACCGAAAATGTGGGGGAGGGCGTGATGAGGAGGTCGAGGTCACGCGCCACCGTGGCCGAGAGGAAATTATGACTAGCTCCACTATCAATCATGATGATGACGGGACGGCCCCGAATTTCCCCCGCGAGTTTCATCGTCTGCGGTCCGGTGAGGCCCCCCACGGAGTAAAATGGAAGGTCCAGAACATTGAGGGGTGCCCCCTCCGTCTCCCCCGGAGGTGTATCCGTCGGAGGGTCGAACTCGTCGCTTCCCAACTCGGGTCGCCATCCCCAATAATCGCGTGGAATTCCTTGACTGTGCACACGTGGTGAGGAGAGTACGACTGTCGACATCGGAAACATATGCCTTTTCGACGGAGTTCATTGTAGTCATTGTTGGAGAGACGGTGGGGGTTGTCCGGTCGCGGCGGACGGTGGCCGCCCGCCGGCGGTAGCCGAGGTTGCACTTCCCGATGCGCAGGAGGACGAGTAGGAGGGTGGCCCCCACCCGTTCACGGACGGGTGCCCAAATCGGCTTCAACCGCATGGGCTAACTCCAAGGCGTCGGAGACTGTCCGAGGGTGATGTGTCCGGATGCGGGAGCGTATGTTGGGCAAGAGGCCTTGAAGGAAAAACCCCAGGTAGTGATCGGGCGGCAGGCCCGGAACCTGTGTGGCGAGAGCGATGAACTCATCAATGTAACTGTCGACAGAGGACGTTTGGCGTGTTGTACAAAAGCACTCCACCGCGGATCCAGTGTAACGGGAGTCATAGCGGCTGACCATTTCTTGTTTGAACTCGGTCCAGGAAATAAGGGGCTGCACTTGGCGGAGCCAACGCGCCCAATGCAGTGCGGATCCGTCCAGACCGACGATGGCGGTGCTCACCCTGTCCCCCAGCGGGGTGTTGTTGAGGTCGAAAAACTGTTCAGCTCTAGCCACCCACCCTAACGGATCCACCCCGGAGAAGGAGGGAATATCGAGGGCGAGGGGCGGGCGGCCGGCGGCCGGCGGGGGTATCGGCGATGGCCGGTGCGGGAGTGTAGAGCGGCGGCGGCATGCTCAGAATGGAGGCGGCATCGTGAGGGGACGCCGAACCTGACGGGCCGGAAAAATGGGGTAGCGCGGCTAAGGCGTCGAAGCGGCTGAGTAAGAGGGCTTGGCCGGCGGCGATGTTGTCGATGGAGGACCTCTGAGAGTCGAGGGCGGATTTGAAGGCGTCGAGGCGCTCGTCATGGCGGTCGAGACGGCTCCGGGTAGCGTCGGTGTCATCAAGGTTGTCCTGCGAGCGGGTGTTGGGGGCCATGGTAGCAGAGGGCACGGCGACCGGCGGTGCGAAGGCGGGCGGGACGGCGAGGTCGGACCAAATTGATACCGCCTAGGGTATCGGCTGGCTGATAGGCGCGGCGACAGCAGTTGGCTAACGCTCGAACTGACGCTGGGCGACAGCGGCGGCGACAGCGAGCGGATTCCGAACGGGAGAAAGAGAGGGAGAGAGGAATAGAGGAAGAAGGAAGACAAGGGGAGCAGCCCCTCCTAAGATAGATGATCCAAAGATGAAAAACAAAACATACAAGGAGTTCCCCTCATATAGTGAGGGCCCAAACAAACCCTAAAACATAAACATAACTTGATAACCGCACATCGCAATTAAATTAAACTGTAGGTCCGGTTCCTTCGTTCTCCGCCGAACCATTCGTCTCACACGCCTCGCGTCCCCTCCGCGTGTACACCTGCCATGGTGGATCCTCCGCTCCGAGATCGGTAACAGAATGCAAGTTTGACAAGACAATGGTTATGACCTCCACCAAGAAATGAAAACTAGTTTTGAACATAAAAGTGGATGAAGTTCCTTAGGTGAGGTTGGAGGTTCACGAACGATAGTTCATAACCACCACGTTCACGACCGCCACCGCCATGCCAAACTGAGCCTAAGTTAGTAGATTTCATCATTTGATTGGATGTAGTTAGAAATGAACATGATTTTAAACTATTTAACAAATGTCGTCCCTGACCCCATAAGCTGGAAATGATAATCATATAAATATAACTTCCAGAGATAAAACACAAGTTATTATAATTACAAATAAAAATATTACAAGACATTGGTATTACAAAATACTAATTACGTTGTGAGTTACATCAGAGATTAATTTTCTCTTTGTTTATCAAATTTACATTGTTCACTACATCAAATATCAACTATCTCTATCTCAGCCTTGGTGTTGTTGATGATGTAACTAAAAAAATCTATGTCAGCCTCTCTCTAGAACTTTATGGTGGATGAAGAATCAATAAGATTAGGAAGACGACTCAAGAAAAGTTCTCACAAGAGACAATAAGAAAACTCGAGAGAACTTGATAGCTCTCTCAAACTTGGATGAGTTATAAATGCGGGAGCTTCCCATTTTATAGGCCCATGGGACTTTCCCTCAAAAACTATACACCCCACCTTTTGTAGAATATTCCCTCATTTACTTTTATTGACATTTTCACAAATAACTAAAATGATTCTAGAGTATTCTCACGTGAACACGGTGAAACATTGCAGACCCCTCATAACACTTCCATTATTTCCTATACATTTCCTTTAGTTACAATGTTCTATAATATTCCACATTTCTCTAGAATATTCCATCACGAAGCATGATGATCTTTTACGTGCAGGCCAAAGATAGTTGGCCATGACATGCTTCCCTATTTATCCTGGCGACACCTTATTGCCCAGTACTACTAGATGTCCTTGAATCACACAAATTTTCCCAAATTTCCCACGCTGCCTCTGACTTTGGCAATCCCTTCCATTTGATCAAGTATTGCGTGCATGGTTGCACTTTTATTCACCGCATAAATTTCTGTTATCATCTCCTATATTTCTTTTTTCAAAAGATATAATCATCAACAAAGGCAACCTTTGCGATTCTTCTCGACATAGATCTTCATTATTCTTTAGTATGGTTTCAACATACTCATGTGAAAAATCGTGTGTATCTGAAGTGAACCAGGTAGGTTTAGGTGATATGTTGTTAAAGACGCGCTTAAGGCCCAATGCTCACCAGGCTCAGAGGTTTGCGCCTTTGTGCGCCTTTGGAGCATAAAAGACGCGCCTAAGTGCGATCTTGTTGTAATTTTTTTTTTCAAAATAGAAAAAGAAATGATCTGAGAACTCAATAATTTTTTGCATGATTTAGTGTTTCTTAAACATAATCAAGCATTGAGACTTATATATGATGTAAGTGATCACATTGATTCTATATTTTAAGAGATCTAAATGATAATAATGAATGATTACTGAGTAGAATAAATGAAGAATCTGATCAAGAAGATGAACTGATGTTTGATGCTGATTATTTAAAATAAATGTGGTTGCACCTTGCCTTCGTCAGGATCCAAGACTCCTTTGCACCTTGCTTTCGTCAAGCGCGCGCCTAGGCTCCAAGACCCTTTTGCTCCTGGGTGCACCTTGCGCTTTTAATAACTAAGATCTTACCCACCTTAGAAAGAATTGGAAATGACCCTTCATACTTCAGCACCATGCCTCTGTGACCACTGTGAAAACCCTTAAACTATTGTGGTAGGAGTTTCACCGGCACTCAATCTCCAAACATGATCTTGCAAATTCACAGATTTCCTCTTATGATTAGCTCTTTATATTGCTCCTAGGCTCCTCCCATTACTTGAAGTGCTTTATAAAGTATGCTATACAAGGTGTTGTTGTCTTGTTGCAAGCTCAAACGGGCTTCGCCCGGTGACCTCATTTCGTTGTAGATTGTATGAGAACTACGTAGCATTCAACAATTTTGCTAGTCCTAGTTTTCACTTACAAAATGCCTATGTAGCACTCTAGTAAGACATTTATCCACTTAGTTTTCTCTTTTTTTTGAGGGCGGAAAATGGCGGAGAATTTTAGTTATGTCCCTATTAGTTTGGACAATTTGATCCACAACTTTCTTGTCTGAGGTCCCGATCACTCACAATATTTCGCGACATTCCCCATTACTTCTCTACATTTGTGAAGAATATCCTTGTCATCTCCTTTGCAATCGTGTCTTTAGGACTGTGTGAAAGTCACATACTTTGAGAATCGAACCGCCATCGCCAAGGTGGGTCCAAATCCTTCAGAAGTTTGCAAAGAGTCGATGAATGCAATGTCACTGAGGTTTCAGACTTGCTGTGGCTCAACCGCTCAAGTAGTCCAACATATTGGTCTTTCTCCACCTTAAATTGTTGCCACACCAAACAAGTCTTACATACAACCCCACACTATCCCACATCTATAGCTAGTAGTGCATTGCCTCAATCAATGCCATTGTGCGTTATTGCTCAGGATGTTCAACCCATTTCTGGTCATGGCATTCCATGATCAAATAGCTTTGCAATTTCCCCCACCTAGATATGTGGAGTCTCCTCTCTTTGGTGTAGAGTAAGTCATCCTCTACCAAAATGTTTTTGATTTGTCATTGTCTGACTAATCTAATAAATTCCCTAGCCCAAAAATCTTCCTCCAACTTGATTCATTCGCTTCATTAGGTCTCCTTTTAACATAAAGATTATAACCCACTCTGTCTTCCCACTTAAGGCATTCACTGCAATATTTACTTTTCTCGACTTATACTCCAACACAAAGTTGAACTCTGCTGATAAGCCTTGCCCCCTAGCTTGAATGAGTGTTAATTTCTTATGAGTTTGGTAGTAGCTAGTGGCGATGTTGTCAATCTTGATGACGAACTGCGAATCCAACAAGTAGTGCCTCCATTCACACAAGAAATGACTTACGAAGTTTCTCTTTTTCCTACACAGTATAGCCCTGCTCTTTGCATTCAGCTTGCGTCTCTCGAATGCTATTGGATGATCCTCCCGTCAATAGTCCTCCAATGGCGAAATTAGATTCATCAATATGTAATTCGAAGGTCTTGCTAAAGTCTGGCAAGGCTAGAACCGACTCCTTGCTCACTGTTGCTTTAAGTTCTCAAAGTCTTGTTGGCGTGCATCAACTTCTCGAGTATATTTATTAGTGACGCTGTTCGCCTTAAGTAGTCTAGTAAGGATCACAACTTGGTAACCTGCTCAATGGCTCCCACTCCATGATGACCTCCACCTTGACCATGACATCTTGATTTTTTCATGTCCAATGATTTAAATAAAGAAATGAACTTCCTCCATACCAAATGAACATTTTTCTTAGTTGACATATAGCTCATTCTACTTAATACTTGTAAGATGGCGCATAGGTCACCGGCGTGCTCCTTCATCGAGTTGCTATAGCTCACACTGCCATCTGAGTACATTGCTACGAACCGCTCTAAGTATGGATGTAAAATCTTGTTCACGAATGTGCAAAATGTTGATGCATTTATCAAACCAACACTCGTATGATCGACAATGAGTGGAACAAGTATTTTTGGCTTATCTTCAGTTGCAATTCAAACTTTGTAGTAGTCCTTTTGCGTGTTCATATTTGTATACACTTTAACATCCATAGCCTATTGAACAAAGCATCTATTAGAAGAATATGATACCTTTTCCGGGTAGTCCACACATATCTGAAGAGATTCATCCTACTTCTTTTGGAATAATACCCATGGTGCCTTGAAGGACAGATCTTCCCCGTACCCAACAATTAGTTTATATCATGACATCTTGGTTCTTCTCCAAGGCTGCTTCAATGATTTACGGAATTTCTTCTACCTCTATAACATCGTCCTTCTTCAATGTGTCTAAGTATGCTGACTCATCTTTCTTTGCTCCCTTAGCTAGTTGCATTGTCGATAGTTGCCCTGCCTTTTCTCCGTCTTAGTTCTAGATACCCGTCCTTCCATCACGGGCACCATGCATGATGACCCATTCTCCATGATGCACATTGAGCAGTTGAATGACATGCTCACATTCTCCAAAAATTCCACCCCCAATACATTCCTGTGGCCATCCATCGTTGCAATAGAGAAATCCACCTGGCCCTTCCAAGAGCCTATGCGCAACTCCACATTTCATGCTACTCCAAAGAGTGGTCTCGCATTCCCATTTACAGTCTTCAGCCAATCATCACTCTTTACTCCTCAAAGACATAACCTTCTAATCATCTCTTCAATCAAAAAGTTGTGAGTTGCCCATGTATCAAACAAGGCTTTGGCGGGATTTCCGCTGATCTGTTCTTCCACATATGTAAGCATGTGGATTTTTTGCAGGCTTGATATTCAAAAGTTGCAAGGAACTAATCTTGTTTGTACCTTCTTCCTCTTTGTCGGATCCATCTTTTCTTTCCACGATGACTGCCAATGAACCGAGCTAAGGACATTTGTTCATGGTGTGCGGCCCTTTGCACACACAACATCGTCTCTTTGGCACATAGCTCTTGTTGGCTCCTTTATATTGCTTGGAATTCCGATCTGCTCCCTTAAACGAAGTCCTCCTGAAGTCACATTTTTCTCCCCCACCTTTAGCATGGTCACATATGTTACCTTATTTGGGTTTGAGATGGTCGATGTGGCGCTAGAGCTCTATCATGGACTCCGCCATGGTGATGGAATCATCAACAATCTTCACATCTCGTTTATATACCTCAAGTTTTACCCAGTTATGCAGTCCGTCACTGAAGTTGAACAACTCCTCCTCAGTCATATTGAGAATCCGCAAGGTCAAGGTTTGGAATTCCTTGACATATTCAGTGATAGAGCCCTTTAGTTTCATTTTCCTCCTTTCTCTCAATTAAAGCAGTTATTTAGGATTCTTTCCATGTATCAATTTTACACAAGGCCTCCCTCATGACTGCCAACCTTATTTGCCACCAAAAAAGATGTAATGTCAGATAGATAATAGCTTGTAAATTTTTTTTACCTTTGTCTCTTCCTCCACAATATTACATCCCTCAAGTACAATTCTATATAGTATATGAATCCTTCGCGTCTCTTTTTCTAGAAAAGTGTTTTGGTTGGGGACATCTACCCTGAGACTTTGGCATCTCCACTAGTATCATTTTCCTCCTTGCCTCGTTAACTGTGTTCTTTCGTTAAAAGCAGTTATTTAGGAATCTTCCCATGTATCAATTTGACACAAGGCCTCTTTAATTACTGCCAATCTTATTTGCCACCAAAAAAGATGCAATGTCAGATAGATAATAGCTTGTAATTTTTTTTACCTTGTCTCTTCCTCCACAATGTTGCATCCCTCAAAGTACATACAATTCTATATGGTATATGAAATAATATACCTCCTTTGCGTCTCTTTATCTAGAAAAGTGTTTTGGTTGGGGACATCTACCCTGGGACTTGGGCGTAGTCTCGCTAGTGATGAATTTCTTACATATGATCAACTCTTTCTCCAACATCTCGATCTTTACTTCCATTTTCACATTTTCTCTAACTTTCACAATGTTTGTGCAATAAGGAGGTATCATCAAGGCAAGGATGGAGGCTGCACTTGTTGACGTCCAACTCTTCGTGAATTGGAAGGGTCTGTTGAATGATCTCTAGTTCTCCGCGGACTTGATGATGGATGGTCTCCACAACCTCTATGCACTTTATAGTCCACTAAAACACTATAGAAAAATCTAGATGATTCTCCTCACGTGTGTTGCTCTGGTCACACTTGTTCTTTCCTGCTTGGTGTGTGACCTCGTTGTTGCACTATCCACAACACTTGACTTGCCAAACTCACTTAACATCTCAATCTTCTCGCAACATCACACCTGATCCTGGCTTTGGTATCAACTTCCATGTTCTTGTCTCTTCACAAGCATCTGTGCGACCTTAGCTCCCCTTTGCAACTTTGCACTACTTAGCTATGTGAGCTGTTCTCGTGAATTTAGTCCTCGAGAAGAGTAGAAAGACAATTCAAGAGAATGCTCATAAGAGAGGGTAACTCAAGAGAACTTGATTGCTTCCTCAAACTTAGATGAGTTACAGATGAGAGAACTTCCCCCTTTTATAGCCTTAGGGGACTCTTACTCCAAACAAAGAATATTTTAGACCCCCACATTTATAAAATATTCTTTTTTCCCTTTTTACATTTTCACGAATAACTAAGATTATTCTATAGTATTCTTATGAGAACACCCCGAAACATTCTATGTATTTCTTCCATTATTTTCTATGTATTTCCTCTAGTTACACTATTCTATAATATTTTCTGTGTATTTCCTTTAGTTACACTATTCTATAATATTCTACATTTCTCTAGAAATTCTATCACGAAACACGATGATCTATCACGGGCTGGCAGGTTGTCACACCTAGTGCTATTAATCCCATTTATCTAAATATACAAATAGGCTAGCGTCTGTCCCGATTCACTTCTGTCACAGTATGATGAAACTACAGTGAAGTAATAGTAAAATGGTATTCAAATGCTAGTCTCCAATGTTTAAAGGAAAATAAATTTAAAGTAGTAATATATCAACAATGAGCAAGTGAAGCAAGAAGCAAGACTGCATGACATTGTTTACAATTTTATTACACCAATATCAAAAAATTTCCTTTTATTTATATAACTAGATTTATATATTAACACTTAATACGTCTGTCAACTTTGTTGGTTTGGCTCAACCCATTCCTTTGTAAGTTCTATTAATTTATACACATTGCTATAGAACCTATCTTTTTAAGGCTAAGGCTATACGTGAAATTACACACCATGATGCAATCTAGCTCCCCAGTTATCCTGCTATCCCATGGATTTAAAAGCACCACCATAAAACTATCACTCAGTTCCAAGGCTAGCGGATTAAAACACACCACTACAAACTCTTTCCCCTGTCAATCTTGCTACTATCTTATGAAGTTAAACCCACTGCCATGTGAATAGTATTTCAATCTAGGGATGTGAACCAAAATACTGGGTTAACCAAATAAAATAATATTCACATCGTTTGTTCTTATATTTTCTTAAGATTTCATCATTCTATAATCATGTCATGAATCTTAGTTTAACACATGATTATTTCACATAAATATCTACAAATCAGCTTGCCCTAGTCTCAAATACGTTGACTTGGAATTGCAACTCTTAAAGCAGTATTGTCTTCACGAACTATTCCTTGGCAATGACTCACTATTGCCATGCTCAATAGGCTCCAATTGTTGGAGCCGAGATCCGGTTTGCAAGTGGATCAAACTTGGATGACCAAAAGTTACTCGAACCAAACGAGAGGACTGGGAACTCGTGCGAGTAAAAAGAGGGATATGTGAGATCCTTTTGCGAATAAGAAGAATACAGGTTGGAGGTTCCCCCACTAATCCAGGAGTGTGAAGAACTCCCTTTCGGGATATGGAAATTTAGCTTAGGCGAGTGGTCTGGGGGATTCACTTGCCTTGGGGGATTCACTTGCCTTACACGCTTCCACACTCGATACATTCACTTTTGCACCTGATGCACATACATTCACTTCTGTCATATGCATCTTCCCCCCTTTCTCACACGCTCACATATGCACTCTCTGTTCACACTTCTGCGCTCTCTGCCACACGCTCCGCGGCTGTCGGACATGTGCACACATCCACTCCCTCCACACACGCGTCCATGCCCTTTGTACACACTTCCGCATATACTTAAGTTCCCCACCTGCGCTCTTTCGCGATACATGTTCATGCTCTCTCCCAACACACCACGGGGTCGTGTGCTTAGCTTACTAGTTCAAGAGTAAAATTGCAATTTGTGATTCTTCGGACAAATTTTACGGAGTTGTTTAAGAAAGGCTAAACACTTATTTTGTTTAAGAAATCATCATTTCATTAATTAAAAAAAAATCCTTTCCATGCCACCTAGTGTCCCAATAGATTGGGAGAAAAATGATTAGTTTTGAATTTTTGAGATAAACTAAAAAAACATATATTTTAAATAATAAATCATCACTACGTTAATAAGAATAAATCATCACTACGTTAATAAGAATAAATCATCACTACGTTAATAAGAATAAATCATCACTACGTTAATAAGAATAAATCATCACTACGTTAATAAGAATAAATCATCACTGCGTTAATAAGAATAAAGGGTATTACAACAAACGCATAAAAGAATCATAAATAAAAATCTTTTTTTTCGCAAAAAATGTGTGAAAAATGAAATTTCATTTGTGCAACATGTTTTTTACATAATAGCAAACAAACTGATGTAGGGTAGGCTTGTGCGCGTGGGTACTAGAATGCTACCCTAATGTGATGTACGGGAGAAGACAACTCTATTTTCCCTAACCCTAAATGCGACACATGCAATCACCAACGACGATTTCACATATAGTAATAGAGGAATAAATTACATGCAAATATTGTAAAGCGAACAAAAAATAAATTCTTTAAGCACGTGGACTTTGACTTTCCTCCACATGGAGGGACAAAGCGCGAGTGCACGACGAATGATTCATTCAAATCAATGATTAATCCTTACAAAGTTCTACAAGTGCGTGAGATCCCAAGAGCAAGAGTTCATACTCATATTTTAATGCAGAAGATAAAGATCCATACAATACAATAATACTCACGGAGCAAGGGGTGGCCGTAGGGTGGAGATCTAGTGATTAGCGGGCCGTTGGTGACTGTCTGGAGGAGAAAGGAGTGTTGTAGGGTGATGTAGAGTGGCTGGGAATTAGAGTATTGTAGGCACAAAGGGCTGGTTTTGGGTGCTGGAGGGGAGATTTTAGTAAGGGAGGAAAAACGAAGGGTATCAACCGTTGTTGGACGTGAATGAGAACGTGCTGTAGGAGAATATCGGGATGTGAAGGGATACAAAAGTTAGGCGGGTGGTTGGAGGGGGGACTGAAGGTTCTCGATTGGGGCAGTAAGTGGGGTTTGGAAACTGGAGGGTATGTGCTATTGGAGGAGGCAGAAGCAACATTTCCTAGAAGGTAAGCTGTCGGCTTGAGGGCTGAACATGGCTGGACTGTAGGGTTTCACGAAAGGGATTTCTGGAGAGCAAACAGTGGATCCTGTTGGCGGAGGTTAGGTCATGGGGAAAAGATTTTTGGAAATAAAAAAACAACGGCAGAGGGGGGGGGGTGTGAATATAAGGGGATACAAGAACAAACCAAAGAGTTATCACCGCGAGAGGATCGCCAGATTTCAGGAATGTTTCTTCTCCAAAATCTGCAATCCCCATGACGGCTGCCCCTATCCCCTTATTTATAATAAAACATGACCTAGGGAAACCATCTTGAACAACCATGATTGGACGTACACGATGGTTGTCCGATCTCACTAAATAATACAAATACATGAGAATATCGAAACGTCGATTTAGACGTATTTGTGGAGTTGGATCGTCGATCCGGAAACGCCAAATATGGCAGGTGGCCAATCGTCCCCGAACGGGCCCAAAACTCATGCTCCACCGCGGGTCCGCGTTGCCGATCCCCATCATTCTCCCCGGCTTGAAAGAATTCATCTCCTGATGAATAAAAAGATCGGAATCCTCTCGGTGTATGCCAGGTAAGAATCGATGTGGTCCATTAGAGGTCGTCCAAGTATTGTCGATGACAGAGCATCCTCTCCCCGGTACTCCTGTGTCTGCCCGTCAGGCGTGACTATGCACTCGCGGGCCATGATAGCAGTTATATTCTCAAAAGTCGCATAATGTGCTGGTTGTCCTAGTGCGATCGCTGGTGCAGACGGTGAAACCATAGATGTCTGACCCAAGACGAGTGTGGCTCAGGAGTGGACTGAGTGTGGGGCTGGGGAAGTGGAGGTGTAGGCTCATGAGGATGTGGAGGTGTAGGCTCAGGAGGGTCTCCACGATGCGGGTCCACATACTCGCGAGACTCGTAATATAGTGTCAGGTCCTCAACATTAAATCCGAGATGAATACCCATGCTCCTAGGGATGTCAAGCTTGTAGGCATTTGTTCTGATTCATCTCATGACTGTGCATTGACCCATTCACTTGATTTTTAGCAGGCCACCAAGGGAGCCTCTCAGCACGGATTCTCACCATCACCTGCTCGCCTTCTAGAAATACTTGCTCTCACCAGTGAACATTTGCATGCATTCACTACTAGTAATGATCCGCTGTCGGCCCAACTCATGTAACACATGCAAATGATGAACACATGACTCAACAAACTCATGCAAATGATACAAATGACACACGACAGACACAACACACTCTTTATGGGGAAATCTGTCAATGATCTGGATTTCTCTAAAGTGGGGTGGCCTATGAGGAGGTTCTTTGGATGGAATGTAGAAATACTCATTGTATGTGCGACATGTATCAAAATGACTACATGCGACGTCAACACTAAAATACGAGCTCATAACGTGCCTAATGTTTCTTAGGGAACGTGACGCGCCGGAGGGCTCACCAGGAGGTATGCATGAAAATTAATCGCAAGTGCGATGATCATCTAAGTGAATACCAGAGTCATCGACAATAGGATGTGACTCTAGAGTGTGGTGAGCGTCTCTAATATGAAAGAACTCATCTGGTGTGTCAACAGACAGTGTGTCCAAGAATTCATCAAGAGTGCGAGGGGTCATAGGGTAGGCTCTCGCAACATCGAGAGTATCATCTAGTGTATGTGAAGCAGACTCTACATACTCGATGGTAATCTCAAGGTCCTTGCTCGGGGGAAAAATCGGTGATATGATTTGAGTAGATGCTAATGATCTAGTACTCGTATAGGAGTCGCTCATCTGAATCTCACCCTCATAAGAAAGGGGTGGTTCATCAGGAGGCTCGTCAAAGAATCCATCAATAGGATCACGATCCTTCAGATGAGAACCTTCGTAAGGGGTAGTGTCCTCATAAAATGGCGAGGCAGCCGCTGCGAGGCCAACACTAAGCTCTAGGCTCTCGGTCGTGATGCGGCTCGGGAGAACGACATGGGAAGTGTGGGAAGGACCCATACTCAAGAGTGGGTCAATAGGGCCAAGGAATGATACTATAGTTGAAGGAATACCTAGGTCTATATGGGGTGTAGGGGATGGATATACCATCATAGGGTCACTGAGTCACTCGTCCTTACTTTCGTGACTATACTCACTAGTTATAATAATGTCACTCTCCACCCGTAACACAAGGTCACTATCAGGCTCAACCTCATAATCAAGTGAGCATTGGAACCTCATCAAGATGAGAGGTATCAAGGTCAGGTGTCAGACCCCTCGTGCTAGTGGGAGCACTAATGGATGCCTTGGTGGTTTGATGTAAATCCAAAGATTTTATCGTATTGGTTCCTTTAAAGGCAGTTTTCAGGCAATCAAAGTGAGCATCAATGCGATCAAATCGCTCAAGAAGCAATCACTGAAAATCGGCTTCCGACATCTCTGTTTTTGGGATACTAGGATAATTTATACACGTGATGTTATCCTTATGACAATTATCTCTATAAGACTCCTCATAATCATCTAAATGGTTGTCCCTAACATAATCAAATTGTGTCCATGGGCAGATGTAATCCCTATGAACGTGCGACGGCGGACGAGGATGATTAACATGATATCTCGAAGATCTCTCCGGAGTAGTTCTATGAGGTCAACCATATACGGACTCCGGTTCCTCAAATAGCGGAGAGGTGTAACGACAATGACCCGAACGATACTCAACTAGATCTCCATAAAATCGTGTCGAGCGATTAATATGACTAGCCATGGATAACCTGTCAACTCTATGTGACCTACCGCTGCGTATATAAATGCGGCCCAAACCTTGGGCTTTTATACCAACTGATTTAGGATAGGCTTGTGCGTGTGGGTACTAGAATGCAACCCTAATGTGAAGTGCGGGGGGAGACAACTCTGTTTTTCCTAACCCTAAATGCGAGACACATGCAATGACCGACGACGATTTTACATATAGTAATAGAGGAATAAATCACGTGCAAATATTTTAAAGCAAAGCAAAAACATTTTCTTTAAGTAAGCGAGCTTTGACTTTCCTTGCGTGGAGGGCCAAAGCGCAAGCGCGGCAAATTATTCCTGCAAATCAGTTCTCCAAGTGCGAGAGATCCCAAGAGCAAGAGTTCATAATCATATTTAATGCAGAAGATAAAGATCCATACAACACAATAATACTCACGAAGCAAGGGGAGGCCGTAAAGTGGAGATCCTGTGATTAGCGTGCAGTTGGTGGCTATCCGGAGGAGGAAGGAGTGCTTTATGGTGATGTAGAGTGGCTGGGAATCAAAGCATTATAGACGCATGGGCTTGGTTTTGGGTGCTGGAGAGGAGATTTTAGTGAGGAAAAACAAAGGGTATCGGCTGTTGTTGGACGTGAATGAGAACATGCTGTAGGAGAATATCGGGATTTGAGGGGCTACAGAAGTTAGGTGGGCTGTTGGGGGGGATTGAAGGTTCTCGATGGGGGAAGTGAGCGGGGTTTGGAAACTGGAGGGAATAGGCTATTGGAGGAGGCGAAAGCAACATTTCCTGGAAGGTAAGCTGCCAGTTTGAGGGATGGACATGGCTGGACTGTAGGGTTTCACGGAAGGGATTTCTGGAGAGCAAACCATGGATCATGTTTGGAGGTTAGGTTGTGGGGAAAGGATTTTTGGAAATAAAAAACAACGACAAGGGGGGAATGCAAGAACAAACCTATGAGTCGTCACCGCAAGAGGATCACCGGATTCTAGGAATGTTTTTTCTACAAAATCTGCAATGCCCATGACGGCTGCCTCTACCCCTTATTTATAATAAAACATGACCTAAGGCAACCACCTTGGACGGATATGATTGACCGTACACAATGGTTATCCGATCTCACTAAACAAAACAAATACATGAAAATATCGAAACATCGATCCGGACGCATCCGCGGAATCGGATCGTCGATCCGGAGATGCCAAATATGGAAGGTGGCCAATTGGCCCCAAACGGACCCAAAATTCGTGCTCCACCGCGGGTCCGCTTCGCCGATCCCCATCACAAACGAGCCACATGATAAATCACTGAAAGCTCATAAATATCCTTGGTGATCATTTTGGTTACAAAAATCAGGCATATAAAGATTGCTACAAATTGGAAAGATGTTCACTGAGAAGGATGTTTGTTTCTTGACGTCCTTTAGGATCTAAGATTTCCTCATCATAGCTTTTACTTCTCATGCATGTAGTGATGCAGCCCGTGTGACCGTTCTTAAGATACTTTCTCCTCAATGTCTTAGTTTCTAGTTATATTTTTGCTTGTATTCCTAGTTGGTTGAACAATTGATATGGACCAAAGTTTTTGGTCCCAATTGATTATTAAATGCACCAAAAAGTAAAAAAATGGAGGAAAGGAGAATTTGATTGAAGATTGAAGGCTGTTTCCACAGAGAAACTTCTTTATGGAGAGGCCAAACCTTAAATAATGATTTGCAACATGGTGAGATGATCTGTGGGAGAAGCGCCCATGTGAGATTAATGGAAGGAGTGCTGCCATTGTTAGAAAATAATTATTTACTATCATAATAATCTAGTAAATCTGATGAACAATTCCAAGAAATTTGATTAAGAACATATTTTAATTGTTTCAGAAAATTTCATCGCAAGGACAAGATTTGGCGATTCTTTAATTTGCTTCAGGCAAATGCTTTGAAAGGCCTAGATAAAGGTGGAATAAAATCCAGAGCCAGTGATGATTTGGGTAGGTAATATATCATTTCACACATACGTGTGAAAGCAAAAGGAGAAACATATAACTTTAGTCATTGAATAGACATTATTGGAGAGCTTGTAAATTGATGGTTGACTGCTTAATCACTTTTGACATTCTATAATTCTCTTGTAATTTCATCTCATGAATTCTTACCTTGAATGGGGCTTCTATACCTCATCTAACACTTCTTTTAATTCTCTTTTAACAGCAAGAAAAGAAGTACATCTTCCAAAACAACATGCAAACAAGATCTAGAGCTCATAATGTGATTCGTAAGATGCTAGCTAGCCTGGGAGATCCATATACCCGATTCCTTTCTCCTGCAGAAGTAATTTCTAACAATATTGCCTTCATATCAAGTATATAGTTGATTGTTTTTCTGACTACCTTGATAAATTGACATTTTATTTGTTTGATTCTTATTCCTAGACTGTCTTTGTGTAAGCATGATGCAAACAGTTTTCCTCTTAAGGATTTATGAAGTGACTTATTTTGTCAAGGAAATAAGTAGTTTGGCTTGTTGCGTGGATTTGGAAGTTTTTAGTAGGGTGCTCCACGCCTCCACTAATACCTCTTATGATACCTCTTATGCAGGATCACTGATACCTCTTTTGTCAATGGAAATGTTAAAGTCGGCCCTCGCCATATGGAGCTTCTCCATAACAAGGCTCAAAAATCACATCTGGTCCGCCATTACCAAACAATAGGCGACTAGTGAAATCCACTCCATGGCCGGTGCCCACTGATTGGTGAACTGCTCGTAGCAGGTCAACAAGCCCAAGAGACCGTTCTTGCCATCGTACATCAAAAACTCCAATTTGACATAGAGTGGCATGGCTTTGTTCTCGTAATGCCCTCCATGAAATCCCTTCCTATGGTCGTGGGAGGTAGACCCTCCATGAAACTTTTGTTGGTCTGGTCGTGGCGAAAATCTCTTTTGCCGCGTTGAGGGGGGAGGTGGCTCTCCATGTTGGTTGAGAAATCGGCCAAGGACGCTGCCACGCCTTAGGGTTTCACCGCTCAAATCCGGGAAGATTAAGAGGAAGGAAGAGAGGAATTCCAAGAGGGACTCTTGGCCAGCTCTAGGCTCCAAAACTTTTCATTCCAATTGATCCAAAGATACAAGATACACGGGTTTTGGGGTATTAGAACCCCTCACCGGGCAAAAGCATAAATATGCAAGAAATCCCAAATTACAACTCAAGTAAATGATAAAACACCCCGCCTGGGCATTAGCAATCACGCCGGTGTCTCTGTCGTGACCCTCTTCCTCCTGGAATAGACATGCTACAATGTTGATTCCCCTTCGAGCTCCATGCTTTCGTTCGCATCCGTAACATTACCCCAATTTGGAAAATTTGTCTTGTCCTCAAGACAAAACTCAGAAAATTGGCTGCGGAAGTCATCGCGATCCAACCAAGTCGCGTCGAAAGGAGGAAGCTGTCTCCATGCTACCAACACCTGCTCTCGAACACGGCTGTCCTCTGTGACGGTTTTGCAGTCCAAAATGACTTTGAGAAGGTAGACGATGGAGACGTCTGATGCGTTGTTTGGCGGCAAGGTTTCTTCGACGGGGTGATTTCCCACCACCCGTTTGAGCTGAAAGACATGGAAGACTATATGAATCCGGCTATGGAGAGGAAGGCAAAGGCGGTAGGCCACTTCACCGATGCGGGAGTGTACTGTAAATGGGTCGTAGAAGCGGGCATACAGCTTGGGATGGAGGCGATTTGCCATCGAAGTTTGGCGCCACGACCATAACTTGACAACAACCGCGTCTCCTACCTAGAACTCGACGTCGTGGCGCCGTTTGTTCGCCTGGTGGTGCATCTTCTGTTGTGCGCTGCGAAGATGGATCTTCAAGACCCACAATATCTCATCCCTATCCAAGAGCTGTGCGTGCACCGCGCCGACATGACATTCCCCTGGTAGATGCTGGATCACGGAGGGCGGTGGGCGGTCGTAAATGGCTTGGAACAATGTCATGCCGACAAAATAATGGAAAGAAGTGTTGTAGGAGAACTCGGTCCACCCCAACCATTTGCTCCAATCCCGCATGCAATATGAAGTAAAACAACGCCGGTAAGTCTCCATGCATCGGTTCAGTACCTCGGACTGGCCATCCGTCTGGGGATGGTAGGCGGAGCTCATCCGTAACTGTGTCCCTTGAAGTTTGAACAACTCCTGCCAGAAGGTGCTCATAAAGACCGGGTCCCGATTGCTGATGATTGAACGAGCAAAACGTGCAGTCAGACCACACCGGAATGAAAGCCTCGGCCACCACCGGGGCCATGAAAGGATGCCGCAGGGGAAGAAAATGGTCATACTTGGATAGACGGTCGACCACGACGAAGATGCAGTCGTATCCCGACTTGCGCGGAATGAGCGTAATGAAGTCCATCGTCAGGTCATCCCATATGAGGTCAGGTACAGGTAAAGGCTGCAGAAGACCCCCATGAAAAGTGGCCTCATATTTTGCCTGCTGGCAGACCAGTCAGACTGCGACATATTCCTCAACATGTCGCACTATCCTTCACCAATAAAGCATAGCCGCAAGGTGGCAGTAAGTGAAGAACGGGCCTGTGTGGCCCGCGGACGGTGTAGTGTGGACTCTACGATGAGGCACGAAATATTGGCCGACGAGGAAGATAGGACAAAACGGTACCGGTAGAACAATCGACCTCTCATAAGTGTGTACGAGGGGCACGCAGTGGCATCCGTTTGCAAGCTGTCCATGATACGTCGGAGGGTTGGGCCGACCTCCATCTCACCCTGCATGGTGCCCGCCTCCTGCCAGACCGGGCGAGAGATGGCCGTCAGCTCGGCCGAAGTCGTCTGGTGCGATAAGGCATCCACCGTTATGTTGAATCTGCCGGAACGAAACTCGACGGTAAAGTCATAGCCCAACAGCTTCTCCGCCCAAACCTGCTGGGATGGAGTGGTCATCTTCTGGCTGAGCAGGTATCGCAAGCTGTGATGATCTTTACACACGATGAAGTGCCACCCTGATAAGGGCACCAATGATGAATTGCCAAAACGAGCACCATCAACTTGTTTTCGTAAGTGGAGTGGGAGCGGATGGTGGCGGAGAAGGACCGGCTGAGTAAGCTTTGGGGCGCCGAGGCCTGCATGAGAACGACGCCGACCCCTGTCCCCGAGGCATTACACTCCATGATGAAAGGCTGAGAGAAGGCGGGCATAACTAGAACCGGCGCCGTCGCCAAGGCCTGCTGAAGGGCCGTGAAGGCGGTAGCCTCCGCGGAGAACCATCAAAAGGTATTATCAGTTGTCTTGCGCAAAAGGCTTGTAAGTGGCCGTGCCAGCGTACCGTAGTCCCAGATGAAACGACAGTAGTAGCCCATCAAACCGAGGAAGCCCCATACCTCGCGTAAGGAGCACTGCTGCGACCACTGCAACACCGCTGCGACCTTGTCAGGATCCATAGCCACCCCTTGAGCTGAGATGGTATGACCCAAAAAGGAGATTTTGCACTGAGCAAAGACAAATTTCTTCAGGTTGGCGACCAAGGAGTGGCGCCGTAGTATATCCAAGGTGGTCTCCAAGTGATGTAGGTGATCCTGCCACGTCAGGCTGTAAACGAGGATGTCATTAAAGAAAACCAGAACATACTTACGAAGCATCAGACGGAAGATGTCGTTCATCGTGGCTTGGAATGTAGCTGGGGGCCTGGGGCGTTGGTGAGTCCAAACGACATCACCAAGAACTCGTAGTGGCCGTCGTGGGTGCGGAAGGCGGTCTTCGGGATGTCCTCGGCACATACCCGAATCTGATGGTAGCCCGAGCGGAGGTCAGTCTTGGAGAAGTAGGTGACTCCACATAGCTCGTTCAATAGCCCCGGGATGATGGGAGTAGGATACTTGTCTGCTACAGTGGATTTGTTAAGCGCACAATAATCAACGCAGAAGCGCCAACTGCCGTCCTTCTTCAACACTAGGAGGACCGGGCTCGAGAACGGACTCGCCCTGGGTTGGATCAGTCCGACAGCTAACATGTTTCTTTCAATGTTCGACATTAAGCGCTCAATCTCATCCTTTTGAATATGGCCGTAGCGGTAGGGCCAAACCGAAATTGCTTGTACACCATCCCAGAGTGGGATGCAGTGGTCGATGGCGCGGGACGGTGGACAACCCGAAGTTTGCGCGAACATGGAAGAGTAAGTCTCCAGAAGGTGAGCAACTGCGACGGCAAGGAAGAATGCAGAGGCGTCGGGTTCACATCCGTCAGTGAGGTGATCTGCCATAAGAGTGCCCGACACTCCACAAAGTGAGTCCGTAGGGCGACACGCGATGAGACGACGACCCGCTGAAGGGAGGCGTCCCCAGGAGTATGCAGGACCGGTTAGCCCACTGGAAGGTCATCCGCATGGAGGCCCAGTTGTGGTTGACGTTGCCCAACGTCTGTAACCACGTAATGCCTAGAATAACATCCACGCCACCCAAAGGAAAGACATAAAAATCGGCAGAGGTGCTGTAGTCGCCCAACTGGAGCAGGAGGCCACGACAGAAGCCACTAGTCGGGGAGCGACGATTGTCACCAAGGTAAACCAAAAACTCTGTCATCGGGTCGGTGGGTAGTTGCAAGCGCGTCACCAAGTCGTGGGAGACGAAGTTGTGGGTTGCCCCACTATCAATCATAAATACCACGTAAATCCCATGCAGAAGTCCTTGCAGCTTCATGGTGCGGGGCCCCGAAATTCCTCCGGTGGAAAAAAGTGAGAGCTCCAAACGCTGAAAGGCACCCGTCGCCATGCCCGTTGGAGGGACATCATCAAGGATAAGGGCATCGAAGTCGGCCGCCGTGACTTCGTCCCCATTGCCACACATGAAAACCCGTAGCTCCTTGAGCGGGCAGTCGTGCGTAGGGGGAGTAGGGACCGTAGGGTTACCTGCAACGGAAGCACAATCCTTACTGCACAAATCATTATACTCCTGTGTCGAGAGGCGGTTGGGGCCGACGACTTTGGTGGCCGAGGAAGGATGGCCGGCTTGGGGGGAAGGGTGACTGTAGGTGGAGGATCCCCCGTAGGTAGCCGTGGCGGAACATGAGGAATGAATGTGGAGCGAGTCGAGGAGCTGGATGTGTCCGGTTGGAAACGCGGTCGGTCTACTGGATTGACCGAGAAATCTGTCTCCACCAAGCGGGAGACCTCCATAGCGTCGGTAATATCCTGGGGATGGTGAGTACGGAGCCGTGCGCGGATGTGGGGTTCGAGACCCTGAAGGAAGAAACCCATATAGTGATCTGAAGAAAGTCCGAGGACGTGGTTGACGAGCTCGATGAATTCGTCAATATACTGATCCACCGAAGACGTGTGGCGGAGGGCACACAGGCTCTCGACGGCATTGCCGGAGTAGCGGCGATCGTAGCGCTTAACCAAGGCTAGTTTGAGGTCGGACCATGAGAGGAGCAGGGTGGAGTGGCGAAGCCAACGAACCTAGTGTAAGGTGGAGCCCTCCATGGCAAGGAGCATCAAGGAGATCTTCTGCGTCTCTGGGGTGCCATGGATGTCAAATAATGGTTCGGCCTTAGAAATCCACCCAAGCGGATCGGTCCCGTTGAAATGGGGAACTTTGAAGGCACGTGGCGCATGTGCCGCGACAAGTGCGTGGAGCGAAGGAGGCATTGCGTGGCTAGCCGACTGCCCACTGAAGGAGGACGGGTCCTCCAAGGGTGGAGGCGGAGTGGAGTCCGAACGGGCACCACGAGCCTCCAGGCGTTGGAGTCTGTCCTGAATGGAAGCAAGGATGCTGGCTTGATCGTCAAGGCGGGGTTCGACGACATCGAGGCAGGCGTCCTCCATGGCGCGGGTGCTCGGTCGTCTCGGCGGCGACGCTAGGAGCAGGAAGGAACCGACATCAAGGGTGCGCTGGGAGGCGCGACTGGACGCACAGAGAGACGCGGGAGGACTTGTCAGGCAGAAACAGGGCTGGAAGCGTTGGGAAGAGGCGCGGTTGTCGAGCTAGGTCGCGAAGAAGCACGCTCTGCGCGAGCGATGTCAGGAAGGACGCGCTGCGGGAAGGACGCGTTGCGGGAAGGACGCGCTGCATGAGCGATGGCGGAAACGATTCCCGTGCACTGGACGCGAGCAAGTCAGAGGATGTCCGTGCGCTGGACGCGAGGGAGGGGTCGCAGGAGTCCCGATGGCTAAGGAAATAGCGGACGGGGTCGATATGTTACCCTTTAGGGTTTCACCGCTCCAATCCTGGAAGATTAAGAGGAAGGAAGAGAGGAATGCCAAGAGGGACTCTTGGCCAACCCTTGGCTCCAAAAACTTTTCATTCGATGTGATCCAAAGATACAAGATACAAGAGTTTTGGGGTATTATAACCCCTCACCGGGCAAAAGCGTAAATATGCAAGAAATCCTAAATTACAACAAGTAAAAGATAAAACACCCCGTCCGGGCATTAGCAATCACGCCGGTGTCTCCGCCGTGGCTCTCTTTCTCATGGAATAGACACGCCACGCTGTCGATGCTCCTTAGAGCTCCGTGCCTCCGCCCGCATCCGTAACAGACGTTTTTTACCGACTTTCAGAAGCCGCTAGTTGATACATTATGAACTTGCGCATCCTACATCAACTCCATAGAGTCAATAGACCATGTCATGGTTGACTCTGATACCAACTTGTCACACCCGTGCGAAGGATCATGTCACTGGATGGGATGCGACGGAGGAAGACGAGATTGGGTGTCTAAGTTGGTTGCTTCTCCTAGAACTTCTTGGTTGACTCATGATGACTCATAGTTTGGAGCCTTGCTGCGGTGTCCTAGGTGGAGGTGCTAGTGCGGTGCGGTGATATGGATGGAGGGAAAGAGCCGACGAGTCAATGCGGAACTGCATGAGTGGAATTGTACCACTGGATAAACGTTGTATGCACCTGTGGGTGTACACTACTGGGTGGGTACCCGTTCCTCCTGTTGGCGAGCAAAGGGTTCGTCCATCCAGCCCTTCTTCCTATCGGCTTCTAGGACGATCATGAGGCAGTGGTTGGAAGCTCACGGGAGGCTTAAAATAAACCATAACATGTAAGTATGGACCAACCTGAACCCAAAAATAAATGCGTCATAATAAAATAATAAATGTGTTGAAATAAATAATTGCGAGGATAAAAAATACGTTGATGCCCCTCCGTCAAGCTATCTTCTGTCATAATAGTATCCTGCGAATGCGTCCACGGCATGAGACTTCCGCCTTGCTCTTATCAGGACCAACTGACAGAGCTTCCAACATACACATTTTTTTTTCGGATAGGGCCCCCAATTCACTTGATTGATATTCCCTTTATGGGCCTCCTGTATAGAGCAGATTAATCTCTCTTTCTCTTCCTCAATCTTGGGGCAATGTTGTTTTTCAGGATGGGTGTACTGTTGAACCAATGCTGGCCAAGAGGGAACATCAGCTTAGTTGGAGCCTAGGGTATTTCGGGGAATTGACGCTCAAGAGTATTGGCAGGAGCTTATCTCTTGAATTTGTATCTCTTTTACATTCTAATGCATATTCGAGTATATAATATACTGTGCATGGGGGGCTTCGTGCATTGACCCCAAGAGTACTACCCCTGTTTGATGCTATACATGAGACACCGTGCGGCAACCAAGAATTCAAGGAACTACCGTCATTAGACACTGCATTAGGGGTCCCCGTGCTTTTATATATAGACATACTAACAGAGTAACAGTGCATGCATGTTGTCCCCGTGCTTGAAAATTGATTGTGGAAGTTTTTTCGATGACACCAATAAGCAGTGCAACTCTACAATCAATCGGTTGCAGGAAGGGTATTCTATTTAAAACTAGTTATGAAATCCTTGTTTCATAATTTTTTTTTTAAATCTATCTGTGTTAACTTTACGCCCCATTAATTCTTTGCAATATGAATCATAAAATGTGCAGTTTTTCTTGTTTCATGCATGTGGCACTTCATTTTCAATGCAAAGTTCTCCAAGATGGCGAAGTACGACATGACTGGGATTGGTATTAATCTTCGAGAAGTTCCTGATCAGAACGGTGTTGTAAAAATCAAAGTTTTGGGTGTCATATTGGATGGCCCTGCTCATTCTGCTGGTGTGAAGCAGGTAACTAGATCTTACTTATTGATGCGGTCTATCCTCCATATCATGAATACCTTTCATTATATCAGCTTTTTTCTTGTTTACTCCCAATAAAGTCCATAGTATATGCTCTCTAATATTCCTGGTGATATCTACCTCTATTTTTGTCTCACTATATTGTGATACAAGCATTTCTTAAATATATACGTCTGTATATGTCTTCTGCAACTTAGGATCCATTTGACCCGGCTTTTTATGAGCTGCACACCGCCACTACTCAAAAATCCGCGCCAAACAGAAGTTTTGCACGCCTCTATTCCCACCGCCGACCGCCTTTTTCAGTGTTTTGACCTCTTTTCGCACAGCAGGTAGGGGGCCACGGTGCACCACTCATAATCGCTTTTGGGCTCTTCTTCGCGCGATTCGCAGCTCCAAGCTCTTCTTCGCGCGATTCGCAGATCCAAATTCCAGCGGACCAGCTGATGTTGAAGGTGATCGACGGAGTGTCTGATTACCTCGTCTAGAAGCAGGAGGTGCTCACAGTCAAAGCGGCGACTAGCATATGTTGAAGGAGATCGACGGAAAAAAATTCCAGCGGGACGCTGCTTGTTGCCGGCGTCGTATCTCCTCCGACGCTCCTTGTTTTCGGCATCGTAGGCCACGATCTCGCTCCTGCGGTCCGGCAACAAGGAATTCCTCTCCGCCGTCGCTTCCAACACCAGTCCCTCTCCGCCGTCGCTTCCAACGCCAGCGGCCAGTCCCTCTCCGCCGTCGCTTCCAATGCCAGTCCCTCTCCGCCGCTGCTTCTTCCACGGTCCAGAAACTTTCATATATATATAATATGTAATATATATATATATATTATAATATATATATATATATATAAATAAGAGAAGGATTACATTTAAACAATATACTAAACAACATAAGTTGGGCATTGTTATATATAGACCATGTTTGGCTATATACAAACCATTGTTATATACAAACCATATTAATTCAAAACCGGCTATATGTAGATAAAATTGTTATATGCAGACCAATTTAAAAAAAAAACCATGATGACTGCTCGCTGATGGGGAGGACGAGGGGGCCAAGGGTGGTGATGTTGGTCTTCAGGGCACCTCCGGCGATAGTCATGAGGTCCTTGGAGAGATAAACTCCAACCTTGTGATCGTCGTCCTGCTCCTGATACACACAGCGAAAGGCCTTGTCATCTGCGCCTCGGTGGGTGCGCACGACGTGGATGAGGCTGTATTTTGAGCGGCGGCGGTCAGCGGAGAGATTGGAGAGCAGGACGGCGGCAGTTGGGATGAGCATGGATTTGCGGTTGCCGAAATACCAATTCTGGGTGATGTTCTCTGTGCTGACGACGACGGCGTAGGTATTGCGATGGACTTGGAGAAGGTCGCGGGCAAGGTCAAGAGCGATGACGCCGCGCTGCAACCCATGCCGCGTAGGTGTAGGTGTTGCGAAATAGGGTGTCAAGAGCGCCGAACATGACCTGCTCGGCCTCATCGCGGGCGACAGACATGGAGGGGCGTGGAAGAAGGTGCCTGGAGTGGACGCCGGAGATTTTCCATGCGACATTTGGCCGCCGGCGACCTAGGCGTGAGCACGGGAGACGGGATCGGGAGGGGTATCGCGAGAGCACGCGGGGAGCGGCTAGGGCTGAAATGAGTTTTTTTTTTTTTTTGGGAAGAGAAGTTTTAAATTGGTTTGTATATAGTAGAAAAAAAGACCAAAAAAATGAAATTTTCGGTTTGTATATAGCTAAACGTGGTCTATATATAACAATGCCCATAATTTATGATGATACGCTATAAATATATCATCTATATATACTATTTTAAATATTTTTTGGTTTGTTGTATTTACAATTTAAGCAATAAGCATAATTTATAAAATATATAAGTTTGGAAAAAATATTTTAATTTACAATCAGCCACCATACTGCCTTATGTCATCCCAGCCACCATACTGCCTTATGTCATCCCACTACTGCTTCTCCCACCGCTTCAGCCGAGTCAAAAACAGTGCCTTAATCTTTTCTTATCAGCTATCATGGGAGAAAATGAAGTACACGAGTAAAAATGCGGATTCTTACATCATGTTATATAAGTACGAAAATATGTCCAGGTTTAGATTGCATGAGTTATTCTTATCAGACATCATGTTATATAAGTACAATGACTATGATATCTAATTTTACAGGGAGATGAGATATTGTCTATCAATGGGCTTGATATCATGGGAAAATCTGCGTTTGAAGTATCTTCTATGCTACAAGGTCCACAGGAAACATTTGTAACTATTGAGGTAAGTGGCTTGCAAAACATCTATCACTTAGCTATATACGGAATATCATTTGGTTTTGTGATTTTCAAATTTTTAATCTTGTGCATGCATGTAGGTCAGACATGGAGATTGTGAACTATCCCGTTCTGTTGAAGTCCAAAGGCAGTATGTTGCACGAACTCCAATCTTTTATCGGCTAGAGAAAATGGGGAATGAAAATGTTCTTGTTGGATATGTACAAATAAAGGAGTTCAATGCATTGGCAAGAAAAGATTTACTCATTGGTATATTTAAGTTAGTCCTTTTCTCTTTAACTTCTTCAATGCCTTCTTTAGAATTTGGTCACATTTTCAGGTTCATCTAGTTTAAAATTTCAATGTATTTGAGAATATTTAATTTGTTTTTTACTGTCTTCTATTATAGAGAAAACGTATTAAGTAATTTTTTTCCCATAGTGACAAAAGGTATAATTTCTTGCACTTAGTCTGAGAATAAATAAGTAAAAGAAAAATACTTGACGTGAAATTCTATTAATATAAACATGCAAACACATAAATGTGAACACTGATACCTGAGATAATGATCTTCCTGTTGGCAAGCCCTTGGCAAGAATCAACTAGTTGATCTTTAGTTGACATGCATGTGGTGCTTATCAGCTATTATCTAATTTCTCCTATGAAATATCAGTTAACTTCAATGTGATTTACTTTGATTTCTTAGACAAGATTATGTAATTTCCACTAGATCTAGCAACTATATTTCATAGGAGAGTTACATAATTTCCACTATAGGAATCCAAAGATTATCTAAGATGATTTTTAGCCACAATAGTTAAAGGGGGCAATATCTCTAAATTCGACTTCTACACTAGATCTAGCAACTATATTTCAGGTTGGTTCTATCGACATATATGTCAACTATATGACTGAGACACGTAACTGACAACTACGCTTGCAATAAAGAAACTTATAAATAATATTCTACAATAATCTCATTCAAGTAGAGTCTATAGTAAGTGTAGAATACCAGAAGGAGAACAAAATATTTAAATATTCATGATATTATTTAAACTCAAGTTGACCAATATTACATGTACAAGGGGTTCTTTATATAAAACAAAGGAGAAGGAAATAAACAGAATAGACAATGTGAGACTAAAGGAGCTTAAGAGAGAGAAGGCCCAATGGGCCAATTATACATGGGCTTCCTTATGTTCTAACACTCCCCTGCAAGCTGGAACATACAAGTCGTAGACACCAAGCTTGGAAAGGCACTGCAGATATAGTGAGTGTGACAAAGCTTTAGTGAGAACATCAGAGACTTGATCAGCAACCAGAACATGCCGTAAACACAATTTTCGAAGTTGAACCTTTTCCCGGACAAAGTGACAGTCATCTTCGATATGTTTGGTACGCTCATGAAACACCGGATTTTCAGCAATATGGATAGCAGCTTGGCTATCACAAAAGAGAGTGGCCGGAGACGGAAGCTGAACTCCTAAATCAGTGAGGAGACTCTCTAGCCAGGTGAGTTCGGAAACGACAGCAGCCATGGAGCGATACTCGACTTCGGCAGATGAACGAGCGACCACAGTTTGCTTCTTTCTTCGCCAAGTAATCAAATTTCCGCCAAAATAAGTACAATAACCGTTGGTTGACCGCCGATCATTGAGGGACCCAGCGTAATCATCATCACAGTATGCAACGAGAGATAGAGACGTAGAGGGCTTGTACACCAGGCCTTGCCCAGGAGCATTCTTCAAATATCTAAGAATACGTTCGACTGCCTGAAGATGGGATGTTCGAGGAGCATGCATGAAGCGACTGACCACACCGATAACAAATGAGATGTCGGGTCGTGTAACAGTAAGATAGATAAGCTTGCCTACAAGACGTCGATAATACTCTGGATTAGGATGGAGTTGATCAGAGTCTGAGCTATTAACACTCAGTTGATGATTTGCATCCATAGGTGTATCCATGGGCTTATACCCAGAGTAGCTTACATCAAGAAGAAGATCAAGACAGTATTTCCGTTGAGATGGAATCAGACCATCTGGACGCCGAGCAATCTCAATCCCTAAGAAGTACCGTAGCCGGTCTAGGTCTTTAGTGTGGAATTGAGAGGCAAGATGTTTCTTGATCTGAATAATGCCAGATAGGTCATCTCCCGTGACCAGAATGTCATCAACGTAGACTAAAAGAATGACAGATCCTGAGGGACGTCGACGGGTAAATAAGGAGAAGTCTGCCGAGCTTCGGGTAAAACCACATTCACGAACCACCCGACTAAACTTATCAAACCATGTCCGCGGGGACTGTTTGAGGCCGTATAAGGATTTCTTGAGATGACTGACTAGGGACTCCCTCGTGGTTGTATAACCAGGAGGTTGTTGCATAAACACAGTCTCCAAAAGGTCGCCATTGAGGAAGGCATTCTTAATGTCGAGCTGGTGCAACAGACATTGTTGATGGACAACGAGAGAGATGATGAAACGAACAGTGCTGAGCTTTGCAACTGGAGAGGTCTCCTCATAATCAAGACCATATTGTTGGGTGAATCCTCGCGCGACAAGGCGTGCTTTGAGGCGGTCGATCCGCCCATCAGGATGATATTTGACGGAGAAGATTCACTTACAGCCAACCACAGACTGGTTAGGGGGATGGGAACAAGGTCCCATGTGTTGTTTGCCCAGAGAGCAATCATTTCCTCATCCATGACCGCCCGCCAATCGGGATGCTGAAGAGCTTCCTGCACAGAAGAGGGAGGCGAAATAGAAGACAAAGAGGCCGCAAACCTGTGCAGATCAGAGGAGAGCCGATGCAAAGAGACGTAGTTAGAGAGAGGATGCGCAATGGAGGGTGTGGTGCGATCAGCAGGCGGCGGAGGATCCATGGTAGTCATGGGCTGTTGCGGGGCAAAAATCAAGGATATCGGTGAGAATAGACATGAAGAGAGGAGGTGGTGTTGGGAGTAACAGTGGTAAAGGGGAGTTGGTAGGAACAATAAGGCGTGGGAGATCCGGAGGAGGTGTTACCGAGGGGACGGTGGTATGGAAGGATTGATGTTCGAGGAAAGTAACGTCCGCAGAGGTGACCAACTTACGAGCAGAGGGAGAATAACAAACATAGCCTTTTTGAGTGCAGGAATACCCTACGAAGATGTAGTGAGTGACTCGAGGTGCCAATTTGTCAACAGGGGGTCCCAGATGATGAATGAAACAGACACAACCAAAGACCCGTGGTGTTAAGGGAAATGGGTTTTGCTCCGGAAATAATTTGGAGAATGGGCTGGTAAAGTTGAGGACTGAGGAGGGCAGGCCTTTTGATGAGATAGCAAGCAGTGGAGACAGCGAAATTCCAATAGGATGTAGGGACCTGCATATGAAAGAGGAGAGACCGAGCCACTTCGAGAAGGTGACGATTTTTTCTCTCAACGACACCATTTTGCTGAGGAGTATAAACACATGAGGTTTGGTGGAGAATGCCCAAGGAGTTGCACAACTCTTGAAACGCATGGCTGGTGTATTCACAGGCATTGTCAGTGCAAAGAAGTTTATTGTGCTGGAAAATTGAGTGTTGGTCTCAGTGGTGAAGGAGCGGAAAATAGAGAGGAGCTCAGAACGATCACGCATCAAATATAACCAAGTCATGCGAGAGTAATCATCAATCAAGCTTGCAGATGTCGGATGTCGGGGACACGTCGGTTTGGGTTTTCATGTCGGGTTTTTATATATCGGGGGATATATCGGGGATATTTCATATATCGGGTTTTAATATTAAATTAATTGTATATGTAATTAAATGTTATTTTTTTATACATGTCACAATACTAACTATTTCAGAACCTATTAAACATCTAAATATTAAAAGATATATGTAACATTTAACATACAATACTTTAATGATAGAAAATTTGTAAAACTAGTAATTTTAAGAAACTTGCAACTATATATTATTTTTATGACATCAAAATTTAAAAATTAAATTTCAAACATATCTTATTCTTCATCACTTGCAGACTCTTCTATAGTCGGCAGAGTAGATAGAATATGGTCATCATCTGATGAACCCTCTAAATTTGCCTCGTCCATCTCAGATATTTTTCTCTTTCTCTTTCTTAGATAACTAATTGTCACTTCTTTGCTTGTAGCTGCTAGGAGGTCTCTTTTCATCATGATTAGCGTCGACTATATTGCCAATTTGCGCCCATGTCAACCCCTCTCTAGGAAAGACTTCATCATCGCCATCTTCATTTTCATCCTCCTCAGGATCAACATTCACCATCCACTCTTGTACCTTCCCAGAATCTAAACTCTTAGCTTCCAATGGATCTCGAGATGTGTCTGAATATTTCGACTTCAACAAAGCATTAAACTTTACAAATACTAGATCGTTCAATCTTTTGCTGTCGAGTTTATTCCTCTTCTTAGAATGTATCTACAAATTTTGTAAAAATGCTAAATAATGCATACAATCATGTAATAAGATATTTATGTTTAACTAAATAACTAAATTAATGCATACCATCTCAAAGGTGCTCTAGTTCCTCTCACAGCCAGAGGATGAAGTAGTCAGACTCAAAATTTTCATAGCCATAGTTTTAAGGTGACGTATCAGCACCCTTAAGCCTCCACCAATGTACTGTGAAAATTAAAATGATAATACAATTCAATTATACATAAATACATAATACATCATTAAAAATTAAAGTTAATAAAAAATGTATTAAAATGTACCTGGATTTAAGTTGGGATTTTGTAGCAGTCTCTTTGCCATGTCTTAACCAAATAACCCTTGTTGGTATTGGTAAAGATCAAACTTAACACTGATGTGATCCTGTGCAGAAGAAACTTTCCTATATATCCTTGAGAGACACTAAACAAAACCACTCATAAACCTTCCGTCAGCCTTAATCTCCACTCGATGGGAATAATAAAAATATGGGTTTAGGTAATAACCTGCAAGGTGCAAAGGGCTGCTCATCTTCTTCTCCCACCTGCTATCAATGAACTTCCATATAGGAAGATATTTGTTCTCTTGGTGATCGAGAACAACAACAACCTCTTCTCTAGCTTTTTTTATATCCCCATATAACCACCCCATGGAAGGTGTATCCCCGTCGACTCTTCCAAAACCTTCACAAATGGTGTGAATATACCAACAGCCAGCTCGACATTCGCCCAAAATCTAGCGCTCATCACTATCATTGCAGCCTATCATATGCAAAATAAATAAAAACATTAGAAAATACTATAAAGTGTCAGTTGTAAACATATATTTTAAATGAAATGAATAAATATGCAATAGTTTTACCTGTTTTCCCCCCGACACTACTGGCCAACTTGGTTGCAGCCCACTTTGCAGATGTAGGCCCCTCAACTGATTTTTCTTTTCTGAGATACTCTCTAAAGATAGAAACGCTGTAGCGAATCTAGTCACACCTGGTCAAATAAAGCTCATGAGAGTCCAATTCCTTTGTCGACTCTCTAAACATGTCGAGAGAGATGATGTGACCATAGATAAAGACAGAGAGTTGGCGGCCCAAGGAGATAGCACTCTTTATTAACTTCAATTTTCCTATATCTTGTAACAATAGATTAATTGTGTGAGCTGCGCAACTTGTCCAAAAAAGCTTAGGCCTTTTCAAAGCCATAAGCTTTGCTGCAACCATATTATTGGACGCGCTATCCGTCACAATCTGCAAGATACTGTCCTCTCCTGGGCTCTCAGGGCTATCAATCACCTTATCCAAGAAGTCAAAGATGAACTTTCCATCATGTGTGGAGGAGGAGACATTCTTCGAAAGCCAGAATGCCACTCCGGAACTACAATGTATCATGATGTTCATCACGCTTCTACCCTTTCGATCTGTCCATGCATCGGTCATGATAGTGCTACCATTCAGTTTGCAGGTCTGCGTGAATGTGCCCAACATCTCTTTTGTCCTCCCCACCTCAATTCGCAAAATTTTCTCTCAACTCATAAAATGTAGGGATCTTCATCCCAGATCCGCATAACCCAATGACATGAGCCATCTGCTGGAAGGAGGAATTACATATGACATTAAACGGGATCCCGTTTTCATATGCCCATCTACCTATGTACACGGCAGCATCATCCCTGGATTTCTTTTTGTACTTGCTCTTATCGTGCTCTGTTAGGAATCTTTTCCCTTGCTAGACTCTGCAGTTGAATGAACAAATTGGTCCATTGGACCCTTGGAACCTGTGCTCCTACGTATAACAGTCTCCTCTAATTCATCATCATGTACTCCTCCAACTACCACCTCATTCAAGCTTGCTTGTAACTTTGAACTCTTAGCTCTCTTACTCTCCAAGTTTGAGTTTAGGGCCGACTCAGCCTTCGCCTTAACGTCGGCGGGAACTTAAGGGCATGACTTAACATTACCCTTCCACCCAGCTAAGTGACGCTTGAAACGTGTAATTCCACCATTCACTGTCTGTTTACAGTAGTTGTATTTGATTCGGTTGGTGTCGTTTGCAACCAACTTCTCACCAAATGTCCAGAACGGATCTCTACTGGTTGGAACCAACGATACAGACACCTCACTAGATCCAACAGAAGAAGCCATTCTAGGAAATATGAAATGAAAGAAATATTAACATAAATAAATATTTTACATAATTACAGCACGAGAAAAAAATACAAAATTGGATGATTAGTTGAAAAAAATCAACATCAGAAAAGCCCCCATAACTTCATTAGATCGTTAAATCTTCAGTCATCTTTCAAATTATCTACGCAACATTTTATTTATCCAACAACATTTTGCATCATCAGTAGTATACTAGTATACAAAGTTATAACTATCATTTAAAATAGAGAACCCAAGTATAAAAAAAAACAAAGCATCCAATTATCATTCAAAGTATCCAACAAAGCATCCAACATTTTATCAACCGTATCAGAACAAAGCATCCAACATTTTATTTATCAAAGACACAAAGCAACAAGGAAACTAGAAATGAAGTTGGATATACATGCATCATCGATTGCAAAATGAAGTTGGATAAATAACTACTAAATTAATAGGGGTATTTCAAATCATTTGTTGGCCAACATAATCATAAACAGTGCCAAATAAAAATAGTGCAAAATGAAGTTGATCAAAGCCACCAAGCAAGGAGCCGACCAACAACCAGCAGGGCAACATGCTACAGCAACCATGCTACAACAACCATGCTCTGACAGCCACCATGTTACAGCCAGCAAGGCAGCATGGCAACAGGGAGCAAGGCAGCAGGGATCAAGGTAGCCGGCAGCAGGGCAGCATGGCTACCGCTTGAGCAAGGCAACCAGGGAGCAAGGCAGGGAGCAAGGCAGCATGGCTACCACAACTAGCCGGCCAATAAGACAGCAGGGAGCAAGGCAGCAGGACAACATGACAGCATGACAACAACAACAAGCAAGGCAACCACAACCAGCAAGCCAACAACAACCAGCAAGCCAACCAACGAAGCACGAGAAAACGAAAAATGCAGAGCGGGAGAATGAGAGGGATAGGTAGGGAGAAGAATGCACCAGCCGAGAGAGTGAGAGCACCAGACGAGAGATTGAGAGCACCAGCTGAGAGAGTGAGAACAACCAACTGGGAGAAGAATGAACCAGAGAGAACAACCAGCGAGCTAGAGTGCCAAGAGCGCGCGAGAGAGAGAACAACCAGCTGGGAGAATGAACCAGAGAGAACAACCAACGAGCTAGAGAGTCCAGAGCGCGCGAGAGAGAGAACAACCAGCGAGCGCCAGAGAGTCGAGGGAGAGCACCAGCGGAAAGCGCGAGGGAGAGCACCAACGGAGAGCTAGGGCAGGAGCGGCGTAATGAAATGAATCGCGCGGGGGGGGGGGGGGGGGGGAGTTAAAAGAAGAATAATCGTAAATAAATAAATAAAAATGATAATATAACCGTTTTTTGGCCGATTTTTTATCGGCCCGTTTTTTTTTCAAACCGTTAGGACTAAAAATAAATCTGTAGCGCGTCGTTTTCTCTCCCGAACCGTTATGTCGGCGGACATGTCGGCCGATATCCACAACATTGGTTCAAATCATACTTGCATCATATAAGTTAGGTTACTCGAGTCAACCCGCACCACTGGTATAGATCTACATTAGTATCAATCCACCTTCACAGCTTACTCTGCTTCAATAACCCTGAAAAGTAGTGATTTTCTTCCAAAACTACCCATAAAGCTAAGAAGTATATATTGATCATTCCCAACTTGCTAATTAATTCTTTGAAGCTTGGCCTAAATAGATCTTTTGTTAGGTTATGGAGTCTAAGTCATGTAAATGCTCCCATGATCCATTTTACTTTGATAGAGTATTAATCGTCTTTCACGTGTTTTATACAATCACGGTGAATAGGCTGCCTTATAATCGGTTTACTACTATTTTCTATGAGTTCCTCAAGTAAACACTTTAGCAATACCCCTTCACATGTTCCATAATCAAGAGCCCGAAACATAATGAGCTATTTTTCTCTCCATGTTACCGGACTGCTCCAAACAAAGTTGCAATATCCTGAAGTTGATCTTTATGGAGATCGATGCGCCTCATTTGAGCAATTTACGAGATCAATGACTTTCAGATCATCAGATTGACGATCGAAGATCGCCATCACATTCGTCGCAAAATTTCTTATTTGTATATATTTTTTAAAAATATTTTACGGTGTTGTATTTTATCAAGATGTGATACATAGAATCCAAGCAGGTTGGTTAAAGTGGAGAGGCACATCAGGGATCTTATGTGATCGTAAACTACCATTAAAACTTAAAGGCAAGTTTTACCGTACTGCAATTAGACCAACGATGCTCTATGGTTCCGAGTGTTGGGCAGTGAATTGTGTACATGAGCAAAAAATGGGAGTTGCGGCGATGAGAATGCTTAGGTGGATGTGTGGACACACGAGACTGGATAAAATTAAGAATGAATGTATCAGGGATAAGACATGAGTGGCACCACCAACAAAGAAGATGTGAGAAGCTCGACTAAGATGGCTTGGATACGTACAAAGAAGACCATTAGAGGCACCTGTTAGGCGTTGTGAGAGTTTAGTCACTAGGCATGTTAAATGGGGGAGGGGTAGACCAATAAAGACTTGGAATGAGATTATAAGGAAAGACATGATGTACTTAGGCATTAATGAGATTATGACTAAAGATAGGGCACAATGGCGACAAAGGATCCATATAGCCGACCCCACTATAGTGGGATAAAGGCTTGAGTGTTGTTGTATTTTTCGGAGTTGTATTTTAAGATTTATGTTTAGTTATACGATCATGCGCTTGAGGTCGTCAGATGATTTAACTTAAACCCCATATTTATATCCCAACTGGCTAGGGGAAAAAAGCATTGAGAGTTTAGGGCTTCCACACGATAGCCGATCTTCCTCCTCGATGCGGCGCCAAGGATCCCATACGGCGCCGATGCCGCTGGGTCCAACCTCCAGGGGTGCCGATGCCCTCAAAATTGCCGCCTGCCGCTTCCCTCATCTCTGTC
Source organism: Dactylorhiza incarnata (assembly GCA_033032865.1). Lineage (NCBI taxonomy): Eukaryota > Viridiplantae > Streptophyta > Magnoliopsida > Asparagales > Orchidaceae > Dactylorhiza > Dactylorhiza incarnata. Next base: position 1,265,724 of record JAWHQI010000408.1, read on the forward strand.
GAGTCTCCGTCGGCCTCCTGCTGCTGTTTCCTTCCAGAAAGAACCCTCCAACGCCTCTCCAAGGTCCTTCGCCCCTTCCCCTACCCCCACCGTTAGCCAACCCCTCGCCACCCTCTCTCCTCCCGAGCTACATCCGGAGCCCCCCTGTAACACTACCAGCCCCTTCCGACCTCCAGCAGCTCTGCCGCCTCCACATCCCTCTTCCAGCCTACATTCAACCCACCTTCAACTCCACAACCACCTTCCACCCACATTCAACCCGCCACTACCTCCAACAATCCCAAATCCCCCATCCATCCCTAGACCGATCCATCCCCATGCCTCGAAGCATTAGCCGAATCCCTTCCAGGCTCCGGGAGCCTTGACCAACCATCCCCCTTACTCCCTTCTAAGCCCCAACCCTCCTAAAGCCTCAACCAGCCACCCTCCCTCGCACGCAGCCCCTGTCCAGAAACCGTTGTTCCTCCAGAGTACCTGCACCACATTTGCAACCACCAAATTTCTGCACCTATGCCGACGACCCTTTACTTGGTGTGTTCCACATTTATTACAAATTTATCTACATTTGTACTGATACACCATTATATTTCTAGTTGTATTTTACTTGTCTAAATCTTCTTTCAATTAGACGCATATTACCTATTAGCCATTCTATTTAATTCATATGCGCTTTTAATTAATTTGCAATTATCGCATGTTTACTTGATATGAATAATTGCGATTAATGGTGACCTATTGCACGAATGTTATGTTTTGTTATATAATTAATTGCGTGTCAGAGAAATTGCATGATCGAATCGTTCCATTTGCATCACATTAGTGTTTATGTCGTGAGCGGGATTTAGGGTTGGTCGTAGATCCACTGCATTTGTTCGTGATTGTTTGCATTGCACAAAGGGTTAGGGCATTGCGTGCCTGTCACCTGTAGATTCGTCGTGTGTCAGATCTCATATTGACAAATGGAACCATCTAATCAACATCAATATATACAACCAATTTATTTGTGAGCAATAATATTTTTCTAGAAGCAGTTACAGGTCTTATCTGTTAGAGGTAATTGAGTTTACTGACCAAATGTTGTCACCTCTCTGGATCAATTTAAGCACAATCTTCTTCAAAATTCAGACTCAAACTTGTTTTTTTTGGAGTATCGACTTACATACCATCTCTCCAATTTCTTTTAGTAGATCAAACATATTCCTTCTTTGACAAAGTCCCTCGTTTGTTTCTAGCAACATCCATTTCCATGAAATACTTTAACACCAATATCTTCGAGTTTAAACTTTGTAACGCAGGACGAATTTACAGGCGACGGGTGCGCGATGCCCTAACCCTAGATGCAATGCAAACAACCGCGCCGAATGCAATGGAACCACGATAAACCCTAAAATGAAGATGCGGACGAATGCACACACGCAATCCGATGAACTAATGGCTAACCCTAAAACCCAATGCGATGTGCATGAGTCACCATGCGAATAATTCCGACATGCAAGTAATTAAACAATATTTAAAATTCGCACATCTGATCACATTTACACAAAAAACATTCGAATTAGACAAGCACATGATGATTGCAAATTAATTAAGAATGCAAATGAATTAAAAGTACATAGCGAATAAGAGATGCATGTCCAATAAAAGATCTAGCCAACATTAATTAATCCCAATATCAAAAAAATATAAAGGTGCATCCGTATAATGCAATAAATTTGAAAATAAACGTGGACTCACCAAATAATGGGGCCGAGGACGTAGGCGTGAAGATTCGGTGCTTGTAGGAGCGTTATCGGCAGGGGGATAACAACTGTATGGTGGTCGGCGGAAGGGGAATATGACTGTTTATGGACTTTTGGAGGGGAGGAAGTGTCGAATGTGGACTGGATAGGGCTGGAAAGTGTGTGAGATGGCTCAGTTTGGGAGAGGGTGGCTAGGGAAGGTTGTGGCTATGGCTGGAAGGGGCTTTGGAAGAGGGACCAGTGGCTGGAGAGGATGGAGAAGGGAAGTGGGAGGGCTGGAGAGGATGGAGAAGGGAAGGGGGAGGGCTGGAGAGGATGGAGAAGGGAAGGGGCAGGGCTGTAGACTGGGGAGGATGGGAAAGGGCAGGGCGAGGGTTGGTCGACCTTGGGATAGGCTAGGGGAGGTTGAGGAAGGGAAGGAGGTGGGTTGGTCAGATATTACTGGAGTGGTGGAGTTTTGGAGGGGTTTTGGAGGGTTGTCAGTGGCTGGTGATGGTCTTTCGGGTGGTAGGAGGTGCCATACAGTGAGGAGGGGGTGGCGATGGATTGACTGATGATGGGAGTATGGGGAATGGAGCGTGGGTCTTGGAGAGGTGCTGATGGGGCTTGGTTGGATGAAAATTGTGGATGGAGGTCAGAGCGGACTTGTCGGAAATGAGGGAGGCGGCGAACGATGGGGTTGAGGGCGTCGGTACCGTAGGAGACTGGACCCAGTGGCGTCAGCACCGCGTGTGATCCTCGTCATCTCACTAAGGACAACGAAGAGCGGCAGCGTATGGGGAACCAACTCTCGATCCCCCCTGCTGTAGACTAGATATGATATATACAAGGGGAGAATTTAGGTTAATTAAATCTGACGGCCCATATAGTGCGATTGGCTTCGACACCGTAATTTTTGAATTAGAGCTCAAAAATAATAAAAGCACATAAAATAAAAAAAAACCGAGCCGGCCGCTATCATGGTCTCCGATCGTTCAACTGATGGTCAAAAAAATATCAATAATGACAATTTGCCCAATGAGTTGTGATCGATCTCCATCACTTTTTGTTTAGATGCTTCTTCAAGGTGTTGATATCTTCTAGTTCTCTCATCTCGCAGTGTTGTCTTCCACAAGCTATTAAAACAATATTTTGCCCACTTTCATTGTATTTAACAGTTGATCAATTTTGGCTTGGGTATAGCCATGGAATTTGACAAATTGTGTAAACTTCTCTAGCCATGCCCTTTGTAGATTGTTTCAAACCATAAAGAACTTTAAGTCCACATGCTTTATTGCTCCCGAACCCATCAAAAATGTCGAAGTCTCGACAAACTTGATTTTATGACACACTTAATATATATTAGGTGCTCCACCTAAGAAGGGAATCAACCCAAAAAATATTTAATGTGCCTCTCCAACAATATTTATCCCTAAGTATTGAATTACCTACAAAATATTTGGACAAAACGGATGCAAGTTCTCAATGTGAATTCTACACGATATATAAATCCTTTTGAGTTTGTTTGGTCTTCTTAATTTTGCATCTCGTCATTCGTTGGAGATCCTTCTTACTTTTGAACTAATAGCTCCTTTCTATCTCTATAATTTCTTTAGTTGTGGACTATTTTTCTTTGCCTACCAATTTACATATTGTTATCTTCATTGACAGCACTCAAAAATCTTCTTAATTCCGGTGCGTCCTATCTGGTATTGGATCTTAGAGATAATCTCGGAGGCCTTGTGCAGGTTTATAACTTCAGATTGCTGTTTTTTGTTTCCAATGGCTCCTAGGCTGCTATCTTTAGGCTCATTATGTAAAAGCAATGATAGTCTCCCTTTATTATGTGAAATCTAGACTAGCTTGGAACTTGGTGCAGGGCGTTGTCTGCTAATGCTTCCTTTTGTTTGTAAAACTATTTATCCATAACAGCCAACGATTAATGAATGTAAAATGGAAGCATTAGAAAATCAATTTGAAAAAACCCCTCATCCTTTTGTTAGATATTAACAAATAGAAGAAGGATGGTGAAATGCACAAACATGATTGTAATTCACTTTGAAAGAAATCTATATTGTTGCAAATAAGACTAAATACATTCACTTTTTAACCAATAACGATACAAGCGTAGAAGAAGATAGATGAGAAGAGAAAATAATAAAAATTTTAATTCGCGGAAAAAGGTCTGGAACTTCTCCACAATCTCTTGTATAATGACAGAATTTAATCCTGAAAATAGTGGATGAGCAATGGGAATTGATATACTTCACTGAAGTCTAATACCCTGTTATGGTCCTTGGTCAGAGGTGGCCGGAGGCGGAGATGATGGTGACGGAGATACTATGGAGCCATGACCGCGGCTGCCTAAGCGGGTGTCACGACCCGTCTCGACAAGGTTTTCGGGCGGGCCGTGATGCCACAGGCATGCGTGGAGAGGAATCATGCCTGCTAAGGCAGTTACAGGGATACTAAAAATAGTTTTTAGAAATAAAACACTTATCTTGTGTAAAACGGTTGTTTCATGTATGCGGAAGCTTATAAAGTTTAAAACTGTGAGAAAAGATTTAAATGCGCCTAAAATTAGTAAACATGCATTTGACACACACAGTGCAGGAAAGAAGGAAAAGAAAGTAATGCATTTCAGTAGCAAATATATCAGTAGTATGATTCAATACATCAAACAGAAACACCCTAGGAGCGGTCCACGATACAAGAGGAAATGTCTGACAGTAACTAAAACATGAAAAATAAACCGACAGTACGTGAAACAAATACATAGAACCTGGCTAGACAACAACAAAAAGGGTAACCTCCAGGCAAAACTGCCGCCGAAAGAGAGCAGCTCAGGGGGCAGGCGGCACGGTCACGAACCCTAAGGCAAATCCAACAGAAAGGAAATACCTCAGAACATGAAAATCAAACTGAAAATCAAATAAAGTGAGTCAAGTACACAAGTATAAACATATTCAATTTTTTTTTTCTTGCAGCAAGGGTTATCGGTTTTTACTTAGATTGTATTTAATAGCCTACTCCGGAGTTTAATCTATCTTGCAGAAATATAAGCTGTAAATATTGAAAGGCGTACGTATTTTCAGTAGATGCACGGATTTCTGTATTTCTGGCGGGAATGCAAGTCTTAACAGTAAACTGTGCTTGAACATGACATTTATTGATTTTTATTTATTTATTTACCAATATGAGTGAGCTCGAACCAAGCGTCACATCAAACTGACACCCCCTTTCAATAACAGCTTATGGTTTCTACAAAACTTAGTGAATCGGATTCTGCGATTTCTTTCATGACAAGGCAAGATACATAGCTAGCAGGCCTAATTGCTGCATATTTTTCATGTTTGCAAGTGAGTGAAACTAGTATAATTTTCATGTTTGCAAGCGAGAGGGGTTTCTCTACTTGCCTTAAAATGAAGCCGAGCTAAAACGCGGCGGCTAAGAGGCTAAGCAAGGCCGAAGACTCTATTCGCACCGGCTAAAAGACAAGCATGCATGATAGAACGAGAATACTACGCTAACACATGCATTTGCATATCGCCTAACTCATAAAGAGAGGAGTTTAGAAATTTACCTCCCTCCAAGATGAGGGGAGAGGAGTTTAACACGAGGAATCGGGGATTTTGGCGGCGTTGGCGTCGGGAAAACCCTAAATCGGAGAGGGTTTGTGATGATTCCAACAATCAGGTCGACGAGAGGTGCCGGAAAAATCACAACACAGTGCGGTTAGTCGATTATACGAGGGTTACATGCTTGGTCTTCAAAAACATACGCGATTAGGAACACGAATCTACACTAACATTTCTGAAAATTCTGAATAAAAGGGGAGGAAGGGAGATCTCTTACCCAAATAGACCAAATCCGGTCTAAAAAAAACTGAGAAAAGGCGGGTCCGAGCAAACCCTAGATGTTCTCCTTGCAAATCTCCGGCCAAATCGAAGAGGAAGGGCTGCCGGAGGAAGGAAGGGTGGCTGCCGGAGGAAGAGGGTCTGACTGCCGGCCAGAGGAGGAGAAGGGGGGGGGGGCTGCTGTCGGCCAGAGGAGAAGAAGAGGGGAGGCGCAGCAGGAGGAGGCGGCGGCGGCTGGAGGAGAAGCAGGAGGTGGCGTCGGCGGCTGGAGGAGCAACAGGCGTCGGCGTCGGCAAGGGGAGGTGCAGGCGCAGGCGCAGGCGGGATCGATTTCGCGTGCGGGAGACGGAGCGCTGGAGGGAGTCGTGCGGCTGCGATTCACGTGAAATGAAACCAAGAGGTGGGGGGGGGGGGGGTTGGCTCGATTTAGAGGAGAACCCTAGCACCCTTAATTACAAGTATGCCATTATGTGTTAAGTAAAACTATTTCATTTTTTTTTCTCTAACAAAATAAATATGGATTGTTACATTCTCCCCTACTTAAGGAGTTTCGTCCCGAAACTCTTGAGGATTCCTGACTGGGGTCTCATATGGCGAATATTCAGATGCCATTCATTCCAAACAGGGTTTGCAAAACGAGACATAGAAACTGACTATGAGCATAATGAAATTGAAAGGAGGACAAGTTCAGAGACTTACCAAGATCAAGAGAAAAGATGTGGGTACTTGCTATGCATTTCAGATTCAAGCTCCCAAGTGAACTCCTCAGACTTGCCATGTATCCAAAGCACCTTCACCATAAGAATGGTTCTCTTGCGAAGCTTGCGCTCTTGAAACTCGACAATCCTTGCGGGCTCGACCGAATAAGAAAGGTTGGCTTCAGCAATCACCGGAATCTCTTCCATGACACGGGCAGGATCATGAATGTACTTCCGAAGCTGACTGACGTGGAAGACATTGTGAACTCCGGCCAAAGAAGCAGGTAGTTCTAGCCGATAAGCAGATCCTTCAATACGTTCTGAGATAGCATACGGTCCCACGAACCTTGGACTGAGCTTATGATGGCGGCCAAAACGTTTCACCCCAGGCGTGGGTGAAACCTTCAGGAACACTTGATCACCCACAACAAACTCTAGCGGGCGGCGGCGTTGATTAACATACTTTCTCTGCCGCTCGATGGCACGACTGAGCTGAACACGGGTCTTCTTGGTAGTTTCTTCCATTTCCTGCAGGAGCTCAGGGCCCAACACAACTTTTTCGCCAATCTCTGTCCAGTGGAGAGGAGTCCTACAACGACGCCCATACAACGCCTCGAAGGGGGCCATCTTGAGGCTCTCTTGATAGCTATTGTTATAGGCGAATTCAATCAACGGTAGGTGCTCGTCCCAAGCTCCCTTGAAATCCAGAATATAACACCGAAGCATGTCTTCAAGAATTTGATTGACTCTCTCGGTCTGCCCATCGGTAGTAGGATGATAAGCAGTGCTCAGATTGAGCTCAGTGCCCAAACTTTGCTGGAAACTCTTCCAGAAATGAGAAACAAATCTCGAGTCACGATCAGACACAATCCGTAGCGGAATCCCATGAAGTCTAACAATCTCTGAGACGTAAATCCGAGCCATCTTCTCGGTGGAGTGGCCTTCCCTGTACGGAATGAAGTGAGCCGTCTTGGTCAAGCGATCCACTATGACCCAAATCGCGTCATGCCCTTTCGGAGTACGGGGCAGTCCGGTGATGAAATCCATAGAGATATCTTCCCACTTCCACTCCGGAATAGGTAGGGGCTGCAAGAGACCACCGGGACGCTGACGCTGAGCTTTCACCTTCTGACACGTCAGACAACGAGCGATGAAGCGGGCAATATAGTTCTTCATACCAGGCCACCACACAATCTGTTTTAAATCATGGTACATCTTATTGTTGCCCGGATGGCCAGACGTGCGGGACTCATGAGCTTCTCGGCAAATACTATCCAACAATTCGGCGACATCAGGAATGCAAAGGCGACCTCGGAAACGTAGAACATCATCCGAGATAGAGAAATCCGGGAGGGTCCCAAGTTCAACATGTCGGCGAATGCTGTCACGACCCGTCTCGACAAGAGTCAGAGCGCACTTCGGGCGGGCCGTGATGCCACAAGCATGAGCGAACAGGAAACCATGCCTGCTAAGGCGGAAACAGAAATGCTACAATACATATGAATTTATTGCTTTGAAAAGAGTTTAGTGTATTTTATAAATATGCGGAAGCTGAAATGAAAGGTTAATGCTCATACATTTAATAATAAAATCTAATGTTACACGAAATGCTGAAATGGTAATCATGCAGTGAGCCGCAATAGTAAAATGCAAAGTAAAAAGATCTGATACAACAAAACACCCTAAGAGTTGTCCACAATACAAGAGAAAATGACTGACAATAACTATTACAAGAAAAGAAGATCCAACAGTACTGAAACAAAATACATAGAACCTGCTGACACAGAGATCAAAATAAAACCTCCAAGCAAAACTGCAGCTGAACGAAGAAAACTCAGGGAGCAGACGGCGCGGTCACGAACCCTAAGGCAAATCCAAACAGAAGGAAAATGCCTCAGAACAAGAAAATAATAGAAAACAAGCTGTAATTTTAAGTACGTGCAGAAATGATTCTAAAGTACCAATTAACTCTTGAAACAGGCTAGTGAAACAGGCAGGTAACTGAAACAATTAGAAACTATCTAGAAATATTAGCCTACTCCGGAGTATAGCCTAAACATGTATATTGCAACGACATAAGCTGCAATCTATGAAATGCGTAGGTGTTTATAGTGGACGCACATGGTTCACACTCAAGTCCGGGTGTAAGGCTTACTAGAATAAGAGTATTTCCTGCTTACCGTGACCATGCAGACAAGACGATGCACCACTTAAACCCTAGTTTCCAAGATTTGCTTATGACACTCAAGACATAAGTGATTCATGTTTTTCCGAGGGGATTTCTATCACAACGCGACATACTCACGAGCGATAATTCTTATGTTATCAGATACTGTTAATAATTGAGATACATGTAAGAAGAACTTAAATTCTTGTTTGCAAGCGAGAGAGAATTTCTCCACTTGCCTTAAGGTGAAGCCGCAACTACCAGCAACAGCTATGCGGCGCAAGCAAAGACTAGACTCTATTGAACCTGTTCAGGGAATAATCGCAGACGATATTTGAAATTTGACAAGCAGCCAACCATAAGCTGACACAGACAGTTTAATTTGCGAAAACATAATCAGAAGCGGATTAACAATTTATCTCCCTCAAGGTGAGGGGAGAAGAAGTTACCACAAGGATCGGGGGCTTGGCGGCGCTTGGGTGACGAAAACCCTAAATCGGAGAGGGTTCGGAGCGATTCCACCACTAGATCTGATGTGCAGCACCAGAAACGCAAACAAAATTGGGATTAGGCGGATTTACGACAAACATAAGAGGGACCGATGAAGTTACGTCGATCCAATAGCAAAAATCACCACAAGCATTTTAGGGCAAATCTGAAAACAGAACCTTTGGCGGAGATCCTTACCGAAGGAGACCAGATTTGGGCCCAGGAATGCACGAGGAGGGGTTTCGAGCGAAACCCTAGGAGTCCTCTTGAAATCCGCCGGCCGAAACAGAGAGGAAGAGGGTTGTCGACCTCTTTGGAGGAGGAGCCACTGCCGGCCCTAGAGAAGCAGAGGAGGAAACACAGCTGGCCGGAGGAAACGAGGAGGAGGGCTGCTACCCTAACTGGCCGAAGAAGGAGGAGAAAAAGAGCGACACTGCTGCCGTCGACGTCCAGGATAGGGGAAGAAGGAGGGGCTCCTTGCTGCTGCCGGTGTCCAGAAGAGGGGAAGAAGGCGGCGCCGACGAGAGGGGGAGCGGGAGGCGTCGACGAGTCGTGCGGGCGACGGAAACAGGAGCGGCGACTTGCGGGATTTAGCAGACCGGCGCGGGATTTGGCGGAAACGGGAGAACCCTAGGCCGATCAATTTGATTGGGGGGCTCGGTTTAGAAGGGAAATAAATAGATGGGGGGAAATTTTGTCTAAGACTCATATGATTGTTATTATTATTATTTTATTTTATTTTTGAGGGTTGTTACATTCTCCCATACTTAGAAAGTTTCGTCCCGAAACTTCTGAGGATTTCCTAGCTGGGGCTAAAATGACGAAGATTCAGATGTCCTTTATACCGACAATGTTTGCCAATCAAAGCGTGGAAACTAACTATGAATATAGCAAAAAAGAGAAGAGAACAAGAGCGGAGGCATACCAGGATCAGGAGAAAAGGTGCGGATACTTGCTACGCATGTCAGCTTCGAGCTCCCAAGTGAACTCCTCAGACTTGCATGCATCCAAAGTACCTTCACCATAGGAATAGTTCTCTTTCGAAGCTTGCGTTCTTGATATTCCACTATCTTGGCGGGCTCAATCGGATAAGACAAATTAGCTTCAGGAACCACCGGGATTTCCTCAAGAACACGATTAGGATCGTGGATGTATTTCCGGAGCTGACTAACATGGAAAACATCATGAACACCGGACAACGAATCTGGCAACTCCAAACGATAAGCAGATCCTCCAACACGCTCTGAGATGGCGTACGACCCCACAAATCTCGGGCTGAGCTTATGATGACGACCAAACCGTTTCACCCCAGGAGTAGGAGAAACCTTCAAGAATACCTGATCACCTACTGCAAACTCCAACAGACGGCGGCGCTGATTAGCATACTTCCTCTGCCTCTCAATGGCACGACTGAGCTGAAGACGAGTCTTCTTGGTGGCTTCTTCCATTTCCTGAAGTAACTCAGGGCCCAACACCACCTTCTCACCAACTTCTGACCAATAGAGAGGAGTTCTACAACGACCTCCATACAACGCTTCGAAAGGGGCCATCTTGAGGCTCTCCTGATAGCTATTGTTGTAGGCGAACTCAACCAACGGTAGGTGCTCATCCCAAGCTCCCTTGAAGTCCAGAATATAACACCGAAGCATGTCTTCAAGAATCTGATTAACCCTTTCGGTCTGTCCATCGGTAGTTGGATGATAAGCGGTGCTCAGTTTGAGCTCGGTACCCAAAGCTTGCTGAAAACCCTTCCAAAAGTGCGAAACAAACCTCGAGTCACGATCAGAGACAATCCGCAGAGGAATCCCATGAAGTCTAACTATCTCAGAAACATAAATACGGGTCATCTTCTCAGTGGAGTGACCTTCCTTGTACGGGATGAAATGAGCCACTTTCGTCATGCGATCCACTATGACCCAAATCGCATCATGCTCTCTCGGAGTACGGGGCAAACCCGTTATGAAGTCCATAGAGACATCTTCCCACTTCCATTCGGGGATAGACAAAGGCTGCAAAAGGCCACCAGGACGTTGACGCTGAGCTTTCACCTTCTGGCACGTCAGACATCGAGAGATGAAACGAGCTATATAATTCTTCATACCAGGCCACCAAACAATCTGCTTCAAGTCATGATACATTTTATTGTTGCCTGGATGACCAGATGTGCGGGACTCGTGAGCTTCTCGGCAAATACTATCGAGCATTTCAGGAACATCAGGAATGCAGAGGCGGCCTCGGAAACGCAGAACATCGTCAGAGATAGAGAAATCCGGAAGAGTCCCAAGTTCAACCTGCCGGCGGATGCGCTGGAGTGCGGGATCAGATGGCTGTAAATCCTTCACCTGCTCTACCCATAACGGAACAGGAACCTCTTCATGACCCTCGGGTGCGATGGATATATCCATCCAATCGAGGTCATCAATCAAGGCTGCTAGGATAGCTGACATGGGTGCACAAGCGGCTACGGAGGCTTGCCGGCTTAACACATCTGCCACTGAATTGGCTTTACCAGGAACATACGTGAGCTGCAAGTCATAATCTGCCACGAACTCGAGTCAACGCCTCTGACGAAGATTGAGGTCCTTCTGAACAAAGATGTACTTTAAACTCTGGTGGTCGGTGAAAAAGTGACACTTCACGCCATAGAGATAATGACGCCAAAGCTTCAAAGCAAACACCACCGCAGCGAACTCCAGATCATGAGTGGGGTAGTTGCGTTCGTGAACCTTCAACTGCCTCGACCCATAAGCAATAACACGATCATCCTGCATCAGGACACAACCCAAACCAACTCCGGAAGCGTCAGTGTAAACTGAAAAGTCCAACCCTTCTGACGGAAGAGCTAAAACAGGCGCTGAACACAAACGTTGCTTCAACTCAGAAAAGGACTGCTCGCACTGATCTGACCACTCGAACCTAGCATGCTTTTGAGTTAGTCGAGTCAGGGGAGCAGCAAGAGAGGAAAAACCCTTGACGAAGCGTCGATAGTAGCCAGCCAAACCAAGGAAACTGCGGATCTCGGTAGGGGTAGAAGGTCGCTTCCAGTCCATAACTGCGGAAATCTTGGCAGGATCAACAGAAAGTCCATCCCCTGAAATGACGTGGCCTAAGAAAGCAACACGATCCAGCCAGAACTCACATTTTGCCAACTTTGCATAAAGCTGATGCTGACGAAGGGTAGAGAGAGTGAGTCTAAGGTGGGCTGCATGCTCCTCACGGGTCTTGGAGTAGACCAAGATATCATCAATGAAGACGATGATGAACTTGTCCAGGTACTCACGAAAGACACGGTTCATCATGTCCATGAATGCAGAAGGGGCGTTAGTCAACCCGAAAGACATCACCAAAAATTCGAAATGACCATACCGAGTCCGGAAGGCCGTCCTGGGGATGTCGGAGTCCTTGATCTTCAGCTGATGGTAACCCGATCTGAGATCTATCTTGGAAAAGACTGTACTGCCTTTAAGCTGATCGAATAAATCATCCACACGCGGAAGGGGGTACTTATTCTTGATGGTCACCTTATTAAGATCTCGGTAGTCGATACACAATCTCATGGATCCATCCTTCTTTTTCACGAAGAGTACAGGGGCTCCCCAAGGTGACGAGCTAGGGCGAATGTACCCACGCTCAAGCAATTCGTCCAACTGCGTTCTGAGTTCTTCTAGCTCACGAGGTGCCATACGGTAAGGAGCTTTAGATATGGGGCGCGTCCCAGGCTCTACATCAATACAGAACTCTACATCTCGATCAGGAGGCATCCCAGACAATTCGGCGGGGAACACGTCAGGAAACTCCGAAGCAACAGAAATAGACTCGAGTTGAGGAGAGATAGCATCCGAGTGCGAAGCATAAACGAAGCAGACAGAACATCCTTGGCTAAGAAGGCGAGTGGCGCGCACATCAGAGATTACCTTCAGGTGGCTGCGGGTCTGAACATGAACGTTGTAGTCCTTGTCATCAATGCTGAGATTGACCTTTTTTGCCACACAGTCCAGCTTTGCTCGATACGCGACCAACCAATTCATGCCCAGGATTACGTCGAACTCTGTCATATCCGGAACTATGAGGTCAGCGACGACTTGCAATTCTCCAAGCAGGATCGGGCAATTGAGAACGCCTCTGGTTGAGAGTTGCAGATGACCGGGTACCGAAATCTCAAAAGGAACCTCAAGTGGCGAAGTATGCCAACTATAAAGGTCCACGATGCGGCGGGCGATAAAAGAGTGCGATGCACCAGAGTCAAATAAGATTTGCATTCACTTATTCTTGACCCTAAAACTTCCTAAAAAGGAAAACATAACGCATAACAAGTTTATTCGACTAAGGCAAGTCAGATTTAAGAATGCAGAAAAATTTAAAATTCTACACGAAACGTACCAGAGATGACGTCGGTAGATGCGAACGCCTCGCCCTGAGTGACGACGTTCAACACAGCTCTGCCCTGAGCTCCGGGGATAACTTGTAGAGGCTGAGCGGGGATCGGGCTCTCCTTTATGGGGCAGTCGAGCATGAGGTGCCCAACCTGTCCACATTTGAAACATGCCTTCTGCTTGCGGCGGCAGTCCTTTGCCAAGTGGCCCGGCCTCTTGCAGAAAGTACAGATGGAGGCAGCAGAGGCAAGCGTCATCTGAGGTTGCTGCGCAGGAGTAACCATCTTCTGTTTCTTCAGGAGGGAGCGTCAGACTTGGGCGACATGGCCCACCTTGTGGCAGAAGGCACACACCTCTTTGGACCTGGGGCTTTGCTGCTGAGATGGAGCATCCTTGCGCTTGAGGTCGGAAGCGGCGGCATTGCTTGTTCCATGCTGGGCTTTCTTGGCAGAACGATCCAGCTCAATAGCTTCCACCCGCAAGGCGGCTCCCACGGTCTCCGCGTAGGTGGCGGCGCCATGAGCTACCACAAGCTGGCGGAAGTCATGACGGAGCCCCTTCACGAAACGGCTGATCTTTTTCTCTTCATCTGGCACGAACTCCGCAGCAAGGAGGGAAAGGCGGGAGAACTCTCTCGCGTACTCGGTCACTGTCCTACCAGGCTGCTGAAGGGACAGGAACTTCTCAGCTAACTTGTCCTGCTCCACGGAAGAGAGGAAGTTCTCCATAAGAGCATTCTTGAACTGTTCCCAAGATAAGGTGGTAGAATCGGGGAGGCTGCGGCGCTGGAGCCACCAAGTATAAACATCCTCAGACAATTGATAGGCCGCAAGGAGGACCTTCTGGGTCTCGGGAACTCCAGCATACTCAAAATGCTTCTCCATCTGGGAAATCCATTCAGTGATCACGAAGTAGTCTCGATTGCCATCGAAAGACGGCGGATTCAGCCTCTTGAATGCCAGAGTATCTGCCATTGCCACGGGCGGGGCAGTCAAGCTTGACACGAGCGGGGGCACCAAGGTGACGGCAGGCGAGCCGGTCCCAGAATCAGTTGCTGGAGGGGTGGCCCCAGGAAGCGCAGTAGTGTTGGTAACTCCAGCTGTCCCTGCACTGCCGGAACCAAGGGCTGGGTCAGGAGTTTGGCGATCCTCTTCCAGTCGGGTGAGACGTTCCAGAATCTGCCTCAGCAGCTGGGCAGTGGCATCTCCAGATGTTCCTCCTGCTGAAGAGGTAGTCTTCTTGCGCTGCGATCGCTTAGAAGCCATCTAGAAAGAAACACAAAATAGTCAAGTAAGAGAAACAATCAGACTAAGCTTAGAGGATTGAGACTACAGGTTCTAGCATTCTAATACTGTTGAATACGTAAATCATGTAATGGTTACAACATTTTCAGTGGACAACTCTAGGTGGTAGCCATGCAAGTGCAAATGCGACGAAAAGATCGCGTGCGTTAGAACGATGATTTGAAAAATCCATGTGTGTACAATCGTCATCTGTTGCTCTCAGCTTAACACTCGTGCAATGAGTTATGTCATGCATGCAATGTATTTATGCCTACAATGCATCCTTAAGAATGTTCATGAATGGATACGCATGCCATGTTAAGCGCCCATATCACTTAACATGTCACGCGCATGATGATTCTAATGTCAGCGCACTTGAAAATATTAAACCGCCCATACAATTTAATATTCGCAAGCGGTGCATATCCTAGTGGAAATTCATATGCATATAAATGTTAAGTTTGCCCATACTCCCTTAACATTTGTACGCATACTACTCATGCTTATGAGTGAGTGTGTGCGTGTTTCAGCCTCGAACAACAGACAACGACAAAGTGAGTGAGAAAATGATGCATGCACGTAAATTTACATTATAGATTTCAAAATATGTGAAAATTTTAAAATACTTTATCTTTAGATGCTGAACCTGGCTCTGATACCAACTGTCACGACCCGTCTCGACAAGAGTCAGAGCGCACTTCGGGCGGGCCGTGATGCCACAGGCACGAGCGAACAGGAAACCATGCCTGCTAAGGCGGAAACAGAAATGCTACAATACATATGAATTTATTGCTTTGAAAAGAGTTTAGTGTATTTTATAAATATGCGGAAGCTGAAATGAAAGGTTAATGCTCATGCATTTAATAATAAAATCTAATGTTACACGAAATGCTGAAACGATAATCATGCAGTGAGCCGCAATAGTAAAATGCCAAGTAAAAAAATCTGATACAACAAAACACCATAAGAGTTTTCCACAATACAAGAGAAAATGGCTGACAATAACTATTACAAGAAAAGAAGATCCAACAGTACTGAAACAAAATACATAGAACCTGCTGACACAGAGATCAAAATAAAACCTCTAACCAAAACTGCAGCTGAACGAAGAAAACTCAGGGAGCAGACGGCGCGGTCACGAACCCTAAGGCAAATCCAAACAGAAGGAAAATGCCTCAGAACAAGAAAATAATAGAAAACAAGCTGTAATTTTAAGTACGTGCAGAAATGATTCTAAAGTACCAATTAACTCTTGAAACAGGCTAGTGAAACAGGCAGGTAACTGAAACAAGTCGAAACTATCTAGAAATATTAACCTACTCCGGAGTATAACCTAAACATGTATATTGCAACGACATAAGCTGCAATCTATGAAATGCGTATGTGTTTATAGTGAGCGCACATGGTTCACACTCAAGTCCGGGTGTAAGGCTTACTAGAATAAGAGTATTTCCTGCTTACCGTGACCATGCAGACAAGACGATGCACCACTTAAACCCTAGTTTCTAAGATTTGCTTATGACACTCAAGACATAAGTGATTCATGTTTTTCCGAGGGGATTTCTATCACAACGCGACATACTCACGAGCGATAATTCTTATGTTATCAGATACTGTTAATAATTGAGATACATGTAAGAAGAACTT
This sequence comes from Dactylorhiza incarnata, assembly GCA_033032865.1. Lineage (NCBI taxonomy): Eukaryota > Viridiplantae > Streptophyta > Magnoliopsida > Asparagales > Orchidaceae > Dactylorhiza > Dactylorhiza incarnata. Next base: position 1,281,956 of record JAWHQI010000408.1, read on the forward strand.
AAATTCTTGTTTGCAAGCGAGATAGAATTTCTCCACTTGCCTTAAGGTGAAGCCGCAACTACCAGCAACAGCTATGCGGCGCAAGCAAAGACTAGACTCTATTGAACCTGTTCAGGGAATAATCGCAGACGATATTTGAAATTTGACAAGCAGCCAACCATAAGCTGACACAGGCAGTTTAATTTGCGAAAACATAATCAGAAGTGGATTAGCAATTTACCTCCCTCAAGGTGATGGGAGAAGAAGTTACCACAAGGATCGGGGGCTTGGCGGCGCTTGGGTAACGAAAACCCTAAATCGGAGAGGGTTCGGAGCGATTCCACCACTAGATCTGATGTGCGGCACCGGAAACGCAAACAAAATTGGGATTAGGCGGATTTACGACAAACATAAGAGGGACCGATGAAGTTACGTCGATCCAATAGCAAAAATCACCACAAGCATTTTAGGGCAAATCTGAAAACAGAACCTTTGGCGGAGATCCTTACCGAAGGAGACCAGATTTGGGCTCAGGAATGCACGAGGAGGGGTTTCGAGCGAAACCCTAGGAGTCCCCTTGAAATCCGCCGGCCGAAACAGAGAGGAAGAGGGTTATCGACCTCTTTGGAGGAGGAGCCACTGCCGGCCCTAGAGAAGCAGAGGAGGAAACACAGCTGGCCGGAGGAAACGAGGAGGAGGGCTGCTACCCTAACTGGCCGAAGAAGGAGGAGAAAAAGAGCGACACTGCTGCCGTCGGCGTCCAGGATAGGGGAAGAAGGAGGGGCTCCTTGCTGCTGCCGGTGTCCAGAAGAGGGGAAGAAGGCGGCGCCGACGAGAGGGGGAGCGGGACGCGTCGACGAGTCGTGCGGGAGACAGAAACAGGAGCAGCGACTTGCGGGATTTAGCAGACCGGCGCGGGATTTGGCGGAAACGGGAGAACCCTAGGCCGGTCAATTTGATTGGGGGGCTCGGTTTAGAAGGGAAATAAATAGATGGGGGGAAATTTTGTCTAAGACTCATATGATTGTTATTATTTTATTTTTCTTTTGAGGGTTGTTACAAATGCGCTGAAGTGCGGGATCAGACGGCTGCAAGTCCTTCACCTGCTCTACCCATAACGGACCGGAAAACTCTTCATGACTCTCGGGTGAGATGGATATGCCCATCCGATCGAGGTCATCAACCAAGGCTGCAAGAATAGCTGACATGGGCACACACACAGTTACAGAAGCATGTCGGCTCAACGCATCTACGACTGAATTGGCTTTTCCAGGAACATACGTGAGCTGCAAGTCATAATCTGCAACGAACTCGAGCCAACGCCTCTGACGAAGATTGAGATCCTTCTGGACAAAAATGTACTTCAAGCTCTGATGGTCCGTGAAGAAGTGGCACTTCACACCATACAGGTAATGTCGCCACAGCTTCAAGGCAAACACCACCGCGGCGAACTCCAGATCATGGGTGGGATAGTTGCGTTCATGAATCTTCAACTGCCTCGACCCATACGCAATAACACGGTCATCCTGCATCAGAACACAACCCAAACCAACTCCGGACGCATCAGTATAGACAGAAAAATCCAACCCCTCTGACGGAAGAGCTAACACTGGTGCGGAACATAAACGCTGCTTTAGCTCAGAAAAGGCATGCTCACACTGATCTGACCATTCGATCCTTGCATGCTTTTGAGTTAGCTTTGTCAGAGGAGCAGCAAGAGAGGAGAAACCCTTGACGAAGCGCCGATAATAGCCAGCTAACCCAAGGAAACTGCGGATTTCGGTAGGGGTGGAGGGCTGCTTCCAGTCCATCACTGCAGAGATTTTGGCGGGGTCAACGGATAGCCCATCCCCTGAAATGACATGCCCCAAAAAGGCAACACGATCCAGCCAGAACTCACACTTCGCCAACTTGGCATAGAGTTGGTGCTGGCGAAGAGTGGAGAGAGCGAGCCTAAGATGTGCATCATGCTCTTCACGGGTCTTGGAATAGACCAGAATATCATCAATGAACACAATGATGAACTTATCCAGATTTTCGCGAAAGACGCGGTTCATCATATCCATAAAGGTGGAGGGAGCATTGGTCAACCCAAAGGACATCACCAGGAACTCAAAATGTCCATACCGAGTTCTGAAAGCAGTCCTGGGGATGTCAGATTCCTTGATCTTCAACTGATGATAACCCGATCGGAGATCTATCTTGGAAAACACGGTACTGCCCTTAAGCTGATCAAAGAGGTCATCCACACGCGGGAGGGGATACTTGTTCTTGATTGTGACCTTATTCAGATCTCGGTAGTCAATACAAAGTCTCAAAGAACCATCCTTCTTCTTTACGAAGAGGACGGGGGCTCCCCACGGAGAAGTGCTGGGACGAATGTATCCAAGCTCGAGCATCTCGTCCAACTGCAATCGGAGTTCTTCCAACTCCCGCGGGGCCATCCGGTAAGGAGCTTTAGATATGGGGCGCGTTCCAGGCTCCACATCAATAGAGAATTCTACCTCACGATCAGGCGGCATCCCAGGCAGCTCGGCGGGAAACACGTCAGGAAACTCAGAAACGATCGGGATAGACTCGAGTGGAGGAGTAGCAGAATCCAAATGAGAAGCATAAACAAAACCAGCAATGCACCCTTGACTGAGAAGCCGAGTGGCGCATACCGCAGAAATTACCTTTAGATGGCCGCGTGTCTGAACGTGAACACTGTAATCCTTGCCGTCGATGCTGAGATTTACCCTCTTCGCCACGCAATCAAGCCTTGCCCTATACGTGACCAGCCAATCCATCCCCAAGATAACGTCGAACTCTGTCATATCCAGAACTATGAGGTCGGCGAAGACTTGCAACTCATCAAACAGAATTGGGCAATTGGGAATGCCCCTAGATGAAAGGTGCAGATGTCCCGACACGGAAATTTCAAAAGGGACCTCACGAGGCGACGTGGCCCAACCATGAAGGTCCACAACATGACGCGCAAAGAAGGAATGAGAGGCGCCGGAATCAAAGAGGATCTGCATCCACTTGCTCCTGACTCTAAATCTCCCTAAGAGTGTAAATCATAGATGCAATCCAAGGTTTATTCGCTACAAAGTAAATAGATTAACTTGCAGGGAATTAAATCAACACATACGCACCAGAGATAACATCGGTAGAAACGAGTGCCTCGCCCTGAGAGATGATGTTCAGCGCAGCTTTGCCCTTAACTTGAACCCCTGGAACACACTGCAGAGGCTGAGCAGGAACTGAGCTTTCCTTTGTGGGACAGTCCAGTGCGAGGTGCCCAATTTGCCCACATCTGAAACAGGCTCCTAGCTTGCGGCGACAGTCCTTCATCAGGTGACCTGGCCTCTTGCAGTAAGCACAAACATTGGAGACGGAGGCAAGCATCAACTGAGGCAGCTGTGCAGGAACATGCGTCTTCTGCTTCTTCATGAGGAGGCGGCAGGCTTGGGCGACATGGCCCACCTTGTGGCAGAAGGCACACACCTCCCGGGACCTGAGGCCCTGCTCCAGAGATGGGGCACCCTTGCGCTTGAAGTCGGAGGCGGCGACATTGTTCGAACCATGCTGGACTTTCTTGGCAGAACGATCCAGCTCAAATGCTCAATAGCTTCCACCTGCAAGGCGGCCCCAACTGTCTCGGCGTAGGTGGTGGCGCCATGAGCTACCATATGCTGACGGAAATCATGTCGGAGGCCCTTCACGAAACGGCCGATCTTCCTGGACTCATCAGGCACCAACTCTGCAGCGAGGAGGGAAAGGCGAGAGAACTCCCGCTCGTACTCTGTCACTGTCCTGCCGGGTTGCTGAAGGGACAGGAACCTCTCTGCCAACTTGTCCCGCTCCACAGAGGAGAGAAACTTCTCCGTAAGAGCATCCTTGAATTGACCCCAGGTCAAAATGGCAGAGTTGGGAAGGCTGCGGCGCTGGAGCCACCAAGTGTAGGTATCCTCGGTCAGCTGGTAGGCCGCAAGGAGAACCTTCTGAGCTTCAGGAACCCCAGCATATTCGAAGTGCTTCTTCATCTGGGAGAGCCACTCAGTAATGACGAAGAAATCACGGCTGTCGTCGAAGGACGGTGGCTTTAGCCTGCTGAACGCAAGGGTATCCGCCATGGCCATGGGAGGAGTCAGAATTGCCCCAAGAGAGGGCTCCAAGTTGACGGCAAGCGAGCCGGTTCCCGAACCGGGTACAGTAGGGGTAGCTCCAGGAGGAACAAAAACTGCAGCAGCTCCAGTTGCTCCAACTGTTCCTGAACGGCCGGAACCGGGGGTTGGATTAGGAGTCTGGCGATCCCCCTCCAGGAGAGTGAGACGCTCCAGGATCTCCCTCAGCACCTGGGCAGTGGCATCTCCAGTAGCTTCCCTAGTAGGAGGGGTAACCTCCTTGCGCTGCGATCGCTTGGAAGCCATCTAAATCAGACATAAACAAAATAGGTAAGAGGAATAGTCAAGCTACTCATACTAATTGGAGACATAAAGGTTCTAGTATATATTTTTTTTATACTATCGATTGCATTCAACAAGTAATAGTTACAGCATTTCCAGTGGACAGCTCTAGGTAATGATCATGCAAATGCAATTACGGCGATAAAGTCGCGTGCGATCGAAAACGATTTGGGAAATCCATGTGTGTACAATCACCACATGTTGTTCTTAACTTAACACTTGTGCAATGAGTTATGCTATGCGTGTAATGCCATTATGCCTAAAATGCATTCCTAAAACAGAAAAGAAAATGTTTATGAATGGATACACATGTCATGTTAAGCGTCCATATCACTTAACATGTCATGCATATTATGAGCTAATGTCAGCGCACTTGAAAATATTAAACCGCCCATACAATTTAATATTCGCAAGCGGAGTATAACCTAATGGAATTTCATATGCACCAAAATGTTAAGTTTGCCCATAACCCCTTAACATTCGTGAGCATACTACTCATGCTTATGAGTGGGTGTGTGCGTGCTTCGGCCTTGAACAACAGATAATGACACAGTGGGTGAAGAGATGTTGTATGCATGTATATTTTTTTTGAAGTATAATTCAAAATATGTGATAAATCTTAAATTTTTTTTTTGAAGAAACCTCGCTCTGATACCAACTGTCACGACCCATCTCGACAAGATTTTCGGGTGGGCCGTGATGCCACAGGCATGCGTGGAGAAGAATCATGTCTGCTAAGGCAGTTACAGGGATACTAAAAATAGTTTTTAGAAATAAAACACTTATCTTGTGTAAAACGGTTGTTTCATGTATGCGGAAGCTTATAAAGTTTAAAACTGTGAGAAAAGATTTAAATGCGCCTAAAATTAGTAAACATGCATTTGACACACACAATGCAGGAAAGAAGGAAAAGAAAGTAATGCATTTCAGTATCAAATATATCAGTAGTATGATTCAATACATCAAACAGAAACACCCTAGGAGCGGTCCACGATACAAGAGGAAATGTCTGACAGTAACTAAAACATGAAAAATAAACCGACAGTACGTGAAACAAATACACAGAACCTGGCTAGACAACAACAAAAAGGGTAACCTCCAGGCAAAACTGCCGCCGAAAGAGAGCAGCTCAGGGGGCAGGCGGCACGGTTACGAACCCTAAGGCAAATCCAACAGAAAGGAAATACCTCAGAACATGAAAATCAAACTGAAAATCAAATAAAGTGAGTCAAGTACACAAGTATAAACATATTCATTTTTTTTCTTGCAGCAAGGGTTATCGGTTTTTGCTTAGATTGTATTTAATAGCCTACTCCAGAGTTAAATCTATCTTGCAGAAATATAAGCTGTAAATATTGAAAGGCGTACGTATTTTCAGTAGATGCACGAATTTCTGTATTTCTGGCGGGAATGCAAGTCTTAACAGTAAACTGTGCTTGCACATGACATTTATTGGTTTTATTTATTTATTTACCAATAGGAGTGAGCTCGAACCAAGCGTCACATCAAACTGACACCCCCTTTCAATAACAGCTTATGGTTTCTACAAAACTTAGTGAATCAGATTCTGCGATTTCTTTCATGACAAGGCAAGATACATAGCTAGCAGGCCTAATTGCTGCATATTTTTCATGTTTGCAAGTGAGTGAAACTAGTATAATTTTCATGTTTGCAAGAGAGAGGGGTTTCTCTACTTGCCTTAAAATGAAGCCGAGCTAAAACGCGGCGGCTAAGAGGCTAAGCAAGGCCGAAGACTCTATTCGCACCTGCTAAAAGACAAGCATGCATGATAGAACGAGAATACTACGCTAACACATGCATTTGCATACCGCATAACTCATAAAGAGAGGAGTTTAGAAATTTACCTCCCTCCAAGATGAGGGGAGAGGAGTTTAACACGAGGAATCGGGGATTTTGGCGGCGTTGGCGTCGGGAAAACCCTAAATCGGAGAGGGTTTGTGATGATTCCAACAATCAGGTCGACGAGAGGTGCCGGAAAAATCACAACACAGTGCGGTTAGTCGATTATACGAGGGTTACATGCTTGGTCTTCAAAAACATACGCGATTAGGAACACGAATCTACACTAACATTTCTGAAAATTCTGAATAAAAGGGGAGGAAGGGAGATCTCTTATCCAAATAGACCAAATCCGGTCTAAAAAAAAAACTGAGAAAAGGCGGGTCCGAGCAAACCCTAGATGTTCTCCTTGCAAATCTCTGGCCAAATCGAAGAGGAAGGGCTGCCGGAGGAAGGAAGGGTGACTGCCGGAGGAAGAGGGTCTGGCTGCCGGCCAGAGGAGGAGAAGGGGGGGGGGGCTGCTGTCGGCCAGAGGAGAAGAAGAGGGGAGGCGCAGAAGGAGGAGGCGACGGCGGCTGGAGGAGAAGCAGGAGGTGGCGTCGGCGGCTGGTGGAGCAGCAGGCGTCGGCGTCGGCAAGGGGAGGTGCAGCCGCAGGCGCAGGCGGGATCGATTTCGCGTGCGGGAGACGGAGCGCTGGAGGGAGTCGTGCGGCTGTGGTTCACGTGAAATGAAACCAAGAGGGGGGGGGGGGGGTTGGCTCGATTTAGAGGAGAACCCTAGCACCCTTAATTACAAGTATGCCATTATGTGTTAATTAAAACTATTTCATTTTTTTTCTCTAACAAAATAAATATGGATTGTTACAGCGGGGCTTGCTCGTTGGAGGAGAGAGCTTCCAAGACCTCACACTCAAAGACGGGAAAATAGATTTCTTCTTGCTTACTTCATACAATAGCCCTAGTGCCTTTATATAGGCTTACAATACATAATAAGACGAAAGATAATAAAAACTCCAAATATCTAAGCCCGGTGCTCGAGGCCTCCTACATAATGTAACATGAACTTACTAAAATAATTATACTAGATACGCGGGCACGCAGCCCGTAACATCTCACCCTTCCTCCAAAAAGAGCTTGTCCACAAGCTCGAACTCCACGCGGTGACCGGATCATCTGGCAGCTTGATCTCCCGCCAGAACAAAGCATGAGATCGCGTAGCGACGGCGGCGGCGGCGACGACGGCGGTGAGTAGCGGTGGTGTCAGTAAACAGACGAGCGGCAAAAGAAATGTCTTCGGCAAGGTCGGCGGGGCGGTGATGAGCGCGAGCAGCAGCAAATAAGCCGGGGAAGAGACGGCCGGCAGAAGGAACGGATCTGAAGACGGTGAGGTGGCCGGAGGCAGGAACGGGTCCGGCGGGGTCGGCGGAGCGAGGGCAGGCAGCGTAAGTGCTGGCGGAAAAGCGGCCACGACGTTTGATGAAGGTGGCCCAAGGAGGGGCGGTACTACCACGGAAGGTGATGGCAGAAGGTCAATCACCGCTAAGAGTGGTGGCATATCAGCGGCCAACGGCGATGGCGAGTGCACCAGAAGAGGAAGCGGTCGGCGGAGCGTTGTCAGATTCTGAATGTGGTAAAGGAGTGCGTCGGCGTCCCGAAGGCGGGCGTCCGTGGAGGCCATGAGATCTTGTAACTTGGAACACATCGAAGCGATTGCGGCCACATCCGTGGCACTCAACCTCAATGTCATTATAATTAATTGATCAAGTAATTAATTAACTCAATTAAGAATTAAATAATTAAGTCAATTAATTAGTGGGCTGAGGTGGTCAAAGGAAGGGGGAAAATTAATCCATGGATCTGACGTGTTTGGGAAGGGGGAAAATAAAATAAAACTAGATGAATGAGGGTGATGGTGGGGTCCACGAAATTTAAAACTAGGAAATGAAGAGGTTGGCCGGCGGTTTGTGTGGAAAACCGTAGGAGGGAAGGATATAACTAATAATTAAGGCGGGGTTCACGAGAATAATGAGGTCGGCGAGGGCTGCTGCACGCGAATAATAATGGTGGGCCTGTTGAGTGTGAGGAATAATATAATAATTAGGTCGGCGAGGCTGTTGCACGCGGCGAGGACAGGGTGATTGCACGCGGCGAGGAGGGCTGCGGCAGGCGGCGAGGACAGGGCTGCTACGGGCGTCGATGAAAGCTTGGAGGACTGGTGTGACTGGAACAACGGCGAGACAGCGGCGTTACTGCTGTGAGGGAGGTCGGCTGCACGCGGCGAGGACAGGGCTGTCGCGGGCGTCGATGAAAGCTTGGAGGCAGCCGCGGGGAGGCTGGATGAGGTATCGATGCCCGCTTGGTGTGTCGGGCTTGTGGACGATGGGGAAACACAGCAAGCAGCCCGCTGTTCGTAGGCGGAACAGCGGCGGGAAGGATGAGGCCGCAGGTGTATGATGAGCCGCGGAAGCGTCGTGCCGAGGAAGGAGAAGCTCTGATACCAAGTTGTTATGGTCCTTGGTCGGAGGTGGCCGGAGGCGGAGATGATGGTGGCGGAGATACTATGGAGTCATGACCGCGGCTGCCTAAGCGGGGCTTGCTCGTTGGAGGAGAGAGCTTCCAAGACCTCACACTCAAAGACGGGAAAATAGATTTCTTCTTGCTTACTTCATACAATACCCCTAAAGGCCCTAATGCCTTTATATAGGCTTACAATACATAATAAGACGAAAGATAATAAAAACTCCAAATATCTAAGCCCGGTGCTCGAGGCCGCCTACATACTTATAACATGAACTTACTAAAATAATTATACTAGATACGCGGGCACGCAGCCCGTAACATACCCAACCTGCAGCAGATGAAGAAGCAATGACAATACTAACTTATCATGGAGGAGATTCTAGCAATGACAATACTAACTTATCATGATAATGGAGGCTACTAAGCTGTAAGATTGTAGATACCATTGGTAATGAATTATAGATTTAGGATGAGATGTAGAAGATCAATGTAGATAAGGACTGCAAGGCGCAAAATCATGCAAACTTATCATGGAGGAGATTCTAGCTATCATTAAGATATTGGCAGAGACAATATGAACCAGACGAAGAGGCTGAAGGTATGGATGATTGGATGCAACTCAAAACAATGTTCAGTTAGATGTCTTGGTAGTTGATAATGAATGCATTGAGGCCTGCCAATTTGATGACCAATAGTTGAGGACTGCCTCCTACCCTGATTGCATTAGCCAGAAACAACACTCCTAGCAAAAAACTTGTTGCTCATATTTCAAGACTGTCAAAAGATGTGAGACTCTGTCAAAAGATGTATATACATATATATATAATTATATATATATACGAGCATCTTCGCATGGGCTACGCCCGTGCTCGATGCTCTTCGCTTCGACAGTACCATAGCATCGACGGTACCTCCGCCCAAACTCGCCCGTTCTAGGACGCTCGGCCGATTGACAGTGCATGGGTGGCCCCGGTACCCCGCAAGGCAGTACCCCCGCCTTGAAAGAGTTTCGGCGCAACGGCGCTCCCGCCGCCGCGAACCCCGTTGCGCAAGACGGGGGAGAGCACCGGGGACGGGGGAGAGCACCGGGGTTCGCGAGCGGCGGGAGCGTCGTTGCGCCGAAACTCTGTCAAGGCGGGGGTACTGCCTTGCGGGGCACCGGGGCCACCCATGCACTGTCAATCGGCCGAGCGTCCTAGAGCGGGCGAGTTTGGGCGGAGGTACCGTCGATGCTAGGGTACTGTCGAAGCGAAGAGCATCGAGCACGGGCTACCCATATATGAATATAGATATACATATCCATATAACAATTTATGTGAAATCAAGGGGAAAAATGAAATAAACCTTCTTGTGTGCTAGAGCTAATTCAGAAGTAGTCAACCTTAGAATCATCACAGTCAAGTTTTCTTGGCAAAGTTGAGTATGTTATATATACTGTCCACTATATTTATAAAACAAAAGATATCATTACAACTTGTACCTGATTGCAACATCTTTCTTCATATTAACAGTGGAATTGTAGTAGTGTATATTAACAACATAATCATGTACTGGAGCCTCCAAATTAGGATAAAAAGTGCATCCACTGCATGACTTCTTCAACTCTACATGAGTTGTCCTTTTTGATTAATTCTTCCATGATTACTCCCTCCTAGTTGGCTTCAATAAACACAATATTAGAGTTTGTTTTTACAATAAACTTGACTAAATTTCACATGTCAAATAATCATGATATCAATTTTGAATATGTTAGCTCTCTTCAAATTTGGAGATGGCGAACGGCGGAAGATCGCCGTTGGGTTCCTCCAACATCCCAAAGCAAGGGAACTCTCCACTTTTTAAAGATAAATTCAAAGACTTTGTATGATACATGGAATATTTCATCCCAAATCAAGATATTAAAAAAATTCATACACTTTAGCAAACTGCTGCTTGCAGTTTTGATAGTGGAAGCAGCAGTTTGTCCAAAACTGCATCTTGCAGTTTTGGTAAACTGCTCCAGCCACTCGATCACATTCTGCTCGCTCGCGTTGCTTATGGAGATGGAGTCCGCCTCATCCCGAGATGATGCTGTCATCCTCGACGCATCCACCGATGATGCCCCCCTCTCAACTGCCAGCGCCGCCACTGTCCACCTATAGATGAAAGATTTAAGTACGTAATTTTTTTTTAAAAGACTTTGTATGATACATGGAATATTTCATCCCAAATCAAGATATTAAAAAAATTCATACACTTTAGTAAACTGCTGCCTGCAGTTTTGATAGTGGAAGCAGCAGTTTGTCCAAAACTGCATCTTGCAGTTTTGGTAAACCGCTCCAGCCACTCGATCACATTCTGCTCGCTCGCGTTGCTTATAGAGATGGAGCCCGCCTCATCCCGAGATGATTCTGTCATCCTCGACGCATCCACCGATGATGCCCCCCTCTCAACTGCCAGCGCCGCCACTGTCCACCTATAGATGAAAGATTTAAGTACGCAAATATTTGTTTTTTTTCAACATCCGTAATCTCGAAATTAAAAACATAATTCCGAGATTGGAACATATGACAATGACCTCTTACAATTGTTCTTTATCCATATTGGAACATATGACGACGACCTCTTACAATTGTTCTTTATCCATATCCTACGAAACATTCTTGCATAGGGCAAGAACAAATGAAGTAGCTAAGGTGATGAGTGTTATATCAAAGACACAAAGATAATAATATGCAAATAATTTCAATATAAAGCCATGTCTTCAACTGATCAGTTGTTTTCATGTTCATATAAAAATAGATGAAATTGATCAATATTAGTAGCCAAGGGGAAAGAGAACTTATAATTTTAGAAGCCAAAAGCAGGGAACACTTGAAAAACATAACAATGAAGATGAAATTCAGAAAGTAAAAATAGGAGAAAAGCAGTGGGGTTTCAAGCCTAGCAGAAAAATCATCAAGAGAGCAAGAACGGAGACGAAGCAGGCGATGGGCTGGAGCGAGGGCATCACGTTTGCAGGCGACGGGCCTATCGTCGTTCGCCGAACGCGGGCTCCCGTTCGTCGAACGGGAGCCCGCGCTCGCTCGCCGAACTGTATATATATATATATATATATATATATACAGTTCGGCGAGCGCCAGCCGTTCGTCGAACGGCCTATCGCCGTTCGACGAACGCGGGCTCCCGTTCGTCGAACGGGAGCCCGCGCTCACTCGCCGAACTGTATATATATATACAGTTCGGCGAGCGCCAGCCGTTCGTCGAACGGCCTATCGCCGTTCGACGAACGCGGGCTCCCGTTCGTCGAACGGGAGGCGTGCTCGCTCGCCGAACTGTGTATATATATATATATATATACATAGTTCGGCGAGTGCCAGGCGTTCGTCGAACGACCTTTCGCCGTTCGACGAACGCGGGCTCCCGTTTGTCGAACGGGAGCCCGCGCTCGCTCGCCGAACTGTATATATATATACAGTTCGGCGAGCGCCAGCCGTTCGTCGAACGGCCTATCGCCGTTCGACGAACGCGGGCTCCTGTTCGTCGAACGGGAGCCCGCGCTCGCTCGCCGAACTGTATATATATATATATACAGTTCGGCGAGCGCCAGCCGTTCGTCGAACGGCCTATCGCCGTTCGACGAACGCGGCCTCCCGTTCGTCGAACGGGAGCCCGCGCTTGCTCGCTGAACTCTCTCTCTCTCTATATATACACAGTTCGGCGAGTGCCAGACGTTCGTCGAACGGCCTATCGCTGTTCGACGAACGCGGGCTCCCGTTCGTCGAACGGGAGCCCGCGCTCGCTCGCCGAACTGTATATATATATATACAGTTCGGCGTCGAACGGCCTATCGCCGTTCGACGAACACGGTCTCCCGTTCGTCGAACGGGAGCCCGCGCTCGCTCGCCAGCCGTTCGTCGAACGGCCCGTTCGACGAACGGGAGCCCGCGCTCGCTCGCCGAACTGTATATATATACATACAGTTCGGCGAGCTGTATATACGGGAGCCCGCGCTCGCTCGCCGAACTGTATATATATATACAGTTCGGCGAGCGCCAGCCGTTCGTCGAACGGCCTATCGCCGTTCGACTCCGTCTCTCTCGATTTCTCTGGCCGTTCGACGAATGGCTATAGGCCGTTCGACGAACTCTCTACATCACGTTCTCTCTCTCTCCCTCTCTCTCTACATCACGCTGCGACGGACAGGCCGACACTGTAGATGAGTGTAAATATCTTTATATATTATTATATATATATAAGAATACTAGAGTAAACTGAGAGTGAATCAGTTCAATATGCTTATTCAATACCGATATGATTATTCAACCCAAAAGTAATAACGAATTTTGTATTGCTATATTTCTCTTTGGTCAACATACCTCTTTGCACGCCTACAGTCTCAACTGATGGTTGATTCTACACTTCTTAATCTCGCAACTACTTCACCCCGAGCCTTCACATATGAGTCTAACTCAACCTCCGACTGATGACAAATTTTCGTTGGCCATTGATTATAAGATGGTTACAGGAGTTGTATCCGGAGTGATAGTGATGATCGATGAGTCTGTTTCTATAATTACCTTTCTCCCCACCCTCATTGTAACCGATCAATCAACTTCTTGGACATTGCTTGACAAAGTTCTAGTATTCTTTCACGCCCAACATCCTTCCTTGTCCAGTCCAACCCTTGCTATTCCTGATTCTTCCTCCTATCAATAGACTACTCTCTCTAGAAACATTGTGATTGATTTCAGCTGTAATTTGAATTATTTTATGTTGTCCAAGTCGTCGTATTTCTCTTTACCATGTATCACCCGCAGTAGCGTTATTAGTGTCTTTGTACTTGCCCTTCCTCATATATGTATGAGTAATTTTCCTATCTTTGAATTAATTACATTTTACTTCTTTCCACTTGGTATCATAGGAGAAAGAAAACCCATGCGCGCAACCTTCCTTCTCGTCTTCCCCACGTTCCCCACGTTCCCCGCTTTCCCCATGATCGATCGTTCAACCGAGCGGCGCCCCTTTTCGCTGTTTTCAGCGGCCCTTCTCCTTTCACGTCCATCATGCGGTCCATCGCTGACCGCTGAAGAAGACGATGCCGCTGTCTTCTCATCATGCCGCCGCCATTTCTTCTCGTTTCGATCGATTCTGTCGTCCTATCGCGACGACGCCGCTGTATGATCCCGTGACGATTGATTCCGCCGCCGCCTGCTTCCGTGGTGATCGTTTACTCTCGTTGCTCATAGACGAGGAAGCCACCGATCTCGACGACGCTTCCATGTGCCTCGTCCGTCGTTGGTCCCGCCTCCAGTCCTCATCAACGACTTCCGTCCACTACAGTCACTGACACTCCTCCCGTCTTCTTCCTGCTGCTTCAGGGATCGAATGTCTTGGTTGTCCTCCGCAGCTCTGCTATCTCACGTATTTTTTTTGGAATGACTTCCGCTGTGTCTTCCCTGCTTCAGATCGACATGGCTTCAGTGGTGTGATTTTTCTGTTGTCTATGAATTGTGTTTGTTCCTTCTTGGTGTGAGGTCATGGGGGATTCTTCCGGCTCTTCCCCGAGTGTGATGATGCCACAGATGAGTGACCCGTCACGGACTCATGGCCACTCTGGCTCCTTGAAGATCACCACCGTTCCTCTCGATGAAACCAACTTCCTTGAATGGTCTCGTGTTGCTCTGCATGTGATACACAGCTACCAGATGTTTCGTTACATAGATGGGGCTGTCAAGGATCCATTCAAGGACAATCCCTCTTGGAAATGTTGGGACTCGGAAAACTCCCTCGTTGTCTCCCGCATTCTATGTCTCCCAAGGTTTATTGTAGCTACATGTTGATGGATTCTGCACATGAGATATGGGCCCAGGCAAAGGAAACATATTCACAGATTGGTAGTTCTATCCAGATCTATGAGGTTACTCGTCGCATTTTGGAGTTGCGACAGTGATCCATGACTGTTGCCTCTTATTTCTCTGAGTTTGAGCGACTTTATCAAGAATTTTACTCCTGATTGTACTGCTGATGTAGTTAAGTTACAACAAAAGGAAGATCGCTTCCGCCTACATGTTTTCTTGATGGGTTTGAACATGGAGTCAGATACGGTTCAGACTCGTATCCTCCACCGATCCCCTCTTCCATCCCTTCGGGAAGCTTTTAGCATGATCGTTGGCGATAATGATCGCCGAAAGTCCTTCAACTCGATTTCTCCTCCGAATTGCTCGGCCTTAGCTAGTGTTGGCCGTGGCACCCCCAACACCACTGTACTTGTGACTATTGCAGGCGTAGAGGACATACTCGAGAGGTGTGCTTCAAACTTCATCCTCATCTTGCTCCTTCTGGACGTTGTCGTGGTCGCGGGCCCAGCCGTGGAGCTACTCGGCATAGAAGTTCTCGGGTTCCTGATGAGACGTATTCTACCGAGGTCTATGATGAGCCTACATGTCATCCTTCAGGACAGTTTACTGCTCAAGAATTGGATGTTCTTCGTCTTCTTCTTCACTCTCAGCCTGACTTTGTATTCGGTGCTTCTACCTTATTTACTACTGTGACTTCCCCCAATGCGCATACTGCATCTTCTCAAATCTTATTGGGGTGATGTTGTTCTCACTGTTTCTCATCTTATCAATCGTCTTCCTTCGCCGGTGTTAGATTATGCTACTCGTATCGCTCGCCTCTCCTCATGTTTGTCGTTCATACCTCTCATCTACCACCCTGTGTATTGGATGTGTATGTTTTGTGCATGTTCATCAGCCTCATTGTAACAACCCAAGATTTTAAATCAATTTCAAGTGGGGGGTTATCTTAATTGCAATTTTGTAATTTGCCTCAAACCCCCCTCCCTTTAATACCTGAACCGCAGCCCAGCCCCCCTGATATAATTCTTTCGGCGCTAGGTTCACCCGCAAGCCGCGATTCCGTCCCGTCTCCCGCTCCCGTCTCGCGTGCGCAGCGCAGCCGCCGCCGCCTGGTGCTCCTCCTGTCGGCGCCGCCGCCTGCTGCTCCTCTCTCTCTACCTGTCGTCGACGCCTCCACCTCATCTGGGCGACGATTTTTCCCCCTGTCCCCCAGGCCGGCAACTGCCACAGCACTTCTTCCTCCTTCCTCAGGCCGGCAGCAACAACCTTTCTTTCAGGGGCCGACAGTCCTCCTATCCTCCAAGGGGTCAGCAACCCTCCCTCTCCACCAAGGGACTGGCAGCCCCCTTTCCTCCTCGTTTTGACCGGGGATTTGCGAGAGGGACGACTAGGGTTCCCCCTTCCCTCTCCTCCTTGGGCTCGGATTCAACTTCCTTGGGTAAGAATCTCTATCCTTCCCCCCTCTATTCGATTTCTCTTGAATCCTTTGCAATTTTCGTGCCTTAAGTTGCAGATATTTGTGATCCAACATTTTTGCCCCCGTTATAACCGTCTAATTTCTAGGTTTTCGTGCTCCCCGACGCCATTCGTCGCCCTAATTGGCGGGATCTCTCCAAAGCCCTCTCCGAATTAGGGTTTTCCTAGCCTAAAGCGCCGCCAAATCTCCGGTTTCCGCGTTGTAATTCCTTCTCCCCTCACTTTTGTGGGAGGTAATTCGCTAACCCTCTCTTGTTGTGTTGTGCTATTAGCAAATATTTGTGCAAGCGTAGAGATCTTCGCTAAGTCAAATATTATAAATATTGATCTTGAACAGGTTCAATAGAGCTTTTGCTTTTACTTGCGCCGCTTAGCCGCCACCATCAGATTCGGCCTCATTTAAGGCAAGTAGAGATCATCCTCTCTTGCAAACATTGAACTTAATTACCTTGTCTGTTCTTATGTTTATATTAATTCACCCTTGAATGCTTGTTTCGTCAAATAAATTTAGACATTGGATCCCTAAATAGACTTGATAGTAGTTTGAGGTTTCACGCGTTTGGGATAACACGAATTTGAAATGTGAAATGATGATTTTAATTGGAGGATTAGTAGTTATTTTTGAGCATGAACATTAATTGGTATATTGACAAATGTTAAAATTCTCTGCTAGCAACTAGACGAAATGTGTTTGATATGAAATGTTTGGGTCGTACATGTGTCTACTTAGAAGATATTCGTGTTTTGGAATGGCTTAATCTAAAGGAATACCTGATATCCTAGATAATGATCTATAATAATCTTATTACTCGTGAATACTTGAACCCGCAAGTTTCAAAACTCTCTTTCGAGTTTTAGAGTCATCAAATTCTGTTTCTTATGTCTGTTTGGTTGAAAGACTTGGATAGAGTCTATTTCTTTGATCTGATGTTTTTCTTCAGCGTTAGTCTGTTTCAATTAGAATCACTAATCTATGAATCTTTTAAATTATCTAATGTCATGCACCTCTGTTTCCGTTTGTAAAATATACTCTTGTATATCTTAATCAGTTTTTTGGTGACATGTCTTGATATGCTAGAATCCACGAAATGCTGCACTAAGTCATTAATAACGTAAGATAACATTGAAAGGTAGGGTTTAATTGATGAAACTCCTTGACTTGGGTTCCCTCTTGAATCCCTAATGAGAACAAAGGACCGGTCATAGTGAGCTTAAATTTCTGAATCACTTAGGTCCTGCGTGTCATAAGCAAATCTTGGAAGCTAGGTTTAGATGGTGCATCGTTTTGATTGCATGGTCACGGTAAGCAAGAAATACTCTTATTCTAGTAAGACTTACACTTGAACTTGAGTGTGAACCATATGCACCCACTGTAAACACCTACGCATTTCAACGATTACAACTTATGTCGTTACAAGAATGTTTATGCTATACTCCGGAGTATGCTTATATTTCCAGATAGTTCTGCTTGTTTCAGTTACTTGCCTGTTTCACTGGCTTGCTTCGAGATTAATTGGTACCTTAGAATTTCTAATTTCTTCTGCACGTACCTAAATTTGCAGCTTGTTTATTGCTGATTTTCATGTTCTGAGGCATTTCCTTCTGTTTGGATTTGCCTTAGTGTTCGTGCCTGCGCTGCCTGCTCTCTGAGGCCGATCTGCGTCAAGCTTCATGTTTTGTGTTTATATTTCATTTCTTTTGCTGTTGGATATTTCTGTTATGTAGTAATTACGATCAGCCATTTTCTCCTGTTTCATGGACAACTGTTAGGCTAAATATTATATGTACTAGAATTTAACATATTTGCATGCTCATTCATCTGCGATGATCACTGCATAAAAATCTGTTCCAAAACTTGTATCATAAAGTTTTTCTGCAAAAAAATGCATGTTCACCTGTTTCAAACTCACATTTTAAAGCTTCCGCAACAAAACAAACTGTTTTTCTTCAAATTAATTATTTTAGAACTTATTATCAGCTTCTCTGCTTCCGCAACAAAACAAACTGTTTTCCTTTTCGCCCATGCCTGTGGCATCACGACCCGCCCCGAAGCGCACTCAGACTTCTGTCGAGACGGGTCGTGACACTCATAGGGACAAACTTGACCTTCGGGCTTAACGTTGTGTCTTTATTGGTTATTCCTCCATCATGAAATGATATCGGTGTTACCACCCTCCTTCCAGGCGTATTTTTTGTACCATGGATGTTACCTTTCGTGAGGAGGAATCCTTTTATCCGCATTTGACTCCTCATTTCGTCAGGGGGAGATTGGTGACACAACTTTCGATACTTCTGTTCCTCTTATTCCTTCCATTCCAACCCAATCTCCTATCCAGGTGTCGATATCGTCCATATAGGTAACACCGTCGCCTCCTATCGAAGTACCTTTGCCTTCTTCTATGATTCCTCCTCTTCCTTATATATACCACCGTCGCCAACCGGGGCAACATGCTGCTAATGTTCCATCTCTACCAGTGCCCTCTTCGGACTCGGATTATGGTGTTGACCCTCTTGTATTGCTGAAGGGTAAATCTATAAGTTCTCAACATCCTATTTCCAATCATGTTGCTTATCATCATCTTACCCCGACCCATCAGGCCTTTGTTTCTTCATTATCGTTGGTTTCCATTCCCAAGACGTGGCAGGAAGCGTTGAGTAAGCCGGTATGGACACGGGCTATGGAGGAAGAAATGTCTACCTGGGACAACAATCATACATGAGATGTCTCTTGCCTCCCCCCCGGGAAGAAATCCATTGGATCACGATGGGTGTTCTCGATTATGCAAAATAAGGATGTCAAAGGTTGAACGATACAAGACTCGGCTGGTTGCCCAGGGATACACCCAGACTCAAGGAGTGGACTATCAGGAGATCTTTGCTCCAATGACAAATATGAACTCCATTCGGGTTCTTCTATCGTGCCCCGCTTGCTTAGGATGAGATCTTTATCAACTGGATGTTAAGAATGCTTTCCTCCATGGTGAACTTGATGAGGAAGTGTACATGAAATTGCCTCCTCGATTCGAAAAATATGGGGCTGAAGGTTTTGTGTGTCGCTTGAGAAAATCTTTATTTGAGCTGAAACAGTCTCCGAGGGCATGATTTGGTAGATTTCTCAAGACAATGATCAAGTTTGGATATAAGCAGGAGCAATCTGATCACACTATGTTTATCCGCAGAAACGACCGGAAGATTGTGGTTCTTAGTCTATATGGATGACATTGTGATCACAGACAATGACGGTGAGGAGATTAGTAATCTCAAGACTCTCTTATCAGCTGAGTTTGAAGTGAAAGATTTGGGAAGATTACGATACTTCTTGGGCGTTGAAGTGACTCAGTCAAACCAATGTATCTTTATATCTCAACACAAGTATGTCTTGGACCTATTAAAAGAAACGAGAATGCTTGGTTGTATCCCTGCAAATACTCCCATGGAGGAGAATCAAAGGATTGATGAGAACAGTGACGGTGATCAAACAGATACTTCAAGCTATCAAAGATTGGTTGGAAGACTCATATATTTATCTCACAATTGTCCAGAAATCATGTATGTTGTTGGCATCTTGAGTAGATATATGCATGCTCCCAGGATCAGACATCAAGAAGCTGCATATCGTGTCTTGCGATACTTAGAGATGACTTCTGGTCATGTCCTTCTGTTCTCTCGGGACAATCACTTGAAGATTAAAGTCTTCACTGATGCTGATTGGGCTGGATGTCGTGATGACATGAAATCCACTACTGTCTACTATACCTTTGTTGGAGGAAATTTAGTGGCATGGAGAAGTAAGAAACAAAATGTTGTTGCCAGATCTAGTGCTGAGGCTGAGTATCGCGCAATGTCTCAAGGCCTCTGTGAAGTTCTTTGGGTGCGCACTATACTATGTGATCCGGAGCTCTAGGAAAATGACCCTATCTCCTTATTTTGCGACAATAAGGTTGCGATCAGCATATCCCATAACCCCGTTCAACATGACAGGACTAAGCATGTGGAGGTGGACCGACGCTTTATCAAAGACAACCTGGATAAAGGAAATGCGGTCACTCTCTTTGTTCAGTCCAAAAACCAACATGCCGATGTGTTCACCAAGGGGTTGAGATGTGATTTGCTGATGATATCCAGAAGCTCGGGATGACTAATATCTTTCATCCGACTTGAGGGGGTGAGTTGTAATTTGAATTATTTTATGATGTCCAAGTCGTTGTATTTCTCTTTACCATGTATCACCCGCATTAGGGTTATTAGTGTCTTTGTACTTCCCTTACTCATATATGTATGAGTAATTGACCTATCTTTGAATTAATGACATTTTACTTCTTCCACTGTTTCTTCAACAATTTCGAACACTTCTTTAGGATCTCTGTTATGGTCCATCTCTTCAGTTATCTAGTTAATTATTATTTTTATGTATTTTTATTGAGTCGTATGAGCCGTGTCATCATTAGGGTATTTTAATAGTTTATGCATTTTTGTGTTTACAGTTGTGCAATCTGGGGTCCTATATTTAGACCCATGACATGTATGAAAAGAATCAAGCAATGAAATATCAACTTCTTTTATCTCTCTAAAATTCCTCTCCCTCTCTCTCTAAGCCCTCTCCTCCTCTAGGTTTTTCCTCTTATCCTCTTCCCCAAGCTTCATCTTCTCCCTCATCTCCTCCGCCATTTCTAGGGCTTGCCCTTGTATCCCCGCATCCATCGATCGCCTACAAAATAAACCCATAACATCTTGGTATCAGAGCCCTCCTTCCTCAGCTAGAGACTTCCGCCGCTCATCACTTCCGCTGTCCTCACGAAGCCTTCACCGAGTCCATTCCAGCAACAACCTCTTCTACACCAACAACAAATAAACTCCTCTGCTAAAAACGACAGATTCGACCTTTCGTTTCAATCGATCGCTCTCCAACGACTCTTCCTCGACGCTTATCTTCCGTCGATCTCTTCCGTCGGTCGATC
The DNA here is from genome assembly GCA_033032865.1 of Dactylorhiza incarnata. Lineage (NCBI taxonomy): Eukaryota > Viridiplantae > Streptophyta > Magnoliopsida > Asparagales > Orchidaceae > Dactylorhiza > Dactylorhiza incarnata. The sequence goes on from JAWHQI010000408.1 coordinate 1,302,980, forward strand.
CCGTGCAATCCATTCCTGCTTTGTCTTCTCCCATCAATCCTTGTTCGAGAATCTCAAACCGCACACACCTCATGCTCTCTCCCGGGCAGTGCCTCGACAACTCACGGTTGACGCCAGCCAGCAACTCCTTCCTCTCACGCCAGGCTCAGGCTTCCGGTAGCGTGCCTCTCTGCCTTTTGCGTCCCTTCGTTCGTCAGTGACTCACCCCCTCTGGCCGCAAGACCTTCATCCAACTGCCCAGTCCAACCTGTCGAGCCCAACACCGCTCTTCTGCTGCTATCGAGCAGCCCACACTATGATTCTCCTCGATCCATCTCCGCCTTTCCAAGTCCTCAAGCCCTTCAAATTTTGAGCCGCAACCCCATTCGCGCAGCCAGTTTTTCTCCCATCAGGCCGCCTGCATCGAGCCCCCCAAACCGTATCAAGCTTTCCTAATTAATTGAATATTTTGGTTAATTCTAAATTGAATTACGTATATCCTCAATTAGTTACGATGGACATGCAACCACACGACATAAAACTAAGTGTCGCGGATGTAGCCACCCTTTGTTCGATGTTGTGGAAGATGTTGAAGTCATTTCAGGTTTCCACATCTCGCCTCAATACTACATTCAAAAAATTGGCGACTTCGGGGCACTTCGGAGTCCCGCCTCTCCTAGTGTAGGCACCCTCCCAACCTGCGCATGCTACCGTCATTTCTGCCCCAACATGCCCACCGATGAGACCGCCGATTACGCCAGTTGTCTCTCCAACGCTCGCCGATGTTCTTCACGCTCCACCATCACCTCTGGTGAATTCTGCTTCGTTGTTTTCCCCAACCCCGCCAGCCGCCTCCCCAGCCCATTCTGACCGCCTCCCGATGCAGCTTCCTGCGCCGGCCGTTTCGCCTACTGTGCTGCCGGCCCCTACCTTGCCGGTCCCTCCATCCGTATCGCCACCCGCTTTATCGGCCCCCGCTCCACCGGCTTCTGCTCTGCCGTCTCCGACCACCTCGCCGCATCTTCTGTCGGCCCCTTTGAACGCCTTGTTGTTACGGCCTCGCGCCGCCTCCCTGCCAGTCACACTGGACCCCTTCCTTCCACCGATTGCTGTTCCCTCGGCCGCCTTGCCAATTCTGCTTTCTGCCGCTCCTCCATACTAGACGGCCCCATTCCTTTTGCGCTTGTCTTTCCCACGGAACCACTGCTACTCATAGTCGCCAACGCCGCCGTGACGCACTACCAAGCACTGTTTTGGCGCGAAATCAAGGAGCTAGAGGAGTTGATCATCCTATTAGCGTTCGAGCTTGAGGGCAAGCTCAATTTCATGGACGGGTGGAGTGTTATGGCCCAGCTGTTAGTTATCTAGTTAATTATTATTTTTATGTATTTTTATTAAATCGTACGAGTCGTGTCATCATTGGGGTATTTATGGTATTTTAGTTGTTTATGCATTTCTATGTATTTACAGTTGTGCAATCTGGGGTCCTATATATAGACCCATGCCATGTATGAAATGAATCAAGCAATGAAATATCAACTTCTTTTATCTCTCTAAAATTCCTCTCCTTCTCTCTCTAAGTCCTCTCCTCCTTTAGGGTTTTCCTCTCATCCTCTTCCCCAAGCTTCATCTTCTCCCTCATCTCTTCCGCCATTTCTTGGACTTGCCCTTGTATCCCCGCCTCCATCGATCGCCTACAAAACAATCCCATAACAATCTCATGCCATCAATTCCTCTGGAGCTGTTGTAGCTGTATCTACCAGTGCATCCTTGGTTTTAGACTTTGGTGTCTCTTTCTCTATAACATGCAACCTTCAATTATTTTCTTCCTTCAACACGACTTCTCTATGTCTTGTCATTATTACTGATGGTTCCCCCTCATTGTGTTTTTCAAGATCTCTAGTATTTTGCGAAGGTTTGAAACTTCTGGAATACACTTATTGACAACCAATGCACATTCCACCATAACTTCTACTATTATTCTATATCAATCACATTGTTTGTTGGTCATCTTCCTCCCAATAGAAATAGAAAATTTTCCTTCTTATCCTTTCCAAGTTTGACTGTATTTGCCAATAATTTGGGAACACCATCTCACATCATCCATCTTCTGAGTTAGAACACCATCTCACATCATTTCCATCTTCTGGGTTAGCCTACTAGGGCATATCTGAGATCCTAGTACAATCCTTGGAATTTTTTTGTGTGGCTTTGATTAATTATTTTTCAAGGGTCACTTGGGGTCTATTTACTCAAATGTCACTTATAAGTTCTTAATGTATTATAAACTCTTCGTCAAGGAATTAAAGTTCATTTCTTCACTTTAGTTAAACCTTATGCACTAATGACACTTTGGAATTTATGCAGTCTCGATTTAGCACTTTTTGCTATGACAATGATATTATTCATCAAACTTTGTGTTTCTATGCATCTCAATAGAATGGTGTTGTTGAATGCAAATATTCATCTACCTAATAATGACATGACGTTATTACTTCATTGGAATGTCCCTCGTTAGTTATAGGGGCATGTGATTTTGATTACTCCTTTCATCAATTGTACCCTATATACTCTCCTTTACAATCTTACACCCATCTCCACTCTTTATTGTGTCCAGACTTCTTTCCCTCTTAAATTTAGTTTATTTTGTTGAATGCTTTGCTTATGTTTTTACTCACAGTCACACTTATAAAGGGCATAAATATTATGATCTCCTTACTCAATGCTTATACACTTCGACCACTCGTGTACCGACAACGACCTCATTGTAAGATTTGACTTAGCATCCTTCTGCGAATGAACTCTTATTTACATTTGCTAATTGTTTTACAGAAAGGTAAACACAACATATTGCTCATCTCATTCCCTGTAAAATTCTATCCTGATGTCTCCATCAATCATTATGAGCTCTACTGTTGCTATGGTGTTCACATGGATCTGTATTAGATTTTTTTGGCAGGAGCCTCGGTTGTCGAGCTTAGTTTACCCAAGAGACTTCCATTTGTGGCCAAGAGACTTCCATTTCTGTCCTTTCAATCAAGGATGATCTATTGATAGGGATCACGAGCACTGATCAGTGTGCACACGTCAGGAGCTAATCTGTCTACCTTCGCCACAGACGGTCATAGATAGTCATCTGAATGATCAGAGTTTGCGAATGCATTCAAAGCTTATTCTCTTCTGATTTTAATGTATATTTTATTTTTTGTTGTATTTTGTCATGTTTTAAGTCCATGGAATTTTAGGACAATTTTAGCCCTTCATTCCATTAACCTAGGTTAAAACTTTTTCAAATAGAAGTTATGTAAACCAAGTGATTCACTCTGTAGCTTTTGAATAATCTCTAACCACTTAGTCATATGTTAGTTTTGAAGCCAGATCCTCTCCTTGCCTTGCTATTACCGTTTCCTTGCTCCCTCTCTGCAGCCGCCTTCCTCCCTATAACCTCCTATTTTCTGCAACCGCCTCCTTCCTTACAGCCGCTACCGGCTTCTGTTCCACAATCACAACACTCCCACTCCTATAAGCACATCGAACCCATCCCCTAAAGCTGCAAGTAACTCCTTCCCTCCAACCTCAACCTCAGCCACACCCTCCACCTCCTACCACTACCTCCACTTTCTTCCCCTCACATTACCCCCATTCAAAACATCTCACCTATACCACCACACCACCATCTCCAATCCACCGCAAGTCCATTGACCCCTCCAACACCATGATTGTAGCCCGTCTTCAACATCTTTATCGTAGAGGGAACAATTTCATGATCAATTTTTATAGTTAGCTTCATATTTCTTTGCACTAAACTGACCTTCTTTATTTCTTAGTAGTATTCAGTTTATTTTACATTTCTCTTTTAATTGGATGTGCAAAGTTTATTTCTTGCTTGTTTAGATTCCTAATGTTGTCATTATTGTGCGGTTATTACTTGTGAATGTTGTTTGAAATAATTATAATCGAGTGTTATGGTGGTGTAAATTTTCAAACTTCCTGACTTAATTATTTGTGTCAAATACCATTGCATGCCTATTCACGTAGGTGCACTATATTAATATTGAGTTAGCGGTTATTCCTATTCATCTGCGTGTGTCTGCCTGCATTATCATATTGAGTTATGTCAGCTTTTTCCCCTATAGCCCTACATCGTATTTGGTATCATATTCTTAAGTTTAGAGTTTCATTTAATCTACAATGTGATAAAACCCTTAGGAAATCTATGGTAGGTCCCAGCAACACGTATGCTGAAATGACTAGATAAATTTAGCACCTAATTGGGAATTTTGACAAGATATTTCAGACACACCTAGGAGTTCAGGTCAGGCCACCCCACCTTAGTGAAACTAACCGATCGTTTCCTAAACAGTTGGGCGAGACTCATAGTGTCAGTGATCACATTGTCCATCCCTTTAAGAATCCTCTGACTTAGGGTCCTCTCCTCCCATTAGAGGATCACAATTATGTGTATACTCGACTTCAGATAGCTCCTCATGATAAACTCCAATACTACCAAATGGATCATCATCGTCCCTAACTACCCATACATATGGATCATGTTGATTATGAAATGCGGCTTGATTATGCTATGTTAGGGATGACTTATGATGATTACCATGAGCCTCATAATATGCGTTAGGTTGGCCGAGGTGAATTGATTCGCAGCCTGACGGATAGGAATCCTCCTTAACACGGGCTACAACTGTGCCTTGTCGTGTTCCCACAAACGCGAGAGGCATGGGCCCAGTTACATGATGGTCTCATCTTGATCAAATTTATTAAATTTAGATTCCAAGGTAGACGACACAATGCCCTACAAGGAATGTACTTCTCCTCGATGATGATAATGAGTTTGACCCTGATCAACTATCTCTAACACGGGGGGGGGGGGGGGGGGGGGATGACAAATATAATCTCTTCGAGTTGGGTGTAGTGAGATGCCTATTATGTACACCCCACTAGATGAAAATTGAATGGACACTACAATAATAAATGCATATTTTCCTAGTACGGGTGATGTATGTAAGCTTGCCATTGACAATGATAGTTGTGTCAATGTGGTAGTTGTGAAGGGTTTTAAGAATGTTAGATTGAAGGTTGAGCCTTACCTCAGTTCATATGGGGTCTTTTGGGTATGTCACAACGATGTTTTGTACTGACCAATCTTGCCTCATTTAAGGATATTGTTTGGTGTGATGTTCTTCCGCATGGACATTACCTCCGTGCTTTTAGGTGGCCTCTAGCTATACGATTATGATGTGGGAAATCAAACATGTGCGCACATGATCCTTGAAGTCTCTTCACGCATAGTTACGAGTTTGTTCATAAGTGAGTCAAGATCCTGAAGTTGATTATGTAATGTCTGCCTCACCTACATCTGAGGAAACTATTGACGTCTCAGGAGTTCATTTGGATATTTGTTGCATACTTGGTAAATTCTCTTATATCACATTCAATGAGCCTCTTAATGAGTTACGCTCTCTGAGACAAATCATATAGAGTGACGACCTACTGCAACTGCCGAGTCAGTTGCTCGTGATTTGCACTGTACTCTATGATGTAATATTAGATTAAGAAGGCATATTAAACTTACGTAGATAATGAGAGAGCATGACTTCAAAGAAGGTGATCAAATGATTGTTCAAATTTGACCTGAGAGGTTCCCATCAAGGTTGTCGGGATCGAGATCCTAGGTGTGATCGTTTCGAGGTTGGATCAGATCGGATCGTAGGATCGGATCGAGGATTGCAAGATCCCGCAACATTCATAAATTAAGACTAAAAATATAAAATTGAAGTTTGTATCATTCAATTAGATGCTCAATTAACAAAAAATCATTAAATTGAGCAGTATGCGAGTAATTATATGAAAAATAATTGAATAACTAAATCAAAAAGATTATATCGTTCTAACTTCACTTTTCGTTTCAGGTAGAACGCCCAATGACTACAAACATTAAAAATGAATCTGGACCGATGAATTGCTGCAAGCCTGGAAGCAGGAAGACGGACCTGGATTGCTCGTACGGTGGAAACAGGAAGCCTGGATTGCTCGTATGCTGGATTTCTAGCCGCTGGATTGCTCGTACGTTAAAAAGGAAGAGAAAACTCCGGCTTGGAAGCAGGAAGCCACTGCATTGTTGACCACTAGATTGCTGACCACTGTATTGCTCATATGCTGGAATAAAAGAGAAGACACTGATACCACCTGAAATGGAACTAGGTAATGAAGAAAAAGGAACACGTTGTCTGGACTGGAAGCGATCGAAGAAGTCGCCCTTGGCCTCTGTTTGCATTCGACAGTCGACACTTGAGATAGGGTAAAACGACAAATATGATTTTGTGATGGGGTATGGAGGTCAGGATTGGGATAGGGTTAAGCAATGGGGTATGAGCGTTGGATCGGTTGAATGAGGTCGGGATAGGGTTGGACATGTTTCTAGTTCCCTTTGGCTGGACCGGTAGAATCGGGTCGGGATCGTGATCCTAAGATCCGGATCGTGATCCCAGCCATAGAGGTGCCGATTTAGATCCTGGGTAAGATCCGGATCGATTTACAAAATCTGGATCGGATCTGAATCGTGATCCTGATAACCATGGTTCCCATTAGAAGCAGCTAAGAAGTTGAATGTTAGATGAATATGCCCTTACACCGTTCTGAGAAAGATTGTATCAAATGCATATGTGTTGGATATTCCTAGGGATATGAGTATTCTGTAACGCCCTGGTCTAATGTGGGTGCGCTACAGGTCTGCAACTCAATTGACGATGAGGACTAGTTTAGAAATCCCTTATCTAGGAGGTCTGGGATTCAAGCCTCAGCCTCAACAACCTGCCATTGGAATTAGCGGCTACAGCCAATCAGCTTCGTGGAGATGGGTTGAGTCACTGGTCTGCAGACCTACAACGCACCCACAGTAGACTGAGGCGTTACATAAAAAGTGCAGCTAAATTGGTGATGAAGATCAGTTTAAAGCGCCCTTATCTAGGAGGTCTGGGGTTCAAGCCACGACCTCAACAACCCGCCATTGGAATTGTTAGAAAAGCCCATGTAAAGACCCATATTAGAGCCCATGTAGTCTCTTATTGTTTAGTCCCACATCTTGTATAAAATTTATTTTCTCTTTCTCCCTCCTATATATATGTATTCATACTCTGTATTTAATATTGGAGGAAATATATACAAGGTTTCGTATTTCTCTACATGGTATCAGAGGCAGGTTCCTGAACCTGTGGTTAACCTTTTTTTTACCGCCTGTGGTCTACGGCCTCTTCTCTACCCGCGAGCTCTCCTGCCCGTCTAAACCGCATAACCCACTTCTCTTTGCTCGCCTGCCCGTCTAACCGCAGAACCCCCTGCGGTTTCTCTTTTCTACCCGCTTCCGCTACTCCCTATCTCTCGTGGCCTCCACTTATTTAACTTTTTGGTTCTCTTATAACCATCTCTCCTCTGACAGGTGGGACCCACTTCTTCCGGCCTTTCTTGCCGCTTGCTTCTCTTGCCGCCGCGATCTTTGCTAGTCGCCGCGGACTCCATCGGTCTTCTCCCTCAAGTCGATCTTGCGGCCTCTTCATCCCAGCGGTCTGTTTCCTCCAGCAGATCGTGCGACCTGCCGGTCTCTCTGCCGAGCTCTCTCCTGCTCGCGCTCCCTCGCCGCTCTCTCTGCCGAGCTCTCCTTGGAATCCAACGGTCTGCTCATCCCGGCGGTCTTCTCCCTCAAATAGATTGTGCGGCCTCTTCATCCCAGCGCTCTCTTCCTCCAACGGCCTCTTCAAATAGATCGTGCGGCCTCTTCCTCCAGCAAACCGTGCGGCTTGCTCCCTCCAGTAGCTCGTGCGACCTCCTCTTCCCTGCGGTCTCTTCTCCCAGCAGCCAGACCGGGTGGTCTTCTCCAGGGGCCTCCTCCCAGCAGCCAGTCGTGCGGCCTCCTCCCAGCAGCCTGCCGGACTGAAAATCTTGCTCGCTGCCTTGCTCTCTCTTGCTAGCTGCGATCTTGATGTGTTTCTATGGGATCTTCGACGGAATCCTCAGAGCTGCCCGCATCCTCTCCTGCAGGTCGCATGTCTCCTGCTCCGGAGGTGCGTGATGAGTTGCGGATCACCACCATCTCCCTTGTCGGGAAGAAGAACTTTGTCGAATGAGTGCATTCTGTCAAACGGGTCTTCCAATCCAAGGGACTTCTGCATCATCTCCAAAAGGATCCTCCCTCTGCACCTACGGATGAATGGCTACGGGATGATGGTCGTGTTCAGACTTGGCTCCTCAACTCTCTTGATGACGAACCCTATCGAATGACCATGTATCACGAGACGGCCAAGACAATGTGGGATGAGCTCCATTCTCTCTACTTCGGGAAGGACAGTCTCCAACACCTCTATGACATTATCACTGATCTTCAGACTCTTGACACTGGTGGTGTAGCTGACTTGACCTCCTTTGTTGCTCAGACTAAGACACTGGCCGAAGCCTGGATTCGCCATCAGCCTGCTACTACGGATCTTGCTGCTGAACGTTCTCAGAAGGAAGCTGTTTGTATTGCCATGATGATGGCTCGTGTCCCGCCTCATCTTCAGAGCATTCGAGCCCAAATCCTCTAATCCGCTGCTACTCCGTCTCTCTCCGATGTGTGCTCCATGCTCCTAAAGGTATCACCTCCTCCTGATACTACGGGACCTCACTCACCAGCCCTCCTTCAGAAAGCTTTTGCACCATTACTACCTCTCCCTCCTGCTCGTGGGGGACGTTCAGGTTCTCAGGGAAGGGGTCGTGGTGGCCGAGCACGTCCTAAGTGTTCCTTCTGTGGTAAGGATGGACACTTCGAGGCGACCTGCTGCCGCAAACATGGTCTTCCTCCCCGCCCTGCTGCAAATATTGCTGTCGACAGTCCCTCTGCCACTCGTGCTGACCTCGAAGATGTCCGCCTCCAGCTCCAGCAACTCCATGGCCTGCTCAGCCGCCCACCCGCCTCTGTTGCCTTCGCCGCCTCCATCTCCAATGAAGGTATCGCTTGTCTCTCCACTAGTCCACGCTAAATAGTGGACTCAGGTGCTACTCATCACATCACCTCGCTGAAGCCACCTCAATACTTGAACTCCCCGCATCCTAAATATATCACCGTGGCCAATGACGACACCGTCCCTGTCTCCGGCTCCGCTGATATTCCTCTCAATTCCTCTCTCTCCCTCCGCTCGGCTCTTCATGTCCCGGGCTCCCCGTTCAATTTACTTTCTGTCAGCCGCCTCACTACAGATTTGAATTGCTCTGTGACATTCACCTCCTCTTCCTTTCTTGTGCAGGATCGACGGATGCAGAGTATCATTGGTAACGGACGACTGCAAAATGGGCTCTACCTTCTTGAAGCCCCCCTACCATCCTCTCTTCCGTCTCCTCAGTTGATTGGCACCGACGTCTCAGACATGCTCCTCTTCCAGTCCTCCGGAAGGCTCTTCCGAAGATTTATCTTCCTCCTTTTAGTTGTGATTCATGTATTGTGGGTAAACAACACCGCTCATCATTTTCTCCTCATTGTACTCAGAGCTCGGCTCCTTTTGTTTTAGTACATTCTGATATTTGGGGCCCATATAAAATTACTAGTGTTTCTGGTCATCGCTACTTTATCACGTTTATTGATGATTATTCTCGAACGACATGGCTATACTTACTTAGTGATCGCTCCGAGCTTCCCCGTGTGTTCCGCACTTTCGTCCTTGAGATTCGAACTCAGTTTTCCGAACCAATAAAAACCCCTCGAACGGATAACGCTCGGGAATACACTAGCCATGAATTTACCAACCTCTGCTCAGAATTTGAGATTATTCATCAAACATCTTGTGCCTATACACCCCAACAAAACGGTGTTGCTGAACGCAAAAATAGACATCTTCTTGATGTTGCTCGCTCCATCATGATTCAAATGCAGGTTACCTAAGGCCTATTGAAACTTTGCGCTGTCAACACCATGCTGCCTCATCAACCATCTACCTTCCTCCGTCCTTCATAATGCTACTCCGTTCAGTCTCCTCTTCCCCTCTACTCCACCATTCTCTCTCACCCCTCGAATCTTTGGATGTACCTGCTACGTTCACTTACTTGGTCCGTCCACAGACAAGTTGACACCACGAGCAGCCAAACACGTGTTCGTCGGTTACTCCCGTACTCAGAAAGGATATGTCTGCTACTCTCCTAATACCCGCAAGGTGACAGTATCGGTTGATGTTACATTCCGGGAAGATCAACCTTTCTTCTCCAATCAAAACCCCCCTCTTCCACCACAATCCTTCCTTAGACCTGTAATCTCAGTCACTTCTCCACCAAACCTCCCCCCTCTCCCGGATCCCGCTCCCAACAAGCCTCCTCTTCTCCGTGTCTACACTCATCGCCTTCCTCGCTCCGTCGCCCCAATGCAGTCGGCTTCGACCTCTGACACTCTGCAACCTGCTGATCCGACACCGATCTCCACCGCCCATCCCATGGCGAACTATGTCTCTTTACATCGCCTGTCCCCGCCGCTACACACCTTTGCTACTTCTCTATCCTCTATTTCTATCCCTAACTCTCAGGAGGCTCTCCAACATCCGGGCTGGCGGGCAGCCATGGAAGGCGAAATGACAGCTCTCTGGGCTAATCAGACATAAGATCTAGTTCCTCTTCCTCCAGGCCACACTACTGTTGGTTGCAAATGGGTCTTTGTAATCAAGCATGCTCCAGATGGGACAATTGACCGTCTTAAAGCCCGTATGGTGCCTCGTGGCTTCACTCAACAACAAGGTCTAGACTATGAGGAAACGTTCTCTCCAGTGACCAAGCTCAACACAGTTCGTGTCCTTCTCTCTGTGGCTGTGCATCGTCAATGGCCACTTCATCAGTTGGATATCAAAAATGCATTTTTAAATGGCGATCTACAAGAAACAGTATACATGCAGCAACCTCCCGGGTTTGAGACCACGGGGGAGTCCCGAGCATGTCATCTTAAGAAATCCATCTATGGTCTCAAACAATCCCCCCGGGCATGGTTTGATAAGTTCAGTAAGGCTGTCCGGGAAGTTGGCTTTACTCGGAGCTCAGCAGACTTCTCTCTATTCACTCGACATCGAACAACAAGCATGGTTCTTCTGTTGGTATATGTCGATGACATCCTAATCACAGACGATGATTCAAAGGGAATACAAGCGATCAAACAACATCTCAATTCCGTCTTTCAAACCAAAGATCTGGGGAACCTTTGATACTTCCTTGGTCTTGAGATCGCGAGACGTCCTGATGGACTTGTCCTCTCTCAACGGAAGTATTATCTCGATCTTCTTCAAGATGCTGGCTACTCTAGATGCAAGCCAGTTAACACTCCTATGGATGTCAATCACAAGCTGTGTGCACATGCCTCTGATGATGATCTTGCTCTTCCTAATCCAGAATACTATCGACGACTTGTTGGAAAACTTATTTACTTAACAGTCACGAGACCAGACATATCCTTTGCAGTTGGGGTGGTCAGCCGATTTATGCATTCTCCTCAGATATCTCATCTACAAGCTGTCGAACGCATCCTGAGATATTTAAAAACAGCCCCTGGTCAAGGGCTGGTATATAAAACCTCGTCTTCTACTCCAACATTGGTTGCGTACTCAGATGCAGATTATGCAGGTTGCCTGGATGATCAACGGTCTACCGGTGGTTTTTGTACCTACTTTGGAGGTCACCTGGTTACCTGACGTAGTAAGAAACAAGCTGTGGTTGCTCGATTTTCAGCTGAGGCAGAATACCGTTCGATGACATCAGTTGTTTCTGAACTCACATGGCTTGAAAATCTCCTTACTGATCTAGGAGTAAAATTTTTCTCACCAACTATCTTACTATGTGACAGTCAAGCTGCCATACACATAGCTAAGAACCCGGTCTTCCACGAAAGAACGAAACACATTGAAGTGGACTGTCACTTCATCCGGGAGAAAGTTCAAATGAAAAAGATAGAATTAAAGCATGTTCCGGGTACTGACCAAGTTGCTGATATTCTCACCAAGGCCCTACCAAGTACCCTATTTTATCAATTCCTGTCCAAGCTGGGTGCCTATGACTTGTACGCTCCAGCTTGCGGGGGAGTGTTAGAAAAGCCCATGTAAAAGCCCATATTGGAGCCCATGTAGTCTCTTATTGTTTAGTCCACATCTTGTATAAGATTTATTTTCTCTTTCTCCCTCCTATATATGTATTCATACTCTGTATTTAATATGAGAGGAAATATATACAAGGTTTCGTATTTCTCTATAGGAATTATACACTTTTATGTAACTCCCCAGTCTACTGTGGGGCTGTTACAGGTTTGCATACCAGTGACTCCAACCCATCTCCACAAATCTGATTGGCCGCAGCCGCTAATTCCAATGGCTGGTTGTTGAGGCCGTGACTTGAACCCCAGACCTCCTTGATAAGGAAGCTCTAGGAGGTCTGGGATTCAAGCCTCAACCTCAACATCCGCCATTGGAATTAGCGGTTGCGGCCAATCAGATTTGTGGAGATGGGTTGGGGTCACTGGTCTGCAGATCTCCAGCGCACCCACAGTAGACCGGGGCATTACATAAAAAGTGCAGCTAAATTGGTGATGAGACCAGTTTAGAGCTCTCTTATTTAGGAGGTCTGGGGTTCAAACCCCAGCCTCAATAATCCGCCATTGGAATTAGCGGCTGCAGCCAATCAGATCCGTGGAGATGGGTTGGGGTCACTGGTCTGCACACCTGTAGCGGCCCCATAGTAGATCGGGGAGTTACATAAAAAGTGTACTTTTTATGTAACTCCCCGACCTACTGTGGGTGCACTACAGGTCTGCAGATCAGTGACCCCAACCCATCTCCACGGATCTGATTCACCGCAACAGCTAATTCCAATGACGGGTTGTTGAGGCCATGACTTGAACCCCATACCTCCTAGATAAGGGAGCTCTAAACTGGTCCTCATCACCAATTGAGTAATTTAGAGCTCCCTTATCTAGGAGGTCTGAGGTTCAAGCTCCAACCTCAACAACGCGCCATTGGAATTAGCGGCTGCGGTCAATCACATCCGTGGAACTGAGTTTGGGTCATTAGTCTGCAGACCTATAGTGTACCCACAGTAGACCAGAGCATTACATATCCACGCCATATTCAATGTAGAGGCTTTGATTACTATGAGCCGCCTAGTCGTTTGGCTCCTTAACCTAATTACGTCATATCAGTCTCAACTCAACCTCAACATTTACTTACACCTCTTGCGGGACATTTGACATTTTCAGTAGCACGTCGACTTCCAGAGGGCATTACAGAGATGTTGAATCAGAAGAGGTTGAGAAATTTCAGTAGCACGTCGATACCCACTTGGAAGTTGGACCCAACAACTCTCTTGCCCTCGGGAAGTTGAGAAATTTCCCAAGCATGCTTCTTCTCAAGGGCAACCATTTTCTCCTCCATGTCTCTCTTCCATTCAGATATACCAAGTGCATCCTGCCAATTCTTATGAATATCAATCGATGATAAAGAGGTAACGAAGGCCAAATGTTCATGGGTAAGGTTATGATACGATATATAATTGGAGATAAGATAAGCAGTACAAGCAGATTTACCTTTCAAATGGTTAATAAGAAGATGAAAGTCATCCTCAGAATCTGTGTTCGAGACAGGCACGGGTATAGTAGGAACCATAGAGTCCCTTGCTTTTTTGGGTACTTGTATGTCGGTGATTATAGATAATGGGAGGATGAGAAATTGAAGGCTGAGGAGTAACCTGAGCCAGTGGTAGCATCTAGATGATGGGAAATGACATAGGAAAGAGAGAGTTAATAGGAAGAGGGATATCAACGACATGAACGACTTCTCGCACCATGCCAACATCACGTGTATCATCATCAGTAACCCTTGTCTCCCATGACGAATAAAATTAGTCGGACTAGGAAAATTGGACCCCTCTTACAAAAGGTAATATCCATGGTACAAAAAACACAACGTGAGGGGATGATCACACCGATAGCACACACGGCCACCACCGACCGGAATCTACGGAGGAGGACTATACATTGGCGGCGGACAAGGAAGGGAACAATTTATCCCGGCCGTAGACCAAAGGGGAATTCATTTTCCCAGACCCCAAGGACTGCCCCCCCCCCCCCCCCCCCCCCCCCCCCCCCCCCCTCCCCCTATGGAGCAGCAGAGGGCAACGGGGTACGGACAGGAACGGGGGGGGGGGGGGGGGTGCGGGCAGGCGAACCAGAGGGCCTACATGCCACCGAAGAGGACTCGCATGAATTTCCCCAAATTTAGAGGAGGAGATGCGTGGAGTGGGTGCAGAAAGCGGAACTTTTTTTTTTCAATTATCAGGAAATTCCCAAGGAGCAATGGGTGCAGCTGGCAGCTTTTCACCTGGAAGATGACGCATACCAGTGGACACAGTGATTCTTGAGGGGACGTGATTACGCGCCATGGACTGAGTTCGTAGAGGAATTTTCAGCCCGATTTGGCCCTCTGAAGTATGAAGACGTCGAAGCCATGCTACAAAAGCTACGACAAAAGGGAACGGTTATGGAATACCGTACAAAGTTTGAGAGGATGGCCAACAGGGTCCGATGGGAGGAGAAAACATTGCTGAGCTGTTTCGTCTCTGGCCTGAAGGATCATCTGAGGGACGAGGTCCATGCCTATATGCCCCGCAGCTTGAGTCACGCCATCAGTCTGTCATGGATACAGGAGGAGCGCTTCAACAGACAGAGGAGCCGTACCATAGGGAGAGCTGCTACGACTCCCACACCTACTAGGAGAGACCCGCCGGCAGCCGGCCGCCCGACGGTGACAAGACTGGCCTGGCCTGAGCTGCAGGCAAGGAAGGAGAAAGGCTTATGCTTCAACTGTGATGAAAAGTACGGGCCCGGACACAAGTGTCAGAAGATCCAAGTCTACATGCTGATGGAAGAATAGGAGGACACTCCAGAGGCGGAGAGGGAGGACGAGTTGGGCCTGATGGAGTTCGGAATATCTTTGCAGGCGATGGAAGGGTGCTCCGCTCCTCTTACTCTGCGCATTTTCGGGAAGGTAATCCGGGAGAGGGTGACGATTCTGATCGATAATGGGAGTACCCACAACTTCATCAACCCCGCCGTGGCAATGAAGGTGGGCCATGCAATCGACCGGGAGGCCGCCTTTCAGGTCATGGTGGCCGATGGGAGCAAATTGAAGTGTGAAGGGGTGATGAGGGGTGTAGAGTTGCAGATACAGGGATACACTTGCCACACTGATATATACCTGCTGCCAATTAAGGGATCAGATATGGTCCTTCGGGTCCCGTGGCTGAGACAGTTGAAGAGAGTCACCACGGATTGTGAACGAATGACTATGGAGTTCACCCAGCAAGGGAAGGATTACTGTTTGCACGGCCTCAAAACATCTCCCCTAAAGGAGATTGCACTCAGGAGTTTGGAGCGGTTGGAGGAACAAGGCAGCACGATGGCGATGATCATGGGGCGTACACCCTCCGATCAGCACACCCCTGAGGTACCGGGGCATATACAGGCTCTGCTGACCCAGTACAAAGATGTCTTCCAGGAGCCCAAGGCGTTGCCCCTCTGAGGTTCCGAGACCACCAGATTCAGCTTAAAACCGGATCAGAGCCTACCAACATTCGAACATATCGTTACCCACACATACAGAAGACCGAGATCGAGCGCAGTGTCCGGGAGATGTTGGCAACCGGAATTATTCGACCCAACACCAACTCCTCTTCACCCATTATTCTGGTAAAGAAGAAGGATGGGTCAAGGAGATTTTGTGTAGATTATCAGGGTGTGAATAGCTCGACAATCAAGGATATGTTTCCTATTCCTATGATCGAAGAATTGCTCGATGAACTACATGGGGGGTGTGTGTTCACCAAATTGGATCTGCGATCGGGTTACCACCAGATTCGGATGCGGGAGGAGGACATCCACAAGACGGCTTTTCAGACACGTGATGAATATTATGAGTTCTTCGTGATGCCCTTCGGGCTATCCAATGCCCCGTCCACGTTCCAAGCCGAGATGAATGACATCTTCCGACCTCTCCTATGTCGCTTAGTGCTGTTTTTTTTTTTGACGACATCCTCATCTACAACAGCAGTTGGAAGGAGCATGTGGAGCACGCAGAGCAAGTCCTCACTATGTTGGGCCAGCACCAGCTTTATGCCAAACGGTCCAAATGCTCCTTTGGTCAAGAGGAGATCGAGTACTTGAGATACTTGGTGTCGGCAAAGGGGGTCCGAGCCGATCCGAAGAAAATTGAGAGCATGATGGCATGGCCCCGCCCTGCGACGATCCGAGCTTTGCGGGGGTTCTTGGGACTCACCGGTTATTACCGACGGTTCGTGAAGGGCTACGGTAAAATTGCGCGGCCTCTCACTCAGCTACTTCAGAAAGATGCTTTCCTTTGGCAGGAGGAAACAAAGGTGGTCTTTCATGCTCTCAAAAAAGCTATGATGACCAGGCCTGTCCTGACTCTCCCGGACTTCAGCAAAGAGTTCGTGCTGGAGACAGACGCATCGGGTGTTGGGATCGGCGCGGTCTTGATGCAGGAGGGGCGACCCCTCGCCTTTTTCAGCAAGTCTCTAGCACCAAAGACACTGAGACTGTCTACCTATGAAAAGGAGATGCTCGCCATCATACACGCGGTGACAATATGGAGGCCATATTTGTTGGGACATCACTTCAAGGTTCGCACGGATCACCAGAGTCTGAAGCATTTCTTGGAACAGCGGTTGGCTTCGCCCCTCCAACAGAAATGACTGACTAAATTATTGGGCTATGATTACGAGATCGTCTACAAGCAAGAGAAGGAGAATGTAGTAGCTGATGCACTCTCACGGCTATCAGAGGGCACTCTCTCCAATATTTTTGGGCCTTTGATCGAATCACTTGACGAGATACAGGGGGAGGTGCTACAGGAACCCGAGCTCCATGTCATCGTCGACGCACTCCAACAGGGGCAAACCACACCACCAGGGTTTCATTTACAAGGCGACCGACCCTACTACCAAGGCAGGGTGGTCATTCCGTCTACCTCAGCTTGGCGGACTGTCATGATGCATGAGTTCCATTCCTTGCCGACCGGAGGACACGCTGGGGTACTTCGCACTCTACAGAGGTTGCGTGCGAATGTCTATTGGCGGGGCATGCGCCGGGATGTTCAACAATTTGTTAGACAATGTGAGATCTGCCAGCCCCAAAAGTATGAAACGACGGCCCCTGCGGGTTTGCTCACACCGTTGGAGATCCCTCACCACATATGGGACACGATTTCCATGGATTTCATCGACGGCCTGCCCAAATCTCAGGGAAAATCCATCATTTTGGTCGTGATCGACAAGTTATCAAAGTACGGGCACTTCCTGGCATTGAGCCACCCATACACTGGGGAATCAGTCGCCGAGTTATTTGTTCGAGAGATCGTTCGACTTCATGGCGTACCCCGTGCCATCATCTCAGACTAGGATCCAGTATTTGTGAGCAACTTCTGGCGGGAGTTTTTTCGGCTGAAGGGTACAAGGTTGCGCATGAGCACAACCAACCACCCCCAAACGGATGTTCAGACGGAGGTCCTCAACCGGGGAGTTGAGACGTACCTGCGATGTTTCGTGATGGATGAGCCACGTACTTGGACCCGTTGGTTACATTGGGCCGAATTCTGCCACAACACCTTTTGTCATACAGCCAGTAAGCTCACTCCATTTGAGGTAGTCTATGGCCGTCCTCCACCCACGTTGGGTACTTATGAGCCAGGCAGCACGACTCTTCCCACTGTAGACCGGACGTTGCGTGACCGGGATCGCACCTTGGCCCTGTTACGTGACAACCTCCGGACAGCTCAAGACTGCATGAATGTACAAGCAGATCGACATCGGACAGAACGACAATTC
Source organism: Dactylorhiza incarnata (assembly GCA_033032865.1). Lineage (NCBI taxonomy): Eukaryota > Viridiplantae > Streptophyta > Magnoliopsida > Asparagales > Orchidaceae > Dactylorhiza > Dactylorhiza incarnata. The sequence goes on from JAWHQI010000408.1 coordinate 1,320,854, forward strand.
GTCGTAGGGGACGAGATTTTTCTCAAGCTCCAACCATACCGGAAACTCTCCGTCTCCCGACGAGCAAACCAGAAATTGGCACCACGATACTATGGTCCTTTCCGCATTATCCAGCGGGTGGGCCCGATGGCATATACCTTGACACTCCCTGAGGGTTCCCGCATACATCCTACCTTCCATGTGTCCTTACTCAAGAAGGAGATCGGTGTCACAGTTCAGGCGAGCCCGCTCCTACCTGAGGCAACCACAACGGGGGATCTGCGCTCCTTACCGGAGAAAATATTGCTGACTAAGTGGAAGAAACGCGGCGCGGAGTACCGTCATGAACTTCTTGTTAAATGGAAACATTTGACTGAGGCACACAACACCTGGGTTGATCTACTGGAGTTTCGTGAGCTATTTCCGGACTTCCACCTTGAGGACAAGCTAGTGCTTGATGGGGAGGGGAATGTTATGCCCCCGGACGCGTTGCGGTTCTCGGGGCATAAGTACACTCGACGACTGAAGGAGGCCACATGGAGCAACAAGGCTGAACCAACCGGTTCACTCCCCAATCATTAAAAAGAGCCAAGAGGGGCTGAACCACCCGGTTCAGCCCCTATTGGGGGGGGGGGGTGGCGGCGGCCGGCCCTCTCTAGTCCCGGGGTATTTATAATCCCGGGGCCCGCTTTGTTGGGTTATGCAAGATATATTTCCAGGTATTCTCTCCCTCTCTCAAACCCTAACCCTATTTCTCTATCTCCTTCTCTTCCAATCTCCCTACCCCTCTTCTCCGTTCATAACAAATATACGCATTGGTTATACCTAAAGCGACAAAGGCAGTGGAGGGGGCACCTAAAGATGAATCACCTTGAGATCGTAGTAGGCTCTTGAGAGCATCAAGCTCATCAATTGGCAAAACACTGTAACACAAGGTAGGAATAGCATGCACCTCATGGAGTCTAGTGATATATGCAACATTCTTGGATTGGGTTCCCAACTAACGACATCACCCGACCAGGAACTTGACCACGTCCTTTAGTTCTCCTACCAGGAGGGGCAAGGTGAGGGTATAATCTAAAACATTAATCACAAAGATGTCGCTGCCACAGATCACACAAAGAAATAGGGTTGCCAGTGTTTCACGACCAAAACTAGGCAAGGCAGAATGACCATTAGTCATCAGGGCAGACCGATTAGTAGTCATGTTGGAACTTAGAGATTGCCATCTATCTTCATCACTCGAAATCATGTTGAATACCTCCCTAAGAGAGGGGAGTGAAGAACAATGGAGAACATGTGTGCACACAATATCAAACTCCATGTTCAATCACATCAAGAACAACATCGGTGGTGCATGCTAGAGCAAAGTGCTCAAAGTAGTTCACTTCTTGATACTATCGCTTGAATGCAAAGAAATAAGAAGAAACATTCATGCTGCCATGTCGTAGTTCCAAATTCGTCGGGTGAGTTCATAAACTTGAGTAGAACTATCGATCTGTGAGTAAATCTCACGAGCACGAGTTCAGATCTCGTATGCAAACTTCATAAGCATATAACTCCTATATATCGTATGAGACAGAGTGGAGGAACCATGAGATGATCAAGGAATTATCAGAGTACCACTTCCTCCATGACAGATCAGTCTTTGGTGGCTCAGTCATGGTCTCATCAATATAAACATACAACCGCTGGCTACAAAAACCGTGCTAAGTAGTACGAGACCATTCAAGGTAGTTGTTCCCATCAAGCCGCACAATAGTGATTTTCAATTAGCTAGAGTGGTCATGAGTCGTTTGAGTGTCACTCATCTATGACATCTAAACATTGGGTAACGAAACTAAAGAATCCCTCATGGAAACACAACTCAAATAGGAACAAGAAGAACAAAGAAAAAACAATCAATCACCTCAGCATCTCACACCACCCTAAAACTTCATGTGTCGGATAGGGTAGCATGTTGAGAGAGGCCATAAGACGATTCTGGCGACCGTCAATGTGGGGATGGCAGTCCGGTGGACTATTTACCGGACCGAGAAGGGGATTCCCTAGGTTAAATGGCGGGTAGGACTGTTGGAGGATTACAGGAGGACAATGGGAGGACAGCGTTCGGTTGGAGAAGTATCGATAGCCAGAAATAACGTCGAGCCTTTAGGGCATCGGCGCAGGCTCGACGAGTATGTCGAGCTCACACTTAGCCTCGTGTGGATGGGATTGAGAGTCTTGTAAGGGGAATCAGCGAGAACGACGACTTCTTAGAGGGTCAACAAGACCAGCGAGATCGACACAATCGGCTTCAACAAGATTGATGGGCTTCAGTGAATACGTGTTCACGGGAAGGTTCCTGTGCTATGATACAAAATTGTTGAAGATAGGAGCGAAAATAATTTCATTACGGCCCCGTTCGTTTGGGTGGAATTAAGGGGTGTGAATTGGAATTAGTCCCCCAATTCCAATTCCGCTATTCGGCGGCCAAATGTTTTGGTGGGAATTGGAATTTAACTCAATTCCATAATAATTGAGATTAGCCTAATTTCTTCCTCCCACAATTCCGACCTAGCGACCTCTGTCTTCTCGATTCCTCCTGAGCCTCCAACAGCCCTGTTCTCGCGACAAATGAAGAAGCCGCTGGAACCCCTTTCGCTGGCGATTGAGCTCCTCCATCCTATGGGTCTTCTTCTACGAATGGAAGAAACCTTGAGGGGGCATATCTTGCCAGGTCGAAGTGAAAAAAAACCTTGACGGGCGTATCTTGGCAAGGCGAAATGTAGAAACCTTGATGTTAGATTGATCGAGGGTCATAACGTTGTGTGCTTACATGCGTCTACACTCCCCTTAATGCTTCGGATATATGCCCTTTTCATGTATTCTGTGATCTAGCGTTTTGTAGTTTTGTACTTGGTAATTTATTCTGTTATTTTCTTTTCATTTTACTACCTTTTCTATTACTTCGAATCCGGTTCATATCAAGAAAACCGAATATTACCTGAGTGCCTCCTTTCACCAAAATCTTTGCGATTCTATGTTAAAAAAGTCACTTATGTACACAAATTAATCACTACAGTCATCACATCCCTCAATTTTCTTTTAACTGGGCATAAATTATTCATTAGCTAACCGTCTTATCTTACTTATACCTCAAAATTCCTTTGCTTAATCTTCTTCCATGTTTTTACCAAGTTCTGACTTAAATTCCAGTCTTTCAGGACTAGCAGATTCTATAGTTTGCTATTCTGGATGCTATTCCATAAAACATGGAAAGAGGATCCCAAGTCCTTTTCTTTCTCAAGTATATTATGGACTCACTTAAATGAATTCTTCATGGTTTCCCTCTACATCATGCATACACGGAATCATAATGTTTTGTAGTTCTATAAGCCTGCATTTTATCATTGCAATTGTAATCAAATTTAAACATGTAGATGTGGCATTTTTATTTCTTTCCAGGATGTTTACATAGAAATTTGTAATGGTTGTGTCTTATACTTAGTTTTGAACTTTATCATTATTTGTTTTTAATATCATATGCGGACTTGTTTTATGGACATCATAATTGCTAATTCTAATTCATGTGTCTGAATTCATGTCTTCAGCCGAACAACAAAATTCAAATTGACCTCAATTCCACTTCCCTTCTTTGAATTTTTTCCTAATGTGATTGCTACCCATACATAAACTTGAGATATGATGAAAAGGAAAAAACCCAAAAATTACAAGATTGCTACTATGTGACATAAAGTCCTGTAAGACTATACATGTGCTAATTCAACTATGTCAACATAAAGAGACTCATGGATGATCCTTCCTTCTTGAAGAAAGAAGAAAGAGTTTGATTAAAATGACAAAAACCAAAAAGAAGATTACAAAGTACAACCCAACAATTCATTATTGGTTACCTAGGCATGCACATGAAAATTTATACTATATTTAAAATTAAATTTGTACGGTGCTATATTTCAAGAGGATTGTCACAAAACAAATATTTAAGTCTGACCAATTTTGAGATTCACATCAAAACCCATTATTTGTGTCCTGTAATTTTTTTTATTCAGAGAAATATCTGTCTAGTGCTTTTTTTCTTAATAGTGTACCATTATATAAAAACATTATACTTCTTTATCGTGTTATTCTCCTTCAATTTGATAAATAGTTTACTTCAGGCTGGGGTTGAGATTGCCAAGCTTTTCTTGGACAAAGGAGAAACGGTATGTAATTCTTGTAAATATATCTGAAATAATTTATATATTGTATATCTTGGAAAGAAGCGTATTCAATGTTATTTATTTGCATAGCGATCCATGACACGTAATATTTCTTTTGTTTTGTTTACTTTAATATCATAGTTTCTTACTGCTGTTGTAATCTTGCTATACCTTTGTTGTTGTGAATATCTGGCTAATTTGAATTCTATTAATCTTCAATGGTGATCAGAGTTGCCATGGATGAGTTTTTATTTCATATTGATACATACTGCTTATTGAAACTTTAATAATCTCTTCAAATTTTTTGTGTGCAAAGTTTTGGCATGTATTTTATAAAGAAGAAAAGCTTCCACAAGTTAATGTGACATAACTTGTAGTCTATGAAGCACCGGTACGGGTATGAGTACCGGGTATGATACATATCCGGTACGGTGGTACGTGGAGATAAAAAAAATAAGGATATGAGTACGTTCGGAGCACGATGTTAATAAAATTGATTTATATATATACATACATATATATATATAAATGTACATGTATATATATCCACCTTTATTAAAAGAGGTAAAACATAGAAATATTCATATTAAGCAAGTAGAAAAAACATTTAATCATTAAATACATTGTAAATTAACAAAATACTCGAATTTAAATCAAATTCTTCGGAGTTCTAACGATAAAAAGAAATTTAAGTCAGGATCACATTTTGTTACTATAGTAAACAAACATCGCTAGTTGTATTTATGAGTCATTTTTTCTTTTCTAAAATACATGGAGAAGTTTTTTGTTTACTTTAGAAAAACATAGTCATATCACAAAATGCAGAACGATCTATCAAATCCTAACTTATTCTTAGACTAGAGTAGCAGGTGTATCCGTCGAGTATCCGGTATGCATCGGTATCGGAAACGTACCGGTATTGGAAACGTACTGGGTACAGGTACGCGGCCCTTGGAAAAATATCCGTGCTTCATAGCTTGTAGTATAATTAAGTGCGCATTTATCGGTTAAAATTCCACTATTCTATTGGCTGATTAATCATATGATTTTCCCCTTCAGCTTTTAAAATAAAGATATAAACTGTTGAGTAATGCACAACAAAGCAACATTAGCGGTTGCCTGTTTGCTCTTGTAAACATTCTTACTCATCTATTATCAATAAATGTTTGTTTTCATCTTTATTTAATGTAGTTGCTCACATGTAGAATAGTTGATGAAGACATGGATTTATTTTTTGAAATACTAGTATGTTGTGTTTACTTGCGTGAATAGATGAAAAAGTTTGGTTAAAAGAGAGTAAGTAGAAAATCTCAAGTTTCTTGATCAGAAAGCAGTATAAACATTGTTTGCTATTAATTCAAAGAGTATCGCACAAGTAATGATATATGTATGAAGAGAATGCGTCCATGATCACCGCAACAGACTGAGCGCATGATACAATCAATCCTCCATCAGCCCTCCGCCGATTCACGCACCTTCAGAACTCTTCTAAATCACCGACAAAAACACTTGCTAAGTAGTCCATGGCCAACAACAATGATGTTGTGTACTATTGTTGAGTACCACTACTTGACTTCCGAATGTCAACTAATCATCTATGTATTTATTTTATCAATTGTAATTACTTGGGTACTTTTTCTCGCATCCTCTACCGCTCCTTTCGCCGCCTTTTGCGTATCAACTTCCTCCGCGGCTTTCTTGTGGGCAACCTCCTCTGCCTTATGCAGAGCCTTTGCTCTCGCAGCCTCCTTCACTGCTTTCGTCGCCTCTTTCCTTGTGACTTCCTTCGTGGCTTTCTTCTGGGCAGCCTCTTTTACCTCCTCCAAAGCCTTTGCTCTCGCAACCTCCTCTGATGCTCTCGCCGCCTCTGGCTTTGTGGCCTCTTCAACTGTTGTCTAGAGCCTTTGCTCTCGCAGCCTTCTTCACTGCTTTCGTCGCCTATTGCTTTGCGACTTCCTCCGTGACTTTCTTCTGGGCAGCCTCCTCTGCCTCCTCCGAAGTCTTTGCTCTCGCATCTTCCTCCGCTGCTCTCGCCTCCTCTAGCTTTGTGGCCTCTTCAGTTGCTTTGGCCGCCTCTAGTCTCGCAACCTCCTCTGACGCGGCCTTTTCAGCCAATTTCACGGCCTCTTTGCTCTTTCTCGCTATCGCCTTTTTGTCTTTTGCCGCCACCTTCTCCTTAGCGGCCTCTTCCTCAGCTTTCTTCTCGACCTCCGCGCCCTTTTCTTTTTCGCTACCTCCCCTTCTTTAGCAATAGAGAAAGTCGTTGAATGATGTCTTTTCCTTTTCTTGAAGCTCTCACCATCAACGGTTTCTACATAAGATTTTCTGGGATTATCAACAACTTGTCTTAGCTCTTCCTCAAAACCCGCTAGCCTCAGCGCGGCTTCAACATCAAGGGTCACAGGCTTTTTCCCGGTAGCATCTACGCTCTAGCCACTACTGGCGAACAAATTAGAGAAACCACCTTGTGGGGGATCAAAATCAAGATAGAGGTTAAAAAATATGGTATTCGAAAGACGTGCAGATCTCACAGACACTACATTCTGGGGAGTAACAGGAATTCTCACTCCAATGGAAGGTGATCTTGTGATGTCGATGATCGTGGAAGTCTTCAGAGTATTTGCTATTCCTAGCGACTCACCTACTGCAGTCGAAGTAATATTCTTCGAGTTCTATGCAACTGAGAAGCAACGAGCTCGAAGTTCATCCATCGAAAATCCCTTATGAACTGCCATGTATTCAAAGAGTACTTGCACGCTCTCTTGCAGAAGTACTCGCAAGGCGATTAGAGAGAGTTGCGTCGTCTTGAATGAAAGTACCCTGATCAAACAACATACTCATATATATAGACAGAGCATTAATGACAAAGAAGAAAATGCGGTCACTAATTATTTTGAAATCTTTTCGCAAGATTTGAAAAAAATGCGGGAATTTTGTCTGCCCGAGTTCCGCGACATCCACCATTATCGGTTGGATCGACACACAACCATCATTTGGATTATACTCATGGTAGAACTCACCATCTTGCAGAGAGATCTCGCCAGACATCCAACAGAACTCGCCAGACATCCATTAGAACTCGCCATCTGTCAGAGAGATCTCGCCAGACATCCACTAGAACTTGTCATCTGTCAGTGAGATCTCGTCATTTGTTAGAGAGATCTCGCCAGGCTTCCACCAGATGTCTCCATCTGTCAGAGAGATCTCGCCTGGCTTCCACTAGATATTGCCAACTGTCATGGAGATCTCTCCAGGATTCCAATAGAACTCGCATCTGCCGGAACGATCTTGAAGGAACTCACCACCCCTTTATTTTCCCTGGATTTAACATTTTTTCTTTATTCTACCCACTTTGTAAACGGGCAGCTCGTATTTCTAGAGGCTGCCCATGCCTCATTCCCTATAATAAGGCATGAACAATAGCCACAAAGACATGGTGTCAGAGATCCCGCAGTACCTGCTCACCCAAAAATAGGTTCTGCGAGTACTCGCTTGGTACACAAAAGGAGCCCCTACCCTTCCCGTTTTTCCTCTGGGTGTGAAGTTGAGGCGATTTCAACTTCAACAATAACCACCTCCTAAAATTTAGGCCTCCACTCCTAAAATCACTCCCACCTCTCATTTCCCATCCTACTTAATTCCCTCCACTCCCACTGCCTAATTCCCTCTTAACCCACGTCAACCCTCTGCCAAATTCATTTTACCATGTAACCTGTAACTGCTGCTGGAGTGGAAATTCCAGCAAATGGACTTTCAATTCAGTCCCCCCTTCCAGCCCCTTCCGTCCCCAATCCAACCCCACCTCCCCCTCTTTCCCACATAAAGCCACTGGAATTTCAATTCCACCCCACTTCTAGCCCCTTCCTTCTTCAATCCAGCCCACTTCCAGCCCCACCGCCCCTCTCTACCACGGCAAAACAACACCCCTTCTTCCCATCCAACTCCTCCCCTAGCCACATCCCTCCCCTCCCCTCCCAGGTTTCCCTTCCTTGCCTCCACTTCCCATCCCCTTCAGCCACAGGCTAGGGGAGGAGTAGAACTCGCCGATTATCAGGGTTTCCCCTTCCTACAGCCCTCCACTCAACCTTCCCCAACCCCTGGCAGCCACCCTCACCCACCACAGCCGCCGGAGATCATCCACAGACCACAACTTGTTCACCTCTCGGACAGCAGCCTTACATCATCCAGACCACAACATGTTCACCTCTCGGACAGCAGCCTTACATCATTCATCTGGTCTCCCGTCTTACCGCGGCTCCGGAATTACCATCTTGCCTCCACCCAATCTTCTATACTGTTATTATTGCGAGTTTATTGTATGGTTGTCATTTTTTTTGTCGAATCGTATGTTTATTTCATATTTTGGGTAATATAAGTTTGTAATCTTTGTGTCAATATTATCCTACGACGTGCCTGATTTTGTTCATCCAAGTGTTTGTTTTCTAGCACTCTTGCATGTGCATTACAATATTTGTTATCTTTCTAGAAGTTTTTCCTAGATTGTGATTATTGTGTCGTATTATTTATAATTTCAATTATCGCAAGCATAGTATCATACATATCTAATTCATTCAATCATACATAGAGTCGACCTGCACTTTTGCACATCAGTCCTGCGTCATGATCGTCAAAATGGTTTGTGTTGATTCCTCAAAACATAGAGAGAAAAATAATCAAAATATGGCGTACATGAAACATTCATTCAATCATTATAATTAGTATTGTAGAGGGCGCTATTTATGGAAAGGATTAGATAAATTAAAGTTCAGATTTGTAGAAAAATTATTTCCTAATTCATCTAATTTGCAAATACGTAAAGAATACCTACATCATTCTTAATCTTCATAAAGCTGCATAATATATAAAATTTGAATGATCCAGGTGATATTGATGTGTTTTCCAGGTAATCTACACTGCTGGTAGAGATACTGAACTACAGAGAAGCATAGTTTCGGAGTCGCCATCATTTATTAGCAGTCCAATCATAGTATGCTTTCTTTTTGTACAACTATTATTTTTTAATTTTGTAGGATTTTTTTGGGTAAAAGAGTTATTTTTTCCTTTGTAATTTGTGTGGACTGTGGAGCCTGAATTTGAAATAAATTGTTTTAACAAAAAAAACTTCAATTAGATATCTTTGAATTGTGTATATGGGTTTGGGTATTTTGTAATTGTTTCAGATTTGGGTTCGGGTATTTGGGGTTAGAGGAGGTTAATAAACATACTATTGTAATGTAAACATAATATTGATAATACATATACTTTTTTATTTATTTTGTATTCTAGGTTCTTTTGGGATTTTGGATTATTTTGGGATTTGAGAATTTTGAAAGATATGCAATGAGGACAAAAGAATATACCTTGGACATTGGTTCTGTATGTTATTGTATATTTTTTCTAAAAAAATGTAATTTTGTTTTCGTTCTCCATTGTGGTTGGAGGAATATTTAGGCTATGTTTGCTTTGAAGGAATTGAAAAAAGGGAAATCAAAAGGTAATGAAGTCAAATGACTTGAATTTAAATTTTTTTTTTTACTTTACCTAATTGTTTGGTTGCGGAGAGCTTGCCAAAACAGATATTTTTATTACTTGTTTGATTAAAATTTGAGTGTTTTGTTTTTTATAAGGAGTCTAGAGTCAAACTCATAACTCAAAAAAAGTTTCTTTCTGTTTTTTCAATAGGACTGAGTAGGGAATAATCAATAGAAAAATGCCTTCTTTGAAAAATCCTACTAGTTCATTAAATTGAATCCAAATAAATAATATGCAATTAGGAAGCAAAATTTTGCTTACTTCCGATTTCTTTAGACCTGAACATACTGGTATAATGTATTATATTTCTCTGCTCCATGTGTATTGGAAAATTGAATAAATAAAGAAGAAAGAAATACCCAACATAAGAAATTACATATTCACATCAACTAAACATGCTTTTTGAGTTAAGACATCTCAACACCATTTCTTTAAGGCTTCTTGTGGTCCAGCTTTATGCATGCTTTTGAGGTAGGAAAACAATAATGGCCAATAAAGTAGTTTTTCTAAACTTCTACCGCTAATACCGAGAAGCATAAGCATACCTAACGAAGCCTAGAAACCATGTTTATGTTCTTTATCTTGCGAATAACAAATACATCTTATTCTGCAGGTTCTTGTGAATAAGAGAACTGCAAGCGCAAGTGAAATAGTGAGTGGCCTTCAACGCCTCTCCCAACCCAACCTCTATCTCACCTTCCTTTGATCTTACTTTATTCCTAATCAGTTTTAGGTTGGATGCTTGAGTTCTAACATGGTATCAGAAATAGCCATGTTGTGCGTCCCCTCCCTCATTCTCTCATGTCCAACATGTCTTCCGTCACATAAGGGGCAATCTGATCCACATGTTTGCACATGTGAGAGTGTGTTAGAATATTTAATCTCACATTGAGAATCTTATGTTGCCTTGTGTTATACCAATTAGTTTGATGTTATCAGAGCAAGTCACAGTGGCATCCCTCTAAGGTGTAAGAACATGTGGATACATGCCCTCCTTACCCGAAAAAAATTACCGCACCAACTGAGGGCATGGGTGCTGGATACACTTTTCATAAAACACTACATCATAGGGTTATGCGTTGTGAAGCGTATACATACAGAACATATATGTTGTGAAGTGGTGTATACACTGTATTTTATGCTGACCGTATCTAACATCACATGCGCTTAACGTACACAATAATTTTACCCTCAGCTGGCAGTCACGGGAATGAGGGAATCATTATGTGACAGCTTTTGTTTTCTTATTCCTTCTTCTAGGTTGCATCGGCACTTCACGATAATTGCAAAGCTGTTCTTGTGGGCGAGAGGACTTACGGCAAGGTCCGGAATCTTGATGAGAATTCAAAGCATTTTCAAATTCCTGTTCTAATATAACCAAAAAATTTTGCAGGGTCTGATACAATCAGTTTATGAGCTCCATGATGGATCAGGTCTGGTAGTAACTGTCGGCAAGTATGTCACGCCCAATCACGTCGACATCAATGGAAATGGAATAGAACCAGATTTTTCTACATTTCCAGGTATGCTACTAGTCTCCTTCCATTTTGAAAAGAGGAAATTTTCTATGATCTTCTGACCATATTTATGATATATCGATTTCGGCATCATTGTTTGTTTTTCTCTATACTATCCTTAGACTTATCGTCCCGTCCCGACGATCGTGATCCCATTAGCTTGCGGGGCAAAGTGTCATTTCATTTCTCTAGGAGTTACTTGTTTCTCCTAACTCTATTAAGATTTAGCGCCTGTTGGAGCAGGCTTCTACTCACCTTTTCATCGCCAAAGTCTGCGTTCGCGGTTTGACGTTCACGGTTTGACGGCACATCGTCAGTTCTGAACGTCTTTTCAAACGGGAAAACAATCGTATTTTCAATTGAAAATTACATAATACAAGTCCTGATTAAAAAGTTCGCGGTTTGACGTTCACGGTTTGACGGCACATCGTCAGTTCTGAACGTCTTTTCAAACGGGAAAACAATCGTATTTTCAATTGAAAATTACATAATACAAGTCCTGATTAAAAAGTGACAACCCTAAAAGTGTGATCGTCTTTAAAGAAAATATGATCTTATTGAATCAATCGTATTTTTCAAAATGCGAACATTTTTATGAGGTTTCGTATTCTATAATTTTCTATTGGAAATATTATCTTTTTCTTAATAAAAGTTAAATATCGGACTTATTTTTGAGTGTCAGACCAAATAATTTTTCTTCTCAAACGGACTGTGAAATTGATGTTTAATGAAAGGTCATCTCGATTAGTTTAGGATTAGAGAAAACACATGATGTCAAAATCGATGCATCATAATTAGTTCGCTATCATTTTGATCATTTTTGCTTATGCATCATAATAAGTCCGCTATCATTTTGGTCATTTTTGCTTTAGAAAAAGATTCGCATTCTCGCTATATTTAAATTTCTATATGCTAACGTTTCTTTCGACAACAGCATTGAGTGAAGTCTCAAACTATCTTCAGCGATGCCAAATGCGGGTTGTGGGGTGAGTCCGGGTTCAAATTACTCTCCTGTTTCGCTCAAAAACCTGAAGACGTAGTTGTTCTACAAGCTCGTTGTGCGCAGTTAATTACTAACTGCAAGGACAGTCATATAATGTTTAATTGTAATTGCCTGGCAGATTACTTGCAGGTGCTATTCCTTTGTATGTAATTTAAACTAGTACTTGAGGAAAGAAGAGTTAGTGCCAGATTAAGCTTATAAATCATATAAGTTCTGATGCAGTTCTACTTATCCAGGCCTGCACGACAGCTGCTTCTGATGCATTCGGGTGATCGTGATGATCACTAGCAGCTTTATCGTAACTAATTGGAGTCGGCTGATGAACACTTATTCTTCATTTGTTTTTGTTGAGTATTACCTAAAGTGTTAAAACTTGCACTACATAAATGATCTTCACATTTTCTCACCGGGGTTATCTTGGGTCTATTTGGTGTATTTTCTAATTGTTGTATGTGCACAAACCGCGTAAGTCTATATTCTATTGGCTGGGCTTCGATACTTATCACTCATCGTTTCTCTAGTATAGTTATTCTTTAGTCTAGTTCTTATAGTTTTGTCACACATTCATACAAAATTAGTTTTTTCAGACACCTAGATCCATACAAAATTAGTTGTTTAACTAAATGTGATTTTGTTGAATACATCTTAAAGTCTTGTCATAGTAGATCCGAAGCACTCCATTTTAATCAGTGTTTTTGCATAGTTCGTCTTTGAACCACACATCGTACTGCGTGAAGTTTGACTTCGATACCATTTTTGTAATTATCTAATCATAATAATATTAAAAGTATTGTCCACTTTAGTTCATCTCAGGTCATATTAAATGCATGATTTTGTTCTTTTTCATAGATGCTTATGACTTACGAGCACTACCCAGAGGTCATCCATCTCGGGATTACTTCACTGGAGTATGCTTAACCACAGTTTCTAATATAACTCAACCATTTGATATATTCCAATAAAAATAAAAATTAAATCAAAATTTAAAATATAATTTTGAAAAATATAAATAACACAAAGTAATGAATGCTCATCATTGTAAAAAATAATGAATAAAGTTGAACTTGAAATGTCAACAACTGCACATTTCACAACAATCACACATTTTATAATAAACCAAAACTTCAAAAAATTGGATCAAACAACAAGATCTTCAACCGAAAAAATGAGAACCGCACATAATTCTTTCATGAATGCAGTGGATATGAACTTTAGTTTATGACTGGTTTCCATGAAATGGGGATCGGTGGATCCGGCGAGCCTGAGGTCATCGCAATAAACTCATTTTTCAAGCTAGTGCGGTGCCAGTTAGTGTGGTGTCATTAGTGTTTTTTGGGGAGTAATTTTAAGATTAAATTAGGAAAAATTGCTGTGCGACTAGCCAAAACTACATTGTCTTTAACAACTTCCTTTGTTAAATTACACATTGCATTTCTCTATATTTAAAAAATATAAAAATCTCTTCTTATTTAGAAATCACAACATTTATGGGTAAAAATCATACCAACCGCCGAGATTTCAAGCCAATGGACCCAATTTGGGCTGATGTGATTTCTAAACTAGTTTGAGTTATAGGCTTCGTTTGACGTGGCTTATTTGCTCCGGCGAGTAGGGTCAAAAATGTCATTATCATAGATTATATGTTTGGCAAGACAAAGGTTATGACCGCTATCAAGAAAATAACTAATTTTGAGCTTAAAATGCATGAAATTTTTTAGGTGAGTTTGGACTTTCACGTACGACGGTAAGTCTGGTTTAGGGTTCCGTGCGGTGCGGTTTGGGCCAAAACCGCACCAAACCCAACCCCTGGTGCCAGCGGCTTATCGGTTCCCCGAAGCTTCTACTTTGCTCGCGAGTCCCACAATGGTTGCGGGAAACTGGAAATGCCAGCGCATTGGCCTCTTCTTCGTCCATCCCGTCTCTACCGATGAATCACAGGAGCAGAATCATCCAAAAAACGATTTATATTCCCATCCTATATCGACTTCACGAGGAAGACGAAGGCGCCATTTTCGAGCCTCGTGCAATCCTGTGACTTAGCTCGGACGCTTCGTAACTTTTCTGTTTTCCCCTTTCAATGTGTTGGCTCAGCCTTCTTTGAATGCGACTCTCCTCAGATTCCTGCGATGGGGTATGTTTAATCTACTATTCTCTATTCTCGTTTGTTCTACATGTTTTAGTGAGAGATTCGGTGTTTTTATGTTGTTGCTCTTTTCTACTGATATTTGTTTGTGATTGAAGCTGGATTTTCCTTTTAAAAAAATTCACTATTAAGATTAGGTTTTCTGTGTGATGTTAAGATAGCCCCTCAAGTATTTTTGATGTTGTCCATATAAATTACACATAAGGAAAGAAGAAGAAGAAGAGAGAGACTCTCACTGTATCGATTTTCTGCAGTTGGCTTCAGCTTCCTGCACCGAAGGACATCCCAGCGAGTCCTTAGATTTTAGCATGTTGTCTGTTCTAGTGAAACTCCATTGTCAAGTGTGTGCAAGCAGCGGCTATGGAGCCATGTTTCTCAAACCTTTGGACCCCAATAATGATGATGGCGCCTTATTAATTCAACACAAATAAGATAATGAGGAATGTATGAGATTGAATGGTTATAGAGACTCAGGAACATAATCAATTGCATGTGATGCCTTCTCTGTTACCAACTTAAACATGAATTTTGATGATTAGTTTTAATTGGTTTTTGAAGAAAATTAGATATTTGAGAAGCGTAAAATTGCCATGCTTTGACCATCAATGAGAATTTGAACCAGTTTTTTCTTTCATCGAATTTGGATTTGAACCAGTTGGTTGGATATGTTCCTGATTAATCATAATGACCATGCAGATCTGTATCCAAAAAGGGTATTAAAAATTATTTTGGGCTGAATTGCGGTGTTAAATTCTCATGTGTTTTCATTGAGATCCTCAGTTCCATCCTGATTGCCTTCAAAAAAAGTAATGTACTCCAGCCTTTGCACTTGTGACCTATTGTATATTTTCCCTAAGAAAAATCATAGCATAACCCCTGCTTATGAAGGTTTTGTAGTTCAATGGGAGATGGTGTTTAAACCAAAAAAATTTGTGGTTAAGAGGTGTTGAAGTTGAACGTTCTAGAGTTCTTGGGGTTGACAATAGTATTGTAGAATGATCTTGAAATGTGTGGTTTAAAAGGTTCATTGTCCTCCAGTAAGTATTCTTCAAAGAGGTGCGAAATGGTAGGCATTATGTAAATCAATGGGCCTTTGTGTTTTAATTGATCTACAAATTTTAGACTTGTGCCCTAAAATGAAAGTACTCTTGAGAAATTTAGAAGAGAGTCCTGATACCTGGCTAGATAGATCTTTAAATGTTGTTTGATATTCCAGGATTGTGGATATTTAAGTAAGTTTTGTCAAGTTCCCTGCAACATCATTATACTCGGATTGCCCTAATCGAATGAGAATGGCAATGATGAACACTGGCTAGTCGTGATAGTGATCGTACCTTGCCACCTAAGACAATGAGATGTTGACCCTTCGAGGTGAATGGAGGTTATTGACACTTGATCATGTGTGAACATGTTATATTGAAAATACTATTGACTTAAGTATATTCGGTGCTTTGGATCGCCATTAACGAATTTTGGGAAGTTAAAATTGACATTAAAAGTGTTACCCAACACAAATGAATGGAGAAACAAGAATGGTGGTGGATCCTGGACACTAATTCACTTAATGCTTTTGCTTGAGAATGACACTGATTGGACTTGGTTTGATTGCTCATCCAAGAGTTTGTGCAATCGATGGTCCAAAGCCTAAAATCATTGTGAACCACAATGAGAGCATGCAGTGATCTCATTTTATTGATGCACATAAATTCTTGTGTTCTTTTAGTTCCTCTTGATGCGTTGCAACAAGCTATTGGAGCTCCTTCGTAAGAGTACCTTCAGACATGGTAGCAAGAGGGAGAACAAGCGGGAGCAAAAGAAATGCTAGAACTATTCATTACCTCGATAGCACGGCCACCCAGGAGAGGAATTTGTAGGAGTGATTAACTGAAAGGAACTAATTTGGAAGGAAGAATGAGAGATTTAAAGAGGGGATTTGAGGTTTGGGAGAGGAGAGATTAGAATAAGATGAACTAGAAGCTCTTGGTAGAGAAAAAATTTACCGTAGTTACCCTAATTCCTATGATGATGGCTTATATTTATCTTCCCTTAGGGTCCGTTCGTTTAGATTGAATTGTTGTCCTGAAAGTAGAATTGGAGGTCCATTTTCATTAAAACTAAACCCTAATTCCAATTCCGAAGCTTCAATTCCGTCCAACCGAACATACCCTTATTGTAATTTAGGTCTTTGTACAAAATTTCTTTTGCATTTCATTTGTTATGTAGTCACATGATTCACGGGTTTCCTGAGTATCCTTTTACTTTGGCACCACAGTCACTTGTCGCTTCTGGGAGTTTAGGGTAAGCAACTTGCACCTGTAGATTAATTTACATGCTCCCAGCCTTGGCATCAAATTGTTTGTAGCCGGTAGCTTGCAACTGTGTCATAACAGTTCTATTGTTAAAATAAACTGTTTGGGGGTACTCTTGAACAAACAGTGCCTTAGTTGCATTTTGAAATATATGATCATGTTTCTTAACATGTCTTAATGTGGTTTTCCCATTTCCCTTTATAATTCTGTTGTAGCCGGTTATCTTAAATTCAAACTGACTCATTGTCGTGTTACATGGCAGTTGAAGGACTCCACAGTTATGCATCCATAACAGTAGAATCCTGTATACTCAGCAGCCCCTGATAGAATTTCAGTTGATTCCATTGATCAAGGAATATCATGGAAGACCATAAACCTCCTTCAGGAAATAAGTCTGGCAAGCAAGATTTTCATAAGTTTCATCCAAGCAGAGAGGGTGCACTATCATCAAGTGAACTTTGGACCGACGGGCTTATATGTGCATTCGAATATGTTCGAGGATCAAAGCATAGAACTTCAGAAATGCCTATTCATAGGTCTCACTCTTTGCAACCAAATGATTGCCAAAATCTATGGAAACAAGATGCAAGAACTGTCCTGAACTGTGCTCAAGTTCAAAATTTGAACGATAACACTTTATCAGATCCCCATTCTCTCGTAGACATAAACCATCCAGCAAATACAAGAGTTGATGATCTTCATACCCATTTCCACAAGGAAAATGCGTATAATACTCAAATTTATGATAGCCACTGGATTCCAATTGGATGGGCAAGGATTTCAGAACTAGTACAGATTGTCCAAGTTGATGCTAAATGGTCTTCACAACAAATAGACTTGATGGAGGGTGAGGATGATTTCACTGTTGCCGGAGTTGCTGCTCCTTACTGGGAGCGTCCTGAAGGACCTATATGGTGGTGCCATGTGTCTGCTGGGCATCATTCTGTTGTTTCATGGCTCAGTAGTGCTCGCTGGCTGCACCCGGCCATTAGTATTGCTTTGACCGATGAGAGCAGGCTTATTAGTGAACGTATGAAGTACCTTTTTTATGAGGTGAGTTCCAATCGAACTTTCTGGTCGAAGCTTGATTCCTTTTTATGTTAAATTGCTGTCAAATGACACTATTTTCTCCGAGTAGTAGTTTTTGCTTAGAAACTATGTTTAGTTCCACATCAGGCGTGTCAAAGCTGTTGACAAATATATAGCAGCTAGAAAATGACTGAAGGACTGGAATGGTTCAAATTCTTTTCATATTTATTTTAGCTTATACACGCAATGAGCAGCATCTTCTTATAACATGGAGAATTAATGTTTCTTAACTCTGTAGATTACAATACATACATTCTAATGTGGCTTTTGTAGCTTTTCAGGATATGCATCTACTATGTTAACATGGCAGATATGATAAACTCAGATTCTATGGAACTCTCATTCTCTAATCTTTGAAAATACAGGATTAGCTACTAATCAGATATTTATTTAGAAAGTTGCTACGCTGACTGATAAATGTAGACTCAAATTCATGTTTACAATTTTGGTTTCTATTGCCATATGAGTGATATGCTTCAAAAAGTAATACACCGGAGGTTGAAAAGTGATGGTGGAAATATAACACTGGAGAGTTTGGGATTAGTCCCAAGTTAATTCTTGATCTAAAATTTCTATTACCAATACTCAGTCTTTTAGAATGATATATTTAGGGGATTGTTGTATATAGATCAAGTTTGGCGGTCGACCTAGGTATACCCGTCCGTTGTTACTGTGGGTGGAATGGTGGCCGAAGTGGGCGCTTCACCGATGTGGCCTTTGAGTTGTGACACATGAACGGTATCGTGAAGGCGGCAATTGGCCGGAAGAAGAAGCTTGTAGGAGACTGGGCCAACCCGCTGGGCGAAGTGGAAAGATCCGTAGTAACGAGGGGACAATTTCTGGTTAGCATGAGGACGAAGGCTCATTTGGTGATATGGTTGGAGGCGGATGTAAACCCAAGTGCCGGTGCGGTACTCACGTTCCAAACGGTGGCGATCCGCTTGTTGCTTCATCCTGTTCTGGGCTTGTTGAAGGTGTTGCTTGATTTGAGTAAGCATGCACTCGCGGGCTCGGAGAGAGCGATCCACCGTATCAGCGATAGAAGAATGCTACAAGTAAGGTATATGCAGTGGGGGACATTGTCCGTAGACAACTTCGTAAGGAGTGGTATTGATGGCGCTGTGAAAGGTAGTATTGCACCACCATTCGGCGAGGGGAAGCCACTTTGCCCAGTGGGTCGGGTTGCGAATGTCATGCAACAGAGGTAGCCTTCAAGACAACAGTTGGTATCCTCGGTTTGTCCATCAGTTTGCGGGTGGTATGTCATTGACATGTGGAGTTCAATGTTGTGTAATTTGAAGAATTCTTGCCAGCACGAACTTAAGAAGGTAGGGTCGCGGTCGCTGGCTATGGAGGCGAGCATGCCGTGGAGGCGGAAAACTGAATCCATGAAAGCCTGTGCGATAGATATGGTCATGTAGGGATGGCGAAGGGCGATGAAATGATCATATTTACTCGGGTGATCAACCACGAGTATGACGTCCTTTCCATGGGAGAGAGGGAGGCCTTCAATAAATTCCATAAAAATGTCGTGCTACACGCGGTCGGAAATTGACAATGGTTGGAGGAGACCGTCTGGCGGCGAGCAAAGTTGTTTGCACTGTTGGCAGACGGAACAACGCTGGATGTAAGAACAACAGTTTTCAACTTATTTTAGCAAAAGAGATGCAGTGGATTGTCGGCCGAATACCGGAGTGGCCGTTGGTGGGGTTGTCATGATACAGTTTAATGATTGTGTTGCGGATGTCAGAACTAGTGTCGACGACAAGCTTGCCCTTGCGGCGCTGGTGGTTATGTTACCACGAGTAGTGAGGGTGGTTGTTCGGGTCGGCAACAAGTTGTTGGAGGAGTTGCTGGATGGATGGGTCGGCATTCCAGGAAGCTCGGATTTGTTGGAGGAGATCGGAGGTGACCGTGACCAATGCATGGAGAGAGCCCGTCGGGGGTGTGGGTAGGCGAGAGAGAGCGTCAGCCGCGATATTGTCTTTGCCTTGCTTATACACGATGGTGTAGTCAAAGCCCATTAGTTTAGCGAGGTAACGTTGTTGTGCCGGGGTGAATGCGCCCTGTTCCAAGAGGTGTTTTATGCTCTAGTGATCTGCCTGGATGAGGAAATGTCGGTCGATGAGGTAGGCACGCCACTTGGCAATCGCCCAGACTATGGCGAGCATTTCCTTTTCGTAAGCCGACAACGTGAGGTTGCGGGGACCCAATGCTTTACTGAAGTATGCAATCAGGTCGCCGCTCTGGGTAAGAATCGCGCCCACACCCGCATTAGAGGCATCAGTCTCATTAGTGAAGTCCTTGTTGAAGTTCGGAAGGGTTAGGATGGGGGTGTTGCTTAATGGTTCTTTGAGAGAAAGGAAGGCAACCTCGGCCCGAACCGACCACTTGAAGGCATCAAGCTTGAGGAGCTCGGTGAGCGGTTTGGCGAGAGACCTGTACCCTTAAATAAAGCGGCGATAGTAGCCCGTGAGGCCGAGAAACCCACAGAGAGTTTTGAGTGAATGAGGGGCGCGACCACACACGAACGTCCTGGTCTTTGCCTTGATCGACTGCTACTCCGTGGAGATAAATTATGTGCCCCATATATTCGACGGAGGTGGTGCCAAAGGAGCACTTGACGGGTTTCAAAAAGAGTTGGTGGTGACGGAGAAGCTGCAATGTGGTACGAAGATGGCGGAGGTGGCCATCCCAAGTGGAGTTGTAGATATATTATCAAAAAAGACAAGAACAAATTTGCGTAGGTGTGGAGCAAAGATGTGGTTCATGAGGCTCTGGAAGGTGGAGGGGGCGTTTGTGAGGCCGAATGGCATGACCAAAAATTCATAATGGCCGTGGTGAGAGCGAAATGTCGTTTTATGGATGTCAGCGGGGGTCATCCGGACTTCATGATAACCCGAGCGAAGGTCGAGTTTGGAGAAGAACTGGGCACCATGAAGCTCGTCAAGTAGCTCTTCGACGAGAGGGATGGGAAAACGATCTTTGATGGTATGTTTGTTGATTTCACGATAGTCAACACAAAGCCGCCAGAAGCCGCCTTTTTTTTACCAAAACAATGGGAGAGGTATGGGCTAACACTGTGGCGGATGATGCCGTCGTGGAGCATGTCGTTGATTAGGCGTTCAATCTCATTTTTTTGGAGGGATGGATAGCGATAGGGTCGGATAGAAACAAGGGATGTAGTAGGGTGGAGTGGTATATGGTGGTCGTGAGAGCGATGGGGTGGGAGGCCGACAAAGTTGTAGATGCCCGATATCGGGGACACGTCAGTTTAGGTTTTTCATGTCGGTTTTAATATGTCGGGGGATATATCAGGGATATTTCATATATCAGGGATATTTCATATCTCGGGTTTTAATATTAAATTATTTATGTGTAATTATATATAAATTTAATCATTTTTTAATTTATATACATTAATATATTAATAATTTAATATTTATTGAACTCCTAAATTTATTAAACTAATATAAACATTTTGTGCTACTTAAGTAATAATGGTATAACGCGTGCAATAAAGTAAGAGGAGGCAGAAAGTCAGGAAGTTGTCAATGACAATGGAAGATTTAGAACCTTTAGTCCATAATTCAAAGACCATGCATAATTGAAGTCGATGACGGACTTGAGCAAGGAAGAAAGCCAAATGAATGGAAAAAACAACCCAAATAATGAAACAATTTCGGTTTATTGTCTATTAGACCATAAACAATAATTAAAATAAATTGAAAAAAACTAGTCGATAAAATGTCGGGATATATCACCCGATATATTGGCGAATATATCGGTCAATAGCAGATATATCGGAGGATATATTCCAAAAGGATAATTTGCAAACAAATATCGAAAATATGTCGTTTTGTCCATGAAACCTTTATGTTGGTCGACATATCGGCCATGTCGGAGGATATCCACAACACTGAAGGCCGATTGGTTTTTCAAAGACGTCGCAGAATTCAGCAAGGAGGGCTTGAAGTTCCGGCGGGTGGTGGTCGGCCTTGGGTGGGGGAGTGTCCGTCGTTGGTTGTAAAGCTCGAGCATGGAGAGTTCGTCTGGTTGTTGGACCAACTTTTCAGGCTGTCGCCGAGTAATGATGTCGGTCGGGGGTCGAGTGCCGCCACTGAGCGATATTTTCTGACCGGACATGGAGAACTTCATGTGTAGTTTGTTGAAGTCCCAAACGATGGGGCCCAATGTCACCAACCATTAGATGTCGAGATCCATATCGCATACACCTAATGCAAGAGTGAGCATGTCGGCCTTGAAATCGCGGCCCTGCATCTTCCAAGGGAACCCGCTGCACGAGTAAGCACTCGCGAGGCGGTTGCTGTCCGCCACGACCACGAAAAATGGTGGAATGGCCTTGAGTGGCCAACCGAGCCGGCGAGCTATGCGTTCATCCAAGAAGTTGCGGGTGCTGCCCGTGTCGATCATGATGTGAAGGGTCTTGCCGAAATGACTGCCCGCCACTCGCATGGTGTTGAACGTAGGAGTGTTGGTCATTGCGTACATAGAGATCAGTGGTTGGCAGCTCTCTTGATTGGTGGAATCCGCCTGTTGGGCATGTTGGAGAACCATCTCCGATTGGGGAGATTCAGAATCATCATCGTTGACTTTCAGGATGTAAATTTGGCGCCGGTGGCAACACCGATGACCGGGGAAGAACTTTTCGTCACACCACATGCCAGTCCTTTTTCCTTCTGGTCGGCTAGTTCAGTTGTTGAAATTGATTTGCCGTGGTGGGAGCGGTTTGGGAGAATGGTAGACAACGGTAGTGGTAAGAGAGGGGTGGAGTTATGTGCTGGTGTCAGCCCGGTCAGGAGTTGCTCCTGTAACTTGGCGAGGCGGATGACATTGGGGAGGTTGATGAACATGCGCACAACCTTCTCAATGCCATGCTGGAGGCCGTTGATGAAGGGGGGAGGTTGGCTGGTGAGGCGATTTTTGAGGAAAACTTGATGCCATTGGAGGGCCTTACTGTCGAGGTGGATGGAGGCCAGCCGCACCCGCATATTGTCGAGGGTCTCTTCGACTTCGAAATAGCGGTCACAACGGTAAATCCAGTCCGAGAGGTCCTCTCCATTGAAACGTGGAAAGTCAATGCGAGAAAAGCGATTGGTTTGCGGTTGCTGAAGAAGTGGTGGTTGATGATCACCGTCGTGGAGGTTGGTGTGCGGGGGGGGGGGGGGGACTTGGTTGCTGGTGGTGAGGGCCTGTAGTGCTGCCCGGATTTCATCCATGGCGAGCGTTTGGGTCTCCAGGCTGGTTTGGGTCTCGTGGAGGTTGGTGTGCGGGGTGGGGGGGGTGGACTTGGTCTTACCGATGGTGATATGTTTGAAGCAAGATAACACAGGATATAGAAGTAGAGAATATGGAGATTAATATTGATTGTTCGTAATCCAAATACAAAGAACCGAGAGACTTATATAGAGTCTCACATACAACACATATGAATTGGAAGAATCATGCTCTCATGAATTGAACTTGAAGGGTCTGTAGTGCTGCGCTAGATCTGCTTTTTGGGAGCAAGAAGGTGCTTATATTATGAGCATAATTTGGGACTATATGGAGTCTTTGTCTCTAACTTGGTCGCTCAATGTATGACAACAAAGATTGTACCCTAGGAATGTACAACTTATCACAAGAACAAACTTGAGAAATGATGAAAATTTATGTCATGGTGGATTGATGAGTTTAGTAAGTTGACAGAGGAGCTTAATTGCCTTCTTCCTATTTCCACTGATGTGTTGACTATGCAACAACGGTGGGAACAACTACAAAACATGACCTATTTGGCTGGTCTTAGACCAGATGTTGAAATTGTTTGGTCACAAGTTTGTGGGGGGGGGGGGGGGGGGGGGGGGGGGGGGGGGGCATCATGAATATGACGATTGTCGGGACTTTTTCTACGGTCCTTCAGGTTTCCATAAACTTTTTAGTTTAGACATGCGGTAGTAGTAATGTGACATATCAGTCTTTTATGGCTACTCATAAAATAAGGCTGTTGTTATTGACAAACCTATTTACGCTAATGGCAGCTCATTGTTAATGACAGATCGCGAAAATACAAGCACAGACCATTATGTTAATGACAGATCAAGAGAAAAATAAAAAAATTAAATTCATAAAGATTTCACCATCCTAATAAAACCAAATTCAATAGATTTTTTTCCAAAATTGCTGAAATCACTGAAAACACATTGAAAAACTACGATAAACATTAAAATTCCCCTAAATTTACTGAAGTACTCATCATAAAATACCAGTGCATAAGCTTAAAATACAAAGCATGATTGTCCATTTCATGGACACCACACTCCTCTCCTGCAACTCCCAAAATCCAAAGCATGCTATCGTCAACAACAACTTCACAAGAATCGAAGTTGAACGATGGCGAAGCTGTGAGGAGGTCGATAGTTGTCGATGTTCCTGCTTCTTTGGGGAGGCGGAATCAGAGGCGGAGTCAGAACTTGGAAGTCATAGCTCATAAGTCTGCGCACATATATTCTATGGAAGAGGCTCGATCCACAGAAAGTAGTTAGAAAATCTAGAGAGGGTAGAAAAAAAGCTTGATTTAGGTAGAAATCTGAAAGTGAACTTGCGAAATCACCTAGATTTGGTGGAGGAGCAACCGGCGGTGGTGAGAGGCGGTTAGTGGCGTCCAACGGCGGTGGCGACCCTCCGGCGGAGGTGGCGAACGGCGTTGGCGACCGGGTAGGCGAACGACTTGCGCGATCGGCGAGGAAGAAGTTCGGTATTCGGGTATCGCGAATAGGATCGAGAGGGATTTCCATGGGGCGGTGGTTTAGGGTTGGGCTGCCAATAGGTCTAATTTTGGAGACAAAAATGAGGAGTTTTCTTAAAATAATTGGTTTGCCAATATCTAAACTTGGTCTGCCAATAAAATTATCCTAAAATAAAGGGTGGTCTTGGTAGTTGTATAGAGGCAGATGGGGTCACGGTGGTACATGTATAAGAAGTTGGGAAGACCGAAATATTATCACTGTGGGGGGAAAAAGTCGTGTTATATCAAAATGTTGGAAGCTGCACTGGAAACCTCCTGCTAGAGGAATTGTTGTGTCCAAGACTGCTATTCCTACCATTCCTATGCCCAGATGCTGGATACATTATCTGTGTAGAGATGAGTGTAGTAGACTTCTGAAACTAGGTTAGATTCAATCAACCAATACCACTGTTACTTATATCCATTTTGGTAATCCGACTGCTGGTTCCTCGTTTACCTCGTATACTTGGATTATATTTCTTCCTACTTCTGATGTCTTTCAGAACCCGACGAGGAAGAGGTTGATTGCTACGTGGATTGAATATGAGGGTCTTTACTATTTAGACATTGCTCCTAATAGTGCCTGCCATACATCCACTTCCCTTTTGCAGATTGATTACCAACATTCTTCCCCCTTCCTTTGTAGAATGAAATTGGTGTTTCCTCAGTGTGCCAGTGCGTGTAGTTTGTAGTGTGAGTCATGTGAGTATCAGAAGCATCGACCTATCATATCTTCGTTGTGTCTATAAAAGAGTTGCGAAGTCCATGTGATCTTATTCATGGTGATGTATATTATCCTTATCGTACGATTCTCTGAAGGGTTTCAAATATTTGTTACTTTATAGACATTTTATCTCGTATTACCTTAATATTTTTATACTCTGTTACTCAAATTTATATAAAGTTCAGGGTTTTGTGCAGAGATTCAAAATAAATTAACAGAACAAATAAAACTTCTATGAATTATAATGCATTGAAAATTGTTGGAGATATGATATTAAACTGTATAATTTTTTTGTATTTACATATATTATATTAAGGAGTATTACTTATTCCTTAATATTACTTATTCCTCTTGTATTACTTATTCCTATATATTAAGGAGAAGGCTTTGAATACAACTAAGTTCTGATTTGCAACATGGTATCATAGCTAACCTAAATCTACCGACCCTGATGCTTGTTCCGCTCCCAGCTGACCCCGACGCTCATTCCACTCCCTGCGCCCGCTCGCGCTTTCTCTCGCCGACCCGCCTCCCGCTCGTGCTCCATTTCGCTCCCAATGTCCCAACAGCATGTCGTTCATTCGCTCGCGTCGTTTGTGTCACTCGACATCAAGGGACGTCGAGCATATGGTGGTTTGATTCCCTTGTTTCCGGTGCCCGATTTTCATTATTTATGAAGGGATGGTTCTTCCTCCTCATTCATATACCTGATTTGGTTTTTTTGGATGGTTCCATTGTCGGGATCGACTTCGTTTTCATCTTTGTCTTCAAGCTTCACGACTTTCCTCCTCCAAGAGGAGGTCCTGCTCCTTGTGGAGGCCGTGGTTCTGGACGTTCTCAGGGTCGACCATCTCCATCTCGATCTACGCATCTTTCGAATGTCATGGAGGACTCTTCTCTCCACAGTTGCCCCGACCCTACTGGTGTTTCTCCTGCTCTTTCTGCCGAAGAAATGCATGCCTTCCGTCGCTTGATGCATGTTTCTCCTTCTTAGCCATCTAGTTCATCCTCATCTTCTTATGCTCACCAATGCTTTTTAGGTGCACATTTTGCCACCACTCGCACCACTTCTCAGTGGATCATTGACTCTGGAGTCACAAACCACACGATTGGGTCTGCTACAGGTTTTGTGTCCTACACCCTTCTGTCTGGTAGGGACAAAGTGAGCTTTGTCGATGGATCATTGTTCCCTTACTCCCCTATTGCAGGGAAATGATCCATACCTTGCTCCTCCCTTACTCTCTCTTCTGTTCACCATGTTTCAAATTTTACTCGAAATCTTCTCTCTATTAGTCAATTGACTAACTCTATGAACTGTTCTGTGACTTTTTTTCCACTCCTTGTATCTTTCAGGACCTGTAGACGAGGACGACAATTGGCTCTGGTAGACTGTGTTAAGGCCTCTACATGTTTGAACCCTCCAACTTAGTTACCCCACCAAAGGCTCTTCATGTGGATCAGTCTTCTGATTTGGATTCCTGACATTGTCGCCTAGGACATCCTTTTATTTCTACTATGAAAATTTTGCTTCCTACTGTGTCAAATCTTTTGATTAATGCTTTCAATTGTGATGTGTGTGAACTCAGTAAATATCGTCGTGCTCTCTTCCTCATGTTTCACTTCGTAGTACTATGTATTTTGCCATTATTCATATTGATGTTTGAGATCCTTGCCCAGTTGCGTCTATTTCTGATTATTACTGGTTTGTTACTTTCATAGATTGTTTTTCCCATTACACTTGAGTTTACTTGATGAAAAAATGACGTGTTTCCTCTCTTTCAACGCTTCCATAAAATGATTGCTACCCAGTTCAATGCTACCATTAATGTCTTGCGCAGCGACAATGGTCGTGAGTATATTGACTCTAGGTTTGACAGCTACCTCAGTGACCTGGGCATCATTCACCAATCCTTCTCTGTCTACACCCCTGCTCAGAATGGCGTAACCGAGCGCATGAATCGTCATCTTCTTGAGGTAGCTCAGTGTCTCTTACTTAAGATGCACCTTCCTAAATATTATTGGGGGAATGCAGTTCTTACCACCACTTACCTCATTAATCGCATGCCTACCTATGCCCTTAGACATAAAACTCATCTCGACACCTTTCATGTTACTCCTACTCAAATTTCTCTTCGTATATTTAGATGTTTGTGCTTCGTTCATGTGCATCACAAATCCAAACTTAACTCTCATGCTCTGCGGTGTGTCTTTATTGGTTATTGTCCAACCCAAAAAAGTTATAAATGCTCTCATCATGTGACCAAGAGGACATTTGTTACTATGGATGTCATGTTCGGAAATCCGAAGCTTATTATGTGGACTCACTTCAGGGGGAGTCATTTACCATGGAAGTGAGCTTCCCTTCTCTTTCCCTACCAATTTCTCCCTTATTTCAGTCTCCTAGTCCTACTCCTACTCCCAATGGCCAGGTGATATCACCTCCTTTGCGGGTGATATGACCTCCTCCTTTGCAGGTTTATACTGGAGACGTATGGGTACAAATACACAAGCTTCGCCCATGATACCTGGTCCAACACCAGATCCATCTTCTGGTACTCAAGGAGGTAATCGTACTTCTACCGAACATTCTCTCACTTTATGACTCTTTGTCTCCTCCACACAGAGCATGCCTCTCTGTCTTCCATATCCATCCCCTCTTCTTTGCAGGAAGTCATTTGGCTCCATGAGTGGAAGGAAGCAATGCTTGAAGAAATGATGGCTCTTGAAAAAATTTGTACGTGGCATCTGGTGCACCTTCCTCAAAGGAAGATTGTGCTTGGGTGTAAGTTGGTCTTCTCTGTGAAGCAAAACTCCCAAGGACTTGTTGAACGATACAAGACAAGATTGGTGGCTAGAGGCTATACTCTGACAGCTGAGATTGATTATCAGAAAACCTTTGCTCCTGTAGCAAAGATGAACTCTATTAGAATTCTGCTCTCTTGTGCAGCGTGCAATGGGTGGAAGCTCAGTCAGTTAGACGTGAAGAATGTCTACCTCCATGGGGATTTAGAGGAGGAAGTCTACATATCCCCATCTTTTGGTCTTTCTCCAGAAGGGTCGAGAGGAATGGTTTGCAGATTGAAGAAGGCTTTATACGGCTTGAAACAGTCTCCTCGAGTCTAGTTTGGGAGGTTCCATAGAACCATGATGACATTTGGTTACACACAGAGCAATGCCGTCCCCACCTTATTTATGCACCGGCAAGGTAAATTCACCACCCTTATCGTCTATATGGATGATATTGTTATAACAGGGGATGACATGGAGGAGATCAAAAATCTGAAGGCGAGACTAGCAAGGGAATTCGAGGTAAAAGACCTTGAGAATCTCAACTACTTCCTGGGTATTGAAGTCGCCAGATCTAGGCATGGGATCTTCATTTCTTAGAGAAATCACATCCTCAACTTGCTATAGACATCAGGGGTGAGTGGGTGTAGACCCACATGCACCCTTATTGAGGCCAACCATAAGCTAAGAAGAGACGACGGGGAAGTTGTTGATGACATCACTGGCTTCAAACGACTGGTGGGGAGGCTTATTTATTTATCTCATACCCGTCCATACATCTCATACGCGTTTGGGGTTATCAGTCAATACAGGCATTCACCGAGGTCTCGCCACTTGGATGCTGCTCATAGGATCTTACGATACCTCAAGTCCTCTCCAGGAAGGGTTTCCTATTCTCACCTGGTAAAGAGTTAACAATAAAAGTCTACATCTGGGTATTGCTCTCTAGTTGGTGGCAATCTGGTGACCTGAAGAAGTAAAAAAAAAAAACACGTGGTTGCCAGGTCCAGTGCTGAAGCAGAGTTCAATGCTATGACACATGGAATTTGTAAAGGATTGTGGATTTAGTCCATTATGAGGGGTCTTAGGATTGAAAGCAGGGGGCCAATCAGGACTTATTGTGACAACAATATTGACATAAGTATTGCGCAAATCCTGTCTGTTAATTATGTGCCTTGAATCCTAACCCAATGAGTTGATTGATGTTGAACACGACCCGCGGGGTTCTGGGTCGTGGCCCTCCCCTAAATTTTTCAGATTGGGACCGATCCAGAAGTCAGTGGATGCTTGTCAATTCTTTTTTTGTACGGAGTGTTATATAAACTCCTGGTCGTTCTGTCTTCTGTGTGGTAATTTTCGAAGCAGTTCTGGGTGTTTGAGATTTCATCTGAATTTGGAAATCTGCCCATTTGTCTATAACCGTCTCTGTTCTGAATAGTGAAAATCCCACTGTTGCTGCCCGTGGACGTAGCCCATCTTGAGGTGAATCAGATAAATCTGTGTCGTCTGTGATTGTTTATTTTCTATTTCGTTTTTCATTCTAATCGAATTTTCGCAACACTGTCCAACATGACCGCACTAAACATGTGGAGGTTGACAGACATTTCATCAAAGAAAACATAGTGAGGGGAATTGTAGTACACCATTCGTTCCTTCCGATCAACAACTGACTGACGTGCTCACTAAGGGATTGAGTCAAAGTTCTTTTGGAAAAATTATGGGCAAGTTAGGCATGACAGATATCCTAAGTTATCAAAGGCGCAAGGTGCACCGAGGCGCAAAGGGGTCCTGGAGCCTAGGCGCATGCGCGCGCCTGAGGTACGTGAGGTGCAAAAATGAATTGGGTGCCCAATTTACTGAAAATCAACGAATTGGGCATCCAATTCACTGAAAATCAACGAATTAGACACCAAATTCACTGAAAAACAGTTAATTTGACATCCAATTCATTGATTTTCAGAGAATTGAGTGCCAAATTCACTGAAAAACAACGAATTGGATGCCAAATTCGCTGATTTTCAGTGAATTTGGCACTCAATTCACTGAAAATCGGTGAATTGGATGCCCAAGTGCGCCTAGGTGTGCCTCGGGTGCGTCTGAGATCATGTTTTTCCCACTCCAAAAAAACAGGTTGAAAAGCCCAGGTGCGCCTTTGGTGCACCTGGGAGTTGGTATGGCGCACGCCTAGGCGCGCCTGGGCGCGCCTGAGGCACCTCACCCGCCTCTACCTTGCAGAAGCGCTGGCCGGTTCGCCTGGTGTGCCCGGCGCCTCAGGCGCGCCTAGGCGCGCGCCTTGATTACGTAGCTGATATCACACGCCCAACTTGAGGGGGAGTGTTGGAGATATGAAATTAAACATGTATTATTTTTTGTATTTACATATTTACCCCTCTTATATTACTTACTCCTATATATTAAGGATTCAAGGTATTGAAAATAACTAAGTTCTGATTTGCAACAAAAATAAACAATTCTATTTGTCTCGTGATTATTGAGTTATCCATGATATTACCTTTAAAACTTTTTGTCCAAACACGCCATCTCAAAATGGTGTAGCTAAGGAAAAGAATCGATATCTTAAAATTACCTGCTTTATGATATTCGAAATGAGTTTTTCGAAGGTTTATTGGATTATATTCTTACAACATTTTATTTGATAACTAGATTATCTTCATCTATCCTTAATCATCAAAGACCATATAAAATTCTCTTTATGGAAAAAATATTTCCTCTTCTTCATACTTTTGTATGTACTCATTTTGTTATCTGGGTTTTGGCATAGACAAGTTAAATCATAAAACTATCAAATAGGTTTTTTAGGGTATTCTAGAGGTCAAAATGGTATGTGATATAGTACTTTGCTTAAGCGTTACTTTGTCACATTATATGATTCCACAACAATTAGTCCTTTGTTCTATTAATTTAGATTCCTTTAGTGAGTTTGATTATGGAGAGTCGTCTCCTAGTATTGAATCGGTTCTCCTCTCCAATGACAATGATTTATATGAGGAGACACCCGTAAAGCAATCTCAAGTGATTAGTACGTATTTTCATAAGGAGACAAGAAAAGATACTCAAGTTATTCTCTAAATTCACTACAATCTGAATTCTCAAGTTATTACTAATTATGTCTATTATGACTCTTTGTCCTTGTACTATTTGACGACTATGTATTCTCTTACTATTCCCAAGAATGTTCAACAGACTGTGTCTGAACCTGGACGGAACTATGGAAGTAGACAATGTTGAAGAAAATGAATGCATTGAATATCAATGATAGATGAGATTTGGTTTGTTTACCTGGAGGAAACATGGATGTTGGGTGTATATGAGTGTTTGCAATTAAGATGAACTCCGATGTATCTGTTAGTCGGTTGAAAGTTTGACTTGTTTCCAAGGGCTACAATCAAACATATATGCAAGATTGCAGATGTCGGATGTCGGTTTGAGTTTGAAATGTCGGAAGTCGGATTGTGGGAATATATTGGGGATATTTTACAATGCCGAATTTTAATATGTAAAATTGAATAGTAAAAAGGAAAGACTCAATTGATTTATTCATCCCACAAGAGGGCATTATATAGGACTTGCATGTACTCTTAAAAGTAAAACTGCAATGTGAGACTAAACCCAAATATATCTAAAGAATCTAATAGACCGACATTGACTCGATATTTCCAACACTTCCCCTCAAGCTGAAGGGAGAACCTTCAGCTTGGACAACATAAAAACGACAATGGAGGTAGGCGATGTGGGACAAAATAACAGACGAGCCACCAGAGGGAATTCCAAACCGGGGAATCAAGTCGGGGACATAACCACACACGACGTAGACCCACACAGACGTAGGTCCCACAAACGACGTGGACTCGTTGGAAAGAAATCAACAGACGGGTTACCGAGGATACTCCCACACGATACACCCCGCTGGATAGAAAGGTCAACCAACATCACCTACACTCACAACATGCAGAAGGGAACAAACGATGTGGAGCAAATCATCAAACGGGTGATCGGGGATAATCCGTCGGGGATAATCTGTCGGGGATAATCCGCACAAAGGGCGGTCCCACACGACACAGTCCCACACAATACAACCCACTGAGATTAGAACACCAACATCAATCGTGTCCCCAACACAAGACCAATCGAAATTAAACATTGGGAGACACATGAAATAAGCCTGGAGGTTGTGTGGAACGAAGGTGAAAAGTCAGGAAAGATCATCCGAGTCGCCTTCATCCCAACACTCTCCCTCACGTGAAAAACACTTGCAAATAAGCAGAACAATAGCAAAACAAACACGCAATAAACGAAGACTGCAAAAGAAACTACAATAAACAAAGAAATTCTGTCATCTTCATCATCAACGAGAAAAAACAAGCAGCGGGATCCAAAATCTTCGGCGGGATCTGCAGCGGAGACCATCGGCAGTGGCAGGGAACAACCCCGGGACAACAGCAGGCTCCATCATCAGAAGTACCACCAGATTGGCCGAGAGCGCACACATGAAAGGAGACGGGACTGAGAGGAGATCAGCAAAAAAGAACATTGACGGGAATTACATCGTCGACGTCGAGCAAGATCGAGTCGATGGCAGCCGCACGAAGCCGCATGATGAAGAGGCGCAGAAGCCGCAACCGTAGAAGAAGCATTCATCGAGATCGGAGGAGGGGAATATGCGCAGCAGTCGCTCGATGGAACAGGGAACACGGATTGGATCTGCGACAGAAATGCAAACAGAGCAGGAAGAGGCAGCGGAGCCCGTCAACGGAAGCGACAAAGGAACCCATCATCGTCGAGGGGATAGAAGGTCGCTCTCGTCGATGGAATCAAACGACGATTTCGTCGACGGGAGCGGGAACAGAGATGCTCGACGGGAGCGCTAGTAGGAGCAGTCGACGGGAACAAAAAAAGGATAGGCGGAAGCTTACGGAATCGAGATGACGGCTGAGAACTTTAGGTCGCCAACAAATTAGGGCGATGAAAAATTTCCCAGAGTCGACCTCCCTCTGATACCATGTTGAATAGTAAAAATGAAAGACTCAATTGATTTATTCATCCCACAAGGGGGATTATATAGGACTTACATGGACTCTTAAAGTAAAACAGCAATGTGGGACTAAACACAAATATACCTAAAAATTTTAATATACCGACATTGACTCGATATTTCCAACAATATATATATATGATTTTTTTTGCAAATATGTACAATTTAACACAATGTATGTTTATAAATCACGCAATCAATATATAATAATATGATTATACACTGTTTTAAATGTCGGCCGACATGTCCTGTTTGAACCAAAAACGACTTGCATAATCAAAATTTAAAGGTTATGATGTTTTTCATTATGTCTGCCGACATAACCGATTATATCCGATATATCGGCCGCCGCCGACATTTCTAATTGTCGCACGATCAGAGATTTCTCTCCGCTTATTCTCCATCCTCGCCGCTGGATGGGTTTTTTGCTAGGTTTTTCCCATTTTATTGATTGCACATTTCCGAGCACATGGATTATACTTGATTTTCACTTATCTCCTTCCAATGCTTTCTTCTTGCATGTTTTATGTATGAAGTATCAGTTGTGTATTTGATTGCTGAAATTTATTCCATCAAGTTTTGTCATTGTCACCAAGTCTGTCACATTTATTCTTAGTATTGTATAGTTAATTTGCATGTTTATATGAAAGTAAAAAAAATCATTATTTAATGCAGGTTGATATCTAAATAGTGTTTGTCATTTCCGTTTCCAACAATGAGGAAGAATGATAAACTAATTTTCAACATTTAAGTGCTTAAAAATGAAAATAATAAATGAAGATATACATACAATGAAAATAGATACATAGTTAGAAGATAATGATGATTGAAGATAGATTTGAGTATTTTGAAAAAAATAATACAACTAAGTAGAAAATGTGTCTATTGAGTAGAACAAATTAATATAGTTTATAGAGCTAAGATAATATGGTATAACTTATAATATAAATATTTTTTAGGAATCCGACATTAAAATATCCCCGACATGTCTCCGACATCCGACTTCCGACATCTAAAACCCCAATCCGACATGTCTCCGACATCCGACATTTAAAACCTTGTGATTATAATAAAGTGATGAACACAGTAAACACAATTTTATGTATAAATAATTAAATATTGAAGCAAGCGATTTGCTTATACCTTTTTGTCGTTTGAAGATCGATGACATTCGTCTAATAGTTCCATGACACAACATGAGATAGAAATTCAATCATAAGCATGCAAAAACAGAAGATAGAAATTCAATCATAAACAAACACAAACTAGAAGCCCAACATGGATCAAGCAATAGGAAGCAAGCATCACTACAACAAATTAGGCCTTTCACGACGTTTTTAATGCCTTCAGCGGCACTTTTAAAACGCCGTTGTAGTTTCCGCGGCGCTTCTCCAAGCGCCGCTAAATCGCCGCGGTTGGGAGCGCCGCGGAAAACTTCGCAGCGTTTAAAAAAACGCCGCGGAAACATCCGCGGCGTTTTGTTAGAGAAAACGTCGTTGTATATTCAGCATTCCCGCAACATTTTATACACTAAAAGCGCCGCGATTTAGCTCTATTTTAAAAATAAAAAACCCTCTTCCGCGGCGCTTTTCTAAACAAGTGCCGCCAAAATTTTTATCTTTATTTTTAAAAATGTTGGCAGCGATAAATTCTATACGGACTAACAAAGTATCAAAAACTCCAGAAACATGGAAATGAAATTCTACACGGCCCATTGAATAAACAAATTTAAAAGTTGATGTGCAGTTGAAGTTCATTGCTATTGTTAGTTAAATATGGAAGAAATTAATTAATGAATACAATTGAATTAATACCATTGGATGAATGATAAGCATCTCCAGAAACAATTAATACATTTTTTACAATCACCCAATATACAGTTTCAGAGCGACCTCAGAGAAATCCACCTCTGAAACATGCCCAA
This sequence comes from Dactylorhiza incarnata, assembly GCA_033032865.1. Taxonomy (NCBI): domain Eukaryota; kingdom Viridiplantae; phylum Streptophyta; class Magnoliopsida; order Asparagales; family Orchidaceae; genus Dactylorhiza; species Dactylorhiza incarnata. The sequence continues at coordinate 1,355,900 of JAWHQI010000408.1, forward strand.
GCATTTCCCTGGGCTTGTATTCCGGCGTCGTGTGTCCAGCACCCTAATACAAATGAGTTGGCATGTTGATCCCAATTAAAAGTTTTGACACAAGATTGTAATATGACAGTATACTTCAGTTGCAGAAGGAAATAAAACATGCATATAACAAAAATTGAGTAAATGTTGGCGAGAAAGCTCAAATAGATTTTGGTTTGTATATCATGATCCACACACTCGCCTTTGTACATGCAAACTAATCAGAATCATTGATTATAGAGGCTCGTCTTATGCTCTATGTGAAGATATACGTACATGACAACTTCTGAAGAGCAGCATTGGAAATAACCATTCTTAACCTTCAGGATGCAAGAACATGCTTCTTGTCCTTCAGGATGCAAGAACTATGCATTGTGAATATAAATGTGGCTGAGTTGAAATTCTACATTCTCATATATATATATTTAGAATAAAATCTGGAATGGGTAGTTATCCTCATAGTCAGTAATCAATAAAAAATAAATTTAGAGATATAAAAGTTAGTCAATGTTATATTAACAGGATCGAAAAGCAAAATGGCAAGAAGGAAATCACAGAAAAACAAGATAGAGTAATCATTCATTCATATCAAAATGCTCTGTTTTTTTTACTCTTATATAGAGTCACATTTACGGCAATTAAGGAACAAAAGGAAACACAACACATCTCTTTCAAGAGACACAACTCTTTATCAGATAACAACACATTGAAGAGATGCCACATTACAACCTTAAATAACATCTATATTTTTAACTAACTATTTTATTTCTAGCCGTCTGATGCAGGATGTTTTATGGAGTGCAATTGGTGAGAGAATAAAATATGCTAAATAATTATCACAATTAATCTTTGCAGATTAATAAGCAATCTATCATGCCCAGTGGTTCCTACCCCAGCAATACACACATAAAAGTTAGCATAATAAGAATATAATTACTAAAATAAGTGAGAAAAACATAGATTATCAAAAGCAACAGTTGATCTAAGAAAAACTACCAACAGTGAATAAATCCTGAGTATCATTATTATGATCGTATGTCGGAAGGAAGGAAGCCACTCGATCTGCCCCTGTGCCAACCTATAAAATTTATAGAATACATGTTAGTACCAATATTTAAAGAATTCATAGTCATAGCCTCCATCTGGATCAACTTACTTTTAGGAGGCATTGACTATCTGCACTATAATAATGACATTAACAATATATATCAATGATAGAGAGTAAATAATAAGTTAATAAATGCATTGCTAAGTAAATAAGTGAGAGCATACATGGTGAAATTTATCCTTCTCTTGGCACAATACTTGGTGAAATTATTTGTTTTGTATTATGCCAACACCGCAGAAATCTTTGATTTTAACAGTGGATCTCATCCCTAAATAACACAAAGGAGGAAAAAGTAAGCAAAGATTTCAGTTGAAATCTTTAAAAATGGTGACGGTGAAGAAACATTTTGGATTTTTTTTTAAAACAAATGCAGTTCTAGATACAACGAAATGGATAAAGGGGAGAGTTATACCTGTCTTGGATGCCGACCTGCAAATGAGAGAGAGGGCGTTGTGGCGTGGATGGCAGCCTAGAAATGAGAAAATCGCCTAAAAGATCGCACAGTGAGAACGCCGACCTGCATATTTGAAAAATAATCTAATGTTGTGCAAGATGGTATTTAGGGTTTTTGGAGTTGTACCGCGCCGGGATTTTTGTAGGCCTCTGCTAATTTTTCCCTTGCTCAAGGAGGAAGCACATCCTCATGCCCCTTACTGCGAAGATTTTTTACTCTGATGTCGCCAGAACAAGGAGGAGCTCTCTCGACAGCCGATGCTGATGTTGATAGCTACCTTAGGAGGTTGCCGATCAGGAGGAATGTGTTATGCCCCCGGACGATCTACGGTTCCGTGGATGTAAGTACGCCAGAAGACCTAAAGAGGCGCCGGGAAAAGACCGGGCTGAACCATCCAGTTCAGCCCGCAACTAATTAATAAGAGGAGGGGGCTGAACCGCACCGGTTCAGCCCCAATGGGGGCCGGCCTGCCCCCTTGTGGAGTGGGGTCACTTAAATACCCCACTCCCCCTCTTTTGGAGGCATGCAAATCATATTCAGGTATTTTCCTTCTTCTTCAAACCCTAGCCGTCTTCTTCATTCCTAGTTTTCTCTTTTCGCTCTAGAACCCTAGCGGTAGCATAACATTTGGTATCAGAGCCTCCTTCCTGCGACCATGGTGACACGTACGGAGGCGAAAATGGCGCGTTTGACCGCCATCGAGGAGAACTACGCCGCCTTGACGGATTCAGTAGCGGCCTTCGAGGAAGGCGTGAAGACCTCACAGCAACATCTGGAAGAACGCATCGACGCGAGGATGGAGGAGTTGAAATCCCTCCTCTTGCAAAATCTGAAAGGGAAAGCGGTAAACAGCGATGGCTCCGACGCCGAGACAGCGAACACCCCTAGAGAAGGGGGCAACGGAGCGGGGAATGGCACGGGAGGCCCGACGCGTGGTTCCGGAGCGGGATCAGGCGCGGGAGACGCACCGGAGGCAGCGAGGGGGTTCGACCCTTCCTTCCGAGCGGGCGGCCTTCCGAGCGGGTCGTCCGATACCTGGGGTCTATTCGGCGGCCACCCAGGAGGTCGGGAAGGGGCGGAGCCACCCCGGACGGGGTCCAGCAGAGCGGCAGAGACGGGGAACGCTCCCTGGGGGTTCGGCGGAGGTGCGCCTGTTTCCTGGGGGTCGATCCGCCTCCACAAGGACCAGGAGGGCTGCTGCGGCATGGAGGAGGTACCGGGCAAGGGGCAGCTGTTCCGTTTGGCCCCGGACAGCAGCCAGGGCAGCCGTGGAGACCACAACACCAAGGATTTGGACTATTTCGTCCAACCGGGGCAAACGCTGCTCCGCTCGGGGGCGCAACGGGATTTTTTCCTCCCCAACCAACGAACGCTCCTAACGGGGGGTATGGACCGGCCAATATGGGGCCGATGGGCCAAGATGGAGGCGTCTTGGGAGGGGTTTTCCAGCGAGGACCGGCAAATATGGGGCCGATGGGCCAAGATGGAGGCGGCTTGGGAGGGGCATTTCAGCGACCTTACATGCAACCCAAGCTGACACGGATGAACTTTCCGAAGTTCCGGGGAGGCGACGCACTCGAGTGGATCCAAAAGGCCGAGCTGTTTTTCAGATATCAGGAGGTGCCCGAGGCTCAGTGGGTACAGTTGGCGGCCTTCCATCTGGAGGAGGACGCGTACCAGTGGACAAAATGGTTTTTGCGGGGGCGCACCTACGCTCCCTGGGCTGAGTTCATAGAGGTTTTCTCGGCTGGATTCGGGCCACTGGAGTACGAGGACGTGGAGGCCTGTCTTCAGAAACTTCGCCAACGGGGCACAGTCACGGAATACCGGACGGAGTTCGAGAGGCTGGCCAACCGGGTCACTTGGGGAGAGCAGACTATGCTGAGCTGTTTCATCTCGGGTTTGAAGGATCACTTGCGTGACGAGGTCCACGCGTACTTGCCGCGCAGTCTGAGCCATGCTATTAGCATCGCTCGGATACAGGAAGAGCGTTACAACAGGCAGCGGAACCGGACGACGACCAGGCCACCCGCGGCCCCCGCAACGGGACGGAGAGATCAACCACCTCCCATCCGTCCCACGGTGACTAAGTTGACTTGGCCGGAGATGCAGGCTCGGAAGGAGAAGGGCCTGTGCTTTGATTGTGATGAGAAGTACACACGGGGACACAATTGCCAGAAGATTCAGGTGTTTATGATGAGAGAGGAGGATGAGGAAGAGGACCCACTGGAGAGTGTCGACACTGAGGCACTCGACCTGACAGAGTTTGGGGTTTCTATACAGGCCATGGAGGGGGGACAGTCCCGGTGACACTCCGTTTCACAGGTCTGATCGGCAAGGAGCGGGTTACCATACTGATAGATAGTGGGAGTACCAACAACTTTATCAACCCGGCAGTTGCTCTGAAGTTGGGGCGACCGATCGATAAGGAGGCGGCTTTCCAGGTCATGGTGGCCGATGGTAGCAAATTGAGGTGCGAAGGGGTGATGAAGGGTGCGGAAATCCGGATGCATAGCTATGTGTGCCACACGGACCTGTATTTACTTCCGATTAGAGGTTCGGACATGGTGCTGGGGGTTCAGTGGCTGCTTCAGCTACAGCGGGTCACCACCGATTGGGTTCATCTTACTATGGAGTTCTCCCAGTTGGGGAAGGATTACTGCCTTCGGGGTATTTGTTCTCCCCCTTGAAGGAAATATCTCTGCGGAGCCTGCAGCGGTTGGAGGTCGAGGGCTCCCCTATAGCTATGGTGGTGGGAGTTGCGACATCAGACGCAGATCCTCCGCTCATTCCGAAGGAGATTCAGGCACTTCTGTCCCAGTTTGAGGATGTGTTCCGGGAACCACGGAGCCTACCGCCACCCAGGTCCAGGGAACATGGCATCCAGTTGAAGGAGGGGGCTACGCCCCCGAATGTCAGGCCCTACCGATACCCATACATTCAGAAGGCGGATATTGAAAGGAGCTTGAAGGAGATGTTGGCTGCGGGCATTATACGGTCGAGTACGAGTGTTTTCTCCTCACCTATTATATTGGTGAAAAAGAAGGATGGATAATGGCGGTTTTGCGTGGATTACCGAAATTTGAATGATTCTACGGTCAAGGACAAGTTTCCGATTCCTACGATCGAGGAGCTGCTGGATGAACTACATGGGGCCAGCCTTTTCACCAAGCTAGACTTACGGTCCCGCTACCATCAGATACGGATGAAGACCGAGGACATCCACAAGACGACGTTTCGCACGCACGATGGGCACTATGAGTTCTTGGTGATGCCCTTTGGGCTCTCCAACGCCCCTTCGACCTTTCAGGCGGTGATGAACGAGACCTTTCGGCCGCTCCTACGGCGATCAATTCTCGTATTCTTCGATGACATCTTGATCTACAGTCGCAGTTGGGCGGAGCATCTAGAGCATGTGGCAGAGGTCCTCTCCATTCTTCGTCAGCATCAGTTCTATGCCAAGCAGTCGAAGTGTTCTTTTGGGCAGCCCGAGGTGGAGTACTTGGGCCATCTGGTCTCTGTTCAGGGGGTCCGAGCGGATCCGAGGAAGATCGAGAGCATGGTTACTTGGCCGCGACCGACCACGGTACGGGCGTTACAGGGCTTCCTGGGCCTTATTGGATATTATCGGCGTTTTGTGAAGGACTACTGCAAGTTGGCTCGTCCACTTACCCAGCTCCTCCACAAGGAATCTTTCACATGGCATGAGGAAGCAGAGCAAGCCTTCTCCGCTCTCAGGGAGGCTATGACGACCACACCGGTGCTTGCCCTACCGGATTTCAGCAAGGAGTTCGTGCTGGAGACCGATGCGTCAGGGGTAGGCATTGGGGCAGTGCTGATGCAGGAGGGGCGGCCTTTAGCATACTTTAGCAAGGCCTTGGCTCCTCGCACCTTGGGCCTTTCTACCTATGAGAAGGAGATGTTGGCGATCCTTCATGCGGTGACTCTATGGCGACCTTACTTACTGGGCCATCATTTCAAGGTTCGCACCGATCATCAGAGTCTGAAGCACTTTCTAGAGCAACGGCTGGCGTCCCCGCTCCAACAGAAGTGGCTGACTAGGCTGCTAGGTTATGATTATGAGATTGTTTACAAGCAGGGGAAGGAGAATGTGGTGGCAGATGCCTTGTCCCGACTTCCAGAGAGCACCGTTCTGCATATCTCTGGACCTTTGATTGAGTCCTTAGATGACATTCAGACCGACATAGCCGCGGACCCGGAGCTTCAGCCTATTCTAGAGGCTTTACGGCAAGGCCTTCCGACGTCCCCAGGTTATCAGCTGATTGGGGGACACTTGTACTACCAAGGGCGGGTGGTTATTCCGACTTCGTCCACGTGGAAGGATGTCATGTTACAGGAATTCCATTCATCACCATCCGGAGGTCATGCCGGCGTGCTCCGCACTCTGCAGCGCCTTCAGACCAATGTCTTTTGGAAAGGTTTGCGCCAGGACGTCCAGCGTTTCGTGCAACAATGCGAGGTCTGTCAGCGCCAGAAGTACGAGACTACGTCGCCAGCGGGGCTGCTCACCCCCTTGGAGATTCCGCAGCAGGTGTGGGAGACGGTGTCTATGGATTTCATTGACGGCTTGCCCCGGTCGCAAGGCAAGTCGGTGATTTTGGTGATCGTGGACAAGCTGTCCAAGTACGGCCATTTCTTATCACTCAGCCACCCGTACTCCGCAGAGACAGTTGCCGAGCTCTTCGCCCGTGAGGTGGTTCGCTTGCACGGTATTCCTCGATCGATCATCTCCGACCGCGACCCGGTCTTCATCAGCAACTTTTGGCAGGAACTCTTCCGGTTACAGGGCACGCGACTTCGCATGAGCACGACGAATCACCCACAGACTGATGGTCAGACGGAGGTCTTGAATCGTGGAGTGGAGACATACCTCCGTTGCTTTGTCACGGATCAGCCACGCTCTTGGACACGATGACTCCATTGGGCGGAGTATTGTTACAACACGTCATACCACACAACTAGCAAGATCACTCCCTTTGAGATTGTATACGGGAGACCGCCACCATCTTTGCGTTCTTATGAGCCGGGCAGTACAGCTCTTCCTGCAGTGGATCGGGCATTACGAGATCGGGATCAGACCTTGGCTCTCCTGCGGGATAATCTCCTTGCAGCCCAAGCCAGGATGAAGGTGCAGGCCGACAAGCACAGGACCGAGCGAGAGTTTCAGGTGGGGGATGAGGTTTTCCTCCGTCTTCAACCATACAGACAGTCGTCCGTTGCTCGCCGCGCCAACCAGAAATTGGCCCCCCGGTACTATGGGCCCTTTCGTATCACTCACCGGGTGGGACCGGTTGCCTACACTCTTGCCCTACCTGAGGGGTCCCGTATTCACCCCACTTTTCATGTTTCCTTGCTTAAGAAGAAGTTGGGGGCAGCGGTTACAGTGTCTCCTTGTCTTCCCGCGGCTACTACTACCGGTGAGTTACGACCTAGTCCGGAGGATATGTTGCTGTCCAGATGGAAGAAGCGGGGCACAGAATATCGCCCCGAGGTGCTGGTTAAGTGGAAGGACATGGCAGAGGCTCACAATTCATGGGTTGACTTTCTGGAGTTCCGGGAGCACTTCCTGACTTTCAGCTTGAGGACAAGCTGCCTCTTGATGGGGAGGGGAATGTTATGCCCCCGGACGATCTACGGTTCCGTGGATATAAGTACGCCAGAAGACCTAAAGAGGCGCCGGGAAAAGACCGGGCTGAACCATCCGGTTCAGCCCGCAACTAATTAATAAGAGGAGGGGGCTGAACCGCACCGGTTCAGCCCCAATGGAGGCCGGCCGGCCCCCTTGTGGAGTGGGGTCACTTAAATACCCCACTCCCCCTCTTTTGGAGGCATGCAAATCATATTCAGGTATTTTCCTTCTTCTTCAAACCCTAGCCGTCTTCTTCCTTCCTAGTTTTCTCTTTTCGCTCTAGAACCCTAGCAGTAGCATAACAGAATGGAGGCCCACTTCTTGGATGAGAAAGTGATACTGCTTGGATCAGAAAATGTGACTGCAGGGTTGGGAAGAAAACAAGAAAATCCAAACTCTCTTTGTGGATCACTGATGCCCTAAGGTTTGAATGCTACTTCAGCTTCCAGATAAGCATAACAGAGCACGACATATCGGGTCGGTGCAGAGAACGGGTCGGGGATACTCCTTCGACGAGAGACCGGTGAGCCGGTGAGATCGCGTGGAGATCGCGCGGAGATGGAACGGGCATGCTCCTTCCAGATGTTCCTTCGGTGTCTTCCTGAGTTGACTCGAAATAGAATGGAAGTATAGAAGACCTAAAATCAAGAGCTCTCGTACCGGCTCTTTAAAAAGTGAGCGTCGCCGGTGTGGTTATTTTCGGTCGCGATTATCACAAAAAAACGCCGCCAAAACTATAATAAAGCATTGGCCACGCTTTATAAATAAAGTGTCGCTAAATTTAAAATTTACGACGGCGTTTTTAAAAACGCCGTAGAAAATACGCCACCGTACATTAATTCTGTTGTAGTGCATGTAACACGATTATCACGAAATGAGAAACCCGACATGTCGTGAAGAAGATAGAAACCAGAAACTAAGAAGTTGTATTTAAAAAAATAAACTCACACGACGATCAGAGGAGAAGCAGAGAAGATGGAACCAACACAATCAAAGCATAAGCCAGAGACTGAGTCATCGAAGCTAGGGCACAAGAAGAGGCGTCATATGCTAGGGCGCAAGAAAGAGGCGTCAAAAGCTAGGGCACAAAAAAGATGCGTCAAAAGCTAGGGTAGACGAAAAAGGCGTCAAAAGGTAGGACACAAGAAAGAGGCGTCAAAAGCTAGGGCACAAGAAAGAGACGTCGACGACATTAAATGATAAAGAACACCAAATGAGAGAGAGACGAGAAAGTTGTCGAAGTTAGGCTCAAAAAGATGCACAAAATGAAGCACAAAACAAAATATTACTATTCAGTCGCTTAAAAGAAATGAAAAAAAGAATATTTTTAATATTGTCGTCGATATATCGGCTGCGAGTCCCGCGATCAATCGGGTAAAATTGATATATCGGGCGATATTTTCAAAAATGACATTTTTGCTTAAAATGTTGATGTCGCGGTGTTTTCTCCTCAAAACCTTTATGTCGGCCGACATGTCGAATATGTTGGCCGACATCTACAACACTACATATAGGGTACACTTCAATGAGGCATTCTCTCTGGGGATTGAAATGACATTTATTCGGATGGTTATTGTCTCTATTTGCAACAAATCATTGATTTTTTAGCTTAACTAGACTTACTTGTGCTTAATATATATATTACACATACCCAAGCAACCAGTCTTAGATCCAAAACATAAGTAAATGTGCGGAAAATAATTCTAAAATTGTAGAGGGAGAGACAATGAATTTTATAGAGGTACCCCAAAACTTGTGCACATCCCTTCTTCCACCACTGTGTGAAATCATTGCTTCCACGGAAGCCAGAGTATTTCAAGAAGACTCTAAGAAACATATACAACAGACTCTTTTCAAGGGAGGCTCTTTAGAACTCTTTTGAAAACAATTGATGGTGACGCTTGCTTATCCACAAAGTTGAATCTCTGATGAAACATGAAATTCTTGCAATAGTATGTTACGGGTCTAGTCGGCGGCGATGATGACGACGGTGGAGGAGGAAACCGTGGAGCCGGAACTGCGGCTGCCTAAGCGGGGCTTGCTCGTTGGAGGAGAGAGCTACCAATATCTCACAATTTTAGAGGAAGGAAATAAGTTTTATTTCTTGCATACCGATACCAGACCCACTAGGTCCTTTAAATAGGACTTACAATCGACACCAAAAGGAAATACCACTAAAGGAAATAACGACAAACTTGGACACACGACTAAAAAGGACACGACACAAATCATGCGTCATATAAGGACGCGACTTTAATGACAAAATAAATGCATATATGGAAAAAAATAATAATAATAATAAGACCCATAACATCTCTCCCGGCCTTCAAATTGAGCTTGTCCTCAAGCTCGAGGGAGATCAATGGTGTCCGCGTCAGCCGACGCCCTCTTCATCAGAGTCCTCAACCTGTAGATAGAAAAGCCGTTTGCACCTGTGGCCGCGAGTGTACTGTTCGTCGCAGTTGTAACATAAGCCTTGTGCGCGTCGTTTCATCATATCGGCCTGAGATAGTCGACGAACTGGTGGGGCTGAATGACCCTAGGTGCGGTCTTGCGGAATGCTCATGTTGGCGGGTGGATATGCCTCCTGTGCCAGTTGGAGACGACGGTCATATAGCCTGGCCAGACTCATAGCAGTTACTAAGTTTGGAGGAGCCTCAAATTCGACATCAAGTTGCAGGCGATCGCGAAGTCCGGCGGTGAAGATGCCCACCTGCATCTCTGGGGAAAGCGTGACGTGTGCCAGTAGAAGTTGAAACTGGTCCAGATAGTCGTCCACGGATCCTGTCTGGCGTAGTGTTGTGAGGGCACCCAGGGGGTTGCTGCGGATGGGAGGGCCGAAGCGCAGGTTGTAAAATTGCTTGAAGTCGTCCCATGTTAGGCCCGACTGATTAGTGAGGAGACGAGTGACCCAAAGCAAGGCCGAGTCGAGAAGGTGGAAGGAGGCCAAAGGGAACCGTTCAGCTGTCGGAGTTTGTTGATGGCCAAAGAATTGTTCACACCTGGTGAGCCAGCACAAGGGATCAGTTTTCCCATCGTATGTGGGGAATTCCAAACGGGTATAACGTGGCAGAATAGCCGCTTCAGGGCGTAAAAGTGTCTGTGGTGGTGGCTCATGGCGAATGAGCGGCTGTGGCGGAACTTGACTGCTTCTGGCGTGATCCGTGGGTGGAGCCGTAACAACGGGAAGGGAGGCGGTCAGCTCATTAAGTCTGGCAGTGATAGTGGCCATGTCGTCCCGATGCCGTGTTTCGGTGTCTCGAAAGTGTGCTTCCATGGCGGTCATAACCTTCTGCAGCACGTCCTGGAGAGCCGCCGTAAAATCTTGCGAGTCTCCCATATTGTGGATGGAGTTAGCACGGGATAAGGAGCGGGTGACGGGACGACTAGATTGCTCGGAGGCGGCTGTTTGGGAGGTGCCGCGAGATCCACGCCGCTTTCCAATGATGGAAAAATTTCTCCACTAGCCTAAATAATACTCCCAATGTGACCTTGGTTGGCAATTAGTATGTGGTCCCGCGTGACTGTTGCAGCGGTCAGAAGGAATTTATTCCCCCAAATCGGATGGGCGCGTGATTGGAGCGGCTCAGTTGGAAAGATTAGCAACAACGCGCTTCGTATGCGACGGAAGACCGCCGACGTGCGGGAGAAACGTCAATCGCCAATTGCCTGGAGCAGGGGAACAACGCCAGCGCTGCTGCTGGAATCGTCGAGCGCTGTTGCTGCTGGAATCTCCGAGCGGAACTGGGGACTTGTCGAGCGTTGATGCTGGAATCGGCGCAGGGATTCCGCAAGGGTTTCGATCGGAAACAACAACCCTGGAGAAGACGATCGCCTGGAATCGACGAAGGATCCGGCGTGATTAGGTCGATGCGGTCAAGGACGCCGCGGGCGTCGATCAGCTGCGATCTGTGGATGACGCGGAAGAGTGCGCCGGGATCGTCTCTGGAACGGGGGCGACAGACGACAATGAAGGTGTTGGGTGAGACGTGATGTTGCAGGGCTAACGGAGTTGAGGAATCGCCGAGGATGTCGGTTCGCGAGGAGGGGAGGAGTTTAGGCTCTGATACCAAGTTGTTACGGGTCTAGTCGGCGGCGAGGATGACGACGGCGGAGGAGGATACCGTGGAGCTGGAACCGCGGCTGCCTAAGCGGGGCTTGCTCGTTGGAGGAGAGAGCTACCAATATCTCACAATTTTAGAGGAAGGAAATAGGTTTTATTTCTTGCATACCGATACCAGACCCACTAGGTCCTTTAAATAGGACTTACAATCGACACCAAAAGGAAATAACACTAAAGGAAATAACGACAAACTTGGACACACGACTAAAAAGGACACGACACAAATCATGCGTCATATAAGGATGCGACTTTAATGACAAAATAAATGCATATATGGAAAATAATAATAATAATAATAAGACCCATAACATAGTATTGCTATGAATGTCGACTTAAGATCAGAGTTTGATTTTTTCTTTCTTAAGAGCTCTCAAGCTCCTTCTAATGCTTTTCTCTTCTCTGTAGAGGAGATAGAGCTTCACTTGATCAACTTCTCTCTTGCCCTCGGTAGGATTTTCTAATCCTCTTTTTTGCCCTGGTTAGGGTTTTCTATGTATTTTTACTGTAACCATAAGAACCTTTTTATATCTCCTTCACAGTTTTCTGTAACAGCTCTTTTTAATTAGGGTGGCCGTTTTCTCCAACAACTCTTTCAAGTTTATAAAATGGTGCTAGACAGGTCACATATTATAAAGCTTAACAAATAGGAAAGCACAAGATGTTGTATAAATGCGAGAGAGCACGCAATTAAAATATACAAGTAAATTGGAACATACAATGTTACAAAAGTCCGGTGACAATGATATAACGTAAGTAGAGAATTAACACTAATTCAACATCAAACAAATAATAACACAACACAAACTTACACGACTATGGAGTAGGAGGCTCAGCAGACTGGTGAATCTGTGGCAGCCGGGAATGATAGCAGTTACTGGAGTTGGGCCCCCGGAAAAGGCTCGGACTGCTTGACAGCAAGATTTCTGGACAGGAGGTGTTTTGGATGGGAATAAGTGGAGGGGTGGCTGTGGGAGGAACTACAGTGACCACCCCTTTATGTTTCAAATTTATAAAAACCTCCCCTATAAATTTGCCCCATTTCTAGAACTCCCTTTTTGTTAGACTTCTGGATGGAAAAAATCAGCTAATTTTGTTTTAATATAGTATATATATATATACGAGTGACAGTGCACGGGGGCCCCCCGTGCCCCGCGCGACAGTTCCTGGCCGGCCCTGGCCGGCCCTGGCCGGCCCTGGCGGGCTTCGCCTGACACGGGGCTCTGCACCTACTGCCCCACGCGATAGTACCTGCCCGCCCCCGTTCGTGATATATTTTTAAAATACAAAATCTTATTTTTAAAATATGAAATCTTATTAATATATAAAATACGAAATCTTATTTTTAAAATATGAAATCTTATTAATATATAAAATACGAAATCTTATTTTTAAAATATGAAATCTTATTAATATATAAAATACGAAATCTTATTAATTAATTCTTCCAATATAATTTGAAATCTTATATTTATATAATTATTAATTAATTCTTCTGATATACCTTTTCTTAAGGTAATATATAAAAACGTGGGTTGAGTATACGTTATACTCGCGATGGTCTATTGGATAAGATGCGGCGGTTCAAGTTAGCCGATCGGCGGTTCGAGACTTGGTCAGCCCGCCTTTTTTTTTTCTTTATCTTATTCATCTTTCGCAAATTTAGTCCCACACCGTGAGTATAATGGATATTTTCTTGTATAAATTAAAGAAACGGGATATTGTTATAAAACACTAAAACTGGGAAGGCTACACAGTGGGCAATGTTCAAGCGGGCGTGCCATATTTCTGCTGGGCGGGGGCGGGCTCCATCTGCTGGTCTATGTCATCTCGGGCTGGATTCATTTAATATTTTTTTTTAAATAGGTTTAGGACTACCCTAGTAGTAGGTTTAGGAGACCTAGTAAAATGTGGAGAGAGAGTGCGGTTTGATTGAGCTCAATCGGACGGCAGCAAAATTATCAACCCGTGATCAGACGGCTATCCTAATTTCGAAACCATGAGTTTATATTTCCTTTATAGTAGTTAAGATATATATATATATAAGAAGGAGAGCGTTGGCGCACCGGTTGAGGTCACAGGTTCAAGTCCTGGAAGCAGCCTCTTGCAAAAATGCATGGTAAGGTTTGCCTACATTTCACCCTTGTGGTGGGACCCTTCCCCGGACCCTCGCTGCGCGGGGATGCCTTTGTGCATCGGGCTGCCCTTTATATATATATATTCCCTTAAGTTAACCAAAACAACAGCCTCTTGCAAAAATGCATGGTAAGGTTTGCCTACATTTCACCCTTGTGGTGGGACCGTTCCCCGGACCCTCGCTGCGCGGGGATGCCTTTGTGCACCGGGCTGCCCTTTATATATATATATATATATATATATATATATATATATTCCCTTATGTTAACCAAAACAACTTCCCAGGAAAATAAATCAAGCGTAGGCTCAGAGTAAGGTTAAGACTCTAATGCGAACTATAAGGAGAAAATCCGTTCGAGTTCCCCAAATCCTAAGACTGCAGCTGTCTAACCTAGAGTAAGTTATGACTTCGCAGAGAATACTTCACTACTAAACATGATAAAAATGCGAAAAAATGAGGATTAAATAAATGTACAAAATAAAAAAGTGTCTAAAAATGAATGCATTGAATAAAATGTGAATAAATAAGTTAAACAGTGTCTGTCTACATCAATAATAGATTTTTTTTATGAGCTATTGAGAAGCTAACCTGTTTTCCATATATAACATGGATCATTTTATTTTTGTGGTACAAACTTTGTACTTTATTAGATGCTCCTTGAAGAAATATAATTGTTGAGCTTATGCTTTAAATACAACATTTGCGCCATTCCTTTTTTGTTCATCCTGCTTCACTATTAACATTTCAATTTTCTTTTTTGTCAACCTTCCATTTCTGACTTCAGTAAAGATGGATATTTCTTCAGGTTCCTGTCAGAGTGGCGGGAGGACTGTTATTTGAGCTTTTGGGGCAGTCAGTAGGTGATCCCTTTTGCGATGAAGATGATACTCCGATAGTTCTTCGTTCTTGGCAAGCTCAAAACTTTTTAGTAACTGCAATGCATGTCAAAGGTTCTGCATCAAACATAAATGTTCTAGGCATCACTGAAGTGCAGGTTGGTATATAGGAAGAGGAAGTCATTTTAACACGGTTTAGTTTCAAGTAATTGATTGTTATCTGAATATAGATATGAATTTGTAGCATGGTATTTTGCAGGAACTTCTTTTTGTTGGTGGCAGTACAGCTCCTAGATCAGTGCATGAGGTCATAGCATATTTAGCTTGTCGGCTTTCTCGGTGGGATGACAGGTAATGAACAATTTTTTTCTCTGTATTTTTCATAACAAAATACTATAGATCAAAGTGTCCAATCTCTGGAATTCTTTTCTATTTTTGCTATGTTCCGAAGGAAATCTTGGCTGAAGCTAATATTCATGTTATCAATATTGACGATTGTTGTGGGCTCATGTATACGATGGAGTCCATGGCCATTGGAGGATTGGATCGAATGATACAAAATGAAACTTCTTCTTTACCTGAGAACCACGAGGGATCCTAATTGTGGAAACTTTGTTGGAAAGAGAGGAGGTGCAAAGAGATACTTGGGCTCTCATCTTGCGGGAGCGGTGTCGGCTGGAAAGGAGGATGGGGAAACATGCAAACGTTGTGCTCAGTTAGGGAGTAACCAACCATTAATATTAGGGTAATTTTCTGATTGCATTTCATTATGCACTAAGGCTTAAATACCCAAATGCCTAAAAACGTTTCATGTCTGTACTGGTAGAAATATCGTGCCAGTCTTCTGATACAAAACTAGAAGGAATACAAAAACTTTTTGCAGTGAGCTATCTTTTTCTTAATTACAGCTTTTTTAAGAGTTAAATAAGCAGTCTTCTTTTTCTTAGATTCTCCCTTTATCTCAGCAGCCAAGGCTAGAGCTGCTTCATCGAGACAGTTGGAGTGGGCGATAGATCTTATCATCCTCGATTTAAGCTTGAACTAACAGACTAATCCAATAGAAAGCTATATCCCACTCCAATTCAGACCCAAGCTTATCGGATGGAGTTGGAGTTCTGATTGTCTCTAATGTTCTCTTCTGCTTCTTCTTTGCTGCATCCCACCTTACTGAGTTTTCCATCTCCGATTTCTCTCTGTGCGAGCGTCCCATGCATGGATCCATACTATCACTCCTCTCCGTTACATCGAGGTTGCCTGTTATGGGCCTACTCGGAGGTCGCCGGAGGAGTGATCGGAGGCGGGGAAGATGGCGGAGATACAATGGAGCCTTGAACGTGGGTGCTTAAGCGGGGTTGATCGTTAGAGGAGAGAGTCACCAAATATCTCACAACAATGGGACAAGAACTAGAACTCTTTCATTGCTTTCCATATGAGACCCTTAAGGTCCTATAAATAGAGATACAAATGGGCAAACATGTAACTCCCCCCAACACAGTAACATAATAAAAATACTAAAAGAACACAACATAATAAGTGGGCCCGGAGCCCATAACATCATCATTGGGCATGCAGCCCATAACATCTCTCCCGGCCTTCAAATTGAGCTTGTCCTCAAAGCTTGAACGAGGCTTGTACTGGATGATCATCTGACTCTTTGATTTCACGCCAAGACAATTCTCTGTATTGTGTTGCTGTAGCGGGACTGAGTTAGAAACGATGGCAATGAACGAGCGGAACGACGATAGCTCGAGCGGAGAGCGAGCAACATCGGGGTCAGCGGAGGGACGACTGTAGGGACTAGTGGTGGCGGTGGAAGCGGCCACGACACATGCTGCAGCAGAAAGTAGGCTGTTGGATTCTTAATGTGGCGGAGGAGTGCGTCGACGTCCCCAGGTGTACGTACGTCCATGGAGGCCATAAAATCTTGTATTATGGAACACACAGAACCGAGGGTAACCCCATCCGTGGAACTAAGTTTCACGACCATTATAATTAATTGATGAAGTAATTAATTAATTCATTTAAGAATTAAATAATTAAGTCAATTAATTAATGGGCTATGGTTGCCAAATCAATTTAAAGCAAACGGCAGGTTGTGGTTTTTTTATAAAAAAATAGAATAAAATAAAAATGAGCTAAATGGGCTAAATGGGAGGAGAGGCGTGGGCTGCTCTGCATAGGGTTTTAATAAAACAAAACATAAAGCTGCAGGAAATTGAATGAGGACAGGGCCATGAGTTAATAACTAATAAATTAATCAAAAGAAGTGATTAATAAATTAGAAATCAAATAGGACACATGACTCTTTACAGGGCTCGAGGGATGAAAAGGGGTGAGCGTGTTGTCCGGGGGGCTCGAGGAGAGGGGGCTCGAAATTGCTAGCGGGTCGTCTGCGTTTGTGGGCTCGTGATGGAAGATTTGGCTCGATGGGAGTGTGCGTTGAAGCCGTCGGTTCGATGCGGCAGAGGGCTCGACGGGGGTGTGCGTGCGTCGACAGGGGCAGGGGCCTGGCGCGCGCGCATAAAAGAGATTGTTGCAGGCGGGGGATCGCTCGGCGGAGGAGTGGTCGGAGGTCGCCGGAGGAGTGGTCGGAGGTGGGGAAGATGGCGGAGATACAATGGAGCCTTGACCACGACTGCCTAAGCGGGGTTGCTCGTTAGAGGAGAGAGCCACCAAATATCTCACAATGGGACAAGAACTAGAACTCTTTCATTGCTTCCCATATGAGACCCTTAAGGTCCTATAAATAGAGATGCAAATGGGCAAACATGTAACTCCCCCCAACACAATAACATAATAAAAATACCAAAAGAATACATAACCTAATAAGTGGGCCCGGAGCCCATAACATCATCATTGGACACGCAACCCATAACATTGTCCCCAAGTTTGAAGGTGGGGTATTTTACTGTCTGTTGACTTTGTCTCCTAGGTAGCATCCTCTTCTAAATGATCCGCACATTAAATTAAAACTTCAGCCATACCCTGGTTGGTGTGATAATAAATGATGCATAGTGGTTGAGGTAATGTGTGCCCTCCAGTGATCCCACGTTGCTGAGCTTTTCTTCGCTGGCCTCTTTCTGTACGAGCCTCCCAATAGGCAATAGCATTACTCTTCTCCATTAGATTGAGCTTGTCTCCAAGTTTGAAGGTGGCTATTCTGTTTTCATTGTTGACCGTGTCTCCAAGATAGCTTCCTCTTCTTGATGTTCCGCCCATTTAATTAAAACTTTGATCGAACCCTAGTTGGTGTGGGAATCAAAGACTCATAGTAGTTGAGGTAATGTGTGCCCTCCAGTGATTGACGAAAGAACCCAAAATGATAGTCGTCTGTGTGTCAGTGTAAAGCTTAAGTTGGGAAACATGAAAGACCTGCTCCTTGGAATCTGATGGGAGCTGTAGGCTTCCGATCATGACGGTGATTTCGAACAGGCCATAGAAATATAGGGAGAGTTTACGGGTTGCATTTTGGTGAACGGTGAATTGTCTGGTAGTCTTAATACCAATCACACCCATTCGTCCAGATTGAATGGCACCACATGATGTGTTTGACCATAGTATTTCTTCATACATTCTGGTGCATGACACGCAATTGCTAGTATTTGGTCTCGCTCCATAAGAGCTTGATTGAAGTCATCTACTTATGCTGATTGGCTTCCATGCGAAATAGTTGCAGGGGCAGAAAGCTTGGTTGTGCTCCACCCGTTGCCGAGAAACGCGTGAGATTTATGTTCCACGCTTTACCGGCTTTTGACCAGAAAGGGATCGTGAGCGCACAAGTGCATTCTTCATGTGTACCAAATATTTTCTGCCTCTTATCCTATCTATTCTTGGACAGAAAATGTGTATGTTTACAGCTAGTTTTAACAGCTACAGTTACTGTAATTATTCAATATCCTCATATTCTTTTTATTTAATGATTGATTTAGGCTATTTCGCAAGTTTGTTTTTGGGGCCGCTGATGAAATTGAGCTGAAGTTTGTGAACAGGTACATTATTCAACTTCAACATTGCTGGAAGATTTATGTTTATATATATATATTGAATACACCATTATTATCTAGTAATTTATATGCTTCTTTGATTCTTACTGTGGATTCCTGGTCTTTCTTTGGCCAGGAGAAATTATGAGGATCTAAATCCTTTAAGTATAATCTTAAACCAGGAAATCAGGAGGTTGGCAAGTCAGGTACATGAACATTTTTATCTACCTACGGTTCATGTTTTTGTTAGAGCCTAAGCGTCCAACCTAAAATCAATTGGTTGTAGGTGGAGAGGTCCGGGGTCTATTTTCAATGCTCAAGGCTATACTACTTCGATACAGGACTAGTCTCATCACGCCCCCTCACATGCAGGGTCTTTGATCTCTAACACACGGATTACCAAATTCTTTTTAATTGGGTGTCATGGAATGGCTGTTATGCTTTTCCCGCTTTGTTGCTGTGTTAGAATTTTAGCGTCCAATCTAAATTCAATTAGTTGATGAAAAAGCCCAGGATCTAGTAAGTGCAGAAGACTGCTAAACAACTTCTCGCCACTCGCCACATCCTTCTTGCCCTCCAAACAAACCTTTATAATTCCCAGCTAATGACTGATGGCTCGTGCAGACCTTCACCACATTGAAAGAGAATTCAACACCATTGAGTCTTTGCCCACCTCCATTCATACTACCAACACTTTGTGTGTTGCAGATCCTCCACCAAACTACAACTACGATCCTTTCCTAATTATTTTCTGTATCGGCGCTGTCACCTACAAACTACAACTTCATAAAGGATCTTGCTTCCTCTCACTACTCTTCTTAAATTCGCCGCTGAGCACCCTGGTAAGAAGTCTGTCAAGATCTACCTACCGACATCATTTAGCCGAGTACTCACTATCCTTGTGGTGTGCTTACCTGATGGAGTATTGAACAAAACAAGAGACATGATTGCAATAAACACGAACGCAGATACAATCCGGAGCGGACTCCGGCCAAGATCTAGGAGGCTGGTTCCTCCTAAGACCCCTCTCCCAGATGAGAGCCAAAACCCTAATAACCAAAGATGATGAAACACTCTCATACCTCCCTCTTATATAGGAAGGAGGGGGCTCACATGACAATAAACAATTAAAATAATACTTAATTAATATTAATTAATTAATTAATACAAATTATTTAATTAATACCAATTAATTACATTAATTAATTATGGTGGTTTCCATATGCGCTCCTCCTGCGATTTGATGTGCGTTGATGGATGCATTATCGTAACAATAAGCCGCCCTTGGAAATTGACCTTGTCCCCAAGGTCAATATTACAAAATTTGTCGGGGTCTTTAACAATGAGAGGGACGTATAATTTGTAGCGGTTGAATGTACAAAATTTGGTGAGAGGGGGTGATAGAAGATGAGGTTCGTCTTTTAGTGGGGTGTTGGGGCTAGAGGTGGCATGAGATTGGGATAGACGAATGATGGGCGGCTGTAGCTAGGAGAGTGTGCGGCACTTTTGGGTTTTGTTTTTGGGAAGAGGAAAATAGTAAAGAAAGGGGGAAAAAGTTGATGTGACAACACAAGGGAGAAGGAAAGAAATTGTTGGCAGCTAGCATAGTTTTGGGATGTTGGTATTTCGTTAAGAAGGGAAGTCGGTGAGGCGTGTAGGGCCGGCTTAGAAAGGCTGGGTGGAAGATGCCATGTGGGCTTGTGCCAAACAATTAAATTAGCCAAAAGGGGCAGCCCGTGGGGTCCACTCGGCAAGAAAAAAGAGAGATTAAAACAGCTCAGAGGGGGGTGCTGTATGGGGGGCTCGAGAACAGGAAAAGGGAGGCTTGCAAGGCGGGGAGAGGTCGCGGCTTCCGCGTGGTCTGCGATCGCGGAAAGGAGAGGGCGCGGCGGGCTTTGACGGGAGTCGGCGTACGCAGGAGGGGGGAGCGACGACGTTGGAGGTGCGGGTGGGAGGCAGGGGCTGGCTGCTGCTGGACCCGCTGCTGGTTCGATCGGACGACCGACGACCCACAAAGCGGCTATTGCGATGGCTGCTGGAGGTGCGACGTTTGCTTCGGCGGCTGGAGGTGCGGCGAGTGCTATTGCGGCTGGAGTTGCGGCGAGTGCTACTGCGGCTGGAGGTGCGTCTGTTGCGAAGGCTGCTGGAGTTGCGGCTGCTGGCCGACTGCTGTTGGTGTGTGCGTCTGTTGTTGGTGTGTGCGTCCAGTGGAGCAAGGCCTGTAAGGATGCATACAGCGAGGCGAGGAGGTTGTCGTGGATGTCGCAGCTATGTTCGATGGAGGCGAGATGGCGGCCGATGGAGTGGAGGATGCTGTCCGTCGTGGCAGGAGCCCCGGCGGCTTCGAAGGAGCGGACGGGGGTGGCAGGTCGGACCATTGATGGAGTATTGAACAAAACAAGAGACATGATTGCAATAAACACGAACGCAGATACAATCCGGAGCGGACTCCGGCCAAGAACTAGGAGGTTGGTTCCTCCTAAACCCCTCTCTCAAATGAGAGCCAAAACCCTAATAACCAAAGATGATGAAACACTCTCATACCTCCTTATATAAGAAGGAGGGGGCTCACATGACAATAAACAATTAAAATAATACTTAATTAATATTAATTAATTAATACAAATTATTTAATTAATACCAATTAATTACATTAATTAATTATGGTGGTTTCCATATGCCCTCCTCCTGCGATTTGATGTGCGTTGACGGATGCATTATCGTAACATTACCATTGTCGGTAGAGCTGTCATTTAAAATTGAAAACTGAAAACTGAGCCTGAACTGAATCGGAATTGCAAAGAACCGGACCAGACCGAACCGTTCGCAATTTCAGGATTTTTACACCCGATCGGAACCAGACCGAAGCAGAACCGAACCGCAATCTATTTATTATTATTATTATTATTTAATAATATATATATATATATATATTTATAATCTGTCTATAATATTTATACTTACTATATATACAAAAAAGTACTCCCCCTTGATGTAACGTTGTCGAACCGCACAAACAATTCTTGTCGTAGATCAATAGCACTCACGTGTTTCTCTCATTTTCCCACTCCTCTCTCGACAAATTAGGGCTCTACGCGTTCCCTATTCTCCTCTTCATTACCAGCCGTTCTGCTCCTCGCTAGAGGCCTCCTTGCTGACCCCTTACCGACAGAGCAACGCAATCGTCCACGCCAGTATGCATTCGACGAAGCAATCTAGAGCCATCGCCGAGCTCGGGTAATTTTAGCCACCGTTCCAAAAGATCTCTTCGTCTTCAACTCTTTTAGGTATCTCTCTATTTTATGTATGGACTAGGGGTGTTCACGAACTGAATCGAATCGAATAGCTATTCAATCGAATCCAAATTTGACATATAATGCAGATATTCGGATTCGGATTCGTTCGAATATTCGAAGTCGGATTCGGATTCGGATTCGGCAGGAAATGTTGGATTCGAATTTAGGTTCGAATTCAGATTCGGATTCGGATCCGAACATGGATTCGAATTCGAATTTTATAATGTTTAAATATAATTATATTTAATATTTATTTACATATATAAAATTTATTTAACTATATATTTTACTATTCGAGAACTATTCGCGAATCCTTCGAACAAGAATAAAATTATTCGGATTCGGATTCGAAAACTATTCGAATCTGAATTCGGATTCGAATCCGGATTCACATTCGAAAAATACAAATTTTAATCGGATCTTCACGAATCGAATCTCGAACTATTCACGAACTATACTATTTGTGAACAACCCGTTCTCCTTTCATGTTTCTTCAACATTCATTGCCGCCTCTTTACCTCACTCGTTCGCTCAATCCTGAAAAATTACTCAGTGATGGATCCTGCCAATATACATAGATAGTATTTGGTGGTTGTTATTTAATTTTGTTGATGATTATATTCTCTATTTTGTTGATGGCTATGTCATTCTTCAACTACTTCAGTAAGACGATTATTTTTCTATTCAGTGCGCTAAATCAGCTATTATTACATGCACATCTGTGCTAGTTCAATTTTTATATAGTTAGACTTAAGAAACTATGATATTATTGCTTCAATCATTTGAATTCCAATTTCTTTTCCGAATATGTATTTTTAAAGAGATAATAATTTTTGTGATTGCGTCTAATGACTCAAATTATTGAGTTATAAAATGATTAAAACTAAGACACATAGAACCGATTGGAACCGGACCAAATTGTTAGTGGCCGGTTTGGTTTTGGTTCTTGTTGAACCGAAATTATTGACACGACGGTTCCAAAAATTATGCTGGAACCTGAACTGAAACCGAAACCGGTTAAACCAAATAAGGTTTTGGTTCTAATTTAAAGAACTGTTACCTTAGTGGTTCGGTTAACGGTCTTAGTAGAACCGGAACCGTAATAGCTCTAGTTCTCGGCGACTTATCATTTATCTTTTGTTGTTTACCGGGACCTCCCCTGCAAGTATTCTAAATTACAGGTTGCACCCCTCTATCTTTTGAAATTATATAAACCTTCCTTGTAAGTTTATATTTCATAATATGCATGCACAAAAATACTCCCTTGGACATGCATGCTATAAAATATAAAATTACAGGGTAGATTTTTGTAATTTCAAAAGATAAGAGGGGTGCAACATGTAATTATTGGGTATTAATAGTACATATAATGAAAAATCTCCTCCAGCCAGAAGAGAGAACAATTAAGCTTTCTAGACCTCACTTTTCATACATATCTTACCTTTCCATAACTAATAACTTGTGGTTACGACATTATTTATTTGCTTATCGTCGATCGCCGATCCAATTACTTTCTTGTAGGTTATTAGAGTTAAGTGGTCGCTCCATGCTCGAGAAGAAATCATATTCGAACTTTTGCAACACTTGAAGGGAACGACCACCAGAACTTTGCTGGAAGGAATCAGAAAGAGCACGCGCGAAATGCTCGAGGAGCAGGAAGCAGTTCGCGGGCGGCTCTTCACCGTTCAAGACGTTCTTCAGAGCACGGTCCGCGCATGGCTGCAGGTATTCGTGAACATACACGCAAATCCTTCCGCCCTTGATGGCACCCAATATTCGAAACTAAGCCTGAAATTCTTGTTCAGGATCAAAGCCTGAGAATCACTCACAATCTCGCCATCTTCGGTGGTTGTGGCGTCATTCTCTCCGTAATAACCGGCCTTTTTGGGATCAACGTCGACGGAATTCCCGGATCTCAAAACACACCGTACGCATTTGGACTGTTCGCCGGAGTTCTCGTTCTCATCGGAATCATACTAATTGGGCTCGGGATGCTCTATTTCGGGTTGAAGAAGCTTGTCACGGAAGAGGAGGTCAACGTGAGAAAGATCGAGCTGCAGCAGCTCGTGTCCATGTTCCAGCACGATGCGGAGACGCACGCGAAGGTTAGGGAAGGCGCCCCGAGGAGGCATAACTTGCCTCCGACCGCTGGAGATGTGTTAAACGGTGCTGACTATCTTCTTATTACCTGAGCCCTAAATCCCAACCCGTAAAATCCATAAATTCTCTAACCCTAACCCTAAGTTTTGAAGCTTAAATCTATTTACCCCCAATCCCTAAATTTAAAACCCTAAAATTCGCAGCCGTGCTGACATAATCCCAGCTGTCACATTGAATAGCAGGTTGTGACAATACTGTAAACTTTGTGAGGGAATGATTAGGGCTCCGTTTGGCGCGGTGGCGGCGGTCACGAACGTGGTGGTTATGAACCGTCGTCCGTAAATGCCCGACCTCACTTAAGTATCTTCATCCACTTTTATGTTTAAAACTAGTTATCTTTTCTTGGTAGCGATCATAACCATTGTCTTGCCAAACTTGCACTCTACGCGTGAGCAAAAAAGGCTGCACCAAACGGAGCCTAGGATTTCAATTTCCCTCAAAAGAAAGACTATCCTGCTGGGTTTTCACCTCTTAAGCGTAGATGATTAGGATCCTTCTAATTATTTTTATGCTGATGTTCTTCTTTTATTGTTCTTGTTTTTCTTGAATTATGCAGATAAATAAATAAATAAATGATGAAAATCTTTACCTGCTTATGTAATTGCTGTTAAATTGGATAATCATATCTCAATCAATCCTGTTATTTATAAACAAATCTTCAAATGACCAATATTTCAGTCTTTTAATCAATTAAATTAATGCTATATGTATTTGTTTATTATGCCACGTGTTTGACATTGCAACGCCATTGACCGTCACCAAGAAAAAACACTAATTTGAACATAAAAGTGAATGGAGTTTCTTAGGCGAGGTCTGGTGCATGAGCGACGGTTCATAATCACCGCGTTCGCAATTGCCATGATTGTGCCAAATGGCTCAGTTTGGCATGAAGGTGGTTGTCATGAATGCGGTGGTTATGAACCGTCGTCGTTCGTGAACGCACGACCTCACCAAAAGAGCATCCGGTTTTATGTTTAGAACTAGTTTTGTTTTCCTCGTGGTGGTGGTGGTCGTAATCGTTCGGGTGTTTTTACCAAACTCACTGGATCAAAAACGCTGTGCTAAACAGAGCTTTGGGCTCTGTTTGGTGTGGTGGGAAAATGCTTTATTCTTGCTGTGTCACCGTTGTTTTTAGGTTGTTTGGATGGTAGAAGAGCTTCTTCTAAAAAGGAATTTTTGAAGTTTTTTTAGCAGATGGTGAACCTTGCCTTTTGAAAGTCACTTTTTGGCTTTTTAGCTTCTCCTCTTCGCTTTGTAGAATGTAACTCTGATATCCCCCATTCAAGTGTTTGCGGGCCAGAGCCAATTCTCTTTCCACTCAGCTCAGCGGTGTTCTGGGGAGGCCTTTCGCTCCAAGTAAATTTTTTTCCTCTGAGAATGTCTGACAGGGATGAAGACGATGAGCACCGACATTTTCCTGAGCACAGCACGGTGTCACTTGGGTTCTTCTTGAGCACTACACATGTGACCATTGTGCAGAAGGTGACCGACGAAAGCGTACACAACGCATGTCTGCCGGACGATCTCAATAAAGGAAGCCTCTACAACTTCTACTGGTTGCTGGCGGCGTCAACCTCATTCTGTTTTTGGCGTAGGCGAATTAAGTGATGTTTGTACATAGTGTTGGGGAGGACTATGGGCTCGTGATCCATGCGTGGCCTCCTCAACTTGTTTTGCTTCTTGCCATTGTCTTGCTCAGAATAAGTACTTCCCGCCTGTAGGTTTGATGGTCCGGTGGTCGGCCCGCTCAGTTTTTGTGGTATGAAAATTTCTATCTCTTTTTTCTTGTTTACATGCATTGTTATTTATTATATGTATTTTAATTTTAGAAATCTGTAATGACATCTAGATCTTAGGATTCTGCAGGGATCAAACCTGGAAAATTTAACGGAAATGGTTTTCGTCGTTGGCAAGCTCAAGTAGAATACTGGTTGAATACCCTATGTCTTTTATCTGCCATTTTCGACGCTCCTGCTGTAGAAATCGAAAACCCCAGTGCTGCAACTGCAGTTGCTTTCTCTCTTCCATCATCTTCATCTTCTAGTGCAAATACCACTAGAATTTATGTTAGACGTGTTCCCTATAGAGATCCGGTAGATATAGAATATCATTGTAGCAACCGAATTCTTAGTGTCTTGTCTGATAGCCTTTACGATGTCTTCCTTCAATATTGTACGACTAAAGATTTGTGGTATGCTCTTGAAGCACGTTATAACCTTGATAATGTGGGGTATAGAAATGTATAATGTTTCTAACCTCCACAAATTCAAGATTGATGTTTCCAAGCCTATCAATCCTCAACTCCATCATCTTGATGAGATGTTGTCTAAGATCCGAGTCGATGACTCAATTCTTTCTAAAAATTAGTTAGTAGCATTGTACAACCCTCATTCTCCGAGGGTGAGCCCTCTCCAAGCCACGTGGTCAAAAGGTCAAAGTCAAAAGGTCAAACACAAAAGTCAGCAATTCGAGATACCAAGACAAAGTCGGCCAGCAGGAGTAGTAGAAGAGTTCGTCGAAACGCAGCCCTCCAGAGTTCGTCGAGCGTAGGAGCAGAAGAAAGCCTAGGTGAGTAGGGGTGCACTCGTGCGAGTAGCCCGGATGCTCGCCAAAAGGTGGGAGACCATAGGTGATACTCGCCCATTTGCCCGGGGAGATCGCCTCAATGTCGCTAGTCGCCGGGCAGGGGCTGGGCTATAAAAATCCCCCTACCCCTTGGTTTTCCTATAAATAGGACCTCAGGGGTACTTGGATTGGCACCTGGACTTGAGCTCTTGAAACCCTGCTCTTGCATTCTGGAACCTGTCGCACTTGGCCGCTACTCCCGGTACTAGCCAAGTCGGTGCCTTCCTTGTACCCTGCTCGGCCATTTTTGGTCTTGGAGGGGAAGTCTCTTCGGAGCTTCTGGGTACGTGGTGGGACCTCCCTGCCGTAGCACCTGGGGTCCTGTTTGTTGTTCTTCTAGCTTCCTCATAGTTGCCCGCCAAGCCATCTCTTCGAGCCGCTTGACAAGAAGTCTCTGGCTGCATCGGTTCGAATCTTGAGGTCAGGATTTTCCTGGCGTCAACACTTTGGTGCGGTGAGCGTGGATCGCAGTCAGAGAAAGAAAGCTTAGTGGGAAGAAAAGATGGTGGTAGTAGGCGACCAGGAGGGGGTTGTCGGCAACTCGGCCGGTGGTGGCGGGTTCGTGACGTTGGCGGCCTTTGAAGAGTTCTCGAAGAGAATGGAAGGAACTCTTCGAGCTGTTCTTCAAACTCGCACGGAAGGAACGACGACCTCGCCTCATCGCCCGATTCTGACCGAAGAAGGTGCTCACCCTCGACGAGCAGGGAAGGAGCATGGAGGGGAGCTGGAGCGACCAAGGAGGTCGCAGTTCTACCCGCAAGTCTCGCAGGGAGCTGGCAGAATCCGATTCCGCGAGGAGGAGCAGGCGAGGTACTTCGGTACTCGCCAGGTTAGCGAGTATGGGGGCAATACTCGCCAAGAAGAGGGTCGTCGCCAGTTTGGTGGGAGGAGCCCATTCTGGGAGGAGACCGTCGCCGCGCCAGTGCCAGAAGGATTCAGAGATCCCGCGATGAATTACTACTCGGGGAGAGAAGACCCTATCCGACACCCCCATTGGTTTGAGGATGCAGTCCCCATCCGGACCATGTCGGACGTCTACGAGGATGCCTCGAATCGTGGCTTCCTGGCCAAGTCCACTCAGCTGACCAGAGAGGAGGAAGAGGAAGAAGAAATGATCCCCGTAAGAAGAAAGGAAGAGCCCCAAAGATTGGAGAGGAGGAGGTCGGAAGAGCGTAGGCCGGCAAAGCGCAGAGGAGAGGAGACAGGGAGACAGGAAGTGGGAAGACCCTTTGAAACTCCGGAACGGCTAAAGGAGGGAAGAAAATACCAGGTGCCGGAGGGGGGTAATCGTGGTAGGTAAGAAGGTCGTCAGGAGGAAGGATGCACGGAGTCGATGGTTGTTGCCCGTCAGGGGAACATACGTAATCAGAGGAATAGCCGGAGGAGGAATAGGGATCGGGTCAGCCAAGAATGTCAAGGGAGGATCAAGGCCGGGGAGGTAGGAGTGAGTTATGGAGAAGCGGAGCTCGGATCTTTCCGCAAAACGAATTTCCACCAGGCCTGCCGCCAGAAAGTCACTCCAACCTCTCAAGCGCCACCCCCGCTAGAGGAGATCACTTTCTCGGAGGAGGGCATGTTAGGGAATGAGAATCCCTTCCGTGATGCCCGTGTGATTCAAGCGATCGTCAAAGACTCCACCGTCAACCGAATCCTGGTGTGCAACGGGGGTTCAGTCCGTGTCATCTTTACATCGTTCTCACGAACACGTTTGACGACCTGGAGGTCGAGGCGAGCAGGATGATGATCTTGGACGGTTCCCTTTTTTTATTTCTTAGGTAACCAAAAGGTGGACGCGGCAGGAAGATCAGCCGCCGTCGGGAAGCTTAATCCAGGACGGGAAGAACCCTTCATCGTGAAGGGGAGCTGTTGGAAAACACCTGGAACGGCGACAAGCTGAAAAGGTTTGGCTCCTAAACGGGAGTATGTACACATCCCACCCCTGTAAATTTATTGTCCATAAATAAAACCATCACCTCCCTGAAACATGGGAAATGGTGAGTCTTTTATCTCTTTCGGCTATGAGTTTTCAAGTAAAAGAAGAGAAGCAGGCAAAGCCGATCTCTGCGTCAGGTTGGGAAACGGGCCTCCGACTTGATTCTCGTAAAAACCCAGAACGGATGATGGGGCGGTGCCTCGGTAGTACATTCCCTTAAGTCCAATCCTCTGCAATGACGGCCGAGATCAGCTCCCTCCTTGCACGTTGGCCGCGGTTCCCTCCGACCGCACCTCTCACCCGACTGGGGAGATTATCAGGAAGAAGTCTGGACGCCGACCTCCCAATTCGACGAAGGACTGATCGACTTAAACCTATCGTGGAACCCTTAGATAAAAGTGTGTTTTCAAGAAAAAGAAGAAGGCAGGCGAAGCCGATCTCCGCGTCAGGTTGGGAAATGGGCCTCCGAATTGATTCTCGTAAAAACCCAGAACGGATGATGGGACGGTGCCTCGGTAGTACGTTCCCTTAAGTCCAAGCCTCTGCAATTACGGTCGAGATCAGCTCCCCCCTTGCACGTTGGCCGCGGTTCCCTCCGATCGCACCTCCCACCCGACTGGGGAGATTATCAGGAAGAAGTCTGGACGCCGACCTCCCAATTCAACGAAAAGATGATCGACTTAACCACCGAGGGGACCCTTGAATAAAGGTGTCGTGTACCCTCGAGGGCTAAAGGACCGTAGCAAAGCGATTCGCTTCCGTTTGTTTCCTCTAAACGTATGAGTTAATGTGCTTAAAGTGTGCTTAATTCCCCGTTTAATTGTTGAGCGAACAGGAAGCAGGTTGGGTCGACATTCAGCACCCGAGTAGGATGGAGACCTTGGGATGTTGTGTTCCCTTGGAAGGTGCTCCATTGGAACCTCCCCGACAGTCATCCCCTACTGTGTCGACCTCTTCAACAGCATCAACAAGAGCAGCAGGATAAAGACCTTGGGATGTTGTGTTCCCTTGGAAGGTGCTCCTTTGGAACCTCCCCAAGCAGGATGGAGACCTTGGGATGTTGTGTTACCTTGGAAGGTGCTCCATTGGAACCTCCCCGACAGTCATCCCCTACTGTGTCGACCTCTTCAACAGCATCAACAAGAGCAGCATGATAAAGGCCTTGGGATGTTGTGTTCCCTTGGAAGGTGCTCCTTTGGAACCTCCCCAAGTAGGATGGAGACCTTGGGATGTTGTGTTCCCTTGGAAGGTGCTCCATTGGAACCTCCCCGACAGTTATTCCCTACTGTGTCGACCTCTTCAACAGCATCAACATGGAGGTACAAAATGAAGTCTTAAAAGTGCATATCTCAAAGATCCTTCTTCATATGCAGGTGCGAGTATGAAGATGCGAGTACGCGGGTGCGAGTATATATGGGCGAGTATCCAACAAGCGAGCAACTGACGTGCGAGTAAGTTATGATCGTCGTCCGCAGGATCCTATCTCGTCTATGCTTAATCGCCTAGCAAGCACTCAACCTCGCCCCGAACCTAAGAGCCTACTCGGCATGATCACAAAAAGAAGAAAAGCAAAAAGCGACTACAAAAGGCGAGCAAAAAATTGTATTCAGCACTTTCATAAGTACATATACAAAAATTGTTGTACAGATTTGCAAAAGGGGGTCAGGCGACTATGCACCATCATCGCCACCACCCTCGTCATCAGCGTCGACATCTTTGCCATCATCACCCTCGTCCTCAGAATCGTCATCTTCGGAATCGGTGGATGAGGATGAAAGATCTCGCATAGGGGAGTTGGACTCTTCGGCGAGTAGTGCCGGGATGATGTTCATGACAGTCAGGTTCATTGCCTCCGGCTTCAAGAGGCCATCGGCCTTCGGACTGCTTAGAACCACCTTCCCGGTTGCTCGCGCGATCTCCCGGCGAATATGCGCCATATCGTCGCCAAGTATCCGAATCTGCTTGCCAACCCTGGAGGGGCCCGCCGACGAAGGTTGTTGCTCGGCGATGCGAACTTGGGCGGCCTCCAAGGTTTGCCGAGTATCCTCCAGCTCCTTCTCCAGCTGGGACACCTTCTTCGCCATCTCCACCTCGGCGGCCTGTACAGGTAAAAAAAAGCAGCGGTTAAGCAAAATTCCATCGGCACAAAAGGCGACTATCGCAGAAATCAAAAAGGCGACGTGCGAGTACCTCATGATCTTTCCACTTGGCGGCCTCCAGCCCCATGGTGATGAGCTTCTTGCTCTGCACCTTGATCATCTGCTCGTATTCAAGCAGTTTCCTCGCCGTCGCGTGACCGAGCTCGGTAGCTCGCAGGTAAGCTCGCGAGCTCTGATGGGAGAGATACTCGACCGAAACGTCTTGCAGGGATTCGACATTCGCGCGACCATAGAAGGCGAACATCACGTCAAAAGCCTCGCCGGCATCCTCCCAATCCTCCGACCAGGCGGGGAGGTTGGTGCTCAAGGTTACTTCATGGGCCCGTTCAACCCAGGACACCAGAGGGCGACCATAGGCGTCCTCGCTGCCCACACCTTCGCCGAAGTTCAGATGACCGCTGGGCTCGCCAGCCTCCGAAGGATTTGCCTTGCCTTCAGGTCCCTCTTGGCGACCTCCTTCTTTCTCACAGGCTCGGCGGATTTCGCCTTGGCCTTCCGCTTTTTAGAGGGCCCAGCATCATCGTCGGCAACCTCCTGCTCATCGCCGCCTGGCGACAAATCGACCGGAGCAGAGGCCCCCGCCTTTGGCGCCAAGGGAAGAAGCTCGCTCGATAAGGAGCGAGTAGCTGCATCAACACATAAAGAGAAGAACATTAGACACCGACTAAAGACGAATTGGCAAGTATGACCAAATACTCGCTCAGAAGACTACCTTCGCCCGGGAACACTTCGGCGAGCTCATCTACTCGCCTCCTCCAGAGGATGACATCCAGGCGGCGACCTCGGAAGCTGTCGAGTAACTTCTCCCGGCTCTCCTCCAAATAAGGGGGAGCGAAGGCGCTCTCTGCCGGGTGGAAGGATGAGGTCGGCACGACTCCAAAGTCGCCCTTGATGACGACTAATCGTTCGGTCCAGCGATGGTTCTTGTTCGCCGTGCCGACCAGCGTGCAGACATGACTGCACAAAAAGACGACGCCCTCGCCAGTGGCGCCGAAATGGAATACTCGCCGGAAGACGGAGAGATCAAATGCGATCTTCTGTTCTCGCAAGAAGCAGAGAAAGCCCATGATCATCGCCACTCCATTTGGATTGATTTGAGCAGGGACTATCCCGTGATAGCGGAGTATCTGGCAGACCTCCGACCACAAGGGTAGTCGTAGGCCGACTTCGAAATGGCGGATGGGGAAGATCAACTCGGTCGCCGAGAAGGAGTTCAGGCGTTCATCCTCGCGAGGAAGCCTGGCGACATACCCCGGCGACAAGTACTTAGCAGAGAACTCCTTCAGATCGCTCGGCCGAGTAATCGGCTTCTTGAAAGAAGTCACCTCGAAGTTCTTCGCATGACTTGCACGACGAATAGCCGCCTCGTCAGCCCAGGAAAAAAGGGATCGAAGAAGCAAGTATCAAAGATGCGAGGAGAGGAACAATCGGCAGATACTCGCTGGAAAGAAAGAAAAGATCGCCAAAAGCGTAATAAATACGTACCCACCCCCCTATTTATAGTACTCGACGAGACTTGGCTTGTCGCGTACGTCGCCGCGAGCACGAGTCAGGGGTGGCGAGTATCGAGGGAAGTCACCAAAACCAAGGGTGTACGTCAAATCGCTAGCGCCAAACTGGCGAGTACCTACATCAGAATCCAGAGAAACTCGCCAAATGGCGCGACGTGCAACCACTACTCGCAAAACGATAAAAAAGAAGATAGAAGAAAACAGAGCATTTCAGCGTAACAAACCAAGAATTAAAGGGCGAGATTAAACTACTCGCCGAATAATATTACAAAGCGAAATGTTCGATTACAAAACATTCGCCAAAAGGCGACTAGCTACTACAAAGAGAAAAAAGACAGGATCCTAGGGGTTCGCCTGAGCATCGGGAAGTTGTGGTTGTCGCCCAACCCAGCCCATATTGCGAGCTCGCTTAAAATGCTCGAAGGCCACGGACATCACATCCTCGCCTTGTCGCAGCTGCTCTTCCATCCTCGCCAGGCGACCAACAGAGCCCATGCTCGCGCGCATCCCCACCAGCTCGTCATGATGCAACTGCTGGCGATGCTCCATCCTACCAACCCGGCGCTCCAGATCGCCGACAGACTGAATGCGAGATTCTGCCCCCACCAGCCGAGCATCGAACTCTTCTAGCCGGGATACTCGCACCTCCAGCTCGGTCAGGCGACGCTGAGAGTCAGCAGCCGCCAAGAGCTCCACTCGCGCTTCCACCGTAGTCAGACGCCGATGAGACTCGCTGATCGCCAAACGCTCCAACTTCGCTTCCAAGTCCAGGATGGCGCGAGTAGCCCTCTCCTGGTACTCGCGGGAGGGAAGCCCGACCCCGTCAAGCAGAGCCCCGATAGGGGTGTGAGCGCGAGCTGCAGAAGAGGACATAAAAGCAAAGCCTTAGTGGCGAGTAGCGACAAGACCCTTCTTTGAAGATATTCGGCAAAACAGCGACTCCATTTACCAGGCCGATGAGCATCATTCCGTGAGTCGCGGCGAGGACTCTGAGATGGTCGGCGAGGAGAGCCCCTTCCCCGATGCGGGGATAGACTGCGATGGGCGCCATCTCGCCGGTTAGAATGCGATCCGCCGATGTGCTCCCTGCTGAAATGCACATCACCCCGACCGCGACCATCCACTGGTCGCCCTCCCCCTCTGGGAGCGAAGAAGCCAAAAGACCCCGCCACCCCGCCTTGACGCGAGGACTCAGCCGGATGGGTGGCGAGAGCCGAGGAAGACAGAAGGCGACGATCATCTTGCACATCGGCAGGAGGAGGGAACGGAGGAGGTGGCGGAAGCTTCTCAACGGGCAGCTGCGCGCTGCTCGCCAGCTCCGGAGGATTAGAAGACGGTGGCAATAGAGGCGCTCTGCTCGTCAAATGAGCCCTATGCTCGCTCGACGGCCTCTTCTTCAGAAGGGAGCTATGAAGGATCCGAACCGCGCCGCCGCGGCGAGAACCCTCCCCAGTCCTGGGCGAGATCATAGGTGATGATCGCAGAGGAATAGCGGTCAAAGACTCCTCCTGAGCAGCGGTGAGTGGCGGACTTGCGAGATAGTACCAAGAGCATCAGAAACACGGCAGTAAAGGCAGGCGACTCAAACCAGAATAACGGCGAGTAAGTAGCTCTCACTTTGTAAAAGAGGGAGTTCAGTTTGAACTTGGGCCGAGATTCCAGTCGTACTCGCTTCCGGGGGAACATTCGACTCAGGAGGATTAGGAGCAGGCGAGCCGCCCGAGTGGCTGAGACCCAGGTCGGCGAGTACCTGCTGGGTCGGGCCGACCTGAGAATTAGCGACATTCTCAGGGGCGTCGACATTCTTCTTCTTCTTGTTCTTCTTCTCCTTCTTCTTTTCAAGCCTCTTCCTCTTCCTAGAGGCGAGGAAGTCCTCAAGCTCGGCGTCGCGAGCAGGCTTCCGCGACGGTGGCAGCAGATTAGCGAGCTCGGCCAAATCAGCGGCAGCTTCCTCAGCAATACTGCGCGACATCTTGAGCGAGATCAGAAAAGTCGTGCCCTCAGAGACCCCTTCCCCTCTATATATAGAGCCAGAGCGTCAACCAGCATGATGCCGACTATCAATCAATACTCGCAAGAAGGCC
The DNA here is from genome assembly GCA_033032865.1 of Dactylorhiza incarnata. Lineage (NCBI taxonomy): Eukaryota > Viridiplantae > Streptophyta > Magnoliopsida > Asparagales > Orchidaceae > Dactylorhiza > Dactylorhiza incarnata. The sequence continues at coordinate 1,389,974 of JAWHQI010000408.1, forward strand.
TGATCGTCGAATGACGGTTGGATGATTCTTTTCGAGCAACTACGTTACTCGCAAAGAGCGGGGATTGTGTACAACCCTCATTCTCCGAGGGTGAGCCCTCTCCAAGCCACGTGGTCAAAAGGTCAAAGTCAAAGGTCAAAGTCAAAAGGTCAAACACAAAAGTCAGCAATTCGAGATACCAAGACAAAGTCGGCCAACAGGAGTAGTAGAAGAGTTCGTCGAAACGCAGCCCTCCAGAGTTCGTCGAGCGTAGGAGCAGAAGAAAGCCTAGGCGAGTAGGGGTGCACTCGTGCGAGTAGCCTGGATGCTCGCCAAAAGGTGGGCGACCATAGGTGATACTCGCCCATTTGCCCGGGGAGATCGCATCAATGTCGCTAGTCGCCGGGCAGGGGCTGGGCTATAAAAACCCCCTACCCCTTGGTTTTCCTATAAATAGGACCCCAGGGGTACTTGGACTGACACCTGGACTTGAGCTCTTGAAACCCTGCTCTTGCATTCTGGAACCTGTCGCACTTGGCCGCTACTCCCGGTACTAGCTAAGTCGGTGCCTTCCTTGTACCCTGCTCGGCCATTTTTTGTCTTGGAGGGGAAGTCTCTTCGGAGCTTCTGGGTACGTGGTGGGACCTCCCCGACGTAGCACCTGGGGTCCTGTTTGTTGCTCTTCTAGCTTCCTCATAGTTGCCCGCCAAGCCATCTCTTCGAGCCGCTTGGCAAGTAGTCTCTGGCTGCATCGGTCTGAATCTTGAGGTCAGGATTTTCCTGGCGTCAACAAGCATGTCTTATTGATTCTCTTCCTGATTCTTGGTCTGGCTTTAGCACTAGACTTCGTCATGACCAATCCAATCTTATGTTCAAATCTAAAATGCTATCCGCATTGAGGAGGAACATAAGTCTAAAAGTTCCAAGATCCCAAAAGACCATGCTCCTAAAGTGAATCTCACTGAAGCTCATGGCGACCAAACCTTTCACCATCACTTTAAAGGCAAGAGCAAGATCCATAAGAAACCTTTCCGTTCAAGTTCCCTCCATCAGAAACCAAATCATCCCAAGCCTAATCCTTCAAACCAAAACCCAGGTAAAGGGAAATGGCGTTTCATCTGCGGTCACACAAATCATCTATCTACAAATTGCTTCTACAAGAAGACAGAACCCGTGATTGGCAAGTCTCGTGGTGACAAGCCTCAGGCCAACATGATCCAAGCACCGGATCAACCTATCTTCAGGTTAGATTATTCTCCCAGTCTTCTTCTCACTTGTTCATCAGATTGGTGGCTTGATTCCGGAGCAAATGTCCATACTTATTTTGATCGTTCTTGCTTTGCCACCTTTCAGGACATCAGTGGAGGAAGCGTAATCTTAGGAGATACTTCTTCGTCACAAATTCTTGGTCACGGGCGAGTGGATCTTAGGTTGACATCCGGGAAGACACTAGTCTTGCATGATGTGCTATATGTGCCGAGAGTTAGGAAGAATCTAGTGAGTGGATCCTTATTAGTGAAGAAGAGTTATAAGATTGTCTTAGAATCTAATAAAGTTGTAATAACATTTAATGATATTTTTATTGGTAAATGATATATTTGTGATGGATTATTCAAATTGAATGTTGCTGATTTAGAAGTAAATCAAATTTCATCTTCTATTGTTTCAAGCTCATCTTTTGATTTTTGGCATGCTAGATTAGGAAATGTGAATTCTGATTGTATGAAAATAATGATGTCTTTAAATTTAATTTCTAAATTTAATATTGCACCAAGTGCTAAATGTGAAATTTGTGTGCAATCTAAATTCTCTAGAAAACCTTTTAAATCAGTTGAAAGAATTTCAAAACCTTTAGAGTTAATTCACTCGGATGTGTGTGACTCGAACCGCCAACCTACAAAAGGTGGAAATAAATATTTTGTAAACTTTATTAATGATTTCACTAAATACCGTTACATTTATTTACTAAAAACCAAAGATGAAGTATTTTCATACTTTAAGATTTTCAAAGCGGAAGTAGAAAATCAGCTAGGATCGTCAATTAAAATTCTTTGATTCGACCGAGGTGGAGAATACACTTCGAATGAACTAACTCGGTTTTGCTAAGAACATGAGATTATTCATCAAATGACTGTTTCTTATTCTCCCCAATCGAATGGTGTAGCTGAACGCAAAAATTGGACTTTGATGAACATGGTCAATGCCATGTTAGCCAAGTCTGGTGCTCCAGAAAATTTTTGGGGTGAAGTGTTGCTCACCTCCTCTTTCATCCTAAATAGAATTCCTTCAAAACATGATTATAAAACTCTTTTTGAATTATTTAAATTAAGGAAACATAATCTCTAAATTCTTCGAGTGTGTGGGTGTTTGGCTAAGGTAGCGATGCCTGAACCTAAAAGAAAGAAAATAGGACTTAAACCATTGAACTCCATTTTTATAAGTTATGCTTCAAATAGTACTGCTAATAGGTTTCTTATTACCAATTCTCAAATTAGTGAAATATCAAATAACATTATTATACAAGCTAGTGATGTCGTTTATTTTGAAAATAAATTCTCATATAAATTAGACAAATCATCTCGACCACCTTCTTGTTCAATTCAACCTTCATCTAATATTGATCCATTAGAAATTGATGAACCTAGGAGAAACAAAATAGTTAGAACCGAAATTTTTTTTTGGAGAGGACTACTTCACCTACCTAGTTGAAGGTGATCCTAATTCATATGAGGAAGTCATGACCTAATCTGATTCTCTATTTTGGAAAGAAGCTATAAATGCTGAAATTAATTCTATTCTAGAAAATAAAACTTGAATTTTAACAGATCTTTCTTTCGGTACCAAAGTCATAGGTTGCAGATAGGTCTTTAAAAAGAAATTAAATACAGACGATTCCATAGAAAAATATAAGGCTCGTGTTGTTGCTAAAAGCTATGCGCAAAAACAAGGGATAAACTATTTAGATACCTATGCTCCAGTAGCTAGAATTACATCCCTTCGTATTCTAGTAGTCTTAGTGTCGATCCATAAATTAATCATTCACCAAATGGATGTAAAAACTGCATTTTTACAGGAGACTTAGATGAAGAAGTCTATATGACTCAACCCGAAGGCTTTGTAGTTAAAGGTCAAGAAAATGAAGTTTGTAAACTTATCAAATCTCTTTATGGATTAAAGCAAACTCTTAAACAATGACATCAAAAATGTGATTTTGTAGTTTTATCATTTGGATTTATATCTAATGAATATGACAAATGTATTTATACAAAACAAGAAGGGAATGAATATGTTTTGTTGTGTCTTTATGTTGATGATATTTTAATCTTTGAAAGTTCAATTAAAATTATCAACAATATTAAAAATAATTTATCATCTAAATTTTATATGAAAGATTTAGGAGATATTAATGTCATTTTGAGAATGAAATTAACTAAATCTGAATCCAGTGTTTCATTATCTCTTTTTCACTCGATTGAGAAAATGTTACTTAAATTTAATGTATTTGATTTCGCAACTACTTCTACTCCTTATGACGCTAGAATAAAACTTTGTAAAAATTTAGGTGAATTTATTGACCAACATAGGTATGCACAAATAATAGGGTCACTGCTTTATATTGCTAATCGCACTAGACCCGACATTTCATATGTTGTAGGCAGGCTTAGTAGATATACTAGTAATCCAAGTGATGACCATTTGATAGCGTTAACTAGAATATTTAAATATCTTCGTGGAACTATTGATTATTGTTTAGTATATACGGGTTTTCCCGAAGTACTAGAAGGTTATTCAGATGCCAATTGGGTAACTGATTCGTTAGATGTTAAATCAACAACCGGTTATGTTTTCCTCTTTGGAGGAGCAGCCATTTCATGGGATTCTACAAAACAAACTGTGATTTCAAGAAGCACCATGGAATCTGAGCTTATAGCCTTAGATACTACATGTGCCGAAGCCGAATGACTTAAAAATTTACTTTATGAAATTCCTTTAATTGGAAAATCATTACCTCTATTTCTTTGCATTGTGATAATAAATCTGTGATTGATTTAACTGCTTCAAATAGTACTAATGTTAAAATGAACAAGTTCATGAAAATTAGGTACAAGTCCATGGAGCAAAGAAGAAAAGAAGTTATATCACTAAATTATGTAAAGTCAGAATTGAATCTGGCTGATAATCTTACCAAAAGATTGTCCCGAAAGGCGATATTATTGTCATGGAGGGGAATGAGGCTTAAGCCCACATAATTTGCTGCCAACAGTGGATTCCCAACTCATGTGATTGGAGATCCCATGAATTGGGTTAAATGTGGTATAAACGAAGCCGTTGATGTAGCGTAGTTGGGAGCACAAATTTAAAGGTTGAGAAAATCTTCTCCACATTCCTATGATGTTGTGCTCTACAGAACAGTTTAGGATGAACGTTTAAGTTCTTAATGATTGCCAAAGACATATCTTTGCGAGATATTAGTTACGAAATATCTCTTGAGACATCACCTATGTGGGGGTAGCCATGAGGCCGTGACTTTGGGATCCGGGCTGAACCCTAATAACCCTCATGAAAAGATCAAGGAATGTGCATGACCATTAACGCGCCCACCGCCATAACCTAATGAACAACCAATCTTTTGTGTGCTTATCTAATTTACCGGTCAAAAGTTTAAAATTCAAAGCATCTAACACATTATACTTTTCGGTAGAGGAAATAAGTAATAAGTATAGGTTCAAGGTAACCATTCCACTTATACACATTGCATTAGATACAATTTAATGAAGCAAATTTGTATTTGATTTTATTTATCACTATTAATATCATAACTTATGAAGTTCGTTTTTGGTTTTTCGTTTTTGTGGGAGATTGTTAGAAATTTTGTAATTAAAAATATTTAATGTATAATGTTTTATTGGAGACTTGTATGGTGTTTGATGTTTGGCTTCTCATAATTGATGAAAAGCTTCAAAGTCAAATGGAGGGAATCCAAATATTTGGAGAGAATCTTTCATTAAGAAAAAGATGAACCATTTAGTCTCACCTTGCCATTTTACTTTCTTATTAGTAAATATATATATATATGTCTTCACACTCTCTTATTTGTTCAAAGGAACAAAGGAGGAATTATGAACCACACACACGCGCACGAACTGCACCGGACCGGATCCGAATTTGAGATTTGAGATTTGGAGAATTATTGAATTGAATTGTATTTTTGTACAAAATAATTTCAGCATTTTTTATTCGAAGTTGCGTCGAGTAGAAGTTGAAGCAGTGTCGACAAGATCGCAGAAGTTGGAGCTACGTCGAATGGAACTCGACGCACCCGCTTGCGTCGACTGGAATTGTGTCGATAAGAAGTCGAAGCAGCCTCCTGCGTCGATAAGAAGTCGAAGCGGTCTGTCGTCTTGACCTGCGTCGATAAGTATTCGACGTACCGTCGAGTTGCGTCGAATGGATTCGACGCAACGTCGAATTGAATTCGACGCGACCTGTCATTTTGCGCTTTCTCTTCGCAATGATTACGCGTAATTTCTAACTGTTTTTACGCGTTTTTCTCGCCATTACTCCTTTACGTTGGAAATCTTCCACGTTTCTCTACACGATTATCTCATACCAATTATAACCATTAATGGAATTAATTACGTGTTATTTTTCCGAGACTCCTATATAGGAGATTTATTCTAAATCATTTTAGAGACGCTTCACGCTTTCAGAAATCTCTCTTACTCTCTGGTTTTTGCTACCATTTTCGTGTTTCTGCTTTCTTTACATTTGCTTTATCAAGTGGAAGTTCGGGTGCTCTGTACTTCTTCGGTGTCCGCGCACATCGAAGCTTTTGGGATCTAGCCGGGTGTTGTACCTTGGAGGAGTGAGCATCGGTCGAAAGCCTTGCCGGATGGTGATGCAACTTCTTTAGGGCAGTGATCACACGTCTTACCCAGACTCGATTCTAATCTATTCTATATTCTGATTACTATTATTTCTAACTCATCTGTTTGTACAAAATATGTTACTATTTTATTATTGATTGTTTCTCAAATTCAAAAAATATATATAAATATTGGAATATTTGAACACCTTCGTGTATTGCATCGTAAATACTATAATAATTTAATATTTATCTTAAATTAGTTTAATAATTCATTATGCACTATTTACTTGCTGTGGTAATAATAAAAACAAATCAAATGTTATTATTTATTAAATTAGTAAGTCATAATCATTAATTAACGGTGCAGGCTAAAAGACTTGGTAAACTGCCCTCTTCTGACTTCTGCACTTCATTTCGCTTCTTCTTCCTCGGAGAGAATATTATAAGCAAAGCGAAACCATCAAGAAGCTCACATTAGTCGCGAACGGCATTCAACGGCGGCGACCGCAGCCACGAAAACGCGCGCCGAAACTCCCATGGATTATATATCTAAGCTTCCCCCGGCCCTCTTCTTTAGACTTTCAGGGAAAGAGATTAGAAATGGCCGGCGGCGGCAAGATGGCGTGGCTGAGGAAGAAAATGATGAAAACGGGAGGAAAAGAGGAGAGACAGGGGAGTGCTAATAGAATGGTCGCCGCTTTCTCGTCGGCGTTGCGGCGGTGGAGAAAGTGCCGCCGGTCGCGGTCGTCGGAACCATCTATTCTGCGGGCGCTTTTCGACCGCTTCATCTTCTCGCTAATGTATGCGGCGAAGGGCGTCGTCCTCGTTGCGTCTCTCTGCTTCTTCTACCTGCGGTTCGGCTGCCGGCTGTAACGGGTCTAATGGCGGCAGCGATTTATGGAAGATGAATTTCATGTGTCTGTTCTGCTGAACTATTTCTTATATATGCTTGTATAATTAATTAAGCATTTTTTCCTCAAAATTATCTGCTTAAAGTTTTTTTTTTCAAATATTTATGGAATATAAACTATGATATTTTTTATCCTGTACAACAACAACACAAGCGTTTATTCCACTATAGTGAGTCGGCTGTATAGATCTTTTGTCGTCACAGTGCCCTGTCTTTAGTCATAATCTCACTAATGTCTAAGTACATCTGGTCTTTCCTTATAGTTTCACGAGCAGTTGTGCACGGGGGATCCCGTGCGGGGCGACGACATTCGGCGGGTACGACGACATTGGTCGTGGGCGGCGACATTAATCATGGGGGGGTGACATTGGTCAGGGCGGGGACATTGGTCGTGGGCGGGGACATTGATCGTGGGAGGCGACATTGGTCGTGGGAGGCGGCATTGGTCATCAGGGCGACAATGGTCGTGGGGGCGACACTGATCGTGGGGGTGACATTGATCGTTGGGGGTGACATTGATCGTTGGGGGCGACATTGGTCGGGGCGGCGACATTGATCGTGGGAGGCAACATTGGTCGGGGTGGTGACATTGGTCGTGGACGGCAACATTGGCTATGGGCGGTGACATTACTCGTGGGGGGCGACTTTGGTCGGGGCGCCGACATTGGGTGTAGGCGGCGACATTGGTCCGGTCGGGGCGGCGACATTGGCTGTGGGAGGAAACATTGGTCGGGACGGCAACATTGGTCGTGGGGGACAACATTGGTCGGGGGGGTGGCATTGGTCATGGGGGCGGCATTGATCGTGGGTGCGGCATTGGTCGTGGGGGCGGCATTAGTGGGGACGACATTGGTCGGGAGGGGGGGGGGGGGGGGGGGGGGGGCCACATTGGTCGCTAACGGCGACATTAGTCGCGGGCAGCGACATTGGTCGCGGGCGGCGATATTGGTTGGGGCGGCGACATTGGTTTAGAAGGCGACATTGGTTCGAGGGGCGACATTGATCGCGGGGAACGACATTGATCAAGAAAGGCAAAGTAATCATCACATCATGAAATTGATATGAACAAAAAAAAAGAGAGAAGCAAAGAAAACAGACTAAAAAAATCATATAAATGTCTACCCAAAAATTAGTAATTGTATAAAAAAAGTTGCAGTTGATCATGAAAGTTGCAGTTAACTTATTTGTATAATGTCTATCCAAAAAATCATATTAAAAAGACAAAAAGAATTGTATAATTGTATTAAAAAGACTAAAAACTAATTTATCTTTGGCATTTGATCTGCTCACACCGGTTTGCAATATATCCGCATTTGCTTGATCAGAGTTGGTGAGCTGTGATTTTTCGATTTTACATATGACAATATCACTAAAAATCATACGTCTTTACCTATTTCACAACTAAAAACCATATTTATTCACATATTTTGCCAGTTGAAACATAGAATGCATGTTTACCAACAAATCAAACTAAACTGCAGTGCATTTGAAGTCGGTTGAAGTCGTATGCTCACACTAAACTGCAGTGCATTTGAAGTCGGTTGAAGCCGTATGCTCACACTAAACTGCAGTTAACTGTTAGCGTGCTATTAAATGTTAAAATTTTGTGAATATTGTCATATGAAGTCGGATGCTCAAAAACGCATTCTTTGAGGAAAATTGCAGTGATGTTTGCACAACATAACCTTCCACCAACTCCTCTCTGAGAAACAAACAGTAGAAATGGTATTAGAGCTTGAACCAAGGTATATAAATTATCTTCCTCCAACAACCATATGTATATAAATTATCTGCCATATGTAATTACCAGCAAAACCAAGTACATGTCATAAATTATCTGCCCTATGTAATTATTATATATATTCAAATATCTAAATCCAAACAACAAAACTTAATTACCAAAAAAATCAAGTATGAGCATGATAGGAGGGAACTCAAATCAGTTTTTAATAGCCTTCCAAAAAATGTGTTCAAAGAGAAGACCTGACAACTAATACTTGCTCCATACTTCTCCCGAAATGCCATAAACAAAGCATTAATGCAGCAGATTACCTTCTTCAATGACCTTCTTGAGGGATGACGCGGTCAAGCCGCCCTTGCTTCCAACATAGACGAAGCGTGTAGTAAGAATCTCCGCAGCTCTAGAATACAGGTGAAGAGGGGGATAGACACAGAATACCTAAAGCATGGAATCTGAAAGGAAATGTTGAAAATTGAGGTGCTACTTGAGCGGATGGTTACCTCATGAGGTGCCTGAGTACTGAGAACAGAGGAGATGATGCCGATCTGCATCTTAGTGTAACAGAGAATACCTAAAGCCGGGATTAAGTTACCTGCAAGCAAAGGAATGCTCGGTGAAGAGGAATGCTCGGTGAAAAAGCGATCTGGAAAAGGAATGCTCGGTGAAGAATCCCTCTGGAGCTCCCGGGCTGTTTAGAAGTGCCGACGTTGGGTCAGTGTCATGGCGTATCGGCGATCACAGAGGCATGGCTGCGAGCCTGGGCGCTGGAGTGTGGTTGGAAGCTGAGATGGTCGAGGAAATCGGAGAATGGCGAAGCAGAGATGGTTAGGGTTTAGGTTTGGAAGCAAAACCTGGAAGAAAGCGGTGTTGCGGAGGAGTTGCCGCTGAGATGCTGCGAAGGAGATGCGGAGTAACCTGCGAGGAAGATCTGCGGAGGAGGAGTCGATTTTTTTTGCCGTGGAGGAGACTTTGCCGAAGGAGGGAAGGCTTGTGGCGTGCGGCAGTGACAGCAGTGTGCGGCGTGCGGCAGTCGAGGCGTGCGGCGTGCGGCAGTGGAGGAGAAAGTGGATGATGTGAAATAAAGTATTCAAGGAGCAATTACCAAAAACCCAAATCAATTTTTGTATCGAGGAGAGAAATTTCGGGGGTATTTCGGGTATCTGAATGTTACACCAAGCCTATTTTGCTCTTCCCTTATATAATAAAGATTACAAGTCTTTATTGGTCTACCCCTCCCCCTTTTAACATTCATAGTGACTAAACTCTCACAACGTCTAACAGATGCCTCTAATGATCTCCTTGTATGTGTCCAAACCATCTTAGTCGAGCTTCTTGCATCTTCTCTTCAATGTGTGTCACTCATGTCTTATCACTTATATATTCATTCCTAATTTATCAAGTCCTAAGCATTATCATCTCCACAACTCCCATTATTTGCTCATGTACACTCACCCCAACACTCAGAACCACAGAGCATCGCTGGTCTAATTGCAGTACAGTAAAACTTGTCTTTACGTTTTAATGGTACTTTACGATCACAAAAGATCCATGACATGCGACTCTCCACTTCGACCAACCTGCTTGGATTCTATGTATCACATCTTTATCAACACCTCTATCTCTTTGAACTATTGATCCAAGATATTTAAAACACTCACTGCGGGAAATATCTTAATCACCCAACTTAATAACGAAGTCATTCATCCTTCTTCCACTACCGAATTTTACCCAGTATTTTTGGAAAAAATGATCATAGAAATACTTAGTACGAGCATATACGGGAAAATTATTCTAAACAAACATATATGTTTAACGGCTGGCGAACAATGACCAGCGACTGCATGAAGATTGACTGAATGTGAAGCCAACATTATTGTGCTTTAAATTTGATAATTTTGTTGTGTCCTCCCTACTTCGTTTTTCTTAATTTTCGCTCCTCCAACAATCATAGATTGTTCGATTCTGAGCATCGCAGTCTCTTAGGGTTTGTTTGGGTGGGTTGTTTCGATATATTTTTGAATGGAGCTCTCTCCATTCAAAAACTTCATTATGGGCCTTTTTTGAGACCGCATGCAATCCCATTCCCATTGCCCTCACTCTCACCGCCCAAACAAACAGACAAAAGATGATGGGCCATGTTATTAGCAGTCCTACAATGGCTATTCACAGTCTTAAAAATATCAAAAATGGTTATTCGCAGTCCTAAAGCACTTAAATTCGTTGGACTGCGAATATGAATGGACTACGTTTAGCCGTTATAGGACTGCTTATAACTTGCCCAAGATGATGTGTTGGAGATCTGTGGTTCCAAATAAAGGCTATTCAAGCGGCCAAAAAACGGCATTTGCATTTTGAAAAACAACAAAGGAGCTCGTCACCGTCATAGGATGTACGCATGGTTGGCATGACAACAGTTACTACGATCATGACCTAGAAAAAACTAGTTTTAAACCTAAAGATAAGTAGATGAAATTCTTTAGGTGAGATCGGACGTTCACAAACCATAGTTCATAATCACCGCGTTCTTGGCCGCCGCCGCTGTCTCAACCAGAGCCAAAATATCTAAAACTTCACCCGGCTTTCGAAACAAATATAATATATATATATATATACAAAGGAACGGTGATAGAACAAAGGGAGGCTTATCCAACAATTACAGCTATAACTACTCTTGTACGTTAAGTAGGTAATGTACAAGTCGATAGATACAGATTCAGGCCACGTCCACAGATATATAAATACTTGGTTGAAACCGGCGGCGCCACGAAGCTAGCTCCTCACTTGCCGGGGACGAAGTTAGTGACGTAGGCCCAGGCATTGTTGTTCACAGGGTCGGCGAGGTGGTCCGCCAGGTTTTCCAGCGGACCCTTGCCGGTGACGATGGCCTGCACGAAGAATCCGAACACGGAGAACATGGCCAGCCTCCCGTTCTTCAACTCCTTCACCTTCAGCTCCGCGAAGGCCTCCGGGTCGTCGGCCAGACCCAGCGGGTCGAAGCTGCCGCCGGGATACAACAGGTCGGTGATCTCCCCCAGCGGCCCTCCGGCGATGCGGTAGCCCTCGACGGCGCCCATGAGAACTGTTGAGGTATATTTGAATAACGGGTTAACGGATGCTTAGCGGTAGGTTAGGACCCGTTAGGGATCCACGCACCCGCCGGGGAATTAGGGTTTGCCTATAAATACCCTACTAGGGGCAACGAGTAGAGTGTTCCAAACTAGACACTCACCCGGATGCTTCGAGCACCATTCTAACATTCTCGAAGTACTTTTCGTTCTCCCGTGCATTTTTCCCCGTAACTGCCTCTCCCTCTCGCGACTCTCTGTGCGTTCTTTCTGTAACCGTCGATCGCTGGAGGAGAAAGTTTCCATCGATCGAGCGAAGGAGTACGCCTTTGTTGAGTTTGGTGATCGTTGATGGAGGAAGTTTTCCCTGTGAGTCGCCGTTCGTTTTTCTGTAGCGAAGAAGATCGCCGATCGCGAGAGTTACTGTTCTTCTCGATCGTTCCCGTTCGATTGCGCGAAGGAGGTCGTTGATTCCTGTGTGGGCATTTTTTCCATCGCTGCGCAGGAGGAAGGGTTGTGTGCTCTGCCGCCGATCTCACTGTGTGAGAAGGTTGCCCCTGTCGTTCTCATCGTCGCCGACCGTGAAGGAGGAAGGTCGTTGTTGACGCCAGGAAAATCCTGACCTCAAGATTCGGACCGATGCAGCCGGAGGCTACTCGCCCAGCAGCCCGACGAGATGGCTTGGCTGGCAACGACGAAGAAGCTAGAAGAGCAACAAACAGGACCCCAGGTGCTGCGGCAGGGAGGTCCCACCACGTACCCGGAAGCTCGAAGGAGTCTTCCCCTCCACAACCAAGAATGGCCGAGCAAGGTACGAGGAAGGCACCGACTTGGCTAGCAAGCAGGGATGACGGGCTCAAGAATTCGGAAATGGGGTTCCAGAAGCTCAAGCACCGGTGCCAATCCAAGTACCCCTGGGGTCCTATTTATAGGCAACCAAGGGGTAGGGGGGTTTTTATAGCCCAGCCCTGACCTGGCGACGTATGGGATACTCGGCGAGCATCTTCGACCATAGTCGCCCATCTGGCGAGTATCTGCTGCTGCTCGCACAAGCCTGGCTGATACTCGCTCAGGTCTTCTGTGGTTGCCGGACACTTTGGGGCGACATACGGGATACTCGATACGTATCTTCGACCATAGTCGCCCTTCTGGCGAGTATTTAGCCAATACTCGCCAACCTTCTTTTGCTCCTGCTGGCTGATTTGTCCTGCCTCTTTGACTTTGACCTGCCTACGTGGCCTTGAGTGGGTCCTACCCTCGGAGAATAAGGGTTGTACACAATCCCCGCTCTTTGCGAGTAACGGAGTTGCTCGGAAAGAAACATCCAACCGTTATTCGACGAGCTTCTGCTTTGGCGAGTATAGGGAGATACTCGGATCTTGACTGTCCGACGCCTGGACTCTATATAAAGGGGGGGGGGGGTCTCTGATGGAACCACCTTTCTGTACTCGCTCACAATGTCGCTAGCTTTTGCTGAGGCTGCCAAAAAGGCCAAGGCCGACCTTGCGAATCTGATCGGCGTGCCCCTTCCTCCTCCTCGCATGGACGCCGAGGTAGACGCCTTCCTCGCGAACAAGAAGAGGAAGAGGGCGGCGAAGAAGAAGAAGAGAGAGAGAAAAAAGGAGGCGACTAAGGAGAACGTCGCCGTTCCTCTGAGTGAGCAGCGTCAGCAGCTGCTGGAGGATTTGGGCCTCTCTCACGAAGGGCTCTCGCCTGCTCTCCCCCCTGCTCCTCTCTCGGCAGAGGTCGCCCCGGAGGCGAGTAGGGATGAAACCCAAACTCAAACCCAACCGGACCCTCCCCCTGCCCGAGGTGAGCTCCTTGCTCGCACTTTTCCGATCTATGCTGTCTTCCGGCGACATTCTGACGTCTTTGTTGCTATCTGTAGATCTGCCGAATACTGAGGCTCGGGAGGAGCCTTTGACTGCCATACCGCTGCGATCATCCACGATGATCTCGCCTGAGGGTGGGTCTCGGAGTGGTCGCGCGGTAAGGATTCTCCACAGCTCCTCTGTGGAGAAGAGGCCGATGAGTGAGCATGGGGCTCCTCTGGCAAACATCGCTCCTACTCCGCCTCCTCCTCCACCTAACTCGCGACCAGAGCCGGCGAGCAACACACAGCGGCCTGTGATCGCGCTGCCGCCTCCTCCTCCTGGACTCCCGCCGTCAGTGAATCCTCCAGGCGATCAACGTCCTTCTACCTCAACTGCTCCCTCTTCCCACCAGGGGGAGTCCTCGCGCAGGGGCGGGACTGGAGGGTCTTCGGCCTTCTTCGCTCCAAGGGGTGGAGGGCGACCAGGAGATGGTCGCGGTCGAGGGGACCTGCCCTCCAACCGGGATCATTCCGGCAACCACTCTACTCGCCGAGATGGCGTCCATCGCTCTTCCTCCCCACACCGAGGAAGGTCTTCTCCTCGCCGACGATCTCGCAGCCCTCCTCGCCGACGATCCCGTAGTCCTCGGCCAGGTATTTGATCGCTGCCTTCGGATAGTCGCCACGGTTTTCTGAATTCTGCTGAAGGTCTGGCCCTTTTTGCCTTTTTTCGCAGGTCGCGCGCATACTCCGGTGGGAGCTTTGATCGATGTCGTTGGGCTCCCTCCTCGCGAGTACCAGGAAAAGGCTACTCGCGCTATCTTGGACTTGGAATCCAGGATAGAGCGGCTATCGATCTGCGAACCTCATCGCCGCTTGACTGAGGTGGAGTCGCGGGTTGAGCGCTTGGCGGCTAGTGACCCTCATCGCCGCCTAACTGACTTGGAGGTGCGAGTATCCCGGCTGGAGGAGTTTGATACTCGCCTGTCGGGTACTGAAGCTCGCCTCCAGTCTGTCAGCGACTTGGAGCGCAGGGTGGCGAGGATCGAGCATCGGCAACAGCTGCATCATGACGAGCTGGTCGGGATGCGCGCGAGCATGGGCTCGGTGGGGAGGCTGGCGAGGATCGAAGACCAGCTGCGACAAGGCGAGGACGCGATGTCCGTGGCCTCCGAGCATTTCAAGCGTGCTCGCAGCATGGGCTGGGCCGGTCGACAACCTCAGATCCAGGATCCCCAGGCGAACATCCAGGCGCAACCCTAGCTGCTGCTCTTCTTCATCTTTATCTTCTATGTAGCTTTGTAGCTCCTCGCGAGCATTATTTGAATCTTTTGAACGATTTATTTGAAGCAGTGTTGATTTGCCGAGTAATCGAATACTCGCCCTTCAATCTTGTCTTTGTTTTACTTGACCTTCTTTTGTTTTGCTTTTTCTTCTATCTCCTTTTTGCCGAGTATCTGTTTGAATGTCGCCTATATTTTGGCGAGCTTCTTCGTGTTTCTGTGATGTAGGTATTCGCTAGATGAAGGTCGGCGGTTGGCGCGCTCTGAACTTTGGGCGACTTTCCTTAGATACTCGCCGCACCTAGTCGTGCTCGCGGCGTCGTGTTCGACAAGCCAGACTAACCGACTAGTATAAATAGGGGGGGGGGGGGTGGGTGAGTCTTAAATACGCCTTTAGCGATCTCTAGCTTCCTTGAGCGAGCATCTTCCAGGCTTCCAATCCTCGCCCTTCTACGATACTCGCTCTCTTCCCTTTCTTCCCAAGATGATCGACGAGGCGGCCATCAGGCGAGCTAACCATGCGAAGAACTTCGATGAGAGCTCGTTCAAGAAGCCGATCACGAATCAGAAAGACTTGGACGAGTTCAACTCCAAGTTCGAGACTCCAGGATATGTCGCCAGGCTTCCTCGCCCGTCTGAGCGACTAAACACCTCCTCGCAGATGGCGATGATCTTCCCAATCCGACACTTCGAGGTCGGCCTGCGACTTCCCATATGGCCCGAGTTTCGGAAGATACTCGTGTTCTATGGGATAGTGCCCGCCCAGATCAATCCCAACGGAGTGGCGATGATCATGGGGTTCCTGTGCTACCTTCGGGAGCAGAACATCGTCTTCGACCTTTCGGTCTTTAGGCGAATATTCACCATCATGGCGACCGGCGAGGGCGTCATCTTCTTGTGCAGTCACGTCTGTACACTGGCGGGGACTTCAAATAAGAACCATCGCTGGATCGAGCGGATAGTCGCCATTGAGGGCGACTTCGCGGGCGTCTCCAGCTCGCCCATTCAACCTTCGGAGAACGTCTTCACGGTTCCCTGGCTCACCGAGGACCAGGTGAAGTTGCTCGCCTGCTTCAGGAATCGTCGCTTCGACGTGATACTTTGGAGGAGGCGAGTAGACGAGCTCACGGAAGTTCGCCCAGGGGAAGGTATCCTTCGTGCGAGCATCAGACATACTCGCCCTAGGGCTTCGTTCTGGCGACTAATCTTCGATCTTCTTACAGGCGTGCAGGCTCTTCCGCGTGATGCTCTTCCTCTCGTGGCGAAGGCGACCGCTGTCGCCCAAGGGGGTGCGAGAACCTCGGCGCGCGAGGTTGGGGACTCCTCCCCAATCGACTTGTCGCCAGGAGGCGACGATCTGGATGTTGCCGGGACTTCGAAGAGGCGAATAGTAAAGGGCAAGGTTCCCGAGCCCAAGAGAAGGAAGAAGGAGACTGCCCATAAGGATTTGGGACAGAAGGCGGATCCCTCGGAGGCTGGCGAGCCGAGCAGCCATCCTTTCTTCAACGAGGGCACCCGTGGCGAGGACGACTTTGGTCGCCCATTGGTGACC
The DNA here is from genome assembly GCA_033032865.1 of Dactylorhiza incarnata. Taxonomy (NCBI): domain Eukaryota; kingdom Viridiplantae; phylum Streptophyta; class Magnoliopsida; order Asparagales; family Orchidaceae; genus Dactylorhiza; species Dactylorhiza incarnata. The sequence goes on from JAWHQI010000408.1 coordinate 1,406,186, forward strand.
TGGTCTGATCGCGCTCACGAGGTGACCCTGAGCTCGAACCTCCCCGTTTGGTCCGAGGACTGGGAGGACAAGGGGGAGGCCTTTGATGTGCTTCATGCGATCTATAGTCGTGCTGACGCCGAGCTGCTGCAGGAGGCCTCTGCCGAGCATCTTGCTCATCAAACCTCGCGCTCAATCCTGTGAACTGCCGAGCTCGCACATTCAACGGCGAAGCGGCTGCTGATGTACGAGGAGGCGATCAAGGTGCAGGGGCCGAAAATGATCGCCATGGCGGAGAGGATCAATGGGTTCGAGGTACTTCGTCTTTGCGACTTTTCGCGCTTTCTGGAATACTCGCCTCCTTATACGATGTCAAGCTTACCTTCTTTCTTTTTGTCTTCTATAGGCTGCCGAGCTGGAATCGGCGAAGAGACTGTCCCAGGCCGAGAAGGAGTTGGAGGATACTCGCTCGGCCTTGGAAGCCGCCCAAATCCGCATCGCCGAGCTAGAAACTCGGCCTGCCGAGCAACAGCCGGCGGGGTCGGGCCCTCATCGGTTCGTCAAGCAGGTCAGGATGCATGGCGACGACATGCCCCATATTCGCCGGGAGATCGCGCGAGCAACAGGAGAGGTCATCCTAAATCAGCTGAAGGCAGATGATCTTTTGAAGCCGGAGGCTATGGGATTGACGGTGGGAGACCTTATCCCGGCCATACTCGCCGAGGAGTCCACCTCCCCCCTGCGAGCATCATCGCCGCGACTTAGCGATGCCGAGGACGACGATGATGAGGTTGATGATGATGATGATGACGATGATGATGGCGACGACGATGGCGACGAGTCAGACGCAGATATTTGATGGCGAGGATGTCGCCTAGTCGCCCGGGCTCCTTTTTTGCTCGCCCGGTGACCTTTTTGTACACCTGCAACATGTACAGATTTTTTGTAAAAATGAAAAGGAATTTTGACAAGTTTCTTACTCGCCTATTCCTTCCTTCTGTGCTTTTACTTCCTTGCTTATATGTTGCTTTAGGCTCCCAGGTTCGAGGCGAGGTTGAGTGCTCGCTAGGCTCCTAGGATTTCGGCGAGTATGGATACTCGCACCATCATACTCGCGCCTGCAGACTTCAGCTTGAGGCCTTGATCTGCACCTAGTGACGAGTGTTATTAGGTTTTTACGCAAGAATCTAAGGAGCTCTTCAAGGGAAGGAAGGAGTAAGGTTTAGCAGTCGGGGAGCCCTGGGGGAATATCATCCCGAGGCCTCCCCCCTACTCTAAAACCTGATGTCGACGGAGAATGACGCCAAGTAAGGAATGGCAGCCGGGCAGGTCTCGCGGGGACACAACTCCCAGGGCCTTTGTCCTATAACTTGGATGCTTGCTACCTTCAAAGGCCGACGTCAAGTAAGGAAAGGCCGCCGGGTCGATCCCACAGGGGCACAACACCCAGGAGCCTTCATCCTATCACTTGGATTCTTGGATGCCTTTGTCTTTTGGTCGGTCGAGTCGGTCTCCTCCTCGTCTCAAGTTGGAGTATCGACTTCCAAACTTTACCCTAGTAATTTCTACAGCCGGACGAGAAATGCAGTCAGTGGGAACCGCGGCCAACATGCAAGGGGGGAGCTGATCTCGACCGTCATTGCAGAGGCTTGGTCTTAAGGGAACGCACATCCGAGGCACTGTCCCATCATCCGCTCTGAGTTTTTACAAGGGTCAAGTCGGAGGCTCGTCTTCCAACCTGCGGCGGCGAATGTCGATGTAGGACGACGTCAAGCAGGGAGTGGCAGTCGGGGAAATCCGAGGGGACACACCATCCCGAGGCCTCCATCCTACTTGGATGCCGGATGTGGATCGAACCTGCTTCCTGTTGCTTAATGAGTTTAGCAGGGAGTTAAGCACACTTTAGGCACAATAACTCATATGATCTAACACAATAATGAAATGCTTTGCGGAGAGCTTTTTATCTCTCGAGGGTACACGACGCTTGTTTTCAAGGGTTCCCTGAGCTAGTGAAATCGACCATCCCTTCGCCGAATCGGAAGGTCGGCGTCCAGACTTCTTCCTGGTAATCTCTACAGTCGGACGAGAAATGCAGTCGGTGGGAACCGCGGCCAACATGCAAGGGGGGAGCTGATCTCGGCCGTCATTGCAGATGCTTGGTCTTAAGGGAACGCACACCCGAGGCACTGTCCCATCATCCGTTCTGAGTTTTTACAAGGGTCAAGTCGGAGGCTCGTCTTCCAACCTGCGGCGGCGAATGTCGATGTAGGACGACGTCAAGCAGGGAGTGGCAGTCGGGGAAATCCGAGGGGACACACCATCCCGAGGCCTCCATCCTACTTGGATGCCGGATGTGGATCGAACCTGCTTCCTGTTGCTTAATGAGTTTAGCAGGGAGTTAAGCACACTTTAGGCACAATAACTCATATGATCTAACACAATAATGAAATGCTTTGCGGAGAGCTTTTTATCTCTCGAGGGTACACGACGCTTGTTTTCAAGGGTTCCCTGAGCTAGTGAAATCGACCATCCCTTCGCCGAATCGGAAGGTCGGCGTCCAGACTTCTTCCTGGTAATCTCTACAGTCGGACGAGAAATGCAGTCGGTGGGAACCGCGGCCAACATGCAAGGGGGGAGCTGATCTCGGCCGTCATTGCAGAGGCTTGGTATTAAGGGAACGCACACCCGAGGCACTGTCCCATCATCCGCTCTGAGTTTTTACGAGGGTTAAGTCGGAGGCTCATTTTCCAACCTAGCGTGGAGATTGACTTCATCTGACTTCTTTATTATGAAACTTTGTTGATGCGAAAGAAGCTGCCTCCTCCCATGTTTCAGGGAGGTGTAGATTTTATTCAAAGAAATGAATTTACAAGGATGGGCAAGGATGGGGTATACATGTTCCCCCTCAGGGATAAAACCTTTTCAGGTCATCGCCGCTCCAGGTGCTCCCTAGCAGCTCGCCTTCCTGGTTCTGCAAGTGGTATCCTCCTGTTAGGAGTGCTTCCTGGATGATGAAAGGTCCTTCCCAGTTCGGGTTGAGCTTCCCGACGGCCGCAGACCTTCCTGCTGCGTCCACCTTTTTCAGGACCAGATCACCTGCTTGGAATTGTTTGAGGCGAACATTTTTGTCAAAATGTTTTGCCATCCGGCGCTTGATCTCCTCTTGCCTAGCTGAAGCTAAATCTCGGAGTTCCTCGATGTAGTCGAGAGATAACTTTTGAACCTCTTCATTCTCTAGTCGCCATTCTTTGCTTCCGTCTTCCGCAGCTATCACCCGTGGGCTTCTGACTTCGAACTCTACTGGAATGAGAGCTTCCGACCCGTGAGAGAGTTTGAACGGCGTTTCCCCTGTGGCTGAGCTGGGAGTGGTCCTCAGAGCCCACAGGACCGAGGGGAGCTGGTCCGCCCAGTTACCTCTTAGGTTCTCCACCTTCTTCTTTAGTAGGTTGATGATCAATTTGTTGGCGGCCTCCACTTGGCCATTGCTCCTTGGGTGATGTACGGAGGCGAACCGAAGGTCGGTCCCTAGCTGCCTGCAAAAGTCTTCCAGTTCTAAGCTGGCGAACTGGGGACCATTGTCGGTGATGATGGCGAGAGGGATCCCGAATCTGCAGACGATCTCTCCCCAAATGAAGTTCTTCACGACTTGAGAGGTGGTCTTGGCCAGGGCTTTGGCCTCGATCCACTTGGAGAAGTAGTCGATCATGACGAGAACGAACTTTCGTTGTCCACTGGCTGGAGGGAAAGGGCCGATCAAGTCCATGCCCCAGATGGCGAACGGCCATGGGGAGATGATCGATCGGAGCTGCTGGGCCGGCTGCAACTGAAGGGGGGCGAAGAGCTGGCACTTCTGGCACTTCTTCGAGAAGATCTCAGCGTCCTTCCTGATAGTGGGCCAGAAGTAACCATGCCTCAAGACCCTCTGCTCCAAAGTGCGAGTCCCAGAATGACTTCCACACTCTCCCGAATGGATCTCCTCCAACACTCGGGGTGCTTGGTCTTCGGAAACACACCTGGCCAGGGGGCCCGAGATGGTCTTGCGGTACAGCTCCCCATCTTGCAGGAGGTAGTATGCCGCCTTGTACCGAAATCTTCTCTGATCCCCTACGTCTGCTGGGAGCTGACCGCTGGCCAGGAATGCCACAAGAGGGTCCATCCATGAGGGGCGTCGCTCGATCTCCATCATCTCTCCCTCTTCAATGGACGGGCGGAACAGCTCGGTGATAGTTCCTCCGGCCTTTGGTCCGTACTTGGCGAGGCGATCTGCTGCCGAGTTCTCCTCCCTTGGCACATGCTCGACGAAGAAGGATTGGAAGCCTCCCATCAGCCCTTTCACTTTTACCAGGTACCTCTGCAAGATGGTGTCGCGCACCTCAAACTCGCCTCGAATCTGCGAGGCGACCACCATTGAGTCCGTGAAAGCCCGGACATCTCGGATCCCTAGCTCCTTGGCAAGGCGCAAGCCTGCCACTATGGCCTCGTACTCTGCCTGGTTGTTTGTGACGGGGAAAAGGATCTCGACGGCTTGCTCGATCCTTGTTCCCTGTGGGCTGACGAGCACGATGCCCACCCCCACAGAACTTTTGCCCGAAGCTCCATCAACAAACATCTTCCAAGGAATCGGATAGAACACCTCTTCTCCTGGCTCCGCTTCCACCGAGAAGTCAGCCAGAAAGTCTGCTACTGCCTGGGCCTTGATCGCCACTCGGGGAGAGAAGGAAATGTCGAACTCGCTGAGTTCTACCGACCATTTCGCCAACCTCCCTGAATGTTCCACTCCCTCTAAGACACTGCGGAGAGGGTGATCAGTTACCACTCGGATGGAGTGAGCCTGAAAGTAAGGCCGGAGCTTCCGTGCCGACACCACCAAGGCGAAGGCAAGCTTTTCCAGAATTGGGTACTTCAGCTCCGCCTTCTTTAGCACTCGGCTGACGTAGTAGATAGGTAGCTGCCTCTTCCCTTCTTCACGGACCAAGATGGAGCTAACTGCTTCCGCTCCTACTCCGAGGTAGATGAGCAGGTCCTCGCCTTCCTTCGGGCTCTGAAGGAGAGGTGTCTGGGTCAACTGCTCCTTCAGCCTTCCGAATGCCATCTCACAGTCTTCGGTCCACTCGAAGCTTTCTGTTTTGCGGAGCGTTTTGAAGAATGGAGAGCACTTCTCTCCGGCCTTTGATAGGAAGCGGCTAAGACCCGCTAGCCTGCCTGTCAACCATTGGACTTCCTTTATCGTTTTTGGGGATGGCATCTCCAGGATCGCCCTAACCTTGTCGGGGTTTGGCTCTACTCCCCTTGGAGTAAGAAGATGTCCTAGGAACTTCCCCTTGCCCGCTCCGAAGACGCACTTCGTCGGATTGAGTCTCATCTTGAATCTTCGTAGCGTCGCGAAGGTCTCGACTAGATCGGCTATGTGTTCCCGGACACTCTTGCTTTTGATCAAGAGGTCGTCCACATATACTTCCAGGTTCCTCCCCTTTTGCTCCTTGAAGATGTGGTCCATCATCCGCTGATAGGTGGCTCCCGCGTTCTTCAAACCGAAGGGCATCATCTTGTAGCTATAGCAGCCATCGTCGGTGATGAAGGAGACATCGCGGCAATCGGGGGGATGCATCCGGATCTGATGATATCCTGAAAACGCATCAAGGAAACTCATCACAGAAAAACCGACGGCCGAATCAACCAGCCCGTCGATTCGAGGCAAGGGATAACAATCCTTCGGGCAGCTTTTATTCATTAAGGAAAAATCCACACACATTCTCCACCTTCCCCCCGCCTTTGCTACCATTACAACATTGGAGACCCAGCCTGGATACTGGATCTCTGACACGAAACCTGCATTAAGCAGCTTTTTAACCTCCTCCCTAATTGGCTTGGCGAGGATGGTGGCGGTCTTCCTTTTCTTCTGGCGGACGGGCTGGACAGTGGGATCCAGGTTGAGGTGATGGCACGCAACCTCAGGGTCGACTCCTGGCATCTCGGCTGCGCTCCAAGCAAAGATGTCGACGTTCTTCTGCAGACATGCCGCCATCTCGATCTTCTCCTCGGTCTTCAGCGACCCGCCAATCTTTAGCAGCCCCGGCACTCCTGCTGCGGAGAGTACCTCGATCTCCTCGACCTCTTCAGCCACTTCCAGCCTGGCCGGGCTCTCCAGCACTCTTCCGAACTCTTCCGCGTCAGCCATCCAGCTGATGGTGCTGACGGCGCTAAGATAGCACTCCCTCGCGGCTCTTGGATCGCTCCTGATCCTCACCTGGACGTCTCCCTTACAGTACTTCAAGCACTGATGGTAGGAGGATGGGACGGCTTTGAAGGCGTTGAGAAGCGGCCTCCCAAAGATGGCTCTGTAACAGCTCGGGGCGTCGACGATGATGAATCGACAGCTGATGGAGGTGCCACCGAGCGTTACAAGGAGGTCAGCTCCTCCCTCCACTTCCTTCTTCTCTCCGGAGAAGCCGAAGAGGGGACCATCAGGTGCCCGAACCCTGGCAGCTTCGACTCCCAGTCCGTCAAACGTCCCCTTGAAGATGACGTTTACAGAGCTACCGTTATCGATCAGAATACGATCAACGGTGAAGTCCTCCACTGCGGCTTGAATCACGAGGGCATCATGGAAGGGATTATCATTCCCTAGCATGTCCTCCTCGGAAAAGGTAATCTCCTCCATCGGGGGCGGTGCTTGTGAGGTCGAGGCGACGCTCCTGCGGTAGATCTGATGGAGGCTTCCCTTGCGGGAGGCTTCCAGCCCTGCTCCCCCATGGATTACTCCGACTCGACCTCCCTGGCCCAGGTCTCCCCGACCTCCCTGGTCGACCCGATCCTCATTCCTCCTTCGAACGACGGCAGCCTGCCCTGCCTGAAGCTCGGCAGGGGCCTCTATCCTCCGCTGCTCTCCTCCAGCCTCTCCTGCTGCCAGCCTCCTCCGGGCTTCCCAAAAGTCTGGGCAGGCAGCCATGGCATGTCCCCCCACCTGGTGGAAGTCGCAGTAGAGAGGGACCTCTTCTGCCTGACGCCTCCTAGGCTTCGGCTTCTTCCTTCCTTGACGGCGGCCTCGCCCGGCTACCGCCATTGCTTCATCCCTCCTCCTCTCCTGACGCCTCTCTGGTTGGCGAAAGGGTCTTCTTCCTGGGGAGCTCCCCCTTTGGTCCTGACGCTGGTGCCGTCCAGCCGGCCTCCAAGGTGGCCGATTGACGGGGACCTGGTAGCGTCTTCCCTCCTCCTGACGCTCAGGGGACTCGATGGGTCTTCTCTCCGCGATTCTCCCGGTTTCCTTCCTCCTGAGCTCCTCCTTCCTCTTCTCTTCTTGCCGCTTCGGCCACTTCCTGTCCTCCCTTCGGGGCTCCTCTCTCTTCCTTTTCTCAGGGATCCCATCCCTCTCACCACGGTCGCCTCTGGTTACCTGCGCCAACCTTGCCAAGAAGTCAGGGTTGGAGGCCTCTCCCCGGACAAACTTGTTGGCCCTCTGAATGAGGTTGTCGTAGGAGTAGGGAGGGTTCTCGCTGAGCTCCAACTTGAAGAGGCCTTGACTGATGCCGAATGTCAGGGCCAGCAACAGGATGTTGCTATCCACCTCCTGGATTTGCAGAACCTCCTCCTGGAAGCGCTCGATATAAGGTCCCAGTGCCTCATCTGGCTTTTGCACGAGGTAGAACAGGGCCGTTGCCTCCTTCTTCAGCTTCCTCGCCGTGTCGAACCGGGTCGTCAGCCCACGACACAGGTCTTCAAAGCAGAAGATGGATCCTGCGGGCAACTGGTGGAACCAGTCCCAGGCCTTTGCGCGGAAGGTAATGGCAAACAACCTGCACTTGAAGGCGTCCGACATGGTTCGGATAGAGACAATATCCTCGAACCATTGGATGTGCCTAACGGGGTCCTCCTTTCCCGAATAGTAATTCAAGGCTGGGTCCCTGAATCCTTCTGGCACGGGCGCGGCGAGAATCTCCTCGCAGAAGGGGCTCCTCCCTCCTGCCCGGCGACGATCCTCCACTTGGCGAGTATCACCACCATACTCGCCATATGGGCGAGTATCTGGGTATCTCCCCTGCTCGCACAGCTCGCGGAAGCGAATACCTTGCGAGGTTGGCTGGTAGAATTGCGACCTCCTTGGTCGCTCGGCTTCGTCTTCCATGTGCTCCTTTCCTGCTCGCCGAGGGGGACTCCCTCCCTCGGATGGAACTGGGCGATGCGGCGAGGTCGCAGTGACCTCGGCGCGCGGCTGAAGCGCTGCTCGCATGGCTCCCTCCATGCGCTGCGCGAAGGCTTCGAAAACCTCCAGCGTCACGAACCTGCTAGTTCCCGTCGAGTTGCCGACCTCCTCCTCAGGGTCGCCACCTACGACCATCTCGCCTTCTTGCCGAACTTTCTTCCAACGACTACGGTCCACGCTCACCGCACCAAAGTGTTGACGCCAGGAAAATCCTGACCTCAAGATTTGGACCGATGCAGCCGGAGGCTACTCGCCCAGCAGCCCGACGAGATGGCTTGGCTGGCAACGACGAAGAAGCTAGAAGAGCAACAAACAGGACCCCAGGTGCTGCGGCAGGGAGGTCCCACCACGTACCCGGAAGCTCGAAGGAGTCTTCCCCTCCACAACCAAGAATGGCCGAGCAAGGTACGAGGAAGGCACCGACTTGGCTAGCAAGCAGGGGTGACGGGCTCAAGAATTCGGAAATGGGGTTCCAGAAGCTCAAGCACCGGTGCCAATCCAAGTACCCCTGGGGTCCTATTTATAGGCAACCAAGGGGTAGGGGGGGGTTTATAGCCCAGCCCTGACCTGGCGACGTATGGGATACTCGGCGAGCATCTTCGACCATAGTCGCCCATCTGGCGAGTATCTGCTGCTGCTCGCACAAGCCTGGCTGATACTCGCTCAGGTCTTCTGTGGTTGCCGGACACTTTGGGGCGACATACGGGATACTCGATACGTATCTTCGACCATAGTCGCCCTTCTGGCGAGTATTTAGCCAATACTCGCCAACCTTCTTTTGCTCCTGCTGGCTGATTTGTCCTGCCTCTTTGACTTTGACCTGCCTACGTGGCCTTGAGTGGGTCCTACCCTCGGAGAATAAGGGTTGTACAGCCGTCGTTGTTCCTGCGAGGGCAGTTCTACTGTAACCACCGATCGCGCTTCTTCATCGCGATTCTTCGCGCGCAAGGAGGAAGGCCGTTGATTCGTCGAGCGCACGGAGGGCGATTCGTCGCGTGCAAGCAGGAAGGGCGCCTATTCGTCGAACGCAGCCTTCAGTTCGTCGAACGCAGGTTCGACGGTTCGTTCGTCGATCGCATGCCGCCTATTCGTCGAACGCAAGTTTCAGTTCGTCGAACGCAGGTTCGACGGTTCGTTCGTCGATCGCAGGCCGCCTATTCGTCGAACGCAAGTTTCAGTTCGTCGAACGCAGGTTCGACGGTTCGTTCGTCGATCGCAGGCCGCCTATTCGTCGAACGCAAGTTTCAGTTCGTCGAACGCAGGTTCGATGGTTCATTCGTCGATCGCAGTCCGCCTTTTCGTCGAACACAAGCTTCAGTTCGTTCGTCGAACACAGTTTTCTTATTCGTCGGGCGCAGGCTTCAGTTCTTTTCGTCGAACGCAGGCTTCAGTTCTTTTCGTCGACTGCAGGCTTCAGTTCCTTTTGTCGACTGCATGCCGCCGATTTCATCGAACACAAGCTTTTATTCGTCGAACGCAGCTTCTGATTCGCCGATTTTCCCTACCACAGAGGAGCAGCTTTACTTCTCTGTGCTACTTGGAGAGCATCAAAATTTCTCTGGATTGGATCCAAAGATTTCCTCGTCTCTACGAATCTCAGGTGATCTCTCTCTAGTTTTCTCCTTGTGATCTTGTTTGCTTGTGGAAATATACTGTTTGGAGAGAGACATAATGTCGAAAAGGACTACGCCCATTCTGATGATCAAGTTGGAGAAATTCTCCAACTCTGAGTTCAGTGCTTGGAAGAGGAACACGCAGTTCGGCATGAAGTACATAAACGTGTTCTACACCGTTCAGTCTGTACGTGCTGAGATTCTTGGGACTGTTGGCGAGGCCCAGTGGGTGGTAGATGAAGATTTCTGCCGCGACTACTTGTTGAACTACCTTTCCAACATGCTTGCTGAGACGTACAACAAACTGAAGACCGCCAAAGAAATCTGGGATGCTCTGGAGGAGCAATTCAAGGAAGAGGAAAATATGTCCAAGACGCACCTCATGGACAAGTTTATGGCTTTCACCCTCACTGAGGAAAGGGAAATTCTTCCACAGGTCGCTGATTTTGAGAATCTGGTGGACAAGCTCAACAGTGAGAACATCCCACTGCCAGATGGATTTGTTGCAGGAGCTATTATCTTCAAGCTCCCGTCGGCGTGGTACTCCTTTAAAACGGAGATGTATCAGAAGAAAACGCAGGTCAGTCTTAAAGACCTCAAGCGCTTCATCTGCATTGAGGATGAGAACCGGACTAAACACGCTAAGGAGACCATTAGCAAGCAGTCCTCTGCTGCCAACATGGCCACGCATCCTAAGCGGAAGTTTAAGTCTGGCAAGACTAGACCGTTACCCAGTGCTCCCGCAGTTGTGGACACGAGCAAGAAGGCGAAGAAATTCAAAGGCAAGTGTTATAATTATAATAAGTGGGGTCACTGCACTTCCGAGTGTAAGCAACCAAAGAGAGGTGATACTAGCACACCAAAGCCTGATCACAGGGACAATATGGTTCATCAGACTGCGCATACCGACTTTGTTTCCATGGTCGGTAACGGACAGGCCAGTACCGAGTGGTGGCTAGACTCATGTGCTACATGTCACGTCTGCAACAATTATGTGCTTTTGGAGGATATCACTGCAGTCCGAGAGACTGTTACTGTTGCTGATGGAGGAGTTGCTGACGTGTTGAAGGTCGACAATGCTACCTTGACGCTCTCCTCAGGTAAAACTCTTACTTTGAAAAATGTTAAATTTATACCATCATTAGCTGCTAATTTAATTTCGATTAGTTTGTTATGCGATGCGGGTATGTCATTTAACATTAGTGGTGGTCAAGTAACGTTGATGGTTCGCTCTCACTACTTTGGTTGTGCGTATGTCGTCAACGGAATGTATAGGTTGAGTCTAGCACACGAAGTAGTAAATCAAGTTAGTTCTAATTTGATCGATCCTAAGACTTTACATGCAAGACTAGGACACGTCAATTATAGAAAACTACTCCTGCTAGCTAGAACTCACAACATCCCCTTAGACACAAAAACCAGATTTGACAAATGTGAAATCTGTGCTCAAACTAAGATAATTAGAGCACCTTTTAGTCTGGTTTCTAGGAGCACACATTTGCTAGAGTTAATACACTCCGACATATGTGACTATAAAAGTTTTGTCACACGTGGAGGTCAGAAGTATCTGATAACTTTTATCGACGACTACTCTAGATTCAATCACATTTATCTACTTAAATCCAAAGATGAAGCTTTTGAAAAATTTTATATATTCAAAACTAAGGTTGAAAATCAACTTGACATGAAAATCAAACGTCTAAGGAGTGATAGAGGAGGAGAATACGTCTCCGGGGAGTTCAGAGATTTCCTTGCCAACAATGACATCATCCCTGAAACGATTGCTCCTTATTCCCCCCAATCCAACGGTATTGCTGAGCGGAAAAATAGGACTTTAACAGAATGTTGAATTCCATGTTGTTGACTGCTGACATGCCTGCGGCCTACTGGGGTGAAGCTGCCCTCACGTCTAATCACATTCTTAATAAAGTTCCACATGCCAAGTTGACTAAGACACCCTATGAGCTTTGGTTTAAGAGACCTCCTAGATTTGATAATCTTAAGACCTAGGGCTGTATCGCTTATGTTAGGATACCTGACCTTAGAAGAGCTAAGATTGGACCTAGGACAAAAACATATGTCTATCTAGGATGTGCAGAGGATAGTGTTGCAGACAGATTTCTAGATCTCTCAACAAACTCTGTAATCGAATCTAGAGACGTTGTCTTCTTTGAGGATAAGTTCCTTAAAGATAAGACCCTGACGCCTCCAGGTTTGCCAGCCACTAGTCTTGAGCCTCCTGCTGAGCCAAGTCAATGTAACTCTGACACTGAGCCTATAGACACGAGTGGTTTAGATACCAGACGGCTATCTACTAGAGAGAAATTGCCTAAAAGCTTCGGTACAGACTTCAGACTTACCAAGTTGAAGCTGATCCATCTACCTATAGGGAAGCGATGCGATCTCGTGACTCTATATTATGGAAAGAAGCCATCGATGAAGAGTTAAACTCTCTCATGCAGAACAACGCGTGGACATTGGTTGACTTGCCCAAAGGGGCTAAGACCATTGGAAATAAATGGGTTCTGAAGAAGAAGCTTAATCCTGATGGGAGTATTGCAAAATACAAAGCACGTCTTGTTGCAAAAGGCTTCACTCAAGTGAGTGGAATAGACTACTTTGATATATACTCACATGTTTGTCACTATGCGACAATTAGGATACTTCTCGCTATAGCATCTATTGAACACTTTACAGTTCATCAGATGGACGTCAAGATTGCATTTCTTAATGAAGATCTGACCGAAGAGATCTACATGCACCAACCTGAAGGGTTTGTGGTAGACGGTCTAGAAAATAAGGTCTGTAAGTTAATTAAGTCACTATACGGATTGAAGCAAGCACCTAAATTGTGGCACAAAAAATTTGACACTTGTGTTAAAGCCATGGGTTTTAAATCCAGCTTTTCAGATAAATGTCTGTACGTTCGTACAAGTTCAAATAAAGTTGCAATTATATGATGTATGTTGATGACGTGCTAATTATGGGCACTAATCAGTCTAAGGTGAAAGACGTGAAAGATGCCTTGACGACACAATTTAGCATGACTGACTTAGGCGTGGTGAAAACCATCCTGGGAATGGAAGTGAACTTCACTGACAAGGGTATTACCCTCAGTCAGAGTCACTATATTAGAAATCTACTTGACAACGGACTCTGACCTCTCCCAGAACAGAGTGTAAAGATCGTCCGACAATAGACTCTGACCTCTCCCAGAACAGAGTGTTCAGATCGTCCGACAAAAGACTCCGACCTCTCCCAGAACAGAGTGTTCAGATCGTCCGACAAAGGACTCTGACCTCTCCCAGAACAGAGCGTTCAGATCGTCTGACAAGAGACTCTGACCTCTCCCAGAACAGAGTGTTCAGATCGTCCGACAAAGGACTCTGACCTCTCCCAGAATAGAGTGTCCAAATCGTCCCACAAGAGACTCTGGCCTCTCCCAGAACAAAGTGCGTGAATATGCCATACAGAAAAATCGAAACCTCCGAACTCCTTCGCGACGAAATTCGGACTCTGAAGGTTTGGGGGGCTTATGTTATACATCCATAAAGGCCTTGGGGTGCGTCTAGAGAAAACTCCACTAAAGAGAGGTGGGATCAGCGGTCAACGCATGATCGCTCGAGTTGAAGAAACCAAACCCGCCATTTCCGCCGCCAACCGCCAGTGTGAGAACACGCACGAAACACGCCACGCACCGCCATGATCGAACCCCACTACTGGGGTGCGATTAGCCCGCACCCCACTAGTGGGGTACGAATAGCGGCACCCCTCATAGTGGGGGGTACGACCAAACTGCACCCCATGTGGGGTGCGGCCAAGCCACACCCCATGTGAGGTGCGGCCAAGCCACACCCCCTTGGGTGTGGCCAAGCCAAGCCGCACCCCCTTGGGTGTGGTCCAGTCGCACCCCCTTGGGGTGCGGCCAAGCAAAGCCGCACCCCCCTCGAGTGCGGCCGCGCCGCGCCCCCCCCCCTGTTGGAGCCTATGTTCCGCATCTCTTGGTTTGAGAATAACAAATACCGTGTTGTATTTGATCTAATATTTTGTGTGTTTATAGTGTGCATGTTGTACAGGAACTATAGCTACACATCCCTATGAATAGGTTGCTGATTGGAAAAGTCTCTCTGGAAAGAGAGCTAACGCGAGCGGTAATTGTTAACGCCCCGCGTTAACAAGAGGAGGAACGACGTCGAGTTGAGGTCGACGTGGCTGCGTTCGACGAACGCGGAGTTCCATTCGACGAAATCTCCTGTACTCGACGAACTTGAGCTCGACAAGCTGCGTTCGACGAATGATGAGTCCCAAATATATACACATTTATGGACTCATCTGGGCCGATTTTCTAGTCTATGCACTTCACTTTAGACATGTTTTCACTCATATTTGATACGCCATGCTAAGTACACCTCTAGGCCCGTTTTTGGTGTTATTTCATGTTCTGCATCTCTAGTAGTTTTCATGCATTGTTAAGTGCCACTTTCAGTGGCTGGATTCGTGGTTGTGCTGGAACAGGAGTCGTGCAGGTGTTCCCGGTACAATTCTGTACAGGTATACTGCGCACGATCACTGGTTCTATTGCGCACGACCACTGGTCGTGCGCCGCTGATCGTGTGCACTTAACCCTATTTTTCGAGTTCTGTCTCGGGTAGTGCGCACGACCACCTACGATAGTGCGCACGACCACCGGTCGTGCGCCACTGTGCGTGCGCACTTAACATCAATTTTATGAGTTATATTTCGACCAGTGCGCACGACCACCTACGATAGTGCGCACGACCACCGGTCGTGCACCACTGGTCGTGCGAACATGGTATTTTATAAAATTTTTACATTGCAGGCTCCACCCAGGCAGGCGCACGATCACAGGATTCCAGCGCGCACGACCACTGGTCATGCGCCAATGACCGTGCGCACTGTTTATTCCAGCGCCTATAAATATTCCTGCTCGCGATTTAGGTCGGGACCTCCGCATTTTCTTCCGCCAGTCCGTCGTTTCCTGCTCCAGAGCGCCCGATTTCGCCCCTCCATCGCCGCCCACCATCGGGAGGTGCTCCGGGCTTGTTCTTCACGCCATTCTTGAGCCGGAGCTTCCTCTCGGCCTCCTCCTTCATCCTAGAGTTTCAAGGAAGGTTTAGCCGTCATCGCCATCAAGCAAGAGGAAGTTTGCAACCTCTACCGGATCGTGACACGAAGAAGACGGGCTCATTGGAGAGTAGTGACAGCTCTCTCTACCCTGGACGTAGTTGCGGACCGAGCTTGGATGCGGATTGACAACCCGGCGATTCCAACCGTGAATCTACAACGAGACTTCGGATTCGGTCGATTTCTTGCCTTGTTCTTCTCTTATTGATGTGTTTGTAGCTAGATCTCTCATGTATTGATGATGAACACTATGAATCGTGCTTGTAATCTTAATTTCATGTTTATGTGAAGTTATATTTAGTTCATATGTGTTAATGAGGTGCGCCGCCATCCATTTTCCACTCCACCACCGTGTCCGGTGCCGCACTAGCAATTGCTAGTGGCGTGCTTGTCGACGAGGTGTTTGCGACCCTCATTTTGTTAGCCTACTTGTCCATCCGCCTATCGAAGCGTGGCATCGCGGCCCGTGTAATCTATCTCGCCCTACGAAGCAGTGCGCTCAAGGCCTGCACAGTTCGATTCCGCTTGCCTGCTCGTCCATCCGCCCTTGCGACGTAGCGCGCTCAAGGCCTGCCTAGTCTCCATCCCGCCAAGCGAAGCATTGCATAGCGGCATTGCATAGGAGTAGTTGTAATATTTTCCTTTATTTTCCACAACCTAATCAACCCCCCTCCGCGATCCATCCGATTAAAGGACTTCAATCTCAAGTCCTTCCTCGATAATAAACTCCACCTTACTGTGTTCCTTTGAGATCGATACTTGGGAATTCATTCCCATTTTATATTACTTGAACGATCGGTACACTGCCGTTTCGTGCCGCAGTCTTACTACCGCCTATAGCGGTGTGCTAAGATTTGCGCCATCAAGTTTTTGGCGCCGTTGCCGGGGAATGTTCAGGCGTGTAACGTCTTGAGTTGTGAACTTTTGTTACAAGAGCAGTTATTTTTTATTTTCCTTGTTTTGTTTTCTTTAGGTTGTGATTGTGCATGCAGAGACAAGCCGCGGGGGAACTTGTACCCTTTGATCCCGAGATCGAACGGACCGCTCGCACACGAAGGCGCGCAACAGCTGTACAGGCGGCAATGGGTGACAACATAGACCCAGATAATGTTGAACCAAGAGTGCCCAACGTGGAGCAGCACCATCCTGGAGATGAGCAAGAGGTAGTTAGGCCTCGACCCTGAACGATGAGAGATTACACCACTCCGACAGCTGGGAGTGTGCATCCTGGGTTCGGTCCCAATATTATGAACAACCAGTTTGAGATCAAACCTGCGATCTTGAACATCATCCGGAACAATGCTCAGTTCTCCGGGATGGCCAGTGAAGATCCGCACCTGCACCTGGCAGAGTTTTCCGATATCTGCGGAACTTTCCGCTACGCTGGGATTCCTGACGATACAGTCAAGCTGCGACTGTTCCCATTCTCACTTCGCGACAAGGCCAAGGTGTGGCTCCATTCTATTCCTCCTGGGACCGCTGCGACTTGGGATGCTCTCGCATCCAAGTTCCTGGCCAAATTCCACCCCGTTGATAAAATTGTGAGCCTGCGGCGGGAGATCGCCACCTTTCGCCAAGCTGACCAAGAGACCCTTGCCGAGGCATGGGAGCGCCTTAACGATCTTCTCCGCCGCTGTCCGAGCCACGAGCTCCAATCTTGGAACGTGGTAGAGACATTCTACTTCGCGATCGAGCCCAACTACCGGGCAATGATAGATGCTGCTGCGGGTGGTACTCTAATGAACCATACTCCAGAAGAGGCTCTTCGAATTCTGCGAGACACCGCCTCCCACAACACATTTTGGACTGCCGGGAGAAATGCACCGAGAAGCGCACGTGGTCTCTTCGTGGTCGACTCGCTTCCGCTTACATCCGCACCGGCTGCTGTTATTACGTGTGAAGGATGTGGAGGCGGCGGACACCACGCGTATGAATGCTCGGGCAGTGATCTATCAGGTGACTTCTCGCACTTTTCTTTAAACGAATCTGTTAATTTTGTTGGTAATCAATCTAAGGGGGTGCTGTTTAATAACACATATCATCCGGGAGCGAGAAGTCACCCAAACTTCTCATGCAACTCCAACGCACCTGGCCAACGATGGGCACCGGGGCAGCATCAGAACGATGCGTACGCTTCCGGGAGCCAACCAAGGCCACCTCATCCGGAATATAACCAAGGCCCCCCAGCTCCCAAAAAGAGTAACTTGGAGGAGATGATGGAAAAATTCATCCAAGCGGCTAACTCAAACATGGTTAACCAAACCGCGTCCATGCGGAACTTGGAAACGCAGCTGGGCCGAGCGGTCGCATGGGACTCTTCCTAGTAATACCGAAAAAACCCAATAGACCAAGGGAAGAGTCTCGGCGACGCGGAAGTGGGTCATCCGCGTGAGTTAGTAATCTCCTGTTCCATTAATAAAATTGAAACTAAGGCTTTGTGTGATTCTGGCTCCTCCCGCAACGTCATTGCTTTGCAAGACGTTGATAAAATGCAACTTGAAATTAACACGGAGGACCGTAAATCTCTTGTGCTCGCAAACGGTATCGTCATACAATCGGAAGGGGAAGTTAAAAATGTAGAAGTTATAGTTGAGGGGACAGTGGTGGTTGCTGATTTTCAAGTGTTGGGACCCCGGGAGAATCACTCCATCCCTATCTTGGGTGTACCGTTCTTGAAAGAGAGCGGTGCCACCCTTGACTTTTCTGCGGGTTGTGTCCTCCTACCCAATAAGGTGCCTTTGCCCACTTGCCCCAAGGCTATAACTGAAACATCCATCTGCCCCCCCCCCCCCCCCCCCCCCTCCTTTTATTTTTGATGAATCACTGAGTTGTGCAGGGGATAAGAAAGATAATGGATCATCTGAAGGAAAAAAGGAAGAGTACCAGTCAAGCGGAGAGGAAAAAGTAGATTCTCGAAGAAACTATGCTTCCAAGAGGGAGGAGGACAGCAGTCCTGAACTTATTGAGCTGAACTTGATTCGGGATGACATCCCATTATTCTCTTGCATTGAATCGTGTAATAAACTAGTTAAGCATTCCATCTCTTGGGCTGATCCGGTCGTCACTGCGGCGACGGAAATGACGCCACCCACTGCTCGATTGGGAGAATCTGAAAACATTCAACGTTGGCAGTCTCCGACTATCGCTAAACTTAAACAAGAGAAGCGTCTGCGCGATGCGCGCTCTGCCGTTCTCCGTAGCAAGAGGGCGGAGGTTAGGGGAACACTGGGTGACACCAGTGTTGGCCCTAAAGCCTTCACCTCCCGCCTACAAGCTACGGGAGACGGGCACCATAAAAGCGCCTACAACTGATTTTCTTTTTATCTCTTATTTTGTGAAACTCTCTTTTTCATGCACTTTTTATTTAATTTCTGCACTCTATAAACAATTATAATACAGGTACTTGGTCCAGCTTAAGGACATAAAATAAAAGCGCTGCTGGGAGACAACCCAGATTTGCTGATTTCTGTTTTTCTAACATGTTTCAATTCAGTTTTTATATATTTTTGCCGCTTTTAGTTGTGTCGTTTGCAGGCGAGCTTTGTTCTTTGCGATGGCGGAAGCTGTGGATTGCTCATGAAAATTAACGCCAATCGTCTGGTATGCTCAATTCTGAGCATTGGGTAACACTTCTTCCCCCCTAGCTTTCAGTTTTTGTGATGCAATGTTTAGATTAAGTCTGGGGGAGAGCACGTTGTTATCCACTTTGCGCACGAGTTGCACCGCATGCTAGAAGATTGTTTAAATTTTTCGTTGCCATCGTCATTATTCCATGCTTCATACACCACTTCACCCACATAAGCGCGCACTTACCTGATTGTTTCATTTCCGAATAAATTATTTTGGCTTGGAATGTGAATTAGGGTGTTAGCTTAGGAATTACTAATTGGAGTGCGATGTTGACTTGCGCAGTGTTCTAGTCGCATCCGCATGCTATAGTAGAATTTGAGTAAAACTAGATTATTTCTATGCATTTAATTTATGATTAGTATTTTTGCGTAGTTTTAGATTTGTTATACTCAAATGGTGAATGTGAACGAAATTGGCGATAACCCGGTGTTGTGTGTATACGAGCACTAGTTGTGTGTTGCTCGAGTCGGGAGGAAGGTTTACCTTTCTCGTGGGCTAAGAACTTTCCCCAAGCGACTCTTGAAGCATGGGTGCGAGCGATTCTTCGAGTTAAATGTGATGTAGGCCACCTTTTGGCTAGTTTGAGCTTTGTCTTCCCCTATCCTATTCGCTCACCTTTGCAAGCCAACATTTGCGCCTACCACTTCTTTGTTTCAGCTCCTCTTCCATTCACCAAATCCTAAAAGCTTATCCTACTTTCGCAACCAAATTGCTGTTTAACTGCACTCATGTTCTTGATTTGGTGTGATGTTTGGAATCTCTGTGATGTGAAGGAAAAATAAGTTTTATTTGCTGAATATGAACCAACTGGAGGATAAGAAAAAAGAAGAAAAATATGTTATTGAAATGAAATTCTAAAAAAAAAATTGTATTGAAAAGATATCCTCCCAAGCGCAATAGAAAATCTGTTGGTATTTGTGAAGTAGGCCGTGTGCACACCTAGTTTTCATGATAAGTCTGGGGGTGTGTCACACGAGCTTTGTTCTTAGTTTTGTTTGGTGCAGCGTTCCGTTGACTCATTTGGGTTGCGTAGCCTTCGTCTTTATCTTCGAATATCATACCGCAACCTAAGCCCCAATATGATCCTAAAGCCCTACTGATTTATCTCGTGAGTTTGCTAGCGCCGTGGAGAGAGTGTGACCGGGCAAGCTTATGGTTCACGACGTTGATGGATTTCAGCAGAGTTATTCCTGAACCCTGATCTTGTGCAACACCCTCCTTAGTGGCTTGTTACTTTCACATCGGGCATGATCGATCAAGTTCTTCACAGTTCACCAACTGAGTATTGATAAATCTTTCTTTACGCTCTAATACTTTTGTAAATTAATTAGTATAGTTAGAATCTCTTTTTACTAAATTTCTATTTGCATGCGTTTGTTACTTCGCACCGTACTCCTTTGTGTAATTTCCTTTGTTAACTACCATTTTCACACTCCACCGAATTCGTTTGCTCGGGACGCGCAAACAGTTAAGTCTGGGGGTGTGATGAGTCCCAAATATATACACATTTATGGACTCATCTGGACCGATTTTCTAGTCTATGCACTTCACTTTAGACATGTTTTCACTCATATTTGATACTCCATGCTAAGTGCAACTCTAGGCCCGTTTTTGGTGTTATTTCATGTTCTGCATCTCTAGTAGTTTTCATGCATTGTTAAGTGCCACTTTCAGTGGCTGGATTCGTGGTTGTGCTGGAACAGGAGTCATGTAGGTGTTCCCGGTACAATTCTGTACAGGTATACTGCGCACGATCACTGGTTCTATTGCGCACGACCACTGGTCGTGCGCCGCTGAACGTGTGCACTTAACCCTATTTTTCGAGTTCTGTCTCGGGTAGTGCGCACGACCACCTATGATAGTGCGCACGACCACCGGTCGTGTGCCACTGTGCGTGCGCACTTAACATCCGTTTTATGAGTTCTATTTCGACCAGTGCGCACGACCACCTACGATAGTGCGCACGACCACCGGTCGTGCACCACTGGTCGTGCGAACATGGTATTTTATAAATTTCTTACATTGCAGGCTCCACCCAGGCAGGCGCACGATCACAGGATTCCAGCGCGCACGACCACTGGTCGTGCGCCAATGACCGTGCGCACTGTTTATTCCAGCGCCTATAAATATTCATGCTCGCGATTTAGGTCGGGACCTCCGCATTTTCTTCCGCCAGTCCGCCGTTTCCTGCTCCAGAGCGCCTGATTTCGCCCCTCCATCGCCGCCCACCATCGGGAGGTGCTCCGAGCTTGTTCTTCACGCCATTCTTGAGCCGGAGCTTCCTCTCGGCCTCCTCCTTCATCCTAGAGTTTCAAGGAAGGTTTAGCCGCCATCGCCATCAAGCAAGAGGAAGTTTGCAATCTCTACCGGATCGTGACACGAAGAAGACGGGCTCATTGGAGAGTAGTGACAGCTCTCTCTACCCCGGACGTAGTTGCGGACCGAGCTTGGACGCGGATTGACAACCCGGCAATTCCAACCGTGAATCTACAACGAGACTTCGGATTCGGTCGATTTCTTGCCTTGTTCTTCTCTTATTGATGTGTTTGTAGCTAGATCTCTCATGTATTGATGATGAACACTATGAATCGTGCTTGTAATCTTAATTTCATGTTTATGTGAAGTTATATTTAGTTCATATGTGTTAATGAGGTGCGCCGCCATCCATTTTCCACTTCACCACCGTGTCCGGTGCAGCACTAGCAATTGCTAGTGGCGTGCTTGTCGACGAGGTGTTTGCGACCCTCATTCCGTTAGCCTACTCGTCCATCCGCCTATCGAAGTGTGGCATCGCGGCCCGTGTAATCCATCTCGCCCTACGAAGCAGCGCGCTCAATGCCTGCACAGTTCGATTCCGCTTGCCTGCTCGTCCATCCGCCCTTGCGACGCAGTGCGCTCAAGGCCTGCCTAGTCTCCATCCCGCCAAGCGAAGCATTGCATAACGGCATTGCATAGGAGTAGTTGTAATATTTTTCCTTTATTTTCCACAACCTAATCAACCCCCCTCCGCGATCCATCCGATTAAAGGACTTCAATCTCAAGTCCTTCCTCGATAATAAACTCCACCTTACTGTGTTCCTTTGAGATCGATACTTGGGAATTCATTCCCATTTAATATTACTTGAACGATCGGTACACTGCCGTTTCGTGCCGCAGTCTTACTACCGCCTATAGCGGTGTGCTAAGATTTGCGCCATCAACGAACGAGGGGTTCCTTTCGACGAAATCTTCTGCGCTCGATGAACTTGAGCTCGACAAGTTCCGTTCGACGAACTTTGCTCTCCGTTCGACGAAATTTCGCATGAAGAAACTGCATTCGACGAACTGAACCTGCGTTCGTCGAACTGGACCTGCGTTCGACGAACTGAGCCTGCACTCGATGACCTTGCGCCCGACAACTGCGTTCGACGAACTTGGAGTTCTGTTCGACGAAATTGCGCTCGACTTATTGCGTTCGATGAACTGATCTGCGATCGACGAATTGGAGCGTTCGACGAAGGCGCGTTCGACGAAATTGATTCTGTTCGACGAAAGTATGTTCTGTCACGATCCCGACGGTTTGCACGATCCTGACGGTTGCGGTTTTTTCCGTTCGACGATGGGTGCGTTCGACGAGTCGCGTTCGACGAAATTTGTTTTCGTTCGACGGAATTTTGTTCAGCCACGCTCCCGAGTTTATTCACGATCTCAGCAACTGCCTCACTAACGCCGAGCGGTATCCTTAACGCACGCATTAGCTTCCGAGGCTATTTTAAAGTACAGCTCCTCTCATTCCGAAAAAAAAGAGATGATTCCAGATTTCTAATACTTTGGAGAGAGGTCCGTGTACAGAAATTAAGAGATCTCCCTTGGGCTAACATGAAGATCTAAAGAAGATTTTGAAGGAGAAGGTCTACAACGCATATTCCATACAAAGGACGATCGTTTCAAGAACGCCAACATCTACATTGACTTCGTCTTCACCTTCAGAATTTCTTGGGGAGTTTCTCTTTACTTATCTTGTAATCTTTTATTTTTTCTTTTGTATTTTGTGTGGAGAAATTGTTCGATGAGAACGTCGGATTTCGGGAAGGATTCTGTGGGTAAATTCGCCTTGTGTTGGCGACTAGGTCCTTGTGAGGCTTAGGGGGTAATTCGCCACCTTGTGCGTGGCGACTAGGTCGAGGGTAGATCTAGGGGGTGGCTAGAGGTCTTATCTGGGGATAGATAAGTTATAGCCAACCGGTTCTTGGGAGAAGGACCGGTGAAATAACAAAAAGTGTTTTTATATATTTTCGCCTTGATTTCTAGCGTTATAGAAATTAAACATTTGTGTATTCAATTTATTATGAAATAAAATCATGTTTTTAATGTTCCATTCAATTGATTTTATTTCCTCTTCAAGAATGTTTTAATTTTTATTTTCAACAAAGTATTAAAATTAACATTTGTATAATTATCTTTGAAATACAATAATTATTTTCATTATCTCTGATTTTCTGGAATTGTATTTCATTTAAGATTTTTAAGTAAAATCACTGTGACAATCTTTTTGTTCTGAAGAATATTCTCTGGAGAGCTAACGCCCCGCGCTAGGACTTAATGTCAGGCGTTAGCAACAGTCAATAAAAAGTTTTGTTTTAATTATTTATAAAAGAATCTTCATTACAATCCTATCTGAAATATTAAAATACATTTTTCTATAAAATATTCTGAAACTTAGTCTCAAACTCTGATAAATTTAATTAAGGTCTAAATTCCATAAAACCCTTATTCACCCCCTCTTTAAGGGCGCCGTAAGATCCAACACGTGGTATCAGAGGGTAGGTTATTCCAATACGGCTTCACAACTGGGAATAATGACGCTTCATGATCTCGCATCTTCTAGATGGGATAATTTTTATGAAAATGAAAAATCATTATGTCTACCGTTATTTATGGGTGAAAATTATAATGGGTGGAGAATACTTATGGAAAAATTTCTTAAATCCTTGGATATTGAAGTTTGGAATATTACAATTAAAATGTCCCCAAATATTTTAAATAAATATGAAATATTTTTAAATGTCAAATCAATGAATAGTCTATATTGTGCTCTAGATCAAAATATTTTCAAACTTATTTATACGCTTCCTACTGCTTTTAAAGTTTGGAAATTTCTTGAGAATACTTACAGTCTTCCTTCCATAGATGATGAACAAGAGGAATTCCTTATGGATCCAAGAGAAGAAATCGACGAGGACTCATTCTTGGAGGAAGATCAATCTAAGAGAGAAACAATATTGAACTCAATTGATGGCAAAACATCAAGCAAAAGGGAAGACGGAAACTATAGCAAGGTAAGAAAATTTAAATCTTCTCTTTTAGTAACTAATTCTATTTCTACATTTCGTGTGCTTAAATTTGTTAAACGTAAAATTTCAAAATTGAAACATGCTAATTCCAAATTACGTTTAGAAAATAAAACTTTAAAAGCAAACGCTAAAGTAGAATCTTATATTGATGTTTCAAATTCTTGTTCATGCTCTTTAATTGAAAATGCTAAACCTTGTTTTGATTATAATACTTTTAAAGAAGAACTCAAGGTTTTGGAAAAAGGTCTTTTAACTTCAAAAGAGCATAATGAAAATTTGTTAAAAGAAAATGACAATTTAAAGGATAAACTAGAATCATTAAAAATGTTTATTCAAAACTTTTCATATAATAAAACATCTTTTATTTCTAGTTTATCAAATTATCAAAAGTCTAAAAGCTTAACTTCATATTATGAGAGTATGTCTATAAGAAAGAGTGGAAATGAAAATCATCAAAATAAGAACCAATCATTTAAAACATATTGTAACCCACTTTTTCAACATTCAATTCTTAAGAAAGACAATCACTCTTAAAAACTTTTAAAGAATCCATATAATAAAATTCATTATGATTATCAACATCAATGTATTTTGAAAAATAATTTGAATAAACATAAATCCCAAATGAATTATTTTTCAAACAACTATCATTCCAAAAAGATGTCAAATAATCATAATATGAATTTAAAAGAAAAACAACCAAAGTATGAATGGAGGCCCAAAATTAAAGACGAAACACCTTCTCCACTTGTAAAGGCCCATTCATCACTATCTCTCCAAAAACCAATACGATGTATTTGGGTACCCAAAGGAACCATCATACTTGGTCCCCTTTGGATACCTAAATCTCTCATTCACTAGGAATCATTATACTGCATGAAGTAGAAATAAATTAAAAATGAAATATCATTACTCTACTTCATGATATGCCTAATTGCTTTTTCGTTTGTTTATTTTTTATTTTTGAGCCAACACGCTAAGGTCACTTAGATATATTATGAAATATGACTTTTACATTTTAAGCCGAATGTTTATCAAATCAAAATTGAATTAAACTAAATATAAAGTCATAAAATTTTCAAGTGATCCATCTTTTCTTTTTCTATGTTTTATCATTTTTAAATCCATTGCCTATAAATGTCTTATATTATCATTATAAATTGAATGCTAAATGTACAACCCTCATTCTCCGAGGGTGGACCCCCCCAAGGCCACGTAGGCAGAAGTCAAAGTCAAAGAGGTCAACACGGCAGACAAGCGTAGGAGCAGAAGACAGCCTAGGCGAGTAGGGGTGCACTCGTGCGAGTAGCCCGGATACTCGCCAAAAGGTGGACGACCATAGGTTATACTCGCCCATTTGCCCGGGGAGATCGCCTCAATGTCGCTAGTCGCCGGGCAGGGGCTGGGCTATAAAAACCCCCCTACCCCTTGGTTTTCCTATAAATAGGACCCCAGGGGTACTTGGATTGGCACCTGGACTTGAGCTTTTGAAACCCTGCTCTTGCATTCTAGCATCTGTCGCACTTGGTCGCTACTCCCGGTACTAGCCAAGTCGGTGCCTTCCTCGTACCTTGCTCGGCCATTCTTTGGTCTTGGAGGGGAAGTCTCTTCGGAGCTTCTGGGTACGTGGTGGGACCTCCCTGCCGCAGCACCTGGGGTCTTGCGTGTTGCTCTTCTAGCTCTTCAGTAGTCGCCAGCTTAATCGTCTCGTCGGGCTGCTGGGCGAGTAGCCTCCGGCTGCATCGGTCCGAATCTTGAGGTCAGGATTTTCCTGGCGTCAACACTTTGGTGCGGTGAGCGTGGATCGTAGTCGGAAAAGGAAAGTTCAGCAGGAAGTCGAGATGGTCGTAGGTGGCGACCATGAGGGGGTAGTCGGCAACTCGGCCGCGAGTGGCGAGTTCGTGACACTAGCGGTTCTCGAAGCCTTCGCACAGCGTATGGAGGGAGCCTTCGCGCAGCGCATGGAGGGGCTCTTGCAAACAGCGCTTCAGCCGCGCGCCGAGGTCACAGCGACCTCGCCGCATCGTCCAGTTCCATCCGAGGGAGGGAGTCCCCCTCGGCGAGCAGGAAAGGAGCACATGGAGGATGAAACCGAGCGACCAAGGAGGTCGCAATTCTACCAGCCAACCTCGCAAGGTATTCGCTTCCGCGAGCCGTGCGAGCAGGGGAGATACCCGGATACTCGCCCATATGGCGAGTATGGTGGTGATACTCGCCAAGTGGAGGATCGTCGCCGGGCAGGAGGGAGGAGCCCCTTCTGCGAGGAGATTCTCGCCGCGCCCGTGCCAGAAGGATTCAGGGACCCAGCCTTGAATTACTATTCGGGAAAGGAGGACCCCGTCAGGCACATCCAATGGTTCGAGGATATAGTCTCTATCCGAACCATGTCGGACGCCTTCAAGTGCAGGTTGTTTGCCATTACCTTCCGCGCAAAGGCCTGGGACTGGTTCCACCAGTTGCTCGCAGGCTCAATCTATTGCTTCGAAGACCTGTGTCGTGGGCTGACGACCCGGTTCGACACGGCACGGAAGCTAAAGAAGGAGGCCACGGCCCTGTTCTACCTCGTACAAGGGCCATATGAGGCATTGGGACCTTACATCGAGCGCTTCCAGGAGGAGGTTCTGCAAATCCAGGAGGTGGATAGCAACATCCTGTTGCTGGCCCTGACATTCGGCATCAGTCAAGGCCTCTTCAAGTTGGAGCTCAGTGAGAACCCACCCTACTCCTACGACAACCTCATTCAGAGGGCCAATAAGTTTGTCCGGGGAGAAGCCTCCAACCCCGACTTCTTGGCAAGGTTGGCACGGGTGACCAGAGGCGACCGTGGGGAGAGGGATGAGATCCCTGGAAAAAGGAAGAGGGAGGAGCCCCAAAGGGAAGAAAGGAAGTGGCCGGAGCGGCAAGAGGAGAAGAAGAAGGAGGATCTCAGGAGGAAGGAAACCGGAAGGATCGTGGAGAGAAGGCCCGTCGAGTCCCCTGAGCGTCAGGAGGAGGGAAGACGCTACCAGGTCCCCGTCAACCGGCCACCATGGAGGCCGGCTGGACGACACCAGCGTCAGGACCAAAGGGGGAGATCCCCAGAAAGAAGGCCCTTTCGCCAGCCAGAGAGGCGTCAGGAGAGGAGGAGAGATGAAGCAATGGCGGTAGCCGGGCGAGGCCGCCGTCAAGGAAGGAAGAAGCCGAAGCCTAGGAGGCGTCAAGCAGAAGAGGTTCCTCTCTACTGCGACTTCCACCAGGTGGGGGGACATGCCATGGCTGCCTGCCCAGACTTTTGGGAAGCCCGGAGGAGGTTGGCAGCAGGAGAAGCTGGAGGAGAGCAGAGGAGGATGGAGGCCCCTGCCGAGCCACAGGCAGGGCAGGCTGCAGTCGTTCGTCGGAGGAACGAGGATCAGGTCGACCAGGGAGGTCGGGGAGACCTGGGCCAGGGAGGTCGAGTTGGAGTAATCCATGGGGGAGCAGGGCTGGAAGCTTCCCGCAAGGGAAGCCTCCATCAGATCTACCGCAGGAGTGTCGCCTCGACCTCACAAGCACCGCCCCCGATGGAGGAGATTACTTTTTCCGAGGAGGACATGCTAGGTAACGCAAATCCCTTCCATGATGCCCTCGTGATTCAAGCCGCGGTGGAGGACTTCACCGTTGATCGAATTTTGATCGACAACGGTAGCTCTGTAAACGTCATCTTCAGGGGGACGTTTGACGGACTGGGAGTCGAAGCTGCCAGAGTTCGAGCATCAGATGGTCCCCTCTTCGGCTTCTCCGGAGAGAAGAAGGAGGTAGAAGGAGGAGCAGATCTCCTGGTAACACTCGGTGGCACCTCCATCAGCTGTCGATTTGTTATCGTCGACGCCCCGAGCTGCTACAGGGCTATCTTCGGGAGACCGCTTCTCAATGCCTTCAAAGCCGTCCCATCCTCCTACCATCAGTGCTTGAAGTACTGTAAAGGAGACGTCCAGGTGAGGATCAGGAGCGATCCGAGAGCCGCGAGGGAGTGTTATCTTAGCGCCGTCAGTACCATCAGCTGGATGGCTGACGCAGAAGAGTTCAGAAGAGTGCTGGAGAGCCCGGCCAGGCTGGAAGTGGCTGAAGAGCTCGAAGAAATTGAGGTACTCTCCGCAGCAGGAGTGCCGGGGCTTCTGAAGATTGGCGGGTCGCTGAAGACCGAAGAGAAGATCGAGATGGCGGCGTGTCTGCAGAAGAACGTCGACATCTTTGCTTGGAGCGCAGCCGAGATGCCAGGAGTCGACCCTGAGGTTCCATGTCATCGCCTCAACCTGGATCCCGCTGTCCAGCCCGTCCGCCAGAAGAAAAGGAGAACCGCCACCATCCTCGCCAAGCCAATTAGGGAGGAGGTTAAAAAACTGCTTGATGCAGGTTTTGTGTCAGAGATCCAGTATCCAGGCTGGGTCTCCAATGTTGTAATGGTGACAAAGGCGGGGGGAAGCTGGAGAATGTGTGTGGATTTTTCCTTAATGAATAAAAGATGCCCGAAGGATTGTTATCCCTTGCCTCGAATCGACGCGCTGGTTGATTCAGCCGTCGGTTTTTCTGTGATGAGTTTCCTTGATGCGTTTTCAGGATATCACCAGATCCGGATGCATCCCCCCGATTGCCGCGATGTCTCCTTCATCACCGACGATGGCTGCCAGCTACAAGATGATGCCCTTCGGTTTGAAGAATGCAGGAGCTACCTATCAACGGATGATGGACCATATTTTCAAAGAGCAAAAGGGGAGGAACCTGGAAGTGTATGTGGACGACCTCCTGATCAAAAGCAAGAGTGTCCAGGAACACATAGCCGATCTGGTAGAGACCTTCGCGACGCTAAGAAGATTCGAGATGAGGCTCAATCCGACGAAGTGCGTCTTCGGAGCAGGCAGGGGAAAGTTCCTGGGACATCTCCTTACTCCAAAGGGCGTAGAGCCTAACCCCGACAAGGTTAAGGCAATCCTGGACATGCCATCCCCAAAAATGATGAAGGAAGTCCAAAGGTTGACAGGCAGGCTGGCGGGTCTTAGCCGCTTCCTCTCAAAAGCCGGAGAGAAGTGCTCTCCATTCTTCAAAACACTCCGCAAAACAGAAAGCTTTGAGTGGACCGAAGAATGTGAGATAGCATTTGGAAGGCTGAAGGAGCAGTTGACTCAGACACCTCTCCTTCAGAGCCCGAAGGAAGACGAAGACCTACTCGTCTACCTAGGAGTAGGAGCGGATGCAGTTAGCTCCATCTTGGTCCGTGAAGAAGGGAAGAGGCAGCTACCTATCTACTATGTCAGCCGGGTGCTGAAGAAGGCGGAGCTGAAGTATCCAATCCTAGAAAAGCTTGCCTTCGCCTTGGTGGTGTCGGCACGGAAGCTCCGACCTTATTTTCAGGCTCACTCCATCCGAGTGGTGACTGATCATCCTCTCCGCAATGTCCTAGAGGGAGTGGAGCATTCAGGGAGGTTGGCGAAATGGTCGGTAGAACTCAGCGAGTTCGACATTTCCTTCTCTCCTCGAGTAGCGATCAAGGCCCAGGCAGTAGCAGACTTCTTGGCTGACTTCTCGGTGGAAGCAGAGCCAGGAGAAGAGGTGCTCAATCCCATTCCTTGGAAGTTGTTTGTTGATGGAGCTTCGGGCAAAAGCTCTGTGGGGGTGGGCATCGTGCTCGTCAGCCCGCAGGGAACAAGAATCGAGCAAGCCGTCGAGATCCTCTTCCCCGTCACAAACAACCAGGCAGAATATGAGGCCATAGTGGCAGGCTTGCGCCTTGCCAAGGAGCTGGGGATCCGTGATGTCCGGGCTTTCACGGACTCCATGGTGGTCGCGTCGCAGATTCGAGGCGAGTTCGAGGTGCGCGACACCATCCTGCAGAAGTACCTGGTAAAAGTAAAAGGACTGATTGGAGGCTTCCAGACTTTCTTCGTCGAACATGTGCCAAGAGAGGAGAACTCGGCAGCAGATCGCCTCGCCAAGTATGGGCCGAGGGCTGGAGGAACTATCACCGAGCTATTCCACCCATCCATTGAAGAGGGAGAGATAATGGAGATCGAGCAACGCCCCTCGTGGATGGATCCCTTTGTGACATTCCTGGCCAGTGGCCAGCTCCCGGCGAACGGAGGGGATCAGCGAGGATTTCGGTACAAAGCGGCATACTACCTCCTGCAAGATGGGGAGCTGTACCGCAAGACCATCTCGGGCCCCCTGGCCAGATGTGTTTCCGAAGACCAAGTACCCCGAGTGTTGGAAGAGATCCACTCTGGAGAGTGTGGAAGTCATTCTGGGACTCGCACTTTGGAGCAGAGGGTATTGAGGCATGGTTACTTCTGGCCTACTATCCGGAAGGATGCTGAGATCTTCTCGAAGAAGTGCCAGAAGTGCCAGCTCTTCGCCCCCCTTCAGTTGCAGCCGGCCCAGCAGCTCCGATCAATCATCTCCCCATGGCCGTTCGCCATCTGGGGGATGGACTTGATCGGCCCTTTCCCCCAAGCCAGTGGACAACGAAAGTTCGTTCTCGTCATGATCGACTACTTTTCCAAGTGGATCGAGGCCAAAGCTCTGGCCAAAACCACCTCTCAAGTCGTGAAGAACTTCATCTGGGGAGAGATCGTCTGCAGATTCGGGATCCCTCTCGCCATCATCACCGACAATGGTCCCCAGTTCGCCAGCTTAGAACTGGAAGACTTTTGTAGGCAGCTAGGACTGACCTTCGGTTCGCCTCCGTACATCACCCGAGGAGCAATGGCCAAGTGGAGGCCGCCAACAAGCTGATCATCAACCTACTGAAGAAGAAGGTGGAGAACCTAAGAGGTAACTGGGCGGACCAGCTCCCCTCGGTCCTGTGGGCTCTGAGGACCACTCCTAGCTCAGCCACAGGGGAAACGCCGTTCAAACTCTCTCACGGGTCGGAAGCTCTCATTCCAGTAGAGTTCGAAGTCAGAAGCCCAAGGGTGGTAGCTGCGGAGGACGGAAGCGAAGAATGGCGACTAGAGAATGAAGAGGTTCAAAAGTTATCTCTCGACTACATCGAGGAACTCCGAGATTTAGCTTCAGCCAGGCAAGAGGAGATCAAGCGCCGGATGGCGAAACATTTTGACAAAAATGTTCGCCTCAAACAATTCCAAGCAGGTGATCTGGTCCTGAAAAAGGTGGACGCAGCAGGAAGGTCTGCGGCCGTCGGGAAGCTCAACCCGAACTGGGAAGGACCTTTCATCATCCAGGAAGCACTCCTAACAGGAGGATACCGCTTGCAGAACCAGGAAGGCGAGCTGCTAGGGAGCACCTGGAGCGGCGATGACCTGAAAAGGTTTTATCCCTGAGGGGGAATGTGTATACCCCATCCTTGTAAATTCATTTCTTTGAATAAAATCTGCATCTCCCTGAAACATGGGACGAGGCAGCTTCTTTCGCATCAACAAAGTTTTCATAATAAAGAAGTCAAGTGAAGTCAATCTCCACGCTAGGTTGGAAAATGAGCCTCCAACTTAACCCTCGTAAAAACTCAGAATGGATGATGGGACAGTGCCTCGGGTGTGCGTTCCCTTAAGACCAAGCCTCTGCAATAACGGCCGAGATCAGCTCCCCCCTTGCATGTTGGCTGCGGTTCCCACCGACTGCATTTCTCGTCCGACTGTAGAGATTACCAGGAAGAAGTCTGGACGCCGACCTTCCGATTCGGCGAAGGGATGATCGATTTCACTAGCTCGGGGAACCCTTGAAAAAAAAAAGGCATCGTGTACCCTCGAGAGCTAAAAAACTCGCAGCAAAGCATTTCATTTTTAAATTATTGTGTTAGATCATGTGAGTTATTATGCCTCGAGTGTGCTTAACTCCCTGCTAAACTCATTGAGCAACAGGAAGCAGGTCCGATCCACATCCAGCATCCAAGTGGGATGGAGGCCTCGGGATGGTGTATCCCCTTGGATCTCCCCGACTGCCACTCCCTGCTTGACGACGTCCTACATCCATATTCGCAGCCGCAGGTTGGAAGACGAGCCTCCGACTTGACCCTTGTAAAAACTCAGAACGGATGATGGGACAGTGCCTCGGATGTGCGTTCCCTTAAGACCAAGCCTCTGCAATAACGGCCGAGATCAGCTCCCCCCTTGCATGTTGGCCGCGGTTCCCACCGACTGCATTTCTCGTCCGGCTGTAGAGATTACAAGGATAAAGTCTGGAAGCCGATATTCCAACCTGAGAAGGGGAGCGATCGATTCTACCGGCCAAAGGATGAAGACGTTCCGGCATCCAAGTAGGATGGAGGCCTCGGGAAGATGTGTCCCTCCAGGCCTCCCCAACTGCCCTTCCCTATCTCTTTTTCCCTTAAAAGTCCATTATTATTAAAAGAGTCTGATGAACTCTTCACCAGGTGCCAGGCAAGACCTTGAGAGCATGTGTCTCACGGGGCCCTCCAAGTAGCCTCCATTGAAGAAGGCGAGTATGTATGCGCGAGCACCTAGGCGAGTATGCAGGTGCGAGCATCTCGGCGAGTATACATGTGCGAGCATGGATGTGCGAGTATACAGGTGCGGGCATGAAGGAGCACTCAATCTCGCCGTGACCCTAAGAGCCGAGCGAGCACTCAACCTCGCCCCGAGCCTAGGAGCCTAAGCGACATTCAAAAAAGAAAGGGATGCGAACATCAAAGAAAAAGGCGAGCAAAATGATTATATTCATTTACTGACATAAATACATACACAAAAATGATTGTACAGATTTGCAAAAAGAAGACAGGCGACTATGCATCCTCGCCACCATCATCGCCGTTAGGATCGAGATCGTCCACATCATCAACCTCGTCCTCAGAATCGTCGTCGTCAGAATCGGTGGATGAGGATGGGAGATCTCGCATGGGGGAAGTGGACTCTTCGGCGAGTAATGCCGGGATGATGTCCATGACCGTCAGATGCATTGCCTCCGGCTTCAAGAAGCCATCGGCCTTCAAGCTGCTCAGGACCACCTTCCCGGTTGCTCGAGCGATCTCCCGGCGGATATGCGCCATATCATCGCCGACTATCCGGATCTGCTTGCCCACCCTGGAGGGGCCCGCCGACGAAGGCTGTTGCTCGGCAGGCCGAGTTTCCAACTCAGCGATTCGCACTTGGGCGGCCTCCAAGGATTGCCGAGTATCCTCCAGCTCCTTCTCGGCCTGGGACAGCCTCTTTGCCGACTCCAGCTCGGCAGCCTGCAGCGAGCGAAAAGAAGAAGGTTAGTTTAAATAAGTTTGCAAGGTAGCGAGTATCCCAAAACGCGAGTAACGTCGCATCGGTGAGTACCTCGAACTCCTTAATTCTGTTCGCCATGGCGATCATCTTCGGGCCCTGCACCTTGATCATCTGCTCATATTCGAGCAGTTTCCTCGCCGTCGCATGCCCAAGCTCGACAGCCCGCAGGTTGGCTCGCGAGCTCTGATGGGCGAGATATTCGGCCGAGACCTCTTGCAAGGATTCGGCGTCCGCGCGACCATAGAGGGCGAACGAAACGTCGAACGCCTCGCCCGCATCCTCCACCTTCGCCGAAGAGAGGATGGCCGCTAGGCTCGCCCGCCTCCGATGGATCGGCCCTCGCTTTCAGATCCCTCCTGGCGACCTCCTTCTTTCTCCCAGGCACGACGGATTTTGCCTTGGCTTTCCTCTTCTTCGAAGGCCCAGCATCATCGTCGGCGACCTCCTGATCATCGCCGCCGGGCGACAAATCAACCAAGGCAGGAGTCCCTGCTTTCGGCGCCAAGGGAAGAAGCTCGCTCGGCAAAGAGCGAGTAGCTACAACAAAATATAAAGAGAAAAACGTTAGACACCGGGGTGAAGACGAATTGGCGAGTATGACCTAATGCTCGTTTAGGCGACTACCTTCACCAGGGAACACCTCCGCGAGCTCATCTACTCGCCTCCTCCAGAAGACGACATCCAGCCGGCGACCTCGGAAGCTGTCGAGTAGCTTCTCCCGGCTTTCCTCCAGGTAAGGAGGGAAGAACGCACTCTCGGCCGGCTGGAAAGAGGAAGTCGGCACGACGCCAAAGTCGCCCTTAATGACGACTATGCGCTCCGTCCAGCGATGGTTCTTGTTCGCCGTGCCGACTAGGGTGCAGACGTGGCTGCACAAAAAGACAACGCCTTCGCCAGTAGCGCCAAAGTGGAATACTCGCCGGAAGACGGAGAGATCAAAGGCGATCCCCTGATCGCGCAAGTAGCAGAGGAACCCCACGATCATCGCCACTCCGTTTGGATTGATCTGCGCCGGGACTATCCCGTGGTAGCGTAGGATCTGGCAAACCTCCGGCCACAAGGGTAGTCGCAGGCCGACTTCAAAGTGGCGGATGGGAAAGACCAACTCGGTCGCCAAGAAAGAATTCAGGCGTTCATCCTCACAAGGGAGCCTGGCGACATATCCCGGCGATAAGTATTTGGCGGAGAACTCCTTCAAGTCGCTCGGCCGAGTAATCGGCTTCTTGAAGGAATTTGCCTCGAAGTTCTTCGCATGACTTGCACGGCGAATAGCTGCCTCGTCAGCCATCCAAGAGTAGAAGGATCGAAGAAGCGAGTAGCGAAGCGGCGAGAAGAGGAGCAATCGAGAGATAGTCGCCAGAAGAAAGGGAAGATCGTCAAGAGAGTAATAAATACGTATCCACCCCCCCTATTTATAGTGCTCGACAAAGCTTGGCTTCCCGCGTACGCCACCGCGAGCGCGAGTAGGAGGTGGCGCATTTCGAGGAAAAGGCGCCAAAACCTAGGATGCGCGTCAAATCACTGATATCGAACGAGCGAGTTCGGATACTCGCAACCTCAACGCGACATCTAACAAATACTCGCGGAAACAAAAGACAAAAAAGAAAATCAAGACATCACAGCAAACAGGAAAGACAACAAAGGCGATATTCATACTCGCCAAATACCAATTTACTTAAAACAAATCGAATAGTTCAGCATTACAAACATTTGCCAGAAGGCGACAAGCGACTACAAAAGGAAAAAAAGGGCAGGATCCTAGGGGTTCGGTTGAGCATCGGGAAGTTGTGGTTGTCGCCCAACCCAGCCCAAACCACGAGCGCTCTTGAAATGTTCGAAGGCCACGGACATCGCATCCTCGCCTTGTCGCAACTGTTCCTCCATCCTCGCCAGGCGACCTACGGAGCCCATGCTCGCACGCATCCCCACCAGCTCGTCATGATGCAGTTGCTGGCGATGATCCATCCTGCCCACCCGGCGCTCCAGCTCGCCGACAGACTGAAGGCGAGATTCTACACTAGCCAGGCGAGTTTCTAACTCTTCCAGCCGTAATGCTCGGACCTCCAGCTCGGTCAGACGACGCTGGGAGTCAGCAGCCGCCAAGAGTTCTATTCGCGCTTCAACCGCGGTCAGACGCCGATGAGACTCGCTGATCGCCAGCCGCTCCAACTTCGCCTCCAAATCCAGGATGGCGCGAGTAGCCCTCTCCTGATACTCGCGAGAAGGAAGCCCGACGGCGTCGACCAGAGCCCCGGTAGGGGTAGGGGCGCGAGCTGCAGGAAAAGACATGAAAGCAAAATCTTAGTGACGAGTAGCGAGAAGACTCTTCTTGGAAGATACTCAAAAAAGCAGCGACTCCACTTACCAGGCCGATAGGCATCACTCCGCGAATCGCGGCGAGGACTCCGAGATGGTCGACGAGGAGAGCTCCTTCCCCGATGCGGGGACGGACTGCGACGAATGCCATCTCGCCGGTTCGAATATGACCCGCCGATGTGCTCCCTGCTGGAAGGCGCATCACCCCGACCGCGACCATCCATTGGTCGCCCTCCCCCTCTGGGAGCGAAGAAACCAGAAGATCCCGCCATCCCACCTCGACGCGAGGACCCAGCCGGATGAGCGGTGGGAGCCGAAGAAGACAGGAGGCGGCGATCATCTTGCATGTCGGCCGGAGGAGGAAACGGAGGAGGTGGAGGAAGTTGGTCCGCAGGTAGTTGCGAGCTACTCGCCACCTCAGGTCGCTGCAAAGGCGGTGGCGGCGGAAGAGGATTGCTCGCTGAAGGAGTCCTCTGCTCGCTCATCGGCCTCTTGTCTACCGCAGAGCTATGAAGGATTCGCATCGATCCGCCCTAGCGAGTTCCTCCCCCAGCCGTGTTCGGGACCATAGGCGAGGATCGTAGGGGAATGGCGCTCAGAGGCTCCTGCCGAGCATCGGCGAGAAGCGTATCTGCGAAATAGTACAGAAAACGTCAGAGACCAGCCGACACTTGGGCGACTAATAAAAGTGGCGAGTAGGTAACTCTCACTTTGCGCAGGAGTAACTTCAACTGGATCTTGAGCCGAGATCCTCGCAGTGCTCGCCTCTGGAGCAGTATTCGGCAAAGGAAGATCAGGAGCAGGCGAGCCACCTGACTGGCCGAGACCCAAGTCAGCGAGCACCTGCTGAGTAGTGCCGACCTGGGAATCAGCGACATTCTCGGGGGCGTCGGCACTCTTCTTCTTCTTTTTCTTCTTCTCCTTTTTCTTCTCCAGGCGCTTCCTCTTCCGGGAAGCGAAAAAGTCTTCGAGCTCGACATCGCGAGCAGGCTTCCGCAACGGCGGCAGCAAACTGGCAAGCTCTGCCAAATCCGCAGCAGCTTCCTCGGCAATACTCATCGACATCTTGAAGCGAGAACGAAAGAAACCTTGGCGTCAGAGACCCCTCCCCCTCTATATATAGGGCTGGGGAGTCAAAACAGCGGGATGCCGACTACGCACTGATACTCGCCCAGATGACAGCTCGTCGAATAAGGGTTGGATGATTCTTTCCGAGCAACTACGTTACGCGCAAA
The DNA here is from genome assembly GCA_033032865.1 of Dactylorhiza incarnata. Classification (NCBI taxonomy): domain Eukaryota; kingdom Viridiplantae; phylum Streptophyta; class Magnoliopsida; order Asparagales; family Orchidaceae; genus Dactylorhiza; species Dactylorhiza incarnata. The sequence goes on from JAWHQI010000408.1 coordinate 1,442,834, forward strand.
GAGCGGGGATTGTGTACAACCCTCATTCTCCGAGGGTGGACCCCCCCAAGGCCACGTAGGCAGAAGTCAAAGTCAAAGAGGTCAACACGACAGACAAGCGTAGGAGCAGAAGACAGCCTAGGCGAGTAGGGGTGCACTCGTGCGAGTAGCCCGGATACTCGCCAAAAGGTGGACGACCATAGGTTATACTCGCCCATTTGCCCGGGGAGATCGCCTCAATGTCGCTAGTCGCTAGTCGCCGGGCAGGGGCTGGGCTATAAAAACCCCCCCTACCCCTTGGTTTTCCTATAAATAGGACCCCAGGGGTACTTGGATTGGCACCTGGACTTGAGCTTTTGAAACCCTGCTCTTGCATTCTAGCATCTGTCGCACTTGGTCGCTACTCCCGGTACTAGCCAAGTCGGTGCCTTCCTCGTACCTTGCTCGGCCATTCTTTGGTCTTGGAGGGGAAGTCTCTTCGGAGCTTCTGGGTACGTGGTGGGACCTCCCTGCCGCAGCACCTGGGGTCTTGCGTGTTGCTCTTCTAGCTCTTCAGTAGTCGCCAGCTTAATCGTCTCGTCGGGCTGCTGGGCGAGTAGCCTCCGGCTGCATCGGTCCGAATCTTGAGGTCAGGATTTTCCTGGCGTCAACACTAAATTTGTTAAATGATACTCGGCCATTTTTTGGTCTTGGAGGGGAAGTCTCTTCAGAGCTTCTGGGTACGTGGTGGGACCTCCCTGTCGTGGCACCTGAGGTCCTGTTTGTTGCTCCTCTAGCTTCTTCATAGTCGCCAGTCAAGCCGTCTCTTCGAGCTGCTTGGCAAGTAGTCTCCGGCTGCAGGGTACAAGGAAGGCACCGACTTGGCTAGTACTGGGAGTAGCGGCCAAGTGCGACAGGTTCCAGAATACAAGAGCAGGGTTCCAAAAGCTCAAGTCCAGGTGCCAATCCAAGTACCCTTGGGGTCCTATTTATATGAAAACCAATGGGTAGGGGGGGTTTATAGCCCAGCCCCTGCCCGGCGACTAGCGACATTGAGGCGATCTCCCCGGGCAAATGGGCGAGTATCACATATGGTCGCCCACCTTTTGGCGAGTATCCGGGCTACTCGCACGAGTGCACCCCTACTCGCCTAGGCCTTCTTATACTCCTACGCTCGACAAACTCTCTGAAGGCTGCGTTCGACGAACTCGTCTACTACCGCTGGCCGACTTTCTTGATATCTCGGACTGTTGACTTCTGTGTTGACCTTTTGACTTTGACCTCTGCCTGCGCGGTTTTGAAAGGGCCCACCCTCGAAGAATGAGGGTTGTACACAATCTCCGCTCTTTGCGAGTAACATAGTTGCTCGGAAAGAATCATCCAACCGTCATTCGACGATCAGGCCTTCTTGCGAGTATTGATTGATAGTCGGCATCCTGCTGGTTGACGCTCTGGCTCTATATATAGAGGGGGAGGGGTATCTGAGGGCACGACTTTTCTGATCTCGCTCAAGATGTCGCGCAGTATTGCCGAGGAAGCTGCCGCTGATTTGGCCGAGCTTTCGAGTTTGCTGCCACCGTCGCGGAAGCCTGCTCGCGACGCCGAGCTCGAGGACTTCCTCGCTTCGAGGAAGAGGAAGCGGCTTGAGAAGAAGAAGAAGAAGAAAGAGAGAAAAGATGATGCCGCTCCGAAGAAGGTCGCCGATCCTATAGTCGACGACACTCAGCAAATGCTTGACGACTTAGGTCTCGGCCATTTGGACGACTCGCCTGCTCCTGACCTTCCCTCGTCGAATGTCGCTCCCGAGACGAGTACTGCTGGAATCTCGGCTCAAGATCAAACCGAAGTCCTCCCTGTGGAAAGTGAGAGCTACCTACTCGCCACTTTTCAAGGTTTAGTCACCTAAGTGTTGGCTAGTTTCTGACGCTTTCTATACTATCTCACATATCCGCCACTTACCGATGCTCGGGAGGAGCCTTTGAGCGCTATTCCTCTGCGATCATCGCCTATGATCTCGCCCAGGACTGGGGGAGTAACTCGTCGGGGTGGATCGGTGCGGATCCTTCACAGCTCTTCGGTGGACAAGAGGCCGATGAGCGAGCAGAGGGCTCCTTCAGCGAGTAACATTCCTCCGCCGCCACCGCCTTTGCAGCAACTAGAGGTGGCGAGTAGCGCGCAGCTACCCGCGGACGAACTTACTCTACCTCCTCCTTTTCCACCGCCTGCCGACATGCAGGGTGATCATCACCTTCTGTCTTCCTAGGCTCCCACCACCCATCCGGCTGAGTCCTCGCGCCGAGGTGGGGTGGCGGGGTCTTCTGGCTTCTTCGCTTCCAGAGGGGGAGGGCGATCAACGGATGGTCGCGGTCAGGGTGATGTGCATTCCAGCAGGGAGCACATCGGTGGATCGCACTCTAGCCGGCCAGATGGCGGCCATCGCAGTCTATCCCCACATCGGGGAAGGGGCTCTCCTCGCCGACCATCTCGGAGTCCTCGCCGCGACTCACAGAATGATGCTCATCGGCCTGGTAAATGGAGTCGATGCTTTGACGAATATCTTCAAAGAAGGATCTTGTCGTTTACTCGCTACTAAGGCTTTGCTTTTTGTCCTCTTCTGCAGCTCGCTCTCACACCCCTATCGGGACTCTGATTGACGGGGTTGGGCTTCCCTCCCGCGAGTTCCAGGAGAGGGCTACTCGCGCCATCCTGGACTTGGAGGCGAAGTTGGAGCGTCTGGCGATCAGCGAGTCTCATCGCCGCCTGACTGTGATGGAGGCGCGAGTCGAGCGCTTGGCGGCCGCCGACTCTTAGCTTCGCCTGACCGAGCTGGAGGTGCGAGTATCTCGGCTGGAAGAGTTCGATGCTCGGCTGACGGGAGCAGAATCTCTCCTTCAGTCTGTCGGTGATCTGGAGCGCCGGGATGGTAGGATGGAGCATCGCCAACAGTTGCATCATGACGAGCTAGTGGGAATGCGCGCGAGCATGGGCTCGGTTGGTCGCCTGGTGAGGATGGAGGAGCAGCAGCAATAAGGCTAGGATGCGATGTCCGTGGCCTTCGAGTATTTCAAGCGAGCCGCCGCATGGGCTGGGTTGGGCGACAACCACAACTTCCCGATGCTCAGGCGAACCCTTAGGATCCTCCTTTTTGACGCTGCTTTTATTTTATCTTCTAGTCGCTGGGTTGCCGCTCGGCGAAGGCGTGTAATATGAACAATTTGATTTCTTCAAGTAATTTGTTAATTGGCGAGTATGAATATCGCCCTTGCTTCCTTTCCTGCTTGCTGTGATGTCTGGATTTACTTTTTTGTTTTTTGTTTCTTTCCTGCAAGTATTTGTTGAATGTTGCGTCGATTTGGCGAGCATCCTAGTGATCTGATGTAGGTACTCACTCGCTTGATGTTGGTGATTTGATGTGCGCCCTTGGTTTTGGCGACTTTCCCTCGATTCTCGCTACCCCTTACTCGTGCTCGCGGCGGCGTACGCGACAAGCCAAGTCTCGTCGAGTACTATAAATAGGGGGGTGGGTACGTATTTATTACGCTTTTGATGATTTCCTTTCTTCCCAGCGAGTATCTGCCGATTGTTTCACTCCTCACCTCTTTGATACTCGCTTCTTCATTTCCATTCTTCCTAAATGGCTGACGAGGCAGCTATTCGTCGTGCAAGTCATGCGAAGAACTTCGAGGCGACTTCCTTCAAGAAGTCGATTACTCGGCCGAGCGATCTGAAGGAGTTCTCTGCTAAGTACTTGTCGTCGGGGTATGTCGCCAGGCTTCCTCGCGAGGACGAGCGCCTGAACTCATTCTCGGCGGCCGAGCTGATATTCCCCATCCGTCACTTCGAAGTCGGCCTGCGACTACCATTGTGGTCGGAGGTCTGCCAGATACTCCGCTATCATGGGATAGTCCCTGCCCAAATCAACCCAAACGGAGTGGCGATGATCATGGGCTTTCTTTGCTTCTTGCGAGAACAGAAGATCGCCTTTGATCTATCCGTCTTCCGGCGAGTATTCCACTTCGGCGCCACTGGTGAAGGCGTCGTCTTCTTGTGCAGTCACATTTGCACGCTGGTCGGCACGGCGAACAAGAATCATCGCTGGACCGAGCGGTTAGTCGTCATCAAGGGTGACTTTGGAGTCGTGCCAACCTCATCCATCCAGCCGGCAGAGAGCGCCTTCGCTCCCCCTTATTTGGAGGAGAGCCGGGAGAAGCTACTCGACAGCTTCCGAGGTCGCCGCCTGGATGTCGTCCTATGGAGGAGGCGAGTAGATGAGCTCGCCGAAGTGTTCCCGGGCGAAGGCTGTCTTCTGAGCGAGTATTTGGTAATACTCGCCACTTCATCTTCAGTCGGTGTTTAATGTTCTTCTCTTTATGTCTTGATGCAGCTACTCGCTCCTTACCGAGCGAGCTTCTTCCTTTGGCGCCAAAGACGGGAGCTTCTGTTCCGGTCGACTTGTCGCTGGGTGGCGATGAGCAGGAGGTCACCGGCGATGATGATGGGCCTTCTAAGAAGCGGAAGGCTAAGGCGAAGTCCGCCGAGCCTGCGAGAAAAAAGGAGGTCGCCAAGAGGGACCTGAAGGCGAAGGCAAATCCTTCGGAGGCTGGCGAGCCCAGCGGCCATCCGAACTTCGGCGAAGGTGTGGGCAGCGAGGACGCCTATGGTCGCCCTCTGGTGTCCTCGGTTGAGCGGGCCCATGAAGTAACCTTGAGCACCAACCTCCCCGCCTGGTCGGAGGATTGGGAGGATTCTGACGAGGCATTCGACGTCATGTTCGCCCTTTATGGTCGCGCGGACGCCGAGTCTCTGCAAGATGTGTCGGCCGAGTATCTTGCACATCAGAGTTCGCGAGCTTACCTGCGAGCTGCCGAACTTGGTCATGCGACGGCGAGGAAACTGCTTGATTACGAGCAGGTGATCAAGGTGCAGAGCAAGAAGCTCATCACCATGGGACTGGAGGCCGTCAAGTGGAAAGATCATGAGGTACTCGCACGTCGCCTTTCTGATCTCTGAGATAGTCGCCTTTTGTGCCGATGGGTTTTTGTTTAACCGCTGCTTTTTTACCTGTACAGGCCGTCGAGATGGAGATAGCGAATAAGGTGTCCCAGCTGGAGAAGCAGCTGGAGGATACTCGGCAAACCTTGAAGGCCGCCCAAGTTCGCATCGCCGAGCTGGAAACTCGGCCTGCCGAGCAACAGCCTTCGTCAGCGGGCCCCTCCAGGGTTGGCAAGCAAATTCGGATACTCGGCGACGATATGGCGCATGTTCGCCGGGAGATCGCGCGAGCAACCGTGAAGGTGGTTCTAAGCAGTCTGAAGGCCGATGGCCTCTTGAAGCCGGAGGCAATGAACCTGACTGTCATGGACATCATCCCAGCACTACTCGCCGAAGAGTCCAACTCCCCCATGCGAGATCTTCCATCCTCATCCACCGATTCCGAAGATGACGATTCTGAGGACGAGGGTGATGATGGTGAAGATGTCGACGCCGATGGCGAGGATGGTGGCGATGATGGTGCATAGTCGCCTGGCTCCCTTTTGCAAATTTGTGCAACATTTTTTGTATATGTACTTATGAAAGCAAATGAATACAATTTTTTGCTCGCCTTTTGTAGTTGCTCCTTGCTTTTCTTCATTTGTGATTATGCCGAGTAGGCTGTTAGGTTCGGGGCAAGGTTGAGTGCTCGCTAGGTGACTAAGTATATGTTGAAATTGTTGAAGTGGAAGTTTGGAGGGCCTTTGGACCTGGGCGGTCTGAGAGGAGGTCGGGCGGTCTGGTGTGACCGCACGACTCGGCGGTCTGTATCTGCGGTCTGGCTTGTCTAAGCCTAGCTGCGGTCCTCTGGTATGGCCGCTGGTTTCTGGTCCAAGGCGGCTGAAGGTGAAGGTCGCGCGGTCTGTCTCTGACCGCGTGGAGGGTTGATCGTCTTCAGGTGTGCGCGGTCTGTGCGTGACCGCGTGGCGTGTTGTCCTCTTCAAGGCTATGGCGGTCTGGTGTGACCGCACAGCTTGATCCAGGTTTTCTCCAGAATGCGGTCTGGTGGCTGACCGGGCTTTCTGGTGGTATTCGCGGACTAAGGGTCTTAGTCGCGCGGTCTCAGTTCACGGTCTCAGGAGGAGGCTGGTATGCGAGCTGGTCGCTGTTCGTGGTCTCGGGTGGAGACCGGCATGCGGACAGGAGTTCGCGGTCTATTAGCGAACAGGCTGTGTTCGCGGTCTCGAGCGAACACAGGGGGGTGAACAGCTTCGGGCAGCCTGGCGATCTCCCTTGGAGTCGCGATCTGCTGTGAGAGTGGCGGTCTCTCATAGTCGATGTGGAAGCTGGCGAGTTCACCAAGATGAAGCAGGAGTACTATTGCTGATCGCGCGGTGTGACCAGTAAGGTCGTGCGGTCTGGGGGGTGGTGATCCTATCTCATAGGGTGATGACTGGATCAGGTCTCACGCCTATAAATAGGACCCATCGGCAGCAATAATTAACACACACCAAGTGTAAGCTGAACTTTCTTCTTTCCTGCGGTCTGAGATTATCTGACCGGGCGGTCTGCTGATTGAACTTCTCTTGTGCAGCTTCTGCGGATAGTGCGGGCAGCAGCGATCACCTCTTCCTATGAAAGTGTTCGGGCGGTCTGCGGCTTGGAGTTGTGGTGCTGGAGTTCAGGAGAATCAGGAGTTTGGAAGGAAGGGTGCGAACTGATCAGCGGTCTGGTGTTGTTCTGAGGTCGGCTGTGGTCTGCGGGTTGGCGAGTTGCTGAGGTTGCAAGGGGAGACCGCGCGGTCTCGTGTTATCTTCAACTTTGTAATTTTTCTCTTTGGTGTTTGTGCTGGCGAAATCATGTCTCGCCAAGCATGCCTTGCCTTGTAATTTGAAGTTGCTTTCAATAAAGATCAGTTGTTTGTCTCCACTTGCTTCTGGTTGTTTGGCTTGTAATTCTAAGTTGACTAACTCCTGCTCACTTCATAAAGATTCAGAAAATTTCACATGGTATCAGAGGGAGGTTGGAGTGGTTGAGCAGCGAGTAACTTAGAGTAGCCATCGCCTTTGTGAAGAAGGAAACAGTGGTAGAGCAATGGAAGCGAGGGGTCTTGGAATTGAGATGCTTACATCGACTAACTTCAAGAAGTGGAAGTCGTGTATGCAAAGCTATCTTCTAGGTGAGGACCTCTGGGAGGTAGTTGGAGGAGATCAGACGCAGGAAGTTGTCCCGGAGGGGGATAATGGGGCAAAGGTGAGAACTTGGAGGAGGACGAATGCGAAGGCAGAGTTCACTCTGAAGAGGGCAATCTCACCTGATCTGTTTGATCACATTCTGGGATGTGGATCGGCTGCAAAGATCTGGAGAGCCCTGGATGGGTTGTTTAACAAGAAGAATGTAGCAAGGCTACAGTTCTTGGAGAATGAGCTGGCAAGGTCGGCTCAGGGAGATCTTTCTATCTCCACTTTCTTTCTGAAGATGAAGAACTTGTGTGCTGAAATCTCAGCATTGGATCCTGATGAGCCTATCTCTGAGGCGAAGCTGAAGAGGCACATCATCCGCGGCTTGCGGAAGGAATATGTTGCCTTTGTGACGTCGGTACAGGGATGGGCAAATCAACCGTCTCTGTTGGAGCTGGAGAACTTGCTTGCATCGCAAGAAAGTTTGGCAAGGCAGATGGCGGGGATGTCGGTGGCTGGGGGAGATGGCGAAGTGCTCTTCTCAGGGACGAAGAAGAAGTGGGATAAGAAGAAGAAGACCGCTGGAGGAGGCTATGGGCCTTCAACTTCTGGGCAGCAAGAAAGGGGGTATGCTCCCAAGGCTGACGGGAAGAAGAAGGGGGAAGGTCCAAAACGCTTCAAGTGTGGCAAGTATGGCCACATCAAGAAGGATTGCAAGATGGTCACCCAAGCTGGGCATACTGCGGAAAAGGAGGAAGCTGAGGCCAGGCACTTTGAAGGAGGTTGGGGAGGAGCCTTCTCGGCTTCTGTTGAAGCTTCTGCTCTTATCAATTATCTGGAAGACTGGATCGTGGACTCGGGGTGTGGTCATCACCTCACCGGAGACGGGACCAAGCTTTCTTCTGCACATCCCTATACAGGTAACAATGCAATCATTACTGCTGATAATACTGTGCATCCAGTAGAGAAGGTGGGGGTTGTTTCCTTGGGCAGTGATAGAGGGCCACTTACTTTGAAGAGTTTCTATCACGTGCCTGGTATGAGGAAAAACCTCTTCTCCGTGACCAACGTTGTAGACGCTGGGCATCACGTTCTGTTCGGCCCAACAGAAGTGAAGTTTCTACGCAATTTTGAGGCTGTAAAGGCGGAGGTCGTCCATGTCGGGAGACGGGTAAAGGACTTGTTTGTTTTGTCAACAAGTTCCTACGTCGACAAGATGAAGACGAATGATGGTGCCGTTATATGGCATGAGAGGTTGGGGCACGTAGGGATGGACAAGCTGAAAGCTATGGCGGTGAGAGGTCTGGTCAAGGGCCTGCCAAGTCTATCTTCCTACGGTGAAGGTCATGTTTGCGCGGGATGTCAGTTCGGCAAGTCTCATCGACTTCCATTTGATAAGTCGCAGACAAGGAGTAGTGTGCCATTGGAGTGCATCCACGGTGACTTGATGGGACCAACTGCTACCCCAAGCCTCAGAGGCAGCAGATATATGCTGGTGTTGATCGATGATTACACCAGATATGTCTGGGTATATTTCCTGAAGGAGAAGGTGGAGGCGTTTGCCAAGTTTGTGGAGTTTAAGGAGCTCGTGGAGGGTCGGCTAAGACTGCGGGTGAAGAAGCTGAGGACTGACAACGGAGGGGAGTTCACCTCCAGTGAGTTCTCTACCTTTTGCAGGAAGGCAGGCATCCGGAGAGAGCTCACTTGTGCACATACTCCACAGCAGAACGGGGTTGCAGAGCGGAAGATCCGTCATCTGACGGAGACCTGCAAGTGTTGGCTGCATGCCAAGAGTATCCCAAAGTCCTTCTGGGCGGAGGGAATGTCTTGTGCTGCCTACGTCATCAACAGGATGCCGTTAAGTCCCATCAACATGTTGACTCCGCATGAGATGATGTTCAAGGAGAAGCCAAGCGTGGCACACCTTAGGGTGTTTGGATCCACCTGCTATGTGCATGTTCCAGATGCTCTTCGAACGAAGCTAGATGCAAAAGCAAGGAAGCTAGTCTTCGTGGGATACGATGAGCGGAAGAAAGTATGGAAGTGCATGGACCTGGAGACGCGGAGATTTGTGGTATCTCGCGACGTCGTGTTCGATGAGGTGACATCTTACAAGGGGTCTTCTGATGTGGAGCTACAAGAGAGCAGGGTGGAGGTGCCATAGAAAGCTGTGGAGGATCTTCAGGTGGAGCTACCCGTGTCACCAGGTGGTCCATCTCCTTCTAGTTCCGAGACGGGGGCTTCTGGTTCAGGGAGCAGGGGGAGCGATGCTCCTAGCACGTCTGGAAGGGGAGCTAGGGAAGAAGCAGTTTAAGATAATGCGGTTCAGGGGAAGGAGCTGAGGAGGTCGAAGCGAGCGATCATTGCCCCTGATCGCTATACAGGAGGAAACGCAGTGAGCTTTGTCTCATGTTTCTTTGCTGGTCCCTTGGATGAGAGGGAGCCGTCTAGCTTTGAGAAGGCCAGAGGTGTGAAGGAGTGGGACATTGCAATGCAAGAAGAGATGGCAGCTCTTGAGAAGAATGAGACCTGGTCTCTTGTGCCCAAGCCAAGGGCACCACTCCTGTTACATGCAAGTGGGTCTACAAGCTTAAGAAGAAGGCTGACGGCAGCATCGAGCGGTACAAGGCTCGTCTTGTAGCTCGGGGTTCTCGCAGCAATACGGTGAAGACTACAAGGAGACATTCAGCCCGGTGGCAAAAATGACTTCAGTTCGGTTCATCATTGCCTTGGCGGCGTTCAGTGGATGGGAGATTTGGCAGCTTGACGTCAAGAACGCTTTCTTGTATGGCAAGATTGACAAGGATATCTTCATGGTCCAGCCACCAGGCTTTGTGTCTGAAGATTTTCCGGAGCATGTCTGCAAGTTGAAGAAGGCCATGTATGGGTTGAAGCAAGCGCCGAGGGCGTGGTACCGGAAGATCACATAATACCTCCTATTCTGTGGATTTGGTGCTTCAGACTCAGACTCAAGCTTGTTCGTCAAGAAGAGCGGGGAGCTTCAAGTCATCGTGCTGTTATACGTCAACGATATGATCGTGACGGGAAACTCGAAGGAGGAGGTAGCGCAGCTTCGGGCCGAGCTGTCCATCAGGTTCGAGATGAAGGACTTAGGTGAACTCCACCATTTCCTTGGACTCGAGGTGCAGAGGAAGGAAGGTGGAGTGCTGGTGACCCAGGCCGGATATGCGGAGCGGATCGTGGATCGATTTGGCATGAAGGAAGGGAAATGCACTTCGACACCTTTGGAGAAGGCCACAAAACTTCGCAAGGATGAGGGGAGGATTCTGCAAGATCCGTTGGTGTTCCGAGCTCTGGTTGGGAGCTTGATCTATCTGACGATCACGAGGCCGGATATTGCATTTGCAGTTGGCAAAGTGAGTCGATATATGGCGGAGCCACGGGTACCTCATCTGCTAGCAGCCAAGAACATTCTGAAGTATGTCAAGGCGACCTCGGACATGGGTCTCCTATACAGGAGGGATGTGGGCTTCGAGGTGCACAGATACATGGATGCTGACTACGGGGGAGATTCAGATGATCGGAAGTCGACGTCTGGATTCGTCTTCATGGCAGGCCCTACAGCTATATCATGGTGCAGCAAGAAGCAGGATTCCGTATCGGTCTCCACCACGGAAGCGGAATACAAGGCTTCGGCTTTGGCAGCTCAGGAAGCCATCTGGCTTAGGAGGTTGGTGGGAGACGTCCACAAGGAGGTTCAGGAGCCGACTCTGCTACGCGGTGACAACGAGAGTGCTCTCAAACTGGTTACCAATCCAGTTTGTCATGCGAGGACCAAGCATATCGAGATCGAGCATCACTTCATACGGGAGAAGGTGCTGGAGGGATCTCTTTCGGTCGGGCATGTGCGGAGTGCGGACAACGTGGCGGACATCTTCACAAAGGCGCTGGCAAAGGGGTCGTTCACACGGCTAAGGAGCTTACTGGGGCTAGTTTCAACTTCCCACTTCAAGGGGGAGTGTTGAAATTATTGAAGTGGAAGTTTGGAGGGCCTTTGGAACTGGGCGGTCTGGGAGGAGGTCGGGTGGTCTGGTGTGACCGCACGACTCGGCGGTCTGTCTCTGCGGTCTGGCTTGTCTAAGCCTAGCTGCGGTCCTCTGGTATGGCCGCTGGTTTCTGGTCCAAGGCGGCTGAAGGTGAAGGCCGCGCGGTTTGTCTCTGACCGCGTGGAGGGTTGATCGTCTTCAGGTGTGTGCGGTCTGTGCGTGACCGCGTGGCGTGTTGTCCTCTTCAAGGCTATGGCGGTCTGGTGTGACCGCACAGCTTGATCCAGGTTTTCTCCAGAATGCGGTCTGGTGGCTGACCGGGCTTTCTGGTGGTATTCGCGGACTAAGGGTCTTAGTCGCGCGGTCTCAGTTCACGGTCTCAGGAGGAGGCTGGTATGCGAGCTGGTCGCTGTTCGTGGTCTCGGGTGGAGACCGGCATGCGGACAGGAGTTCGCGGTCTATTAGCGAACTGGCTGTGTTCGCGGTCTCGGGCGAACACAGGGGGGTGAACAGCTTCGGGCGGTCTGGCGATCTCCCTTGGAGTCGCGATCTGCTTTGAGAGTGGCGGTCTCTCATAGTCGATGTGGAAGCTGGCGAGTTCACCAAGATGAAGCAGGAGTACTATTGCTGATCGCGCGGTGTGACCGGTAAGGTCGTGCGGTCTGGGGGGTGGTGATCCTATCTCATAGGGTGGTGACTGGATCAGGTATCACGCCTATAAATAGGACCCATCGGCAGCAATAATTAACACACACCAAGTGTAAGCTGAACTTTCTTCTTTCCTGCAGTCTGAGATTATCTGACCGGGCGGTCTGCTGATTGAACTTCTCTTGTGCAGCTTCTGCGGATAGTATGGGCAGCAGCGATCACCTCTTCCTCTGAAAGTGCATGTTCGGGCAGTCTGCGGCTTAGAGTTGTGGTGTTGGAGTTCAGGAGAATCAGGAGTTCGGAAGGAAGGGTGCGAACTGATCAGCGGTCTGGTGTTGTTCTGAGGTCGGCTGCGGTCTGCGGGTTGGCGAGTTGCTGAGGTCGCAAGGGGAGACCGCGCGGTCTCGTGTTATCTTCAACTTTGTAATTTTTCTCTTTGGTGTTTGTGCTGGCGAAATCATGTCTCGCCAAGCATGCCTTGCCTTGTAGTTTGAAGTTGCTTTCAATAAAGATCAGTTGTTTGTCTCCACTTGCTTCTGGTTGTTTGGCTTGTAACTCTAAGTTGACTAACTCCTACTCACTTCATAAAGATTCGGAAAATTTCACAGTATAGACGAGATAGGATATTGCGGACGACGATCATACCTTGCTCGCACGTTAGTTGCTCGCTTGTTGGATGCTCGCCCATATATACTCGCGCCTGCATACTCGCACCTTCGTACTCGTATCTGCATACTCGCATCTGCATATGAAGAAGTCTTTTAGAAGCATGCAATCCCAAGATTCCATCTTGTACCTCCATGTTCGATGATGATGGAGAGATTGACACGATATGGAATGAATGTCGGGGAGGTTCCAATGGAGCACCTTCCAAGGTAACACACCATCCCAAGGTCTCCATCCTACTGCTCTTGTTGATGCTGTTGAAGAGATCGAGACAGTAGGGAATGCCTGTCAGGGAGGTTCCAATGGAGAACCTTCTAAGGGAACACACCATCCCAAGGTCTCCATCCTACTGCTCGTGTTGCTGCTGTTGAAGAGATCGACACAGTAGGGAATGCCTGTCGGGGAGGTTCTAATGGAGCACCTTCCAAGGGAACACACCATCCCAAGGTCTCCATCCTACTGCTCTTGTTGATGCTGTTGAAGAGATCGACACAGTAGGGAATGCCTGTCGGGGAGGTTCCAATGGAGCACCTTCCAAGGGAACACACCATCCCAAGGTCTCCATCCTACTGCTCTTGTTGTTGCTGTTGAAGAGATCGACACATTAGGGAATGCCTGTCGGGGAGGTTCCAATGGAGCACCTTCCAAGGGAACACACCATCCCGAGGTCTCCATCCAACTGCTCTTGTTGATGTTGTTGAAGAGATCGACACAGTAGGGAATGCCTGTCGGGGAGGTTCCAATGGAGCACCTTCCAAGGGAACAAACCATTCCGAAGTCTCCATCCTACTTGGATGTTGGATGCCGACCCAACCTGTTTCCTGTTGCTCAACAATTAAACGGGGAGTTAAGCACACTTAAGCACATTAACTCACACGAACAGAGGAAAAACTCAGAAACGAACAACCGAGGCACTGTCCCCTGATCAGTTAAGTCGATCATCTCTTCGTTGAATTGGGAGTTCGGCGTCCAGACTTCTTCCTAATAGTCTCACCAGTCGGATGAGAAATGCAGTCGGTGGGAACCGCGGCCAACGTGCAAGGGGGGAGCTGATCTCGGCCGTCATTGAAGAGGCTTGGACTTAAGGGGACGTACAACCGAGGCATTGTCCCATCACCCATTCTGGGTTTTTACGAGAATCAAGTCGGAGGCTCATTTCCCAACCTAACGCGAAGATCGGCTTTGCCTGCTTCTCTTCTTTTACTTGAAAACACATCTTTGCTGAAGCGGATAAGGGCAAGCACCACCTTTGCCGAAGTCGATCATTCCTTCGTCGAATTGGGAGGTCGGCGTCTGGACTTCTTCCTGATAATCTCACCAGTCGGATGAGAAATGCAGTCGGTGGGAACCGCGGCCAACGTGCAAGGGGGGAGCTAATCTCGGCCGTCATTGTAGAGGCTTGGACTTAAGGGGTCGTACAACCGAGGCATTATCCCATCACCCGTTCTGAGTTTTTACGAGAATCAAGTCGGAGGCCCGTTTCCCAACCTAACGTGGAGATCGGCTTCGCCTGCTTCTCTTCTTTTACTTGAAAACACAGCTGAAAGAGACAAAAGACTCACCATCTCCCATGTTTCAGGGAGGTGATGGTTTTATTCATGGACAATAAATTTACAGGAGTCGGATGTACATAATCCCCCTTAGGAGTAAAACATTTTCAGGTTGTCGCCGCTCCAGGTGTTTTCCAACAGCTTCCCTTCGCGATTCTGCAGACGATGTCCGTCAGTTGATAATGACTCGTGGATGATGAAGGGTTCTTCCCGTCTTGGATTAATCTTCCCGACGGCGGCTGATCTTCCTGCCGCGTCCACCTTTTGCTTACCTAAGAAATCAAAAAGGGGACTGTCCAAGACCATCATCCTGCTCGCCTCGACCTCCAGGTTGTCAAATGTGCTCGTGAGAATGACGTAAATATGACACGGACCGAACCCCCGTTGCACACGAGGATTCGGTTGATGGTGGAGTCTTCGACGATCGCTTGAATCACACAGGCATCACGGAAGGGATTCTCATTCCCTAACATGCCCTCCTCCGAGAAAGTGATCTCCTCTAGCGGGGGTGGCGCTTGAGAGGTTGGAGCGACATTCTGGCGGTAGGCCTGGTGGAAATTCGTTTTGCGGAAAGATCCGAGCTCCGCTTCTCCATAACTCACTCCTACCTCTCCGGCCTTGATCCTTCCTTGACATCCTTGGTTGACCCGATCCCTATTCCTCCTCCGGCTATTCCTCCAGTTACGTCTGTTCCCCTGACGGACAACCACCATCGACTCTGTGCAACCTTCCTCCTTACGTCCTTCTTGCCTACCACGATTCCTCCCCTCCGGCACCTGGTATTTTCTTCCCTCCTCTAGCCGTTCCGGAGTTACAAAGGGTCTTCCCACTTCCTGTCTCCCTTGCTCCTCTCTTCTGTGCTTTGCCGGCCTACGCTCTTCTGGCCTCCTCCCCAATCTCTGGGGCTCCTCCTTTCTTCTTACGGGGACCCCCTCTTCTTCCTCTTCCTCCTCTCTGGTCAGCTGGATGAACTTGGTCAGGAAGCCACAATTCGAGGCATCCTCGTAGGTGTCCGGCATGGTCCGGATGGGGACTGCATCCTCAAACCAATGGGGGTGTCGGATAGGGTCGTCTCTCCCCGAGTAGTAATTCATCACGGGATCTCTGAATCCTTCTGGCACTGGCGCGGTAACGGTCTCCTCCCAGAATGGGCTCCTCCCACCGAACTGGCGCGACCCTCTACCTCGGCGAGTACCGCACCCATACTCGCTAACCTGGCGAGTACCGGAGTACCTCGCCTGCTCCCCTTCCTCGCGGAATCGGATTCCGCCAGCTCCCTGCGAGACTTGCAGGTAGAACTGCGACCTCCTTGGTCGCTCCAGCTCCTCTCCATGCTCCTTCCCCGCTCGCCAAGGGTGAGCACCTTCTTCGATCAGAATCGGGCGATGAGGCGAGGTCGTCGTTCCTTCCGTGCGAGGTTGAAGAGCTACTCACAAGGATTCTTCTATCCGCCGCGTGAATTCCTCGAAGACTGCTAACGTCACAAACTCGCCACCACCGGCCGAGTTGCCGACAACCTCCTCATGGTCGCCTACTACCACCATCTTTTCTTTCCACTAAGCTTTCTTTCCCTGGCTACGATCCACGCTCACCGCACCAAAGTGTTGAAGCCAGGAAAATCCTAGGCTCCAAAATTTGGACCAATGCAGCCAGAGACTACTTGGCAAGCGGATCGAAGAGACGGCTTGACTGGCGGCTACGAAGAAGCTAGAAGAGCAACAAACAGGACCACATGTGCTGCGGCAGGGAGGTCCCACCACGTACCCAGAAGCTCCGAAGGGACTTCCCCTCCAAGACCAAAAAATGGTCGAGCAGGGTACAAGGAAGGCACCGACTTGGCTAGTACCGGGAGTAGCGACCAAGTGCGACATGTTCCAAAATACAAGAGCAGGGTTTCAAAAGCTCAAGTCCAGGTGCCAATCCAAGTACCCCTGGGGTCCTATTTATAGGAAAACCAAGGGGTTGTGGGTTTTATAGCCCAGCCCCTGCCCGACGACTAACGACATTGAGGCGATCTCCCCGGGCAAATGGGCGAGTATCACCTATGGTCGCGCGCCTTTTGGCGAGTATCCGGGCTACTCGCACGAGTGCACCCCTACTCGCCTAGGCCTTCTTATACTCCTGCGCTCGATAAACTCTCTGAAGGCTGCGTTCGACGAACTCGTCTACTACCGCTGGCCGACTTTCTTGATATCTCGGACTGTTGACTTCTGTGTTGACCTTTTGACTTTGACCTCTGCCTACGCGGCTTTGAAAGGGCCCACCCTCGGAGAATGAGGGTTGTACAAATGTGTGTAAATCAAATTTTGTACCTCTGTTGCTAACGCCAGACGTTATCACTAACGCTGACGGTAGCATATTTTCCTAAAAATTCTGATTTCTCGAATTATTATTTTTCTGAAAGATTATTTTACTATCATTATTTTCAAATACCTTGTATTTGTTTTTTTTTGTCTAATGTCTACAAATTAAAATCAAAAAGAAAATTTACAAAAATGATAAATATGATTTCACAATCACCACCATGATCTACTAATATCCTATGCTAAAATTCACTATAATCATATATCATAATTCATGATCCATCAAGACCTATCTTAAATCAACTATTTCTATCAACCTTAGGAATTATGAAATATATGATGGTTATTGGAATTATAGTTTCATATCTTGTTTTGTGTGTGTGATGTGCATCTTTATTGTTTGCATGTATCTTTTTATCTTTAGACCTAAGAATTAACTTAATATAAACAAAATGAAATCAAATAGAATTGTCACTACACTTTAGGTCTATGAAAATTTAAAACTCTATGTTTGAATACATGCAATTCAATTATATTTTTGTCCAAATTTTACTTAGTTTTGCACCTTGTTGTCGTAATTCATCATACTAGCATCATCACTTTCCATTGGTAGAAATGAATGTCCATGCTAGTTATATATCTTGCAATGCTAAAGAAAATTATATTACTAAAATATGAAAATCATAATTTCTTTTGTAGTTATTTGCATGAATAAAATGTATTCTAAATGGATTTAAAATCAACAATCATCGATATAATTGTAAATCCAAAACTAATCATGCAATTATACCATAGTTAATATATTTAAGGCTTACACGCTTAGTATGTCCATAATCATTAAACCTATGACATGTGTCTCACAATAGCGAGGGCGTGGGATTATGTGCATTAGAGACTTAACCTCTAAGTCATGTCTTGTCCTTAACCGGGGAGGGTTCTAGTGGGGCCTTGCGAGACACTGGGGAGAAAGAGTGCTAGGTTGAACATCATCTTTTGTATGCATATAGGATTAACACCCCAACCTACGGCATGCGTGCAGCTCCTCATGCCCATCCGTCACTTAGTACGGGGCTAGAGTGTAGTCATGTAGTTAAGGTATCTTGATCTTAGATATACTTATATTATATTCGCTGCATGAACTTTTTATTTACTTATCACTTAATTCATGCATATTTGGGGTTGTTTAATAAAAAAATGTGTCCTCTTGTGTTTGCATAATTTATATTTTTGAGCTTAAATGTTTTTGTAAAACACATGTATTTGAAAAAACTATAGTTTTATGCAAATTTGAGCAATCAAGACATCTCCAAAAATTACAAAATTTATGCATAAGACTGCTTTAAGGACACTTAATAAATATCAAAAATCAGATTTTTCAAATTCACAAAAAATCAAGTACTGTTTTCCGCGCTAGCACTAGCGTGGGTGTTTGATTTTTCTGATTTTTAAAATTTCTAAAAATCCTTAAAAATATGTTACTTTATATTTACTAAGTTGTTTTTGAATTTCTGACAT
Organism: Dactylorhiza incarnata; assembly: GCA_033032865.1. Lineage (NCBI taxonomy): Eukaryota > Viridiplantae > Streptophyta > Magnoliopsida > Asparagales > Orchidaceae > Dactylorhiza > Dactylorhiza incarnata. The sequence continues at coordinate 1,460,632 of JAWHQI010000408.1, forward strand.
TTATTATCTTTGTTTTAATTTATATTTTAAAAAATCAACTACAAAAGTTCAAATTTCAAAAATACAAAAATATGTTTTTCTTTATGTGTGTTTATTGCTTTGTGCATATATAAAAAAAAATTCAAAAAATTTATAAGAACTGATTGTTATTCATTGACATTGTCAAGGATGATTAATTATATCAATTAAAGATTAAATACAATGTTTAATTTAACTTTCAAGTTTCTTAAAAAATATTATTTTGTATTTATCATGCCTTGAATATTATCTTGTTATGTGCAATGAAATTGATTGTAGATAAATATGTGTAGAAACGCTTAGCATGCCTCTAAGTATGAGTAATGCATTATGTTTGATAATGATTCATTCACTCACTTATTTCTGATAACCTACATGTGTTTACAATCTTATTCTTACATGATTGTGTAGTGTAATAACATAAATAATTAAAATGCTTAAATAGATTACCTACACAACATTGAATTGGATATTACAATTCTTTGTCTTTCATGCACTTATTCATTAAAGAAATGTGGTTTAAAATGCTATGTTTGCAAAACAAGTGAATTCGGAGTCCTTAGTCACTAAACTAAAAAGCAAATAATCATTGACAAGGAAAACTCCACCAAGCACTACTCACCCTCCTGATAAGTCTTAATGAGCATTGTGAGGTTGAGCACCTTGGCTAAAGAATTGTAAAGTGTCTTGTAGCAAACATTTATACATCACTTCTCTTAGTACACCGGATCACAAAAAATGATAATAAGACTAAAAAGTATAAATGTGATCCTCAAGCACTACTTTGCACCCTGATAAGTCTTAATAAGCATTGTGTGTGCAGAGCACCTTGGTAGTTATACTCTTTATTCATGTGCATTAAAATATTGTGGAAGTAATAGTATTTGTGTATTTTAAGTTTGTGTTATTTCATTATATATGTCATGTGTTTTTTTTATTGATTCACTTGTATACTTTATCAAAACACTATTTTGTACACATCATTATCTTTCATAAATCTTCTACTCATGAGAATTGGATCCTAATGCTCATCTACTCAAATCTCTACAATCTTAAGTAAATGCACTAGATAACAAAGCATGATCGCTACAATGTTTATGTTTACTTGAAATGCAAATTTTATTACATTGTAGTTTGTGTATCTTTTCTTGATATTACGAAACCATGCTTACAATATTATCTTAATGGAATAGCATATCTTCAATCTTTAACTCAAACATCAACTTTTCAAATTTAAAACTCATTATCCTTTACATGATTTTATCTTCTAAAAATGATGTTTATGTTTAAGAGTGCTTATTCTTCTGCTAAGCTTACCACTTATACTCATTCATGTCTATTATTTTTAACACCATGGTTTCAACAAGTGGTATCTTAAAATAAGAATGCTTACTTTATCATTTTTGTTATGTTGCTTACTACTTTATGTTACATCATGCTTATAGTTTTTTTAACAAGTAGTATTTAACAAACTTTTGATTGCATCTTATTTTTTCTTCTCGACATAAAATATATTACTCCTTATTATACATACTCTCTCCTAAACCCTCTTTTGATTCTACCAAAAGGGGAGATTAAATTGCATAAATCTAATATTTAGGGGGAGTGCATTATAATAATATTAAACTCAAAAAAGGGGTATATTTGTAGGGGGGTAATCATATAGGAGGTGCATACACTATCATATGCTCGATCATGAAAATTCTTCAATAAGTGGTTCCTTATCTATCTTAAAAGATATACACTCATCCCTACCCACTTTTGCTAATAACAAAAGGGGAGAATAAATTGAGAAATCTAGTAAAATAGATATTTAGGAGGAGTAAACTATAAGAGAACACTTATGTAGGGGGATGACTTCATAAAGAAAAAGTATGCATTATCACAATCAATTCTATCACGCTTTTAACCTGTTATTCATGCATATCTTATAATTACCTCACTTATCTATAGACACAAATGGTTTTAAGTTCACTAATTTCTCATACAGGTATTTGTTATTATCAAAAGGGGGAGATTGTTGGAGCTTATGTTCCGCATCTCTTGGTTTGAGAATAACAAATACCGTGTTGTATTTGATCTAGTATCACTACAACAAAATCGCTTTACGACGACGTTTTTTTATGTCTTTAGTGACGATTTCAAAGCGTCGCGATAGTTTTCGTGACGTTTATAAAAACGTCACAAAATCGTCGTGATTGCCAGTTACTCTACTGCGACATTTTTTTTCAAAAACGTCATGATTGGCAATTGTTCTACCGTGACACTTTTAAAAAAAAAACGTCATAATAAGTAATTGTTCTGTCGTGACACTTTTCCAAAAAATGTCGCAAAAGATTTTTATCCTACCACAACGTTTCTTAGCCAACGTCACCAAAGCCAAAACTGTACAACAACGTTTTTTTTTTCAAAAAAAAACGTTGCAAAATATTATATTTTAAAAAAAAATGAAAAGAAATTATGATAATACTTCTCAAATAATCTAAATACTAATCAAAATTCCACTAAACATTTACTTTTTATTTTAATTTAATTTTAAACATTCGAACACAAATAAATAAAATATTCAATAACAAAGAAAAATGTGTTAAATATTCATTATTTTATTAATAAAAAAAGGGTGGGAGATTGCCCAAACCCCTCAATACAGACTAATAATACTTTCATCTCTAATTAATCTAAATACATGAAAAAAAGTATCTACAAAGAAGAAAAATCTATGAATGCACATTCTTGTACATATTTGATAGTCAACTGATGTCTTCTCCTCTCTTCTTCAGATAATATCCACTAACAATAATAGCATCAAAGAGACTAATAGCATCAAAGAGAAAATTTTGAAATACAAATATGAGAGTAATAAATTTGTCAAATTGATGGAAAAATCATACCAAGCTCAACCAGGGCTGAGTGACAGAAATGCTTCTTCAGCCTTCTCATAGGCCTTTGAAATGACTGTCTGAATGGGACCAAAGTTCACCCTAAACTTGGAAAATCGAGAATTATAATGTTACTATTATTAAAATAAATAATGTTATTTAGCCAAAGTATAGCAAATCATTGGTTGAGGAAAGAAATTAAGTTGTATGATATCCCAAGCTCCTTAAGATATTGTTAAATTGATTCTTTTGTAAGTATTGTGGTACTGTCTCCTATGTGTACATGAAAGATGACAAATAAACCATTGTATACCTCCATAACATAATTGTTCATCCCTTTAAGAAGACTAAAACCATACATTATCCTCACACAATCTTGGACACCCTTTCGTTTTTCATTATCTGAGGAAAGACAACATTTTAAGTATAAACAAATAACCAACACAATTTCAATTTCTTCCTGTCAAGTTCTTAGACAATATTTAAAGAAGGAATAATCGTGTTAGTGCAGTAGAAAGAAGATCATAATAAATAAATTTTAAGGACTCATGAGTGCTGATGTTAACGCCAACACGTAAAACATGCCAAATATCTTATAACACTTAAAGCATTTAAAGAAGATTATGGTTTGTATGAAAAAGGCACGAAATTCAACATCAAATGCATTAAGGTCATACTGGGCAACAGGTACTGCTGTGACTATGTGCGAACTTAAGAGAAACAAATTCACCATTGGTATATTAACTTAAACTGGAAAAATATGATATTCGTAGTGCAATTTAATAATTTTAATCACAAAATTATAAACAAATATAGCAATAAAATGAGCATAATCATATGATAACTAATCTGAATATTTAAATGAGCAGTATAATAAAGTATATTCAAAACAAAGATCTAAAAAACCTGAAAAAAACAAATTTAATTACCTGTCCTTGTAAGCAGAAGCCAAGTTTGCATGGGCTTCGGCCATAGTCAGCCTGATAGAAACAGCTCGTGTATAATCTTGAATAGCTTCAGTGACCCTTCCGATCTCCTTAAATGTGTTTCCCCTGTTGACGAGACCATCAGCTGCCATAGGATCTATACGAAGAACCTCATTGTAACATGTTAGAGCATCAATTAAGTTTCCCTATAAACACAAACATAATATCCATTTAAAAAATGTACACTTTGGTCACTGGAATAATAAGCATTGAATGAAACAGGTAATTATTTAAATGTAATATGAAGACACTAAAAAAATATTATTGCATAGAGATGAAGTATCTCAAAGCAGCAAAAACCTGTTGTTTATATATTACTGCCAAATTGCTGAATGGGGCAGATAATCCAGTAGTCACCGATATGGTCGCTTTGTAGAAAGTAGCAGTTGCACTTAGCATATTCCTGCATATATAATAGGGTCATTTATTACAGCTGCACTTACCAAAAACCTGCTGTTTATATATATGTAATAGGGTCATTTATTGGGACCTCTCCTCTAACTTCGCATAATTACAGGGACCTCCCATCTATCTTTCAAAATTACTAAAACCCCTCCAAGTATACATTGTTAACATACATGTATAAGAAAAAAAAACTTGCGTGATCTTCGAAGTTTTTCTTAATGTCGGTCTAAAGTGGCAACGCTATGTCACTGATTCCCCCCCCCCCCCCCCCCCCCCACACACACACACACACAAAAATAGCTCAATGCATGGCTCAATATATCGGCTTGGCCCAATATATCAAACCAAATAAATGGGGCTCATATTTTAATTTTTTTAATAAAATCATAATGTTTGTATACTTATATAAGTTATATCGGCTGCTAGCCCTAAATCTATCGTGATTTGCTAGAAGTTGTCTTCTCTTTCGCTCTGATATCGACAACAATTTCCTGATTCTCCTCTCGATTGTGGCTGTTCTCTCTGTTGTCGCCGATCTCATATTGAATTTGTGGCTTCTTCTTCAGTTCCCCCTCATCGTCTGCTTCACCTCCACATTGTCGTTCGACTAACTATGAGTTATTGAAATATTGAACCTAGTTCATAATTGAACCACCTAAATATAGCCAGGAAGAAAATCTTACTTCCATCAATAGACACATAAGAGATCTCAGAGATAAAAGCACCTGCAATTAAATTACCTGTAAGTATGTGGGTGAGCGCTTGAGTTGCTATTATGGTGAACATATTTGAAGTTGAAAAATGACCTTAGGTAAGAATGTGAAGTAGAGTAGCATTGCCAAAATAATTTATCAAATTTTATTTGGCAGGTGAAGGAGGATTAAGGTGTACTTGTGTTTTCCATTGTCAAGTTCGGAGATCTGCCTAGGAAAAAAGAAACTAAATTAAGAAGAAATTAAGAAGTGAAAAAGTATAGTAGTATAAAAGATATGACCATCAAACTAAGAAGTGAAAAAACTTCATCCTTTCACCATGCCATGATCTGCAATTTATGATGTTGATCTCAAGTACCTTATCCACAGACCATTCCATTTGGTGTATATCCATCCGACTGTTAAAGAAATAAAAAAGTAAGAGGAAATAAAGTTTGGGAAGATATATTATGTAGGTCAAAATGCATCTAACGAAGGTTTTGAAAAACATCTATCCAAAATGCATCAGAACCAAATGGTTAAATGATGAATAAAATTGGAACAAATAGGAAATTCATGTGTATCTATATAATGAGTTGATTTCTATATACCCATATCACAAATTATTTGTGAAAAGTGCAAATGTAAATGATCAAATAAAAATCTTAAAACCATTGCAGAGTTGTAAAATAGAAAGTCGGAAACAACAAATCATGCTCAGGCAGGAATGTAGCTAGAGAGAATGAAAAATGTTCAGGATTGAAGAATAATCAAATAACAACAATCTGTGGGGGAAAAGAGGCTTCAGATGGAGAATCAGTGATGTGTAACCGTGTGTGTGTGAGAGAGAGAGCAAGCCTTGAAATTAAGATCGAAAACCTCCCGGAAATCAAAAGTAGAACATAACACCGGTTAGATCGAAGAAACCTCTGCAGGTCGCCCCTCTTTGGGAAGACGATGAAATTAGGTACAGTTGGGAAATCGCAGCCCTAGCGCCATCCGAAGTCGCAAGATGGCGTCGATGCCTTTAAGTGATGAGTCGATCGTTCCAGAACAAAAAAAATAAACCATAGATGATTGATGCGCAAATCCTACACACCACTATAGATGGTGGCTAGACTGCGGCACGACACGGCAGTGTACTGATCGTTCAAGTAATATAAAACGAGGAGTAAATCCCCGAGTATCGATCTCGGAAGGAACACAGTAAGGTGGAGTTGACTATTGAGGAAGACTTGAGATTGAAGTCCTTAAGTCGGATGGATGCGAAAGCGGGGGTTTTGGATTATGGAAAATAAAGAGAAAATACTATAACTACTCTTATGCAATGCCGTTATGCAAAGCTTCGCTCGGCGGGATGGAAGACTACGTAGGCCTTGAACGCGCTACTTCGTAAGGGCGGATGGACGAGTAGGCAATCGGATCGAACTATGCAGGCCTTGAGCGCGCTGCTTCGTTAGGCAGGATGGAATACACGGGCCGCTATGCCACGCTTCGCCAGGCGGATGGAAGAGTAGGCATACGGATGAGGGTCGCAAGCACCTCTTCGACAAGCACGCCACTAGCAATTGCTAGTGCGGCACCGGACACGGTGGTGGAGTGGAAAATGGATGGCGGCGCACCTAATTCACACATATGAATAATATGATTCCATAAACATGAAATGAACATTAATAAACAAGATTCATAGTGTCATCATCTAAATATAGAGATTACAAACAAATACAACCACACAAGTAGAAGAAAGAGGCAAGAGATACGACCGAATCCGGAGTCTCGTTGTAGATTCACGGTAGGAATCGTTGGGTTGTCAATCCACGTCCTAGCTCGGTCCCAACTGCGTCCGGGGTAGAGGAGGGCTGTCACACCTCCCAATGGACCCGTCTTCTCCAGCGTTTTACAATCCGGCCACGTCCGATGCGAGGAACTCCTTCCTTGGCGATGAAATTGAGTGTAGAATCTCCTCCTTGAAGCCCTTGGATGATGGAGGAGGCCTAGGGGGCGAAAACCTGCGGAAATGGGCGGAACGGCGGAGCTGGGCGGAAAAACGGCGAGAGATCTGACCTAAATCGCGAGCAGGGCTATTTATAGGCGCTGGAATAAACAGTGCGCACGATCAGTGGCGCACGACCAGTGGTCATGCGCACTAGAATTTGGTGATCGTGCGCTCTGCCTGGGCGGAGCCTGCAAGGTCAGAAATTATAAAATACAATGTTCGCACGACCAATGACGCACGACCAGTGGTCGTGCGCACTGTCATAAGTGGTCGTGCGATAAGCCAGACAGAACTCATAAAAAAGGCGTTAAGTGCGCACGATCAGTGGCGCACGACCAGTGGTCGTGCGCACTAGAACCAGTGATCGTGCGCAGTGTTCCTGTACAGAATTGTACCGGGAACACCTGCACGACTCCTGTTCCAGCATAACCACAAATCCAGCCACTGAAAGTGGCACTTAACAGCGCATGAAAACTACTAAAGATGAAAAACATGATATAACACCAAAAACGAGCCTAGAAGTGCACATAGCATGGAATAACAAATATGAGCGAAAACATGCCTAAAGTGTAGTGCATAAACTAGGAAATCGGCCCAGATGAGTCCATAAATGTGTATATGATCAGGAATCACCACACCCCCAGACTTACCTGTTTGCGCGTCCCGAGCAAACAAATTCTAAGCGAACGAGGAAAGAAAAGTAGATGGCTTAAGATTACAATACAGAGTACCATGCGAAGTCGCATGCTCACGTGCATAAGAAAAATAGTAGAAAAGATTTCTGATTATAAAAACAGTTTATATATTTCTAAAAGAGTAAAAGCATATTACAACCACTCAAAATGGTGAACTAAGGTGAATCATCCGGTCATGCATACGGAGAAAGTAAACTAAGCGCTGAGATGAGCATTGCTCAAGATTGGGGTGCCGGACAAACTCCACCGAAATCCATCGGTGTCGGCGACCATAGGCTCACCCGTCACATTCTCTCCACGACACTAGATTGGTCCATAGCATGAGTCGGTAGGACTTTTAGGTTTTAATTGAGGCTTGGGTTACGGTGAGGTAAACAATGATAAACAAGAGGGCTTATAACAAGCAACCCAAATGAGCTTTAATATAACTACCCACGCACCAAAATCGAATGCAAGTGCACCACACCCCCAGACTTGGACTTTTGCAACATAGGTGTGTGCACCGCCTACTCCCAATACATAATTTTTCTACATGATTTTTCAATAAAACTCATTTTTCTTTTTTTTTCTCTTTTCCTTTTTTTTTCTTTCTATCTTCTTTTTCTTGTCTTTTTTTTTTCTTTCAGCAAAATTTTCAAATGAGCATATCCACAGATTCACATAATAAACACCACAATCAACGCCCCCCCACAATGTAAAAAAACTACAACTAAAGCTCAGATTTGGGTGTGCGACTAGGATTGGCGTTTAGGCTTTGGTGAGACAACAGTGGGGCTGAATCAAAGAAAGGGTAGGCACAACTGGGCTAACGAGGATAAAGCGATAGGAGTGGGCACAAAGGCTCAACCGGGCCAAAATGATGGCCTACGTCATTCTCACGCACTAGAACTATCCTATGCCAATGCTTCAAGAATCGCTTGGGGCAAGTTCTAGCCACCGAGAAAGATTCTCCTTTCTCCCGACTCAAGCAATACGAGTCTAGCGATCGTTTACACACATCCCTATGCTACCGTTTGATTCAACCGGATTCACCATTTGAGTAGAGTAAACAACATTTACACTAATAGAAAAAAATTATAAAACCATAAGTATAAAGAGAAGTCTAATCTACACAAATTTCTATGCAACCGAGCACTCGACTAGGAGCACTATTGGAGTCAACATTTTACTCTGCTACATAGTCCTAAGCCATCACCTAGACTTTCCCAAATAAGCGGGAGAATTAAATTCACAACAGAGCAGGCAAACAGATGAGTACGCGCTCAAGTGGGTGATGTGGTGTGCAATGAAGATGAACAATACTAAATAAATGAAATAGAAATACTTCTAGCTTGCAATGCAATAGTGCACGTGAGTGGGCACACAAAACTACTCTCCCCCAGACTTAAACTAAACAACCCACATAATATATGACATGAAAATCACAATAGGGCTAGGGAAAGAGAGTACCCAATGCTCAGAAATGAGCATACCAGAAGATTGGCGTGTAAGCTAAAATGAAGCTACAGCATCCGCCATCCAGAAAAGATACCTGCAGGGGTCAGCTCCGCAAAAACAAAAGAAAAAGACAAACTAAAATAAACTACGGCTAACTAAACATGATTAGAAGAAATAAAAATGCAGGAAAAGTAAGATAACTACTGGGGTTATTGTCCTCCCAGCACGACTTATTCAAATTGAAAACAGTTCTAGCTAATGGGTCTATGAAAAGAGAAGTGCACAGGTAACTGTTCTAATATGTGTGTCGGTAGCGGGTACCGATACGGCAACAGAACAGTCACGCCTCTACCCGAATATAAGTAATACCTGCTCGTCACAGGTAGAGGGAAAAGAAAGTAAGAAGAGGAGGAGGAGATATCCTCGCTCAACTCACCAAAAATATCCTTGCCTAGCAAGGAGTCGTCAACAGGGAGGCAGCAGGAGGCGAAGGCAATGAGTGGAGCTTCCTCTACGGAGGGGGAATAAACCTCCTCACATGAGAGGATGCTCTCATCATTGACTTGAGCAAAAAGCTCCAAGTCCTCCTGAAGTACCTGTGAAGATTCAACCTGCACAGACTCAGATGAAGGAAGGGGATCAAGAAATAAAGAAGACGAAGAACATAAATAAACATCAATCGGGGGAGTGATCCCGGTCTCACTCCCATCAGGTTGGGGAAGTAAAATAATGTTGGCATTGTCATCAATGCCGCAAGGTTCAGCGGGATCGACAGTGGCCCTGCCCAAGATTTGGACTTCCTCCACCGGTGTTGAGGAAAACTCCTCTTCACCTAGAAGGTTGTCCTCCTTCATAGGAATAGGCACAACACATAGATCGCCAGCCTCATCCTACGACACATCCTCAACAATGTCGTCGGAGACGAGTATAGTATGCACAATAGGGGGAGGAGTAGTGCTCGGATAAAAGTCGAGCACCGATTCCTCACAAAGAATCGAATCCACTAGAGGTGGTGGATGCACATGGATTATAGGCTCAGCAATGTCGGTGCATAGATCGGCCGCACATCCGGTGACCGTATCCATGTCATTCCCTTCAAGATGTGAAGGTGACAAAGACACATAACCGGATGTTGAAGGTGTGCCGCCAGAGTTAGGAGTTGGGACGATCCGGATATCCGGCTCGTCATTCTCATCCAATTGGCGAAGATACTCGGCACAGTCCTTCAGGACATGATCAGTGCTCTGACAAAACCGGCACTGCCTTGCGGGCTTCTTTGGCACAGCGGGAGCTGGAGCCGAAAAGAAGTACGACTGTAAAGGCTCAGCAGAGTAGCCATAAGACTTACGCGCACCATATGGAGTACCAGACGAAGTCGGTGCTCCATATGCTGGGCTATAAGAATTATGCCTACTATTCTCCGTAGGGCATTCATCACTAGAGTGGGAGGTAGCTCCACACCAACGGCAACGGAAATTAAGATGTGCCCACATAGTGCGAAGATAAAACGATTCAAATAAAAAAACACTATTGTGCGAAATACCACACCTAACAAAAATTACTAAAGCAACCTAATTAAAACAGGAAAATGGAATAAAAAGAAATAAGACAAAGAAATGCAATTTACAAATGGAAGGGCTTCTCTCTCAGGTTCTCCCTCTCCAGAAAACTCACACGACTGTGTTTCCCGGCAACGGCGCCAAAAACTTGATGCGCAAATCCTACACACCACTATAGATGGTGGATAGACTGCGGCACGACACGGCAGTGTACCGATCGTTCAAGTAATATAAAACGAGGAGTAAATCCCCGAGTATCGATCTCGGAAGGAACACAGTAAGGTGGAGTTGACTATTGAGGAGGACTTGAGATTGAAGTCCTTAAGTCGGATGGATGCGAAAGCGGGGGTTTTGGATTATGGAAAATAAAGAGAAAATACTATAACTACTCCTATGCAAAGCTTCGCTCGGCGGGATGGAAGACTACGTAGGCCTTGAACGCGCTACTTCGTAAGGGCGGATGGACGAGTAGGCAATCGGATCGAACTATGCAGGCCTTGAGCGCGCTGCTTCGTTAGGCGGGATGGAATACACGGGCCGCTATGCCACGCTTCGCCAGGCGGATGGAAGAGTAGGCATACGGATGAGGGTCGCAAGCACCTCTTCGACAAGCACGCCACTAGCAATTGCTAGTGCGGCACCGGACATGGTGGTGGAGTGGAAAATGGATGGCGGCGCACCTAATTCACACATATGAATAATATGATTCCATAAACATGAAATGAACATTAATAAACAAGATTCATAGTGTCATCATCTAAATATAGAGATTACAAACAAATACAACCACACAAGTAGAAGAAAGAGGCAAGAGATACAACCGAATCCGCAGTCTCGTTGTAGATTCACGGTAGGAATCGTTGGGTTGTCAATCCACGTCCTAGCTCGGTCCCAACTGCGTCCGGGGTAGAGGAGGGCTGTCACACCTCCCAATGGACCCGTCTTCTCCAGCGTTTTACAATCCGGCCACGTCCGATGCGAGGAACTCCTTCCTTGGCGATGAAGATGAGTGTAGAATCTCCTCCTTGAAGCCCTTGGATGATGGAGGAGGCCTAGGGGGCAAAAACCTGCGGAAATGGGCGGAACGGCGGAGCTGGGCGGAAAAACGGCGAGAGATCTGACCTAAATCGCGAGCAGGGCTATTTATAGGCGCTGGAATAAACAGTGCGCACGATCAGTGGCGCACGACCAGTGGTCGTGCGCACTAGAATTTGGTGATCGTGCGCTCTGCCTGGGCGGAGCCTGCAAGGTCAGAAATTATAAAATACAATGTTCGCACGACCAATGGCGCACGACCGGTGGTCGTGCGCACTGTCATAAGTGGTCGTGCGATAAGCCAGACAGAACTCATAAAAAAGGCGTTAAGTGCGCACGATCAGTGGCGCACGACCAGTGGTCGTGCGCACTAGAACCAGTGATCGTGCGCAGTGTTCCTGTACAGAATTGTACCGGGAACACCTGCACGACTCCTGTTCCAGCATAACCACAAATCCAGCCACTGAAAGTGGCACTTAACAACGCATGAAAACTACTAAAGATGAAAAACATGATATAACACCAAAAACGGGCCTAGAAGTGCACATAGCATGGAATAACAAATATGAGCGAAAATACGCCTAAAGTGTAGTGCATAAACTAGAAAATCGGCCCAGATGAGTCCATAAATGTGTATATGATCAGGACTCATCAATGATTACGAAGTTGACCTGCAGGGAGTTGAGGAGCTGAAGCAGCGCAAGCAGGACTTGGTAGAGGCAAGGCTACGCCGAGGAGGAAGAGGTCGAAGAGTACTCGAGGGAGGCAAGAAAACCGAAAGAGGAGGCTCTGTCGAGTATGATCTACCGAGGAGCTCCCGCGTAGGGTTATTATCGAGGAGAGGAGGAGGCTCTGCAATAGAGGTATCGGAGGAGGTAGAAGTTGGCTCTTCGCCTCCAACAGAGGTAACGTGCAAACAGAGGAGATATATGGCGTTTTTGGGAGACGGGAAAGTTGAGTTGGAGGGAAAATCTGGCTGGAAATAAAATTACCCTAAAACCAATTTTTTTTTAATTAAAGAGAAGATAGAAAGGGGGCATTTTGGGAAGGTGAATGTTACACCAAGATCACTTTTTTCTTCCTTTATATAATAAAGATTAATTATATTAACATTATTACCAAAAGACCAAAAGCCCATAGACTGAAAGTGCGTGTTGGAAAAATTGAGGGTTATTTTTGGATTTAAATGTTACACCATGGGGTGTTTGGCTTCTTGCTTATATAATAAAGATATATATATATAAATTCGTCGGTTGGACAACACGGATGACGACCTTCGACACAAGTGCAAAATATTATATAAAAAGTGGGGCTAAAATATTAGTCACGTATTAGGTAACTGATTACGGGTTAGGGGAGAAAATGAAAAGGCTAGGGCTAATTTACGGGTTAGGGGAGGAAGTGGATCACCGGTTAGGGGGGAGGAAATAAAAAATAAAAAAAAATTCTAAAAGTGGCAATGAAAGTTTTGGAGGGAAACGAATTTTTCCCTCCATAAATAATTTTATATTAAAATATTACATGAAAATTTTGGAAATGTATATTTCATTTTTACTTAAAAACATGTATTTTGTAACAAAATAATTCATTGTTATTTTTGCACCAACAAAAATAGTTGTTATTTTTGAAGGTAAACGCAAAATTCATATACATAGGAGCATTTGATATGAGGTTATGATCTGTCATCTTAGACTTTGTTTAATCGACTCGTCATTGATCTATGCAGTCATTTTCATCGTTACGCAACTCATGATACTTACAATATTAGAACATTTACCTAACGCCTCATCGATCAATGTAAACATATTCTCCATACAGAAAGAAATATCTTGGTATGATATATTGCAGGGTATTCCATAACTAGTAACATTTGACAAGATCATTGAGCTACAGGCCAAAGAATACATGGCTACATGATGTACGTATGTATGCTGACCCTAACAGTTATGTACGTTTGTGGAGACATATATAATATCCACAGTGAACACATTCATATTATATATATATATATATATATATAATTACTTGTATCATGCTTACGATCGAGATCGTCGCTATCATCAATATAACTTCACTACCATCAAAAATATCATTATATATTAGAACTTTAACAGAAGATCGTATGTTTTGATGACGCCGCGCTCACCGTCTGCCGCAGCTGTCTCCTGACCATGGGAGTGCGGATAGTCAGGTGTATGGTGATGGGTGTGCGCATAGCAAAATACCCTATCATGGCGATGCGCATAGCCAAGCGTATGATTATAGGTATGCGCATAACAAAACATGCACCCCCCATCATGAGGGTACGGTGTGTGCATAGCCAAGCATAGTAGTACGTTATGGGTGGTGCTCATAGCAATTAAATACCCCATCATGGGGGTGTGCATAGCCAAGCATATGGTTATAGCGCATAGCGAAATACCCCATCGTACATGCATGCATGGGGGTGTGCATTCATATAGTTATGTGCGCATAGCAAAATATCCGGCCATCCAGGGGTGCGCATAGCCCCAAGCGCATAATTATGGGTGCATGTGTGCATACAAACTACCCATAGCATTGGAGTACGCACATAACCAAGTGTATGATTATGGGTGTGTGCATACAGATAAGGCTGATATATATATATCATCAACTTAAACATGCATATAATGTGCGTCGTATATGTACTTCATGATGTATTTCATGCATCATGCTCACTAAGTACATGACATGATTCATGTTCAATCATTTGATAAATGATAACTATATCACTTATATCCCTTTTAACAAAAGATCTTCTGAAATGTTTGATAACAAATTTTGACAGAAAATCATATGTTTTGATGACGTTTTTTAAAAAAAATCGTCACGAAAGATAAACATGTATGCTGACATGTTTTCATGCAAAGCGTGGCTAATGCTAAATTTTTATATTAGCGACGTTTTAAAAAAAATTGTCGTTAAATGTAAATGAACGACGACGTTTTCAAAAACGTCACAATAAAAACATTACTTTAGTGACGTTTTAAAAATAATCGTCACAAGAGCTCAACACGTATGGTGACATTTTCCCTAAAAAATGTAGCAAATGCTATTTTTTTGCATTAACGACGTTTATGAAAAAAATCGTCGCTAAGTATAAAACTAACAGCGACGCTTTCAAAAACGTCGTCGTAGAGACTATATCTTGTAGTGTATTTTGAGTGTTTATAATGCGCAGGTTGTACAGGAACTAGCTACACATCCATATGAATAGGTTGCTGATTGGAAAAGTCTCTCTGGAAAGAGAGCTAACGCGAGCGGTAATTGTTAACGCCCCGCGTTAACAAGAGGAGGAATGACGTCGAGTTGAGGTCGACGTAGCTGCGTTCGACGAACGCGGAGTTCCGTTCGACAAAATCTCCTGCGCTCGACGAACTTGAGCTCGACAAGCTGCGTTCGACGAACGAGGGGTTCCGTTCGACGAAATCTTCTGCGCTCGACGAACTTGAGCTCGACAAGTTCCGTTCGACGAACTTTGCTCTCCGTTCGACGAAATTCCGCCTGAAGAAACTGCGTTCGACGAACTGGACCTGCGTTCATCGAACTGGACCTGCGTTCGACGAACTGAGCCTGCGCTCGACGACCTTGCGCCCGACAACTGCGTTCGACGAACTTGGAGTTCCGTTCGACGAAATTGCGCTCGACTTATTGCGTTCGATGAACTGAACTGCGATCGATGAATTGGAGCGTTCGACGAAGGCGCGTTCGACGAAATTGATTCCATTCGACGAAAGTATGTTCTGTCACGATCCCGGCGGTTTGCACAGTCCTGACGATTGCGGTTTTTCCGTTCGACGAAGGGTGCGTTCGACGAAGGTGCGTTCAACGAAATTTGTTTTCGTTCGACGAAATTTTGTTCAGCCACGCTCCCGAGTTTATGCACGATCTCAGCAACTGCCTCACTGCGCGTTCGACGAAATTGATTCCATTCGACGAAAGTATGTTCTGTCACGATCCCGGCGGTTTGCACAATCCTGACGGTTGCGGTTTTTTCCGTTCGACGAAGGGTGCGTTCGACGAAGGTGCGTTCGACGAAATTTGTTTTCGTTCGACGAAATTTTGTTCAGCCACGCTCCCGAGTTTATGCACGATCTCAGCAACTGCCTCACTAACGCCGAGCGGTATCCTTAACGCACGCGTTAGCTTAATTCCGAGGCTATTTTAAAGTACAGCTCCTCTCATTCCGAAAAAAAAAAGATGATTCCAGATTTTTAATACTTTGGAGAGAGTTCCGTGTATAGAAATTAAGAGATCTCCCTTGGGCTAACATGACGATCTAAAGAAGATTTTGAAGGAGAAGGTCTACAACGCATATTCCATACAAAGGACGATCGTTTCAAGAACGCCAGTGTTGCGGCTTCTCAACGCCCTCGGTAGACCGGTTTCAATTCGGTCCGTCTTAGCCCGGGCGGTCGAGTGCGCACACAGTCAGAATGTTGCAGAGAGAAAATGCTGAAAATGGTACACACAGATCTTTAGCGTGGAAAACCCTCCAAAGGGTGAAAAACCACGTGGCCGGGGCGGTGCTGGCCGAAATCCACTATGTTGTGCTGTTACAGGGCTTTCTTGGAGAATGCGAGGGCGACAGGCCGCGCCTCGTTACAATTGTGAGAGAGAGAGAGAGAGAGAACTCCGCGAGTGACAGGCCACCACTTAGGAGTTGATTGCCATTTGTGCGTCTGGCGCGGCCGCGCGCTTGCTGGGTGAGCACTTCACGGAGCGCCCTGACTTTTCTGCTCGGGTTCGGGGTGCTCGTCTTGAACGGCGTAACACTTCTTCCTCGGTAAGAGGCGTTCGCAGGAAGAACCTGTCAGTTAGTAAAAAGAGATGGCGGAGTGTAGAGAGAGAAGCTCTGAGGAGAGGAGGAAATGAAGAGAGAGAGAGAGAGTCTGGGAGAGAATGAGAGATTCCCCCCAAATGAAGACCCTTGAGGGTCTATTTATAGGCTTGGGAGGTGGAAGTTACGGTGGTTACGGTGGTTATCGCGGATAACCACCAAATGGAGGGCCGAGATCATTGGCGACGATCGAAGGGCCGCGATCGCGTGAGGCGATCGGAGGGCCGTGAGGGCCTCGGGGAGATCCGACGGTGGAGGGCGAGGGGTGGAGACGGCGGTGGCCGGCGGCGGCGGAGGCGGCCGGCGGTGGCCGGCCGGCGGCCGGCGGGTGGTGGCCGGCCGGCGGGTGGTGGCGGTCGGCCGGCGGGCGGCGCCCGGCGGGTGGTGGCCGGCGGGTGGTGGCCGGCCGGCGGGCGGTGGCGACCGGCCGGTGGTTGCGATCCCGCGCGGGGCGGTTGGGATCCCGCGCGGGGTGGTTTTGGATCGGCGCGTGGTGGTTCGGATCCTACGCGCGGGAGTGGGATCCGGTGCGCGAAGGTGGGATTCGGCGTGTGGTGATTTCGGGATCCGGCGTGCAGTAATGGGATTTGGTGTGCGTGAATGGGATCCGGTGCGCGGTGGTTACGGGTTTTCTCCATAAATAGGGGGAACCCATCATTTGCCCCCCAAATCCATTTGTTTGGAGCGCACGGAGAGCAATTGGATTTTCCCCTGCGACTTGTACCTGTGAGCGATGGCTGGAGCGAATACTGGCGCGGAGGTGGGCGGTGACGACGGCGGTGCCAAGGTGAGCATGAGGTCCAAAGATCTAACATCCAAAAAGGCGGGCGAACGGCGCGCTAGAGATGCGGCGGGTCGCGCGGAGGTGAGGGGCGGTGCGTGCGCGTGGGCGTGCGCGCGCGCTGCCGTGCGGCGACAGTGCGAGAGCGCGGGCTACCGCGCGCGCGGGCTGTCGCGCGTACTGTCGCGCGGCGACAGCGCGGGCTGTCGCGCACGCTGCCGCGCGACGCGGCAGCGCGCGCGTGCGCGCGGGCTGTCGCGCACGCTGCCGCGCGACGCGGCAGCGCGCGCGTGCGCGCGGACGGGCTGTCGCGCGCGCGCGGGCAGTCGCGCGCACTGTCGCGCGGCGACAGCGCGGGCGTGCGCGCGCGCGGGCTGTCGCGCGTACTGTCGCGCGGCGACAGCGCGGGTGTTTGCGCGAGGTGTTTTCGCGGGGTCTGCCGCGTGCTTTCGGGCGTGTTTACGGTGCCTGCCTGTGCGCGAGGCTTGTGCGATGGTTAGCCTCGTGGATGGACTCCCTTTACACTTGCCTGAGGTTTGTACTGACGCTTTTTTCCTTGTCTTTCAGGCTTCTCGGCGTGGCGGGCAAAGTCGCCCAATGCGACTGGGCTCGAGTCTTACTCTTGATCATGTTTCCATATGGAGGAGGCGCTTCAACCTGCCCCCCGAATTGGAGATTCGAATCCCAGGTCCTGAGGAGCGAGTACAGAATCCGCCTCGGGGTTGGATGACCCTTTGCGAGTCGTCACTTCGGAGTGGCTTTCGCCTCCCGGCGTGCGAGGAGTTGATCCAGATCCTGAAATTTTGCGGCGTCCCAGTGTCACAGTTTACGCCTCAGGGGATGGTGCGGATCATGGGGCTGATTGTCTTCTTCCGAGAGCATGGTGCGAAGTTCTCCTTGGGCCTTTTCAAGGAGTGGTGTGAGGTGCAAGTTGACGTCGTAGGTCGTATTGAAGTCCTTAGCAACAAGAGATGGCTGGAGTTCGAGACCCGGGTGGACCGCCGTCACGGGAATACTTTATTTGGCTATGTCAGGAACCCGGAGGGATTACCGGAGGTGTGGAACTCTTTACCAGATCGTTGTCGGCGGCTTAAAAGACGTGAGCGGGAGTTTTCTCCTGTTCTCGGATTTTCAGATGCTCGAGAGATGGGGAATATTCTGCACAGTATTTCCCTGTTCGTGGACGAGAAGCGCCTGCTTTTATGCGGGCTGTCTGCTGATGTTGTCGTGCCGCTGCTGTTTCTCTTGTTCGAGACAGAAAGAGGAAGTTGGTGTTTAAAGGTCTGGAGGAGCCAGGTCCTGCTCTTCCACTGGTACAGGATGCTCCTCAGGAGGAGGCGGCTCCTTGTGTATCTGGAGCCGATGGCGAGCCGGCTGATGAGGAGGTCGAGGTCCTGGGATCTACTGCCCCCCAGGCTTCTCCGGAGCGAGGCACAACTCGAAAGGCGCCGGAAGGGAAGAGGGTCTCTTCCTCTCTGGAGGCCATGAGCCAAGCGGTAAGCAGGATTTCTACTTCCTCTTGTGTAGCGTTATTCTGTGGTTGCGGCTCTGACTTATAACTTTTCTTTTGCAGATGGAGACTCAGGCATCGATTGCGCACGTATGGAACAATCATTATGTGAGCTTGAAGCACGGGTTTATGACCATTCAGGGTGAGCTTCGGGAGGCGAGGAGCGCTCTTGCGGAGGCGGAGAGACGGCGAGATCGCGACATCTCGCGCTTCAGGCGGATCGGTTCGGAGATGCAGGATGAGCTGGAGAGGACCAGGTCCGGACTTGGTGCGGAGAAGGCGGCGTTGGAGGAGGCCTTGCGTTCCTTAGAGGCGGCTCGTGGTGACGTAGTGTGCCGGGATGCAGAGTTGGAGCAGTGCCGAGCCGAGATAGCACGTCTTTCTTCCGTGGAGCGGGAGACCGAGCTGAAGGCGGCAGGCTTGGCCGAGTACTTGGAGTCGATTGATTACTTGCGGGACCGTTGCTTGGTTGCCGAGGAGGTCCGAGACGAGATCTGGACTCAGGAGGTGGAGCCTCATCTGGAGGATTCACGAGAGCTTGCCATTCGACAGGGAGCGTCGAAGGCTCTTCGGATGGTATCCCGGAAGCGGGGCTATGATGTTAGTGGCCTCGGATTTGACGACCTGTCAGAGGATGAGGACCATAGTCCTGATGAGGAGTGATTTCTTTAGCTGCTTGTAGCTGTGTTTGCCGGATGTGATTGTATCCCTTTTATTGTATTCGTCATACTTGTTTATCTGTTCGATCTTGTTGATCTGGTTGTTGGCATCTGCATAGTTTGATTATTTTCAAAGTCACAGATGAGTTTGCGCGGACTTGAGCTGGCAGCTTTTATAAAATAGGTGCACGGGTCTGGCCCGCGGCTTTTATAAAATAGGTGCACGGGTCTGGCCCGCGGCTTCTTTTGCACGAGTCTGGCTCGCGGCTAAAATAGGTGCACGGGTCTGGCACGCGGCTTGGCCGGTGAATAGTGTTTGTATTCGAACCGAGGGTAAACGTAAGGGGGCAGGCCCCTTACGGTGCACGAGTCTGGCTCGCGGCTTGGCTAGAAATTGCTGTTGAAGGATGAGTGTGCGGTTGCTTCGTTTCTGTATGGCACATACAAGCAATTTGTTCTGGGAGAGGCCAGAGTCCGTTGCCGGACGATCTGAACACTCTGTTCTGGGAGAGGTCAGAGTCCGTTGCGGACGATCTGAACACTCTGTTCTGGGAGAGGTCAGAGTCCGTTGCAGACGATCTGAACACTCTGTTCTGGGAGAGGCCAGAGTCCGTTGCGGACGATCTGAACACTCTGTTCTGGGAGAGGTCAGAGTCCGTTGTCGGACGATCTGGACACTCTGTTCTGGGAGAGGTCAGAGTCCGTTGCGGGCGATCTGAACACTCTGTTCTGGGAGAGGTCAGAGTCCGTTGCGGACGATCTGAACACTCTGTTCTGGGAGAGGTCGGAGTCCGTTGCAGACGATCTGAACACTATGTTCTGGGAGAGGCCAGAGTCCGTTGCGGACGATCTGAACACTCTGTTCTGGGAGAGGTCAGAGTCCGTTGTCGGACGATCTGGACACTCTGTTCTGGGAGAGGTCAGAGTCCGTTGCGGACGATCTGAACACTATGTTCTGGGAGAGGTCAGAGTCCGTTGCGGACGATCTGAACACTCTGTTCTGGGAGAGGTCAGAGTCCATTGCGGACGATCTGAACACTCTGTTCTGGGAGAGGTCAGAGTCCGTTGCGGACGATCTGAACACTCTGTTCTGGGAGAGGTCAGAGTCCGTTGCGGACGATCTGAACACTCTGTTCTGGGAGAGGTCAGAGTCCGTTGCGGACGATCTGAACACTCTGTTCTGGGAGAGGTCAGAGTCCTTTGTCGGACGATCTGGACACTCTGTTCTGGGAGAGGTCAGAGTCCGTTGCGGATGATCTGAACACTCTGTTCTGGGAGAGGTCAGAGTCCGTTGCGGACGATCTGAACACTCTGTTCTGGGAGAGGTCAGAGTCCTTTGTCGGACGATCTGGACACTCTGTTCTGGGAGAGGTCAGAGTCCGTTGCGGACGATCTGAACACTCTGTTCTGGGAGAGGTCAGAGTCCGTTGCGGACGATCTGAACACTCTGTTCTGGGAGAGGTCAGAGTCCGTTGCGGACGATCTGAACACTCTGTTCTGGGAGAGGTCAGAGTCCTTTGTCGGACGATCTGAACACTCTGTTCTGGGAGAAATAGTACAATTGAAAATGACGCTTTTGGTTTGGGCGCATGATAAAAAGTGATAGATAGAATGATACTTGTTTGTTACATAGATGCTGAAAATATGAGATACAGGTAAATACGTCGGGTGCCCTGGACGTTCCATGGGCAGTGAACGGGCCATTCTTTGGGATGGTCGCTCCGGGATTTCCCCCCTGCTGGGTCATTCTTGACATGTTGGTTCAGGGCCCTTAGTTTGGAGAAATTTTTCGAGGAGTCCCAGACGAACGAATCGTTCAATTTCTGATTTTAGTCGCGAACAATCTTCTGTTTTGTGCCCGTGACCTCGATGGTAGTCGCAGTATTTGGATTGGTCTCCGGAATTTGGTGCAAGAGCCATAGGCCTCTGCAGAGATGGATGATCGCAGATGGCAAGGAGGACGTTAGTCCTGGTTGTGTTCAGGGGAGTGTAGTCTTGATGATGGCGAGAACCTTGGTCTCGGCTGGGGGTGTTGTGTTGTTTATTGTTTTTATCGGGGACCGTCTGCGGCGACGACTCCTCTCTCTTCCTCTTGGATCTCCCCTCGAACTGCTGGCGGTGCGCTTCAATCGCCTCATCAGCTGCAATCTGAGCTTCAACTCGGTGGACGAGGTCTGGGTAGCTAGACACAGTTTCTCTCATCAGTGCGGAGTAGAAGCCACCGGGGCGGAGCCCTCCAAGGAAGACACCGCGCAGAAGCTCGGGGTCGACCCCTGGGATTTGTCGCGCCTCAGTGGTGAAGCGACGGAAAAAATCTTTAAGGGCCTCTCCCTCGTTCTGGCGGATCCCCGAAAGATGAGAGGGATCCCGGACGATTCTTCGGTTGGCCACGAACTGATCTGTGAACAATCGGGTTAGCTCGGTGAAGTTGTTGATGGATCCTTCTCGCAGGGAGTGAAACCAGGTGCGAGCTTGCCCCTTGAGCGTTGCCGGGAACACTTGACAGAGGAGCTGATCGGCAGCGTTGTAGATCCTCATGATGGTGGTGAAATGATTGATGTGCTCCAGCGGGTCCTCCGTTCCATCAAAGGACTCGATGCTAGGAAGCTTGAAGCCGTGCGGAACCGGATGGGCTAGGAGTTGCTGCGCCAAGGGGGAGCCGTGATGTAGAGGACGGCGGGCGAAGATGCCCCGGCGTCCGACTTGTCCGTATTCTTCAGCAATCACATCGCGGATCTCCTCGCGAGTGGGCCCTCTCACGGCTTGGTCGACCCCTGCTCCTGGCTGACGGCGCGGGGGCTCTCCCCTTGCGTCTCTGGCAGGACGGGCTGGATGCGCAGAGCTGGCTGCATCTGAGTATTCTTCTTCGTACATCTCTTCCTCCTGAGCGGCCTCCCTTAAGGGAGCGTGATTAGGGACCAAGGGAGGGGGGATGACCGGAGCGGCTGGTGGAGCAGGGGCTTCCAGGTTTCTGAGAAGAGTCAGCATTTCAGTTTGCTGCTCTTCCATCTGACGCATGCGTCCTTCTAGCGCGACAACAGGCGCTAAAGGGACTTCTTCGACGGGAGGCGCGTTGATGAGTGAGTGAGATGGAGCGGGCTCAACGCGCCCTTCAGGAATGGAGCCATTAGTGGTGCGAGCACTCCTTCTGGCCATTGTTGTTGGTCACGAGTATTGCCGCGAGGCAAATACTGTCTTCGGAGAACTTTTGCAGAGTTTGGGGAACACCTTTCCCACAGACGGCGCCAAACTGTTGCGGCTTCTCAACGCCCTCGGTAGACCGGTTTCAATTCGGTCCGTCTTAGCCCGGGCGGTCGAGTGCGCACACAGTCAGAATGTTGCAGAGAGAAAATGCTGAAAATGGTACACACAGATCTTTAGCGTGGAAAACCCTCCAAAGGGTGAAAAACCACGTGGCCGGGGCGGTGCTGGCCGAAATCCACTATGTTGTGCTGTTACAGGGCTTTCTTGGAGAATGCGAGGGCGACAGGCCGCGCCTCGTTACAATTGTGAGAGAGAGTGAGAGAGAACTCCGCGGGTGACAGGGCACCACTTAGGAGTTGATTGCCTTGCTGTGCGTCTGGTGCGGCCGCGCGCTTGCTGGGTGAGCACTTCACGGAGCGCCCTGACTTTTCTGCTCGGGTTCGGGGTGCTCGTCTTGAACGGCGTAACACTTCTTCCTCGGTAAGAGGCGTTCGCAGGAAGAACCTGTCAGTTAGTAAAAAGAGATGGCGGAGTGTAGAGAGAGAAGCTCTGAGGAGAGGAGGAAATGAAGAGAGAGAGTCTGGGAGAGAATGAGAGATTCCCCCCAAATGAAGACCCTTGAGAGTCTATTTATAGGCTTGGGAGGTGGAAGTTACGGTGGTTACGGTGGTTATCGCGGATAACCACCAAATGGAGGGCTGAGATCGTTGGCGACGATCGAAGGGTCGCGATCGCGTGAGGCGATCGGAGGGCCGTGAGGGCCTCGGGGAGATCCGACGGTGGAGGGAGAGGGGTGGCGACGGCGGCGGCCGGCCAAGGGTGGCCGGCGGCGGCGGAGGCGGCCGGCCGGCGGTGGCCGGCCAGCGGGTGGTGGCCGGCCGGCGGGCGGCGGCCGGCGGGTGGTGGCCGGCCGGCGGGCGGTGGCGGCCGGCCGGCGGGTGGCGGCCGGCCGGGCGGCCGGCCGGCCGGCCGGCGGTTGGCGGCGGCCGGCCGGTGGTGGCCGGCCGGCGGGAGGCGGCGGCCGGCCGGTGGTGGCCGGCCGGCGGGCGGCGGCGGCCGGCCGGTGGTGGCCGGCCGGCCGGTGGTGGCCGGCCGGCGGGCGGCGGCGGCCGGCCGGTGGTGGCCGGCCGGCGGGCGGCGGCGGCCGGCCGGCGGGCGGTGACCGGCCGGCGGCGGTCGGCCGGTGGTTGGCGGTGGTTGGCGGCGGCCGGCCGGTGATGGCCGGCCGGCGGGCGGCGGCCGTCCGATGGTGGCCGGCCGGCGGGCGGTGGCGACCGGCCGGTGGTTGCGATCCCGCGCGGGGCGGTTGGGATCCCGCGCGGGGTGGTTTTGGATCGGCGCGTGGTGGTTCGGATCCTACGCGCGGGAGTGGGATCCGGTGCGCGAAGGTGGGATTTGGCGTGTGGTGGTTTCGGGATCCGGCGTGCAGTAATGGGATTTGGTGTGCGTGAATGGGATCCGGTGCGCGGTGGTTACGGGTTGTCTCCATAAATAGGGGGAACCCATCAGCCAGCATCTACATCGACTTCGTCTTCACCTTCAGAATTTTTTGGGGAGTTTCTCTTTACTTATCTTGTAATCTTTTATTTTTCCTTTTGTATTTTGTGTGGAGAAATCGTTCGGTGAGAACGTCGGATTCCAGGAAGGATTCCATGGGTAAATTCGTCTTGTGTTGGCGACTAGGTTCTTGTGAGGCTTAGGGGGTAATTCGCCGCCTTGTGCGTGACGACTAGGTCGAGGGTAGATCTAGGGGGTGGCTAGAGGTCTTATCTGGGGATAGATATGCTATAGCCAATCGGTCCTTGGGAGAAGGACCGGTGAAACAACAAAAAGTGTTTTTACATATTTTCGCCTTGATTTCTAGCGTTATAGAAATTAAACATTTGTGTATTCAATTTATTATGAAATAAAATCATGTCTTTTAATGTTCCATTTAATTGATTTTATTTCCTCTTTAAGAATGTTTTAATTTCTATTTTCAACAAAGTATTAAAATTAACATTTGTATAATTATCTTTGAAATACAATGATTATTTTCATTATCTATGATTTTCTGGAATTGTATTTCATTTAAGATTTCTAAGTAAAATCACTGTGGCCATCTTTTTGTTCTGAGGAATATTCTCTGGAGAGCTAACGCCTCGCGTTAGGACTTAACGTCAGGCGTTAGCAACAGTCAACAAAAAGTTTTGTTTCAATTATTTAAAAAAGAATCTTCATTACAATCCTATCTGGAATATTAAAATATATTTTTCTATAAAATATTCTGAAACTTCAGTCTCAAACTCTGATAAATTTAATTAAGATCTAAATTCCATAAAACCCTTATTCACCCCCCCCCCCCTCTAAGGGCGCCGTAAGATCCAACACCCCCCCCCCTAGGGTGCGGCCGAGCCACTCTCCCCCGTAACGAGGTTAGGGTGAATCCCCCCTCTTTTGACTTGCCGCCCGCTCTTCGGGTTTCGGATTCCACCAAGAATGCTTCCCTGCGCGCCCAGAACGTTTCCCCGTTCGTTACGCGCTCAGAACACTTCTGAGCGCGCTCAGAGCACTTTCACATTTCGGGCACGCTCACTTTTTGTCTTTCTAATTTCTCAGATTGCAGGAACGGCTTGTCGCCTTTTTCGCCTTCAATAAAGTTGCCCGAACTGCCCGAGGGACGAGACGGTCATTTACGAAAAATTGTGATCCGTGTGCTCCGAACCAGAAAATGTGATTTGTCCGTCAGGTGGTTACGGTGGTTATAACGGCGAAATTACCGAGCTACCCCGGCCAAAGCTATAAAAGGATACCAGAGCCTTCATTTGAGGGGACCTTGCATTCTGGACCCGGGAGAGCTCCTTTGAAGATTTCCACGGAATTCTCCTTCGGCGCTTGAAAATCTCCTTCGTGGACTTGAAGATTTCATTTCTCCCGAAAGGCGACTCAGCACTCTCACTTTCGTTCTCCCGAAAGGCGACTCAGCACTCTCACTTACGTTCTCCCGAAAGGCGACTCAGCATTCTCACTTTTATTCTCCACCATTCTCAGAAGGAAAAAAGACTTAGTTTTCTGAGAGGTGGTCTGTCACCTCCAGAACTCTCTCTCTCTCTCTCTCTCTCTCTCTCTCTCTCTCTCTCTCTCTCTATTATTGTAACGAGCGGCGGCCTGTCGCGCTCGATTTCTAAGTACCCAACTGTAAACTCTCAGAAGATAGTGAATTTAGTCGGCACAGCTCCGGCCGCGTGATTTTTTACCTTTTCTGGGTTTTCCACGTTAAAAAGTCTCAGTGTACTCAACGAATCTCTAGCTAATTGACTGTTTGCGCGCTCGGTTCGCTTCCGAGCTAAGGTGGTTCAATTCGTCCGGTCTACCAAAGCACTCGAGCGACCCGCAACAATACATACATCTCTATACATGTATTTATAAGTTCAAAATTCTTTTATTTTAGAGATAAGGGAGATATATGTCGTCTTCCCTATCAAGAATTATATGTTTCAAGAGGTTTTACGTCTTTAATTTAAAAAAAAATTGATAATACACGTGGAAATGTAGGAGGACTTTCAATAGAACCATTAAATTTTGGAGATTTTTTTGGAGAATGATATGTTATATGCTTTTTGGAGTTATTTACAATTTTTGAGAAATTTGGTATTATTTGAAGAGTGATATAGACTTTTACTCAATTTTTTCACCTATAAAATGCTCTTTTTAGTTTTTATGATGTTTAATTTTGGGTGCACACGATGTTTGGTTGTAAATAAATTTTTTTTGTGTACACATAAAATTTGAGTGCGCATAGTCAAATTTGATGTGCACATAATATTGCTCTTCTTAAAAGCGAGATATATTTCATGCTGATCAGACGGGTTCACTATTCCCATCCTTTTATATTTTCTTTTTAATCAAAAATTCTTCACCACTAGATCAAGTGAAAATACATCTACACCACAAATTGGATACTATCAATTTCACCCGAATTAAGAGAATCCGGACCCATACATTGCGCGGTTGTGCATCTTTAGCCATTACATTTTTTAATTAAATATATTAAATGACCGGGCTTGCTTTACAATCAAATTTTATCCGGCAGCGGCGCCGCCATGCACCCTGCCGTCGTTCTTGGCAAGCGCGAGATACTTATCTCTCCTCGTCAACGCGGTGCACTCAAACCCCAAATCGTCCGCGAGCTCGCCCTGGATCCTGTTCGCAACCTCCGCCGCCGTCCACCCTCCGGCGACGGTCATCTCCTTCGGAACTCGGCCGAGAAAACTAACCCGGTAGCCCGGCCTCGGGTTCATAAAGAAAAAAAACGGGTCCAACGACTTCCTCCCGGTGGCGGTTGTCGCGTAAAACATGGAGCTCTCCGCGTTAATTGCCACCGGCTCAATATCAACCGCGAGCTCCGCAAAGAGCGGACTGAACCGGAGCAGATACGGTTCGCGGCAGGTGGTTCCTTCGGGGCAGACGGCGAGGTCCCCGGCGGAGAGTAAGCGGCGCATGGTGTCGGCATCTCGACGGCGGTCACGTGAAAGGCGGACGGTGGGGATTGGGGAGATGGATTCGGTGAACCGGCTGAGGCTGTATGTGACGACGGGGATGGGACGGGAAAGTGCGTGCCTGAGAAATATGGGGTCGAGTAGAGTTCTGTGGGTGCAGACGAAGAGGACGCCGGCGCCAGCTCGGCCGTCTTTGGCCGGAGTCTGAGAGGAGAGGCGGACGCGGAAGTGGACGCCGAGCGCGGCGCCGATTACAAGCGAGAGGTGGTAGGGAAGGAGGACGCCGATGAGGATCCGGACGACGGAGAGGAGCAAGGAGAAGGGCAGCCAGAGGAGGAGGGAAAGGGAGGCGGCGGGGGTGGGGAGGAAGGCGAGGCGGCCGTCGTGGAAGATCAGGGGTTTCGGGTACTTTTTTCTAGGCTGGTTGGCGGTTGAAGTGTATTTGCTGTCGGCGCCGGCGGCTGCAGAATTCTTACCGGCGTTGTTGTCGGAGTTCAGGATGTAAACTTCCTGGTAGTGAGGCAAAATAAAATATTAATTTAGTATGTCACGAGTTGGACCGCGAGGTGCATAGAAAAAAAATAGTCGGCCCGGCACCGGCTGGGCCGGGTTTTTTGGCTGCTATGCCCAGTCCAGACTATTCTCAAATTTGCCCCTACCCGTAGTATTCTTTGGGAAGCATGCATATATTATATTATTATTTTAACTAAAATAAATATACATGTAAGAAATCAAATATATAAATATTACATATATGCAAACTACAATGAAGCTTCTTATTTTGTGGTGATATTTACTATTACTAATATAAGTTAAAGGTTTTTGAAAATGATTTTAAATCATGACAAAATATTTAATTATAAAATATAATAATAAAACATAATAAACAAATATTTTTAAATATTATGAGATTGTGACTTGGAATACTCTTACATCCTATATTTCTTGTTGATAATATAATAAAATATAAATAGTTATTTTAAGAGGTACTAAATTAATATCACCTTTAAAAAATTCTTTTCTATAAATTTTATTTATTTTGCTTAAAATTTTTTTATCACGTATCATAACAGCTGTCTTGCCAAAGATGCATTCTATGATGATGGTGTTTTTGTCTAAACTCATAACAACGTCGCTCCTAACGGAGTCTTAGATTAATTTACGATAATAAGTGGAATAAAATATAACAATTAAAAATATACTTTAATAACTATATTTCAAAATAAAAAATTATTTACCCAATTTTATCGTATTCAAAATATACATATAAGATATAATAATTTATCATGTAAAGAACCAATTATATATTTTGCTAATTTACAATCTAGAAGAATATTTTAAAAATTCTGTAGTAATTAATTACATAAGTTTTTGTAAAGTAATTATCAAGATCATAAAACGTCATTGCATTTAAAATGACATAAGTATTTCAGATTAATTACATGATAAATTAATATAAATAAAAATAAGTATTTCAGATTAATGACATAAGTACTTAATTACATAAGTATTTCAGATTGATAAAATATTTTATAATTAATATAAATAAAAATAATTAGTAAATATTAATTTGTATTTCCATTTAAACTTTATATAATAAATCTTTTAAAAATAATCTTATTTGATTATCGAGTTTGGACTTTAGAGAATATATTAATATTTTCCTACTTGTCATGAAAACTTACGTACCTTCGAGTAGGGGTTGACCAACAGCTGGTCGGCAACGCTGTACAGATTCACGAGCCCCATATCCGCTTTCTCACCCTCCGCAAACCGACTCTTCACCGCCGCCAACCTCTCCGCCGCCGTGCCACCGCCGCTAAACCGTCCGGTGAAGTATCTCCCTCCGACCACCTCCAACTCAGGACCCAACACCTCGCTCGCACCAAAACACTCCTTCACAAACCTCTTCACCATCACCGTCGGCATGCTACTGACCACCACCCTCCTCCCCGCCGCCGCCGCCGCGTCGTAACACAGCCGGTCAATCTCATCCGTATAAATCTTCGGCAGAACAGCCCTCTTCACAATATCCATATCCCCGCACTTCATCCCGCAGAAGGTGACGAACACCATAACCCTTAAAGCCAAGTCACTGTTCACCCCCAGCAGCAGAACTAATGGGTAAACGAGAAGAAGAAACATGGCTCTCGCCGGACCGCCGCCTTCGAAGGCGGCCGCCATGAAGAAGGGGTAGACGGAGTTCGATCTCAGTAAAGAGACGTGGAAGTTAAACAGCATGGAGTAGCCTTTTCTTCCTTTGGGGAGTCGCTCGGCGGCGGCCGGTGAAGAGATTGAGGGGAGTTGGTGAGGGGATAATGTTGACGGCGGCCATGGATTTGTATGGAGGAAGAAGAAGAAGAAGTTTCTTATCTTCCTCGCGGCCCTATGAAAGGAGAACAGCCACTGAGATGCTGTTTTGAGAACAGACAAGGGGAGTACCATTGCTGGATCTGGCTTTGATGAGAAGGAACGTAGGAGTCTTAGGATCGGAGGGAATGAATGGGATATATATAGACACACACGCGCGAGTGAGAGATATGGGGGCTCGGCTCCTGCTGTCAACCGTGATATATAGTACCCGATCGTGACAGTGCACAGGTGCTTGCCACATTACACCGACCATGACATTTCTTCGGGGAGATGACGTTCTTGCCGCTCGCAAACTCTCGAGTGTTATACTTCGCACGTGACTCATTTTTTCCAGATGCATGGATTTGCAAGCAGCGAGGAGAGCATATTTTTTATTATAGCTAGGTACACGACTTTGCATATATGAGAGCACATTTTTTTAAATAAAATAAATTTTTGAAAATTTTATAATAATGAGAGATAAAATTAAAAAGTTGAATATATTTGTCAAAGAATATTTTTCCCTAATATATATATATATATAAACAGTTAAATTAGGTGTGAATCACTAGTAGTATTTAATGAATGCTATAACTATACCTGAAATGACTCTTTTTTATATGTATACTGCCTTATTCAAGGTTATTTCATGGGTAATACATACAGTATTTGGTTAATATATATCAGGAGTACTTGGTTGGTTTATTGAAGTTCTAAATATTCTATAAAGGCATAGAGCTAATTTGTATGTGACACTCATAAATGTTTATTGTTGTAACACTCATAAATGTTTTTTTTTCCCAGACCATATATAGTTGGACAAGGTAAAGAATTAATATTTTATAGACAATAAATAAACGTATTAAATTGCGGTGACGATAATTTTAAAGAATTCGACGTGACTGCTTATCGTCACATGCATATTACAATTAAATGTTAAAAAAACAATAAATAAATGAAGTGTATATATTAAATATATAATGTATATAGACATGCACCACATAACACATGCATGCGTATATAAATGTGAATAAATATTTTGGAGGTGTAAATATAAATTTTGTCGCATATGCACTGTGGCTCGGAGAATTGAAGGAAGGAAGTTGGGTTGGTGGGGTTTTGGAATGAGGTAGCCGCACTCTTTTTGCATGATTTATTAGGCGAATTTTAGAAATACTTTTAGGAAAAATGTTCAACATGAAAGTTGTAAATCTACACCTTTCATAAAAATGCATGTACAAGGAGTAATTTCAAAAATTCGTTATAGTTACGCATATATTTCAATCAGGGCGACAATACATCTTGTGCGTACATTTTTAGGAAAAGTGTTCAACACAAAAGTTGTAGATCTCGATGAAAACTACAACTTTCGTGTTGATCATTTTTCCTAAAAATGCACGCACAAGACGTATATTCAAAAAATGTGTAATAACTAATACAAAAAAGTACGGATAATCAAAACTATAGTGCGGATAACAATCACCTTTTTTTTTTATCAACTTCTTCCTTGAATGATGTCAGTCAGCTACCTGCATCAACAGAAAAATGGTGGTGCGAACTGCCCAAATTCATTGTTCTTCATAATGGCTGAAGCTAGGTGGCGTTTGTGAAATGACATATATGCCCCCCTCATGGTTTTGTATTGCATTGTTAAAGCCATCAAACTTTGGAGAAATTTTTAGGTGCGTCGTGCGGGAACAAATAGAGTCGTACTGTGAAAATATACGGTCAGATTTGTATAATAAGGTGATATTGATTAATGACTATATTAGAACAATCATGGGCGAAAAATCGCGCTAGCGGAAATAAACGGGGAGATCAGAGGTTTCGCACCCTACGTAATCTTATGTGTGTTGCTCGCACCAACAATTTAGGCTCTGTATGGTTAGTCTGTTGCTGATAAAAAGCTGCTGATAGAAAATAGAGTTTGAGAAAAATGTTGTGTCTGAAAAAACAAAGTTATGTTAAAAAACTGTTTTAAGTGAAAAATTTGTAAACAGAGTTTTGAAAAAGTTGTTTATGAATAAAATGAAGTTTTTGATCAATTTTTTTTCTTCATAAAATAATAACCAACAATATACACATATACATAAATACATATATACATAAATAATACGACAACCAACACAAAAATACATCATATGCCTCGATTCAATCTCATTAGGTGACTGCCAATATACATGATACTTAGAATTTATTCATGCTTTTATAATCATCCAAAAATCAGCGTGTAAAAAAGGGTAAAGCACATTAGTTATGAGCATACATATTACATGTAAATCATTCCTTTTACATATCACCCCCATTCAAAACTGTCGTTTCATTAGTTTCTTATAATCTTCCATACAAAATCAAATTGATCTGATTATAAAATTTTCTCATTGGAGTTTTATTATCGTGTAGATAAATGTAAGAAAGGTCTTGCTAGGTATTGAATATAATTAACTATGAAAATGGAGGAGCAAACAACAGAAAGGCCAAAAAATAGAGATTGGAAGAGAAGAGAGGAATTTCACATTCTTTATTATCAGAAGCACGGTCTCATCCATCGACGGGAGCGGTAAATCGAGATCGGGAGCATTTATTTGCAAAATAGTGCCATCGACGACAGCGAGCAGGCCGTCGAAAACGAGATCGGGAGGAGAAGATCAGGTAGGGTTTCACGCGAGGGCTATCAAGAGGGACGAGACGCGTAAGCGGCGGTGGGACTGGAGATTCGATCCATGGTTGGAGATTAGCCTATGTTTAGTTGGTTTGATTTTTCAAACCCACATGATTCACATTTCTCACCTACCGGCCGTCAATGAAGACTTTTCCTCTAGCCGTTCATGTGCTTTGAATGGGTGCATGCATGAGAAGCTTCTAAGAAAGAAGCCACAACATGTGTTTCATGCCTCATTGTTATTGAATTTTGGCTCTATAAAAGGAGAGAAAAGCAAAGCTATGTGGACACACCAAAAGGCAAACCAAAGAGTGGTAAAGCCTTGAAGAGGAGAGTGGAAGTGTACGGCCGAAGGCGACGGTGGGCGTCGACATTCGATAACGGGCTGCATCGGCAACGCTCAACGAAAACATGCGGGTAGCGGCAATGCGTCAGATTCGCAGGCTGCGGCAAGGTGCGCGGTGCTGGATGGTTGCATGCTCTTAGGCGATGGCAGTTGTGCACACGTGGCGACGTTGACGGGCTGCATGTTCGCGGCAAGGTCAAGTCCTGACTTGGATCTTTTCTCGGTGGTGGCGACGGCGGTTGGTCGTCCGACGACGACAAAGGTTCGTTCTAATACGAATCTTGTGCGTCCATTTCACAGATTGCAGTAAGTTCATATTACTATTGTGGATTTTCATAGTCCGTATTCAGATGTATATTTTCGGACTTGTATCTCTTAATTTGAGTACTTATTTATTTTGTTGTGCTAATAAAATTGTGTGAAGTACGCATTTTCTTATGACTCTGTATTTAGTTATTCTTTGGGATTTCGCTTCCGCGATAGGAAATCCCAACAAGTGTTATCAGAGGCAAGTTCTGTAGGCGACTAATTGGATATTTGAGGAAAGATTTGACTACGGTGGTGAACGACTAGGTCCTCTAGCTCCTCATCCTTTCAAATTTGACCTTGAATTAATCAGGTCTCCTAGTCTTACCGGAGGGCAACTATGGCAGGGAAGAATGCGACTTTAGCTTGGTACTCGATGAGGAAGTTCGATGGCAGTGGAAATTTTAGTCTGTGACAGATACGCGTCAAAGATATGCTACTTGAGCAAGGGATGATGCATGTTTTGTGGGGATGAGAAATATTGGTTGTTGAAGTGAAGGATGAGGTCGGAGTGGATTGACTTGGATGAGCGTGTCACTAGCGTCATCAGGATGTACGTTGACGACAATGTGCTCTTTAACATTGACGTTGAGGATTCTGCAATCAAGCTTTGGGATAAGCTTGAAAGATTGTATCTGGCAAAGTCGTTGACCACAAGGTTGTTGTGTGAAACAACGATTGTATGAGCTGAAGATGAAGGAGGCTGGCATCCTGCAGGAGCACTTTAATGTGTTCAACGGCCTTCTAAATCAATTGCATGTGGTTGGTGTGAAGGTGGAGGAAGAAGATAAGGCTCTATTACTTCTTACCTCGCTCCCGCCGTTCTTTAAACACATGGTGACCACGCTCCTGTATGGGAAGGATATAGTGGGGCTAAAGAAGGTCACATCAGCATTACTGTCCAGTCAGATGCTGAAGGACCCCACTCCTGCGGGTGAGCATATTTTGGCGGTAGATGGACGAGGGAGAGCATTCAACAGGAGATCGAGTGGTGCACGGGCTCGGTCGGCATCAAAGAAGGAAGTTATTTGTCGTCATTGTAGATAGAGCGGTCACATCAGGAGAAATTGTTGGCAACGTGCGTAGAGTTCTGGAGACGTCCAGGATGCGGGTGTGGTGACGCTAGACCTGGGAGTGGAGAGTGATGATCTTTATACCATCACTAAGAGTCATGTCGACTATGATAGTCGATGGATATTAGATTCTGGTGCATCGCAACACATGCTCGGATGCATCGATTTTCAGTTCTCTGGAGGTGACGACTAGGTCGGTCTATTTGGGTGACGACTAGGGTTGTGAGGTTACAGGCATTGGGATGGTGGACATACTGATGCATGATTGGGTGGTGCGCAGGCTTGAGAGAGTACACCTCGTGCACAAGCTGTGTAAGAAACTGATATCGTTGAGCAATTTGGACTATGGTGACTGCAGTTTTACGGCAAGAAAAGGAGTTTTGACGGTGACACGTGCGTGTGCCGTACTCATGAAGGATGTGAAGTTAATTCGGAGTTTGTACCGAATGATGGGGACCACAGTGCGAGGTGGTACTCCCATAATTTCTGCGGGTGACATGGTGGATGGTCGTGGTGGTGCAGTGGATTACCCTTCTGTTACTCTGATTCGGCGAGTCAGTTTTTGCAATCCGGGTGTGTTGACATCCCACGGGTGAACCAAAGCAGATATGAAGTTCAACTTGTGATAAGTCGGCTGACTCCTCAGGCATGAGGTGGTGCTTCGTGCAGATTGGTGCTTTGTGCAGACTAGTACTGCTTCGTACAGTTGATACTTTGTGCAAATGATGCTTCATGCAAAATGCGATGCTTTGAAATTCAAACCAAGGTGGTGATTGTTGAGTTAGTTTGATTTTTCAAACCTACATGATTCACATTTCTCACCTACCGGCTACCAATTAAGACTTTTCCTCTAGCCTTCCATATACTTTGAATGGTGCATGCATGAGAAGCTTCTAGGAAAGAGGTCACAACATGTGTTTCATGCCTCATTGTTATTGAATTTTGGCTCTATAAAGTAGAGGGAAGCAAAGCTATGTTGACACACCCAAAGTCAAAGAAAAGAGAGGTAAAACTTTGAAGAGGAGAGTGGTAATGTACGGCCGAAGGCGACGGTGGGCGTTGACATCCGATTACGGGCTGCATCGGCAACGCGCAGCGAAAGCGTGCGGGTAGCAGCAATGCGTCAAATTCGCGGGTTGCAGCAAGGTGTGTGGTGCTCGATGGTTGCATGCTCTTAGGCGGTGGTGGTTGTGTACAAGTGGCGCTGTTGAGGGGTTGCGCGTTCGCGGCAAGGTCAAGTCCTGACTTGGATCTCTTCTCGGTGGTGGTGGCGGCGGTTGGTCGTCCGACGACAACGAAAGTTCGTTCTGGTACGAATCTTGTGCGCCCAGTTTACAAATTGCAGTTAAGTTCATATTACTCATGTGGATTTTCGCAGTCCATTTTTCTGTAGTATACTTTCGGACTTCTATCTCTTAATTTGAGTACTTATTTATTTTATTGTGCTAATAAAATTGTGTGAATTATGTTTTTTCCTGTGACTCTGTATTTAGTTGTTCCTGGAGATTGCGCTTCCATACCAGAAATCCCAACAGCCTATATCTGCGGTTTTGAGTAAACGCCGATTCACAACTTTTCATTACCAAACCATGCGTTTGCAGCAAACGATGTTTTGAGGCTGCCGCACCGGTACTCCTCATCAGCTCAAACAACCACGACCTTAGTCTCAAACTTGGGCTTGGTTGGCGATATGGCCAGTGTTTCGATGTTTATAAATGTAGGCCGATGTGATGCGGGTTTAATAAAATAATGTTTTCGACTTTTTCTGCACGTTTGCAATCCATATATACCTTCTCCCTAAAGCAGTCATAACCCCTTAATTGGAAGATTTTCTTGAAGTTATGATGTTTCTCGGTTTTTTTTTGCTCCGATGAGTTTGGTTAAAATGTGTTTTGCATGACAGAAATTATGACCGCTACTAAGAAATTTTTTACTTTTGAACATAAAAATAGATGAAGTCCCTTAAGGGAGATCTGGCGTTAGCGAATGACGGTTTGAAATTAACGGTTGCGTTCATAACCGCCGCCACCAGTGTGCCAAACGGATTCTTAGTCTCCGGGAGCAGCACGTGGCCCAACGCCCGAGCAGGCCCTAAAATGCCCATCCTTTTAAAAAAATTTTAATCTCAATAAATCTCCACCCCTAGATATAGGTTAAAGTATTTTGGTCCATTCGATGATGAAATGGCGTCAGAAATGGAGAGGATCCGGATCCCCAATATCTGCCCTAAATTAACTCGAATCGGTGGCACCGAAACAGAACCTAGGAATGTGAGGCATTAATTCATTTAATCATAAAGTAAGATATACAGTCTTATCTTTGGTCATAAAGATTTGCAATTTGCATGCGGCCATGAACATGGGCACGCTGAGCACGATTTTCTTTTTTTATATATGTATAAGATAATACTAGTGACAGGCCACCGCGGTGACATGCTGTGCGTGGGCGGCGACATGCATGTGATGGTGATGGTGGCGGCGATATGGGGCGGGGATCATGCTGCAGGGGCGGCGACATGCGGCGGGTGCTGCGACATGCGACGGGGGCGACGACATGCGGAGGGGGAGGCGACGTGCGGCGGGCGCGGCAACATGCTATGGGGATGATGACATGCATGCGGCGGGCGCTGCGACATGCGATGGAGGTGGCGACATGGGGCGGGGACGGCGACATGCTGCGGGGCGGCGACATGCGGCGGGCGCGGCTTCATGCCATGGGGATGATGACATGCGACGGGCGTGGCGACATGCGGCGGGTGGGCGCCTCTTCCGCATCTTGCTTGGGGCGCATTAAGGGTTAGGATTAGTAGCAAAACGTTTCAGTGAAATTTAGTAAATTAAATTTGATTTTTTATTTAAATATGAAAGTAAATAGGTTAGTCATTAAATAAAAAAATTAGGGGTAAAAATGTAAAATGGAGAATAAAAATGCTGCACCAAAAAAGGGTTTTAATTTATAGAATAGTATATACATAGATAAATAATAATAATAATAATAATAGGGCGCTGTTACGTGCACACCACTCTTGGCTATGTGCACACCAAAATTTCAAAATAAATAATAATAGTGTTTTTTCCCAACCCCACCCATTCTTGGCTATGTGCACACCAAACCCTTGTTCCACGCCGCTCACTGTTTCGAGGAGGTTTGCCGCCCTCCGTTTGTCAGAGGTTCGCCGCCCGCCGTTTGTCAGAGGTCCGCCGCTCGCCGCTTGTCAGAGGTCCGTAGCTCGATGGAAGACCGCTTAGTATTTTAATTGATATGCGATGCTATTTAGTTGGTCTGCACTTGTTTGGACACTTTTTGTTAAGCCCTTATGTTCTGCTGGAACGATGAGTTTTTTTTAGCGGGAATCTTAGGATTTACTCGATCCTGGTAGGCAAGGATTATTGAGATCTAGGTTATGTCTAGGTGGGCGGCGGCGGTTGGAGATGAAAATACAAGTGTTCGCTCTCTTCCTGCGGTTGGAACTGGGTTGTTTTAACAACATTTTTGGAGATTGATGGTTCTAAATGGAGGGTATTTAAAAGGGTAAAAATAGTGTTTGTGGGATTGGTGTGTCGTTCTGAGTAATGGCGGTGAAATTATGGTAGTGCGGACGATGTTGATGATTTACTTGTGTTTGGTACTTGAGGCCCAAATTATGGTAGTGCGGAGAATTCATGATTTTTCGACACATGATCACATACGGTTTTGGGCGGGTCTTGACTTAGAATGTTGCTCAAATGGTGCTTGAAGGAAGAATTTCGATGGCCTGCATATAAAATTTTTGGTGTGCACATAGCATTGGTGTGCACAAAGCCAATTATGATGGGCACGTAACAGCCTAATAATAATAATAAGAGCACGTTGAGCAGCTGCTTCTGTACATGCCACATGGCAGGAAATTCTGCCAGCTGTCTGTGTGAAAGCGAATTGAATTCGTCCACAGAAATCCACCCTAATCATGGAAATTATTATTTGGGTGGTCCCATTTTTATTTGCAATGTTAAAAGCACACCTATTTTGACTATTAATAATCAAATTCTATTGACAGCCCCAAAAAAATTATTTACACATTGTCTAGTTATTAACACACCAATATCGAAATATTTTAAATGCACACCAAAAAACTAATTTCATTTTTTCCTTAAATTGTGCCTCCATTTTGATAGTAATACTAGTAAGTAATAGCTTTGAATATTGTTCAATTATATCAATCATTCCAAAAAGACAATATATGCTCGGCAAAATAAAAAATTAATCTCATAAGTTACAAAACAGTTTTTTTTTAAGTAAATCATCTTTGTTTCAAGTCTCCAAATATAAAAATCTTATACAAATTTAACAATGATAATAAAAAGAATTATTATACCTTTATATGTTGTAATCATGATTTTTAACGAAGATTCAATACAACCAAAAATCCAAAATGTAATATATCCGCATGAGAAGTCATTCTGTGAGAATTAGTATTAACACTAAATATTGGAATATGAATAGTAAAGAGAAGAATATGGATATCATATGTTCAAGGTTCGTCCAAATTAACAATTTCATCAACTTGTTTTGTATCAGGTTCACAAAATTGTAACTGATGTATTATTATGCATCGATTATGGACTTATACCGAAACTAAATAAGAGTCTCTCCATCCAACTCCTTTTTAAATAACTTAACTTTTTCATTGTAAATTGTTCTCGTTGGAAGAGTTTCTTTCTTTAAATGCCGATTGAAATCAAATAAAAAAAAACTAATTTCATTCCTAGAACAAATTGGAATTGAAAGAAGTAAATGTTTTACATGTAGCAAATCCAAGCGAAAACACTATTTCTAAAAGAGTGCTTTCAACCTTCTTATATAGCAAATCCAAACAAATAAAATTATTTTTGAATGAAACTATTTCTGAAAGAGAGCTATCAACTGCCTGAGTTCAGTTCTAAAGCAAAGAAAGCTAGGGCTATGTTATATAACCATCAGATGCAGCGAGCATGTATAAAACATCAGTTGAAAAATATGCATGTATAAAACATTAGTTGATGAAATTTTGAGCAAACTCTCACAGAGAGAAAATGTAAACAATGTGATCTGCAATATCACCGTTGAGAAAAAAAATACCATAAGATTTTGGGCCGTTTACCTGCAAAAGTGGGGACAATGACCAATGCTAAAATCAATGGCCTCCTCAAGAAATGGTGAACGAAAGTGGCGACCAGAAACTGTGGGCAGCAACCTTCCGCCTTCCTCCTACAGAGCACTGTGAATGGAGGGGAATAGAAGAGATCAGCGATCGAGCAACCTTCCTCCTATCAGTCGGGAACGGAAGGGAGCAGCACCAGGGAACGAGCTTCCTCCTACCGGAGAACGAGCGACCTCCTCCTTCCTCGTACCAGGACCTACGATCGGAAGTGTGCGGGAGCGAACGAAACCGAAGAGCGTCATCGGGGTGGAGTGCGCCTAAAAGATTTGGTGTGTTTGAAGCTTTATGGTTTTAAGTTTTTGTGGGTGTTTTTTGGGTGAGCTACTAGCCAATAAAAGTGTGTTTTAACACCAATCTTTTTATTTGGCATAGTGGTCCAATTTGAGTTTTAGAGAGCTCGGTGAGCTAGCAGGAAAAAAAGCTTGACTCGAGCTCCGAGTCTGTTGAGCTCGAGCTCCAGCTCAATATTTTAATCTCGATGTTGAGCTCGAGCCATGCATGCAAAATAAACTCATCGAGCTCGAGCTTGTGAATTTTGCCAACTCGGTTGGAGCTCATCTCCTTTGTACCCAGGTTTCACGGGTGTTTTCAGATATATAAATAGTTCAAATATAACTCTCGGTATCTATTTGGATTGATGGTTGCGATTGAAGATGGAGCAGCTGAAGATGAAGATAAACCAGTATTTTTGAACGAATCTCTCCCGGGGACTGAATGAGACTTTTAAAACGACATTTTGAGGGATTGATGGTTCCAAATCAAAGCGATTAAACCGGCAAAATAATAGTATTTGAATTTTCTGGAAAAAAAAATGCAACGGAAGAAAACGCTGGAACAAACGGAACCACAATTTCAAAATAGTAACTTCATCGATAGAATAAGTTATTATGCCTAAATATACATAAATTCACAATGAAAACTAATAATAAACTTTTTAATACGAAAAAAATTTATAAAAAAATTATAAAATTGCATCCATGACTACAAGAGAAACAACATTTACTAACAAAAAATCTGCAAGTTAGTAATAATATGTTTAATGTGGTCACATTAAATTTGGTCACTAAGTAAATTATGTAACATAATTAGTGACCGGACAAGCAATTTAGTCACTAAATTGTTACATTTAGTGATGTGGCTTTTGTAACCACCTATTGAGGAGTTAAATTTGATTACTAAATGTATTTAGTGATCGACCCGTAATATTTAATGATCAAAATTTTCGTAACTAAAACCCAATTTTCTACCAGTTGATAAAATTCTATTATCGGCTACGCCGCAACGAGTAATGTAAGTGCCAAAAACTAAACGTGCACCATCACTCGTGAGTCCTGGCTAGGCATCGAATATAACAAAAAGATGCGTCTTATTGCGAGATTTTTCGGCATAGAACCATTACTACGGCACTCATCCACTCGTTATTAGGGGACTTTCACCCAACAGTCATTCACTAACACGAAACCATACGACATGAGCTGCCGACAATCCTGCACCACCTACGTGTGTCCGCTTTCCCGAAGGCACCTCTTTCTTTCAAGAGGATCGATTCACAATCAACAAGTCAAGCCATGATAAGGATCTACAATTTGCATCGCATTAAATAACGCGCACAACCGCTTGTGTGGGCCCCCGCCAAATCCTTTTAGTTTCATTCTTGCGAACGTACTCAGTGCTATTCCATTTACACTGTAGAGACTCATTTCTGCATGTAAGCTAGCTCACAGTATTGCACCAAGTTCACACTCACATACATTATTTCTGCGCTCATACATTCGCTCATCTCGCTTCAACAACATACTCATTGTACATGCGTTTCGACTACAATATGTCAACAACATAATACAAGTGTAGTGCTGATCTAATTCACTAATTTGCGGGTGGTTAAAAGTGTTAGGAGGGTGATAGGTCACCGCCCCGTTTACAAGTTCCTGAAAGAAAATAAGCAAATTTTTCAGCAGTGCTCGCAATAGAGGGTTCTGGATCAGTCTCTAGAGCGGGCGTTTTAGCGAGCAGAGTGAACACTAAGCGGGAGAGCGAGCAGAGTGTCAAGTATTCTCCAAAAAACTTCAGAGTTCTGTCTTCTCTCTTTGGA
Source organism: Dactylorhiza incarnata (assembly GCA_033032865.1). Lineage (NCBI taxonomy): Eukaryota > Viridiplantae > Streptophyta > Magnoliopsida > Asparagales > Orchidaceae > Dactylorhiza > Dactylorhiza incarnata. The sequence goes on from JAWHQI010000408.1 coordinate 1,501,837, forward strand.
TGTGTCTTGCCCTTCAAATGAAGGTATGTTTGCCACTTTATAGTTTTGCTGGGCGCGCGCTGGTAATTGTGCTATCTTAAAATTTTAACAAGCGAATAAGAGTGTGCGATTCAGATCACCTGAATTGCCAATTTTTGGAAAATAATGATCATGCCACGGCCCCCGGGCGGACCGGTCAACCCGGGCGGACCGGGTAGGTTCGCCGGCGAGACGAAGACGGAGGAGGCAGAGGCGCACGCGGCCTCCCTTAAGCGCCAAGACTAGGCGTTGATTTCAGTGCCCAGCTTGGCGTTGACTCACTACAACAAATAGATCTACCGCCACATTTTTTTTTGCTTTTGGAGACGCTTTTCAAGCGTCGTGAAAGCTTCGCCGCTGCGTTTTAAAAAATGCTGCTAAAGTGTCACCGTTGCGAGCGTGGTGGCAGAGCAATGCGGCGCTTTCTATAAAAGCGCCACAGTATCCTACAAGAATCGGCGCTTTACAAGAAAAAACGGCAGTATCCTGTTAGCATTAACGACATTTTTCTGAAAAAGCGTCGCGATAGCCTATACGCATTCGCGACGTTTTTCTTGAAAAGCGCCGCCAATACTGAATTTTTGTAAAAAAAAATATTAAAGCCGGATGTGGAGTCATCCTCTTAATATTCAGAGTAAATCTTCTATATTTGCACTGTCTAGACAGTAAATAATAAACATAAAAGCGTAATTAATGCAGCAGACAGTAAATCTTCTAGTTGCTCTGTCTTCCACAACATCACATTTGTGAATGAGCGTTCAAAGTAGGCGAGAAAACAGGATAAGTAGCCAACCATTGCCTTCTTACAACCATAATTATGTACAAAACAAACAAAAACCATCACAAAACAAAAGAACCAATTTATGCTCAGTTTCAGATTACGTAAATAACTGTAGGTCAAAGATTACGTAAATAACTGTAGGTCAAAGATTGCACTTACAAAAGAAATTTCTATCATCTTTAACAAATTTCTTCATTAGCAATCATCTTAAGGAATACATCAACAAAAGAAATGTTTGTCATAAACAGAAGGGAGCCCTATTTGGTACTGGTATAGCTACCATAACCGGTACTTGCGGGGGTTAAGGGCAATGAAATGTCGGGCAACACTTTGAGATGCCCGCATGTGTGTGGGCTACACCCGACAACGACAACTTTAGGCATTGTTATAAGTGTGGCTATTACTCTGGACAAATCTACGTTGTTTTAGTAGGAAATTGAATCGTTCTGTGAGGAAAAAAAAAGGAATGGCATCTTCATAATTCAAATAAAAACAAAATCTATTTCATTCTTATTTGCTTTACATTTTCCACTCAACCTTGCTAGCTCCATCTTCTGCAATCAATGGATGAGCTTCAAAGACGCGAGGGCTAATTCAAAAATTAAAAAGAGCACACCAAACACTTGTAATACAAAAACATAAAAATATGATTAGTAATGATGTGTACGTAAAACATAAACTTTGATATCTTATTGAAGTTGATCTCAATTTTTTTTTTTGAGATCGGCAACAATATTGTTAGAAATATTGAGAAGCTTGCTAACCTCATAAAATTTATACATAAAAATATATTTATGTATAATTATCTTTCACTGAGATATAAACCAAAATTTGAAACCTTGATTCTAAAGTTTTTCTACACAACAGACATCCTCCCCTTGGAGAAGGATTTGACTTACTACGGGATAAGATCATTTAGAGTAGGATTGCCACCATGATTTCAAAAGAGACAATTTTTTCAAGAAGACTCTCAGTCAATTAAGCATATGAAAACATAAGCTGGGGCACAGACCAGAAGACCATATAACATGTAATTTTGGTTAGAACAGTAAAAAAACTGAAATTTGATAAGAATCAAAGAGTAAATTCCAGTGATTATTACGCAAGAACATCACAGCCACCATCATGAAAAGTCTTGAAGATCAAATTCATCAATCCCACACTCCCCCCACCATAAACCAAAACAGTAGCAGCAAACGCGACACCTCATGTTCTCCTATCATAGCATTCCTCGCATGAATCTCTTTTCTTGGAGCCTTCCTGCGAATACCAGCATGAAGTAGAAGGCATGTTGTACATAGTGATTTACTGTGAAATATTTGAAGGTCGGACGAACACGTCAACTAGCAAGGGAATAAGGACACCAAGAGATGAACACAAACTTTCACAATTAATAACTCTTGGTAGCTAGTTACAAATGAACAGGGCTAAAAATAAGTTGCATCCAACTTGATTCACGACAGCCTAAAGTAGAAAGAAAACTGGTCACGGACAGTGTCCGCTTCTCCTCCGGAGCACACCACGTAGTTGATACTCGCTCCTCGCTACCGCCGGCGTTAACTCCTAACGCGAGCGTTAGCTCTGCTACTCGCAAGCTCGATGCTCGCTAGGCGTGCAGAAAAGGCCCGTCGGGCCCAGGCCCCCTGGGCCCGGGCTTTTTTGCTATCGGGCCCAGGCCGGGCCCTGGTCAAACCGGGCCCAGGCCAGGCCCGGGCATCCACCAAAAAAGGGGGCCTGATTGAGCCCTTTAATCGGGCCCAATCAGGACCCAAATGCTGGCCGCCCAACATTTCTGCTGGGCCGCCAGCATTGGCAGCCCAGCAGAAATGCTGGGCGGCCAGCATTAATGCTGGCTGCCAGCACTTAATGCTGGGCAGCCAGCACTTAATGCTGGGCAGCCAGCATTTAATGCTGGCTGCCAGCATTAAATGTAGGGCGGCCAGCATTAAATTGTTGGTTGCCCAGCGGGCCTTAATTCCCGGGCGGGCCTGGGCCCGGCCCGGGCCGGGCACCAGGCCAGGCCCTGCCCAAATAAGGGGGCCTGTTGAGCTCCCTTAGGCCTGGTCTGGGCCCGGTCCGGGCTTAATCGGGCCCAGACCTAACTGGGCCCAGACCCGGGCAGACCCGGGCCGGACAATCGGGCTCGGGCTTTTTCTGCATCTCTACTGCTCGCACTCTCGCCACTCGCAAGCTCGCCACTCTTCGCTTCCTCCTCTTCTCGCTACCGCGAGCGTTAGCTCCTAACGCGCCGCGTTAACTCTGCGATCAGGAAACTCGCCTAGGTCGCCTGTCGAACTGACTCCGGGTTCGATGCTCGCCAGGTAGCACTCTGGTATCTCAAACTCGCTCAAAGTTGATGATACTCGCCACTTTCAGAATGCATACTCTTAGAGGGGGGGTACACCTCCTATTTATAGGCAAGGGAGGAGGTCTTCTAGAAGCTGAGGGCTACCGCCGACGTTAACTCTACCGCCGAGCAGTAGCTCACTTCAAAAATTCTAACATTTACATACTTATAATGAAGGCATGTTGTACGTCGTGATTTACATTCTAAGTGGCATAGATACATAATGTAGATCATAGCGCAAATAAACTTTCATTGTTAACCTGAGAAAGTTTGTTTCTATGTTCAGCAACATGGAAAGGATGAATAACTGATGGAACTGTGACCGCTACAACACCTGAAAATTGATGAATATTCAAAATGTGTTCGGTGATCTTGGGGGGTTTGATTTAGTGAGCTAGCATGAAGTAGAAGGCCCAATGCCGAAGTAGTCATTTATGATCATTTGATTGTGAATTATCAGCACTATGTAGAAACTACCATTTGCACGTATATTACAAAGTGCGGGAGGGCAGACCGAATGGATCGAGTTCGGCAAAGCTTACGGGAGAAGGAATACCGAAGGGATCGAGTGTGGTAAGGTCAGAGGAGGCGAGAGAGCGCACCACCAGTGATGATCTGACCTCCGGCGAGCAGGCCGCCGTCGATTTGAGCTCCAACCAGAGGCGCACCATACTTTCAGCGGGGTTCTTGCGGGAGACGACTGGGGGAGAGATGGATGCGGGGAATGTCAAATAAACCCTAGCGTGGAGCGTATTAATTAATTCTTTTGCAGCGCTGGGTTATTAAAAGCGCCGCTAATTCTATTCCTACGGCTTTGGTACATTTTTTTACTTAAAACGCCATAAATATATACAAGAAACTGCGGCGTTTTAAAAAGCGTTGTCTTAGATCTAATTTGTTGTATTGACTAAGTCAGCGCCCAATGGGGGGAGAGACTGAAGTTAATCATCACCCCCCCTAGGGGGCTTAGGGGCCGCGCGACGCCCTTGTTCAAGAGTGCCACGTGCAATGAGAGCGATGGCGTAGTGTCGTGCGTGTGGCCCAGTGCGCTGCGCGCGGTCTCGTATTGTGCGCAGTTGCGCGCAACGTGTAGGGTGTTTGTGCGCTAGGCTTGCGGGTGCATAACCGGTGTGTGCGTAGCTTTCGCGGGCGTGCTCCAGCATTCGTTTGAGTGGTGATACGAACTCAAAAATGTGCGAGAATGAGCCCGCTAAAATTGTATCGGCGCGCTGGTTGAATGGATTTACAGCTCTCCTCAATCTGTGGCCCTCCCTCCACATCTATTCCTTGTTAGTAGCTGTCACATGTATGGGTTCCTATTCATCAATAGTTTTATTTCCCTTTTTGATTAGTGAGAATATATTGAATCTGATTTTAAATCAACCTATTGTGTATAAATAATTATATACATATAACTTCGATAAAATTGTATACAATTCTCCCTTTATTCAAATATGATGTTATTAAGGTTTTGTTAATTTTGGTGGGCGGCGGGGCTCCGCCCCGGCAGTATAAAGAGTGGCAGTGATTATGTGTATTCATGAACCAAATCGAATAGTTCTTCAATCGAAACCAAAATAGTTCTTCAATGGAATCCAAAATAGTTCTAATACAACATCGCAAATCATTAGGGTGGTCGCGCTACACACCGTGGACTGCGTCGATGCGGGGCCTTGCACCGCTGTTCAAAGACCCAAGCAGGGGCTCAAAAGTGTGCGTAGCACTCACAAACGGATGGGTCCACGACGCAGTATTCACTGCACGAACAAGGAGCATAACTGGCACAGAATGTCTACGCAATAGTTGCATGCGCAAGGTCGGCACCTGGTGCGTGCACGAGGCCCGCGCAAAGCTGCCCGCTCTAGCAGTGGACGCACGGGCTGCCCGCGCTGTCCGCCCTCGCCGGGGGTCTGCACAGGGCGTTGGGTCGGCTCTTGCTTAGGGTGTTGTGCAGGCCCTCACGCCTACGATGGGCCCTATGCCGGGCATGTGCGCCCATCTTTGTGAAACCCTATACAATGTGATTGCACCGCGACCAGTGCGTTGCACTTGCGCACGGTCGCGAGTGTCGGGCCTGCCAGTGCTTATGTGTGTGCCGATGTGCGACTTGTGGGTGGCATGCTATGATCGGCCGCGAGCTCGTGGTCGAGCGTGCTTCCAATCGTGTGCACCTTCTGAGCATTCTGATTGTGTACAGGCGTGTGCGCGAGCAGGTACGCCGGCGCAAGCACTGGGCCGCACGAAGCGCCCACGCTAGTGCGCCGCACTTGTATTTCCAAAGTTTCGAAAAACTCCTCCCCATTAACGACTGTTCTGCCAATTTTTGAGGAGGAAGAAGAGGGAGAGAGGGAGGGGGAGGTCGCCCATTGTCACGGGGGCGACCCTCTCCCGGTATCTTTCGGACGCTGATATGCGGTTGGAATGGTGGCGGTGGCAGCAGCCTCCCTCCTTGCCGCCCCTCCGCTGAGGCTTCAGTCCCAGCGTGAGGTAAGGTATAGTACATATAAGTGAGATACATTAGACCCGTTGGAATCGTCTCATCGAGCCGGTTGCACTCGTGATCTTGCTCTAATATTTTGAAGGTGGGAATAAGAGCGGTGAATGAAATGATGATAAATAGAGGGAGAAGGCAATGACCTCAAATTAACCCTAAACCCAAATATTTCTTCCAGCCCCACAAGTTTTTGTCCCACCAAAAAATGGGAGTAAAAGTGCATAACCATGACTCCATGACCCCACGTAGACACGTGTCCACTCTGCATTGCTGGAAAAGGTTCCCCCTTTCTGCCCCTCCGTTAATTCACCTGCCATGATGAAATATAAAGCAAAAAAAGTGCCTGTGAAAAAAGATAGCCGACCCAATGATCAGGGAAAGAAGTGGGCAGCGAGAGGTTGAAGAAATCACAAACCCACCATTGGCAATCTAGAAACACTCCGGGAGGTTTTCAGGCGAAGCATTGACCGGTCGTTTTCATGCCTTATACAGAAACAGAGGAGCAGATTCAGCAATCACAAGCCCTCGAATCCAGGCACTCGGCCGGCCGCTGCAAAAAAAAAAGGGCAACTTTCAGTCCTCTCGATGAAAAGTAAGCCCACCACCACCACCGGCCGCCACCACCGGCCGCCACATGCTGCCTGACTTTGAAAAGGATTATTGGGATATCAGAGTTATCTTCTTCCCTCAAAAGAAGATGTCTTTAATTATGAGGTGATTGAGAGGGGAGAAAAAAGCTGCCATCCACATGCTTTGACTTGTAGGTCCGTGAATGGCGCATTCCCCCCACCTTCTTGGTAGATGCTGCAGCGCCTCAACATGCTTAAAATGTTCATTTTGCACTGGAGAGGCTGATGGCCATATTGTGCAGGGCGATGGGCGCCGTCGCAATTCGTGGCATCACACCAACTAGCGGACCACGAATCAACACGTCTGCCAGAAGTACTGCAGTTCAGGCACCCCAACTCATCTCCGCGCCGGTTCTCAGCGCGGCGGGTTGTTCTGATTAGGTGAAATTTTCTTTGGTGCAAATACCTTTTTGTTAGACATCCTGTGATTTCCTTCGTGCATGTGATTGATGGAGGAGCGTAGGACCCCTCGTTTTGTGGGGCTGAAGCTAGGTGCACAGGATGTTGACACGTGTCATTTTGGTTTAATTGCTGCGCGCAATTTCCCTTTTCGCTCTGTTCGTTTCGTAGGTTTTGATTGAAAATTTTTGATTTTGGATCAAAACCAAAAACTCAAAGGTAAACTCAATTCTTGTGTTCGTTTGCAGGATGGTTTACAGGCACAGGAAATGAAAACTGTCGGTTTTTCTGTTCGGCTGTAGGATGGTTTTCAAACAAAGATTTTTGCGAGATTTTTAATCATGGATAATTAACGTCTTTGAATCAGAAAAAATATTTAAATTAGCTAAAATAGTAATCGTTATCAAATAATGTTGATAAAATAGTAATCATTACTTTAAGAGAGAAAAAAACATGATTTTCTCTCAAAATCGCCCAAAATGAGAAGGTTTTCTCCATAGGCTATGAAATTTTCTAGATCGATGGAACACTGAAACAAGCACACCAAGAATTAACAAAAAATACTTCTTTATTACTTGGCAAGTAGTTACAAACAATTACAAAAGAAACGGGCTGAATACAAGTTGCATACAACTTGATTCACGACAGCCGAGAGTAAGTAACAACAACTGGTCGCGAACAGAGTCCGCTTCTCTACTCCTCACTACCGCATGCGCTAGCACTACCGCATGCGCTATCTCCAGACCGCGCGAGCTCGCTGCTCGCACTCCCTCCTGACGAGACCGCAGATGCAGACCGCCAATTCACACAAGCCGCTACCGCCCAGCGCTATCACTACCGCCAGCGCTAGCTTGCAGTCTTGCACGACTCGCGAACCTTGCTCTAGGTCGCTCCGAACTCACTCTGAGTTCTCTCTCCCACTTGAGACCGCCCAGTCAGACCGCCCAAGCTCTCCTGCGAACTCACTTCAAGTTCGCTCTTACTTGAGATCGCCTATTCAGACCGCCCAAGTCGTCTCTTGTCTATGATTATCCTCTGTAGGAGGATTGCCCCCCTATTTATAGGATCCGGAGCCGCCACCAGAAAGCGGAGCTACCGTCGGCGCTAGCGCTAGCTCACTTCACAAAATTTAACATAGGCTATTTCTTAATGGATCCAATTCGGTAGGTTTTGGTGGAAAATCAATTCCCTCTAATAAAAGACCAAGCGAACGCTTGTGAATGGAATTGGATTGCCCAAAACCAATTTCTTCATACAAAAGCTACCAAACGAACGGAGGCTTTAATTGTTTAGGCGGTGGCGGGCGGAGACGGCGGGTGGAGACGTGGCTTTGGGACTGGAGGGGGGAGGCAGGGATCGAAAACGAGATTTCGGGAAGCTTTTCCTCTGTCCGGCGGGTGCAAACGCCGCCGACACCCGTTTGTTTACCCGCAGTCCGGCGGCATTTGCTCCAAACGCCCGGCAAAAACGCCGAAACAAATGAAGCCTTAGTCTTCGTTTGGCCCTGCTTTTTTGCTCCGATGAGTTTGGACAAAACGTCACTGCCATAGAATGTGTGTTTGGCAGGACAACGGTTACGACTGTCGTAAAAAAGAAAACTAGTTTGTGACGATCAGGCGTTCACGAAAGACGGTTCAGAAGCACCGTGTTTGTGACTGTCACCGCTGCGCCAAACGGAGCCCTACTGAGCCGCATTGAATTAAGCAGCTTCAAACTTTTCATCTCCCGATTACTAAGATGAAGCAGCATTTCATCGAGCACCTGCAAGAAACACCGTTAATTACCTTGGAATTGAAATGTATCTTGCTCTGTATATATGATCATGATGCTATGTAATGGTTAAGCTTAATGAAATGATAATCGTCCCTGTTTTCTTGCTTCTGTTGCCTCCTCCTCTTATAATTTTGCTTTGTTTATGCTAAGTGGTATGAGAGCTGGGGTGCTGCAGTAGCAGCATCCGATGAATGTATCAATTTTCATCGCAGAGAATATCTTCATCTGATGACTGTTGGACACCAATCTCGACAGTCTTGCCATATACATCAAGCATTTCAGCAGCCAAGGTGTTCTGATTCTCTCTTTATATGTTGATGATCTTCTCATTACTGGTTCAAACTTGACCATTATTGATGAATTTCGTGCCCACATCAAGTCTGCATTTCTCATGACGGATCTTGGCTTATCTCGCTACTTCCTTGGAATCCAAATCTATCAAACTCCTGACATCACCTACATAACCCAGAACAAGTATGCTGAAGAATTTCTCACTCGATTTGAAATGTTGAACTCAAGGCCCACTGGTACCCCCATGGTTACTGGAGAGAAATTCAGTAGGGAGGATGGAGAAGAGAAGGTGAATCCAGAATATTATAGAAGCATAATCAGGTCCCTAATGTATCTGACAAACACTAGACCTGACATTGAACTGACAGTTAGTATTTTGTCCAGATACATGCAGGCACCCAGCGTCAAACATCTGATGGGTGTGAAAAGAATTCTGCGATATGTCAATGACACTAAATCTATGGGGCTGAAGTACACCAAAGGGGAAGACTTGTGCTTAACTGGATACTCGAACAGTGATTGGGCTGGATGTGCTAATGACAGGAGGAGCACATCTGGATATCTTTTCTTCTTGGGAGAAAACCCAATTTCCTGGACCTCCAGGAAGCAGAAAACAATAGCCCTATCTTCCACAGAGGCTGAGTACACGGCCTTGTGCGAAGCAGCCAAAGAAGCAGTATGGCTCAAGAAACTCCTACATGAGCTAACTGAAGCAAGTGATAATCCAACACAAATCTGGGTCGACAACACCTCTGCTATAGCCCTAGCAAAGAATCCGGTCTACCACAATCGATCCAAGCATATTGAAATTAAAATACACTACACACGTGACCTAATCAGCCGGAAAGAAATCGTGCTCAATTACGTGCAATCAAAGAACCAACTTGCCGATGTGCTAACCAAGCCACTGCCATTTTTCCCTTTCTCAAATCTGAGGATAAAGTTGAAGATAGCCGACAGTCGAGATTGCGGGAGAGTGTTGGACACCAATCTCGACAGTCTTGCCCCCAGGAACCAGCCTTACATGGAAGAAGAAAGAATGGAAGTTCGAGACCTGCGCAAGATGGAAACGGAAAGTCAGCTGGAAGAAGAAGGAAATGGAGAGATCGACGAAGATGGAAAAAGAAAAAGAAGAGTTCGACGAACGTTGAAGAAGAGATCGACGAACGCTGATCGCATGTCCTCTCCTTGTCATGTGCCTTGGTTGCTGCTCCCCTTTTGTCTTATCGTGGAGTTGTCCCATCAGCTTTTTCTTTTGCTCCTTATTTAAGTGTATTGCTTTGAACTTGAAAACGTGACAAAGGAAAATATATGTATTGTGTAATGAAACTGTGCGTGGTGTGATGAATGAAGATTTCTATAAGCTGTTTTGAAATATTGTTCTTCCCCTCTTCTTCCTCATATTTTCCTTTACTGGCAATCATGAGCTCATCATCTACCCACATATCCCACACTTATACACAGACCTCCATGCTTAAGTTCGACGGCGTTGTGTGTGAGTATTGGTGCAACAAGATGAGGGCTCTCTTCATCTCCCAGGATCTCTGGGGTACCGTAAACGATGGAGTAGTTACTCCTTCCGTCAAGAACGTAGAAGGAGCACTGTTGAAACCCGGAAATCTGTTCAACTGAGTTCGGACCAAGGGGTTGATCAAAGGTTACTGGTTTAATGGTCGACCCACGTGAGACACGCCGAGAAAAAGCTAGAGAGTACAAAAAACAACTCTGAATTGCCTATAAACAAGACCAGTGTGCTGTAGCGAAGTGGTCCCGCCACATACCCGAAAGTCTATAGAACTTCCCCTCCTAAGCCAATGTTAAGCTTGGCACAAGAGAGACGGGCACTGAACTCGTCCTCGGTAGGGGGGAGGAAGATGTCTTCTACTTGTGCCTCGGGGTCCTATTTATAGGAAAAAACAAAAGAGGGGGGGGGGGGGTCTGCGTATAGCTGCTCTCGCCTTCTGGGATGGACTCTGAATAGCTTCTCCCTTCTTCTAGTGAGATATGCAATAGCTGCTTTCGACGAGTTGAAATTTTGAGCTCGACCACACTTGGGGAGGTCTTCTGAACTCGCCCCTGGTGGGCGAGGTCTTCTGAACTCGCCCCTGGTCGGCGGGTTTTCTGAACTCGCCCCTGTTGGGCGAGGTTTCTAAAGCGTCTTCCTTAGATATTTTTAATCACGACAAGTTACGGGTTATACATGTTATGAAAACCCCGGATCCGAGTGCAGATGAAAAATCTTATTCCAAAATATTTTTCTAACGACCTAAATTGTGAAGAACGATAATCACAAAAATTAGAGAAAAAATAAAAGCAAGCACCACAATCAAGAACACCAGATGTAAAGTGGTTCCCCGAAATTGGGTACGTCCACTGTGCAGGAAGAGATAAATTAACTATTAATTTCGCAAACATACAATACGACTAAAATGGAGGAGAAGAATAGATCGAGAATATGATGAAAATCTCGAGTCCTCCAAGGTCCGGTCGTACATGTTGCGACGAGAAAATAGTTTCGACGACGAGAGAAGAAGCCAGCTAAGCGATGGCCGATTGTCGGCCAAAATCCGTTGAACCACCGAAGAAAATCTGTTGCTCTGCACACTCCTAAGGGTGGTCGACCACACCTATTTAAGGAGAAAACTCTAAGAGGGTAAGGAGGATGGGTCGGCTCAATAATGGAAGGAGATCAATCCCTTTCCACAAAAATCCTTCATCAAACACCGGAATAAAGGGGATGCCAAATTTGGAGCGATCTCCAAATAATAGTGGGGCCGGCCAGAAGGAAAATTTGGCGGAATATAGGGAATTCCAAAAGATGAGAGAATGTCAGCTGCACCTATGGAAAGAGATCAAATATCATCTAAGAAATCTCCTCCATCACATAAGAAAAATATATTCTGCCACCAATCTTTCTCCATAAATGCCAGAATTTGGGGAATTCCAAAAGAAAGAGCCACGAATTGAGCAGTTCAAAAAAGACGTTGGCCAAGAAAGGGAAGATGTGTCATTACCGCAAAAATCTTCACCTTGACGCCTCTTTCAGGACATGCTCCACCAGGTTGAGATAGCTCCAAGACGCCTCAACAGTCACCAAGATCCAAAGCCAAAACGAACAGACTAAACTTCGGCCAAGAACGGATCATAAGAAAGAAACTCATCTGATTCTGAGAAGCACACAAACTGGACTGACTTGACTGACTCAAAAAAAAACGCTCCACCTTGAAGCTAAATTTCAACTGCTCCACCTCCAGCGGTGGTCTCCCAAAGCAAAAAAAATGAACCTGTCAAGACTTCTGGCCTTTGATGTGCGCGTGGGAGAGAAATTAATAAATGCAGACACATCAACAAAGAATACAAACAACTGACCTCGGCATAGAAAAATGAACCTCTATGAGAACTAATCAAAAAAGTTGATTAGACACACTCGATCTAAGCTCATGAATGAGGAGTAACAATGAAAGAGCTTAGGTAATAGATGGGTGGTCAAACTGTATTAAAAAAATGAAGTTATTGACCAGGAAAGATAAAGTTTAGGATGGTCGAATGAATGCGATTAATTAAATAACACGTGGTAGTGATAGCAAAATGTCAATAGATTTTTTAAACTTACATTTGAAATATAAGAGAGTGGGCAACCTCAAGGAGGTGGTAATTTTTTCGTTGGGTCGTACCATTTTGTTGTGATGTATATGGACATGAATTTTGATGGATAATACCGGATGTGCTGCAAGTTTCCTGGAATTTGTGAGAAAGGATAAAGCTAAGGTGGGGATATCCAGAGTGTAGATCTCATCGGACACTCGCCCTCTACTAATGATACTTCGCATTTGTCGATCCTGCACTACAAAGAAAGAAGAGGAAAAAGTGACGAGGCGATCATGTTCATGAATAAATCGACTAATAAAGAGAATATTAACTTGTGAGCCAGGAAATTATAGAGCGTAGGGAAATAGATGGAGTTAGAGGCATATCTCCAAATCCACAAACCGGGTCTGGAGATATTTGGGAGTAGCAGTGTCTGTGTACCAAAAAGGTTTCTGCGGAGTAATTTGATCGGAGATAAAAAAAAACATGGTATACTTTCATTGAAGATAAAAGCGACCGATCTATGTAAGTACGAGTAACCATCATGTATGTTAATGGATGTGAAATGATTAATATGGAAATATTGGTGGAACGGATGTTCAAGAAAATTCAATAACTTGTTTCCTTGAGATGAAACTTGTCTTCAAAGAACACAGCATCTCTAGACTCAATGACCGAGTTGGTAGAGAGATATAGAAATCTGTCTACAACACTATCCACCGCACATCCTAGGTATACACAAGTGTTCGTCTTATGTCCTATCTTAGATCTCATTATGTCAGGTATCCTAACGTAGGCGATACAACCCCAGGTTTTAAGATTATTAAATCTGGGCGGTCTCTTAAACCAAAGCTCATACGGGGTTTGCTTTAATTTAGCATGATGAACCATATTCAGGATGTGATTCGACGCGAGAGCTGCTTCTCCCCAATAAGCCGCAGGCATACCAGCAGTCAACAACATAAAATTCAACAGTTCTGTTAAAGTTCTATTTTTCCGCTCGGCAATACTGTTGGACTGGGGCGAATAAGGGGTTGTGGTTTCAGGAATTATGTCATTGCTGGAAAGAAAATCCCGAAACCCACCCGAGACGTACTCACCTCCTTGATCACTCCTAAGTCTTTTAATTTTCAAATCCAATTGATTCTCAACTCTATTTTTTAAAATTTGAAATTTTTCAAAAGCTTCATCTTTGGTTTTTAAGAGATAAATGTGAGTATATCTAGAGAAGTCGTCGATAAAAGTTATCAGATACTTCTGACCACCACGTGTGATAAAACATTTATAGTCACAAATGTCGGAGTGTATCAACTCTAGTAAACGTGTACTCCTAGACACGCGACTGAATGGTGATCTAGTTATCTTAGTTTGAGCACATGTCTCACTTTTGTCAAATTTGGTTTTAGTGTCTAAGGGTATGTTGTGAGTTTTAGCTAGCAGAAGTAGTTTTCTATAGTTCACGTGTCCTAGTCTGGTATGTAGAGTCTTAGGATCTATGAGATTTGAACTAACCCGATTGACTACTTCGTTTGCTAGACTCAACCTATAAATCTCATTTAGAACATATAGGGTCACCCAACCACCACTAATGTTAAAAGACATACTCGCATCGTTAACAGACTAATTGAAATTAAATTAGCAGCTAATGTAGGAATGAATTTAACATCTTTCAGAATTAAATGCGTACCTGACGAGAGTAGAAGATCCACAGTCCCTGTCTGGAGCACCTCATCAGTGACTCCATTTGCAACTGTAACTGTCTCAGAGACTGGAGTGGCATCCTTCAGCAGAACGGGATTGTTGCAGACGTGGCAGGTCGCCCCCGAGTCCAACCACCAATCAGTACTGGCCTGACCTTTCCCAACCATGACAACAAAGTGGGAGGGCGCAGTCTGATGGAGCATATGAGCTATATTATCAGGCTTTGGTGGGTTGGCATCAGGCTTCTTGGGTTGCCTGCAGTCAGAAGCGCAGTGACCCCACTTGTTACAGTTGTAGCACTTGCCCTTGAACTTCTTTATCTTCTTGCTAGTGTCTACTACTACGGGTGCACTGGAGGGAGGTCGAGTCCGATCAGATTTAGGCTTCCTTTTTGGGTGGGTGATCATATTAGCAGCAAATTATTGTTTGCTCACCACCTTCATCGCATGCCTAGTTCGATTCTCGTTCTCAATGCAGATAAACCGCTTGAGGTCTTTCAGACTGACCTTAGTGTTCTTTCGATACATCTCCATCTTGAAATAGTACCACGCTAAGGGGAGCTTGAAAATGATGGCACCGGCAACGAACCCATCTGGCAGAGGGACGCTCTCACTGTTGAGCTTGGCCACCAGATTCTCCAGGTCTGCAATCTGGGGTAGGATGTCCCTGTCCTCAGAGAAAGTGAATCTCATGAACTTGTCCACCAGATGTGTCTTGGATAAATTCTCCTCCTCCTTGAACTGATCTTCCAGTACATTCCAGATTTAATTTCTTTTGCGGTCTTCAATTTCCCAAAAGTCTCTGCTAGCGAATTGGAGAGACAATTGAGGAGATAATCATGACAGAAATCTTCATCGTTGATCCACTGAGTCTCGTCGTCTCCTCCTTTGAAATCTGCGAAATTAATCTGCAGTGTATAAAAGACATTCAAATACTTCATACCGAACTGTGTGTTCCATTTCTAGGCACTGAACTCAGAATGGGAGAACTTCTCCAGCTTGATCATCGGCACCGGAGAGGACACATTGCTCCCCTTCAACATCGCGTCGCTCCGACGGATACGGCTGGAACTGGAGTTGCCTGAAACACCACCCACGGAGGCGAAGAAACGGCGGCCAACAAAAGGCAGCTAGCGCCGGCACTACCCACTAACGTCGGGAGGTAGCAGTAGCTAGCGCTAGGCGGTAGCGGTGTCCGATGCTAACGCGCCCGGAAGCACCTCTTCTTCTTCTTCCTCGGCGTGTTGCGGCAGCGGAGACAGCAGCGGCACGGTGCAGTAGCGGCGGCGACAGATCCGGCGAAAATGAGATCCTCCTACTATGCCGCTCCCTTGATCGATGGTGGTGAAAAAACTCCTCGCCTGAAGATCGGCGAGATAGGCGATGATGAAATCGCTCGAGCGAGACCTAGGCCGTCTGATAGGGATCTGTGATCCTCCTTCTTCCTTGGAGTCGCGTTCGGGAAGAACAGAAGGAAAGGCGGGCAGATCCGGCGACGACTAGCGAAGGCTGGCAGCGGCGTCGGGGTCGATCTTGGAAGAGATCGATGGTGGCGCTCTTACGCACACAGGAGCGGCGGAAAAACGCGAACAGAGATGAGCCTTTGACGGCGGCTTTCTCCTTCTCATTCGATGACGACGGCTGCTACTTGCGGTTCCTCCTTAGCGTACGAGAGAGATGGCGGCGGGCTGCTCCGTGCGAGAGAGGAGGCAGGCGGCGGCGACTCCTTGCGCAAGCGAGAGGGCGGACGACGGCTGCTCACAGGCGAGAGGGACGGGAGATTTGGGGGCGTCCGGCTAGGGCACACAACGAAACTACTTTGAGAATGATAGTGCTCAAAGCATCCGAGTGAGCGTCAAGTTTGGAACTACTCTACCCGTTGCCCCCAACAGGGGTATTTATAGGCGAACCCTAAATCACCGACGACCCGTTATGGGTGATTTAACGGACCCTTTAGGGTTCCGTTAAAGACCCGTCATTATTGCTAAATATACATTAACAAAATATTCTCATGAATTTGAATATAAATTAATTGATGGCTGAAATACTTTGCCAAATCTTAATCATGCATGTGATAGAGATTCACAGCCACACCAATCGGAGCAAGCGTACAACATTATGGCTCCGTTTGGCACGGCTTATTTGCTCCGGTGAGTTTGGATAAAAACGCCACCATCATTGAAAGTATGTTTGGCATAACAATGGTTATGACGGCCACCAAGAAAAGATTATTAGTTATGAACATAAAACTGGATGAATTTCCTAATTAGATGAGGTCGTGCGTTCACGAACGATGATTCATAATCATCGTGTTCACGACCGCCAACGCGATGCCAAACGGTGCCTATATTGTGTGCAAGCCGAGTTTGCATGTGAGCGAAGAGCAGTATTGCGTGTCTAAGCGTCACATGCTAAACTTTCAATATATATGATTGTCATTGTACCACGATAGCACGAGTGCGCAAAATCTTGGACGTGACTAGATCTTGTGTGCCCCTAATTTTTTGGGCTTCACCGTGCCATAAATGTAACGTTGCTTAAGTAGTAGAATATTTAATTAAGAGGCTCCAAGTCATGGGGATTACTTGGGCTGATCCGGAGATGATACTTAGGGACCGTTTGGCACGGCGGTGGCTGTCGTGAACTCGGTGAACGGTCGTTCGTGAATCTCTGACCTCACCCAAGGAACTCTATCCACTCTTATGTTCAAAACTAGTTTTTTTTTCTTGGTGATGATCATAACCGTTGTCATGTCAAACACATAGTTTATGGCAGTGGTGTTTGTACTGTTCAAACTCACTCGAGCAAAAATGCTGCGTATATTGTAGAGTTGAGCATTAACTTTATGGAAGTGAAAAAGAGGCAAGAGAACACTTTTTTTGGTAGAGCATGATTAGGGATAAATATCTATGTGTGTGACTATTGGATATAATATTTCTTCATCAACCTATTTTCCTGCCAGGTGGAGATACCCCACACTTATTAAAGGGCACTGCGCTGAAAACACCCCCAGACTCTTTCATTTGCCGAGAATGCCCCTCCGATTCCAATAAAGAGGAGAGCAATAATGGCGATAGTTATAGCTCACCCTCTATAGCATTCATTCGTTGAAGGTAAAGATGGCTCGCTTGTAAATTCTTTAAGTTTTTTGGGTATATATACACACACACACAAGTGACAGGCATGGGGCTCCGCCCCTACTGCTAAGCGTGACAGTACCCGGCCTGCAACGGCGGGCTTCGTCCTTGCGCCCACAACATATACATATGAGTATACTCAAAATGACAGCACAAAAATTTTAATTTTCTAATGATTATCTATCATAGTAGGTGTAGGAGATCTACTAAAGAGTTTTTGAATTTTCATCATTATTTTTATTATATGTGTTGCGGAACGCTTAGGGCTCTTGGTAGACCGGTTCACTTGAACCGCCTTAGCTCGTGAGCAGGCTAAACGCGCAAACAGTTAATTAGAGGTTCGATGAGTACGCAGAGACTTTTTAACGTGGAAAACCCGGAAAGGGTAAAAAACCACGCGGCCGGAGCTGTGCCGACCAAACTTCACTATCTTCTGGAGGAGTTACAACTTGGAAGCTAGAGCTCGAGCGCGACAGACCGCTGCTCGTTACAATATTTGGAGAAAGAGAGCTTCGAGGATGACAGGTCACCTCACGAAAAAACTAAGTCCTTTTCCCCTCAAAGACTGCTAGTCGCCTTTCTGGAATTGAGAAGGCGGGTCGCCTTTCCCTTCTGAGAACTGCTTGTCGCCTTTCGGAATCGGGAAGGCTCGTCGTCTTTCTCTTCCGAGAACTGCTTGTCGCCTTTCGGAATCGAGAGGGCTCGTTGTCTTCTGAGAACTGCTTGTCGCCTTTCGGAATCGAGAAGGCTCGTCGTCTCTCTCTTCCGAGAACTGCTTGTCGCCTTTCGGAATCGAGAAGGCTCGTCGTCTTTCTCTTCCGAGAACTGCTTGTCGCCTTTCGGAATCGAGAAGGCTCGTCGTCTTTCTCTTCCGAGAACTGCTTGTCGCCTTTCGGAATCGAGAAGGCTCGTCGTCTTTCTCTTCTGAGAACTGCTTGTCGCCTTTCGGAAGATGAAGATCTTCAAGTCCCGAAGGAGATCTTCAAGTCCCGAAGGAGATCTTCAAGTGCCGAAGGAGAATTCCGCAAAAGTCTGCAAGGAGCTCTCCCGAGTCCAGAAGTCAAGGTCCCTTCAAATGAAGCCATGGGGCTCCTTTTATAGTTTTTGTCGGGGGCGGCCCGGTAATTTTGCCGTTGGCTGTTTCCATAAATGCTCGGTGGACGAATCATATTTTCCGGTTCGGGGCCCTCGGATCACTATTTTTCGCAAATGACCACCTTGCCCCTCGGGCAGCTTGGGCAGTTTGGGCAGTTCGGGCAGTTCTGTTGGAGGTGAAAAAGGCGACTAACTGTTCCTGAAAAGTGAGAAGCCTGAAACCCAAAATGTGAGAAGCCGGAAGGACAAAAAGTGAGAAGCCGGAAAGACAAAAAGTGAGAAGACTTCCCGACTGCGTTCAGAAATGTTCTGAGCGCGGGTTAGCGCTGAAGCTCCCCGAATGCGCGTCGGGCCCCGGAAAATGCCTCGGACGGACGGCGAATCGAGGAGCCGCTCCCTAGCGAGCGGTTGAAGTTCTCCGGAGGGGAGCGGATGCCGGACCGCACCCCTAGAAGGAGTGGGCACGGTCGCGCACCCCCGAGTGGGGAGGGTGCGGACTGGCCGCACCCCAAGGGGTGCGGCTTGGCCGCACCCCCTCAGGGGGTGCGGCTTGGCCGCACCCCCTCAGGGGGTGCGGCTTGGCCGCACCCCACAAGGGGTGCGGCTGGGCCGCACCCCACAAGGGGTGCGGCTGGGCCGCACCCCACAAGGGGTGCGGCTGGGCCGCACCCCTTGGGGGTGCGGCTTGGCCGCACCCCCTTGGGGGGTGCGGCTTGGCCGCACCCCACAAGGGGTGCGGCTTGGCCGCACCCCACAAGGGGTGCGGCTGGGCCGCACCCCATGGGGGGTGCGGCTGGGCCGCACCCCTTGGGGGGTGCGGCTTGGCCGCACCCCCTTGGGGGGTGCGGCTTGGCCGCACCCCCTTGGGGGGTGCGGCTTGGCCGCACCCCTCAAGGGGTGTGGCCGGGCCGCACCCCCTTTGGGGGTGCGGCTCCCCCTTGGGGGGTGTAGCCGGCCCGTACCCCCTCGGGGGTGCGGTCGGCCCGTACCCCCCTTGAGGGGTGCGACTTGGCCGGCCACCCCCCTTGGGGGGTGCGAATGAGCCGGACCCCCCCAAGGTGGTGCGGTCGGGGCGTGTTCGGGCCATCTCCCTGCGGCGAGTGGTGCAGCCCACGTGCTGCCGTGCGCTTTTGCGCGCGATCACGTACATATCTGGGGCTCGTGCGTGCTTCGATCGCTACCCCCCATCTCTCTTCTGCGAGGTTCCCTTTGGGTGCATCCTGAGGCCTTCACGGGTATACAACATAAGCCCCCCAAACCTTCGGAGTCCGAGTTCCTGAGCGAGGAGTTCGAAGGTTTTGATTGTTCCGTGGCGGCTTTACCCATTGTCCACTGTGCGGCGCTTTTCTGGTAAGAGCTGATGTCGGAGGGTGCTGGTTTTCCGATGTTGTTGTGGGCTTGCTGCTCAGCTCTGATATCCGCATGAGCTGAGGGGTTTCTGCAAAATGACAGATTAGCTTGCGCGGTTCTGAGCCCGCGGCTTTTACACAATAGAAAACCAGTTTGCGCAAGTCTGTGCTTGCGGCTTTTTGCACGAGTCGGGCTCGCGGCTTGGCCGGTGAATAGCGTTTGTATTCAAACCGTGGGTGAACGCAGGGGGGGCAGGCCCCGACGTCACCGGGACTCGACGGCGGAGGAGAAGGGCGAACCTTCAATCGACGGCGGTGCAAAGTCCCCGGGGCAGGGCCCCGAAGTGGCCGGTGAATAGCTGGTGTATTCAAACCGGAGGCGTTCGTAAGGGGGGCAGGCCCCTACGACGCTGGGACTCGACGGCGGAGGAGAAGGGCGGACCTTCAATCGACGGCGGTGCAAAGCCCCCGAGGCAGGGCCTCGTTGCAAAGTTTTTCTTAAGTGCGTGAAGGTGTCAAAACATATCTTTTCAATAAGAAATCATTTGGTGCACAGCTTTATGTAAGATAAGATAGGTGCACGAGTCTGAGCTCGCGGCTTTTACACAAATTATAAGATAGATTTGCACGAGTTAGGGCTCGCGGCTTGGTACAGAAGTTGAAGATAAGTTTGCACGAGTTTGAACTCGTGGCTTAGTACATGATAGAGGTCCCGGGATCACTGGTAAAAGCGGCGCAGGTTCTGAGCGTTCCAGGTACGTGGCAAAGTCTTCCCTTCCGCCGTCCTGAGTCTGTATGTTCCGGGTTTTATGACTGCGGTGACTATGTACGGGCCTTCCCAGGCCGCTGAGAGCTTGTCTCCTTGGGGACCTTTACCGGCGGCCTCGATGCTGCGTAGGACGAGATCTCCTACGTTGATTGGTCTGGGCTTCACCCTCCTGTCGTAGGTCCGGGCTACACGCATTTGGTAGAGTGCAGCACGGTAAGCAGCGTTGTCCCGGACTTCGGGGATTAGATCGAGGTTCTCTCGGAGCAGTCCATCATTCTTGTTGGGATCGAAAGCGAGTACTCGAGCACTCGGAACGCCGATGTCGACGGGGATGACAGCTTCGGTTCCGTAACAGAGGTTATAAGGTGTCTCTCCTGTAGGAGTTCTTTCTGTTGTGCGATATGCCCACAATACATTTGGGAGCGCGTCTACCCACTGTCCCCCGGCTTCTTCCAAGCGTGTTTTCAGCCCTTTGAGGATAGTGCGGTTCGTGACTTCTACTTGTCCGTTGGCTTGTGGATGCGCCACGGCCGTGTGGCGCAGGTTGATTTTCAGATCCTCACACATCTTGGTGAAGGACTTCCCAGTGAATTGAGTGCCGTTGTCGGCAATGATCGTAGCCGGGATGCCGAAGCGGCAAACGATGCTTTTCCAGACGAATTGTTTGGCGTTTTCTTCGGTGATCTTGGCCAGGGGCTCTGCCTCCACCCATTTGGTGAAGTAGTCGATGGCTAGGATGATGAACTTCCTCTGTCCAGATGCTAGTGGTAGGGGTCCGAGGAAGTCGATCCCCCACTGTGCGAATGGCCACGCACTCTGCAGCGTAGTAAGTGAGACCGGGGGTTGATGAGGCATGTTGGCGTGTAGCTGACAGCTTTTGCACCTCTGGACAAAGTCGGCCGCGTCCTTTCTTATTGTCGGCCAATAGAAGCCTTGACGCAGTATTTTCCGCGCTAATGCCTTCCCGCCTAGGTGCTCTCCGCAGACTCCTCCGTGTATTTCCCTGAGTACGTAGTCCGCCTCGCTTGCCGGCAGGCACTTCAGATATGGGCCTGAGAATGCCCGTTTGTAGAGCTCCCCGTCTATAATGGTGAACGATGCAGCCCGCATTCGCAGTCTTCGCGCCTCTAGGCGATCTTCAGGAAGGTGCCCTTGCTCCAGGTAGGCTCGTAGTGGGGCCATCCAGGACGACTCCTCCTGGTGGATGGTTGTGATTTCCCATGGCCCTTGAATGCTTGGGATCACAACTTCTTCGATTCGGCGTCTTCGAGACTGGTAGCTGGAGGGTGAGGTGGCGAGCTTGGATAGAGCATCCGCCCTGGTATTCTGTTCTCGGGGAATGTGTAGGATCTGATACGACGAGATCTTCTGGAGAAGCGACTTTGCGAATGCGAGATATTTCGCCATCTGCTCGCTCTTAGCCTCGTAATCTCCTTCAACCTGTGAGACCACGAGTTGGGAGTCTGTATAAATCGTTAGGTTCTCAACTTTGCAGTCGATAGCGAGCCGGAGACCGGCGATCAGTGCTTCGTATTCCGCGATGTTATTTGTTGCGGGGAACTTTAGCCGGAGTCCGTAATCCAGAGTGATCCCTTCGGGGCTCATAAGGAGCAATCCCGCTCCGGCCCCTTCAGCTCCCGAGGCGCCGTCGACATAGAGGGTCCACCGGGTGCTTGCGGTGTCTTTGATGAGGGTTGTTTCTGGCGGGATGGTGTATTCTACTACGAAGTCGGCGAGCACCTGCGACTTGATGTCAGGGCGAGGCAGGAATTGGATGTCGAATTCGCCGAGTTCTACGGCCCACTTTACAAGTCTCCCCGAGACTTCCGGCTTCTGGAGGATCGCCCGTAATGGGAGTTGTGTCAATACTTTGACTGTGTGAGCCTGGAAGTAGGGTCTGAGTTTTCTAGCCGAGAAGACAAGAGCCAAGGCTGTCTTGTCTGCTGCCGGATATCTGGTTTCGGTATCGGTGAGGACTTTGCTGAGGTAGTAGATCGGGCGTTGCACTCCTCCTTCGTCCTTCACAAGCACTGAGCTAAGAGCCGTAGGCGATACGGCCAGGTACAAGAACAGAGTTTCCCCGGGGGTGGGCTTTGACAGAAGCGGTGGCGAAGCCAGGTATTGCTTGAGAAGCTCGAAGGCCACCTGGCACTCGTCCGTCCATTGGAAACCTGAATGTCGCGCTCCCCGGAGGATTTTGAAGAAGGGGAGGTACTTGTCTCCTGTCCGTGATAAGAAACGGGACAGAGCTGCGATCCTCCCGTTTAGGCGTTGTACTTCCTTAATTGAGCGAGGTGGCGACATATCCTCCAACGCCTTGATCTTCTCGGGGTTGGCCTCGATTCCCCGTTGGGTTACCATGAAACCTAGAAACTTCCCCGCCGTCACACCAAACGCACACTTGCTGGGGTTGAGCCGCATCTGGAAGCGACGGAGAAGCTGGAAGCACTTTTCTAAGTCTTCCAAGTGGTCGCGCCGGTGGACGCTCTTTACTAGCATGTCGTCCACGTAAACCTCCATCGTTTCTTCGATGAGATCCTTGAAGACCTTGTTCATCAGCCTTTGGTAAGTGGCTCCAGCGTTTTTAAGGCCGAAGGGCATCACCTTGTAGCAGTAGACTCCCCGGTCGGTGCGGAAGGCGGTATGCTCTTCGTCTGCGGGGTTCATCCTTATCTGGTTGTACCCTGAGTAAGCATCCATAAAGCTGAGTAGCTCGTGGCCTGCCGTAGCGTCGACGAGCTGGTCAATCCTTGGCAGGGGGAAACTATCCTTCGGGCAGGCTTGGTTCAGGTTGCTGTAGTCGACGCACATTCGCCATTTCCCCGAGGCCTTCTTGACCATGACCACGTTGGCGAGCCATGTGGGATATTCTGCTTCGCGAATGAATCGTGCCTCCAAGAGCTTAGCTACCTCTTCCTCGATTGCTTTTAGGCGCTCGGGGGCAAAGTTCCTCTTTTTCTGAATCACGGGTCTGCAGGCGGGGTTGATGTTTAGCGAGTGAAAGATGACGTCGGGATCTACCCCAGGCATGTCCTCCGGGCTCCACGCGAAAATGTCCTCGTTCTCCTGCAGGAAGGTGGCGAACTTCTCTTGCTCTTGTGATGTCAAGAGTGACCCGACCTGAACGGTTCGAGTCGGGTCTCGCCGGGAGAGCGGTACTTCTACTAGCCCTTCGACGGGCGTTCCTCGCTGCAGAGTCGCCTCGTCTCGCAGGTCGAAGTTATTGATGTTGAGAGCGGTCGCCCTTGCTGGCTGGGCCTGCTTCAGGTAGCAAGTCCTGGCTGCCTCTTGGTCTCCTCTTACGACTCCTATTCCTGCGGCGGTGGGGAACTTCATAGCTAGGTGTGGAATAGAGGGGATTGCCCCGAAGATTGACTGGAGCGGTCTTCCGAAGATGGCGTTGTAGGCGGAGGTGGACTCTACCACCATGAACTGGATGTTGTGCGTTGACTGTCTTGGAAATTCGCCCAACGTGACTGGGAGGATGATCATGCCTTGCACCGGGACGGGTCTGTTGTCGAAGCCGTAGACGGGCCCGGCTGCCGGACTAAGCTGGTCTTTGGTGAGCTTCATACTTTGCAAGGTGGAGAGGAACAAGACGTCGACCGAGCTTCCATTGTCGACTAGTATCCTCTTCACTTTAAAGCAGGGATCCCCGATCCCTGCGCTGATCACGAGCGGATCCTGGTGTGGAAGCCGCAACCCTCGTAAGTCTTCGTCTCCGAAAGCTATCGTAATATCCTGCTTGAGTTTTTTGTCTTCGTGGTCTCTCGCGGGCTGGGCGATCGAGAGGATCTGCGACGCCAAGACTGGCGGTCCGGCGATTGTCTCGATTTCCCCTACCATCGGCCTTCCTCCACCTGCGCCTCGGAGGGCAGGGGGCTGCTCTCCTGCCTCCCTAGGCTGCTGGGGCTGATTGGGGATCTGGCCTTGTAAGAATCTTCCCAGGAGTCCCTGGCGGATGAGGCGCTCGATCTCGTCTTTGAGCCTGGTGCACTCTTCGGTGGTATGTCCTGTTCCTCGATGGAACTCGCAGTATCTGGACTGGTCACCCCTCGGATTTGGCGGGGGTATCCGGGGCATGCGAAGTTCGGGGTTGTTCTGAATGGCGTAGAGCACGTTCGTTCTGGTGGTGTTCAGTGGGGTGTAGGTCCTGGGCGGCTGCGGTCCCAGATCCCTTCGGGGGTCATGCCGACGTCCGTCGCCGCGGCGCTCCTCGCCGCGACGATCTTCTCGTTCGCGAGGGGCTTGATCTGTTCCCCTTTTCTTTCCTTGGCTTCCTTCGAACTGCCGACGGTGTGCTTCGATAGCCTCATCTGCAGCTATTTGCGCTTCGACCCTGTGAACAAGGTCGGGGTAGCTTGGTACGGTTTCTCTCATGAGAGCCGAATAGAATCCACTTGGGCGGAGCCCTCCTAAGAAAACTCCTCGCAAGAGTTCGGGGTCGACCCCTGGGATCTGCCGCGCCTCGGTAGTGAAGCGTCGGAAGAAGTCCTTGAGCGTCTCTCCGTCGTTCTGGCGGATCCCTGAGAGATGGGAGGGATCCCGGACAATTCGGCGGTTGGCGATGAACTGATCCACGAACTGCTGTGCCATTTCCGTGAAGTTGTTGATGGCCCCATTCCGCAGAGAATGGAACCAAGTGCGCGCTTGTCCCTTCAAGGTCGCTGGGAACACTTGGCAGAGGAGCTGATCAGGAGCGCTGTAGATCCTCATGATGGTGGTGAAATGGTTGACGTGCTCCAAAGGGTCGTCCGTCCCGTCGAATGTCTCAATGTTAGGAAGCTTGAAGCCATTCGGGATTGGATGGGCTAGGACTTGAGGTGACAGGGGGGAGCCCTGATGCGCGGGGCGGCGAGCGAGCGCGGCGCGTCGTCCTGCTTGGGCATACTCTTCTTCGATCATATCACGGATTTCTTCGCGTGTAGTCCTTTCCATTGCCCGCTCCGGGGGGGCTCTTCTGGGATGGTGGCGACGGTGGTCAGCTTCCGGCCCTCCAGCCGGCAGGACAAGGTGAGCGGAGCTCGCCGCGTTGGAGAATCCTTCTGAAGCCTCATCTTCCTGGACGGCTTCTTGGTTCGGGACAAGGTTTAGAACTGGGGGTGGCGGTGCGTCTGGAGCTGGTGGCTGGACCGGAGCCTGAGGAGCTCCGAGACCCCTTACGAGAGCCAACATCTCGGCTTGGTGCTCTTCGATTCGCCGTATGCGCACTTCCATCCCAGCTGCTGGCGCAGGGAGTGCCTGCTCTGCGGGTGGTGCGTCGATTTGCGAGGGAGAGGGAGCTGGTTCGACGCGTCCCTCCAGCGCTGATCCCTCCGCAGTGCGGGTACTTTTCCTCGCCATCGCGGTTGACCTTCAAAAAGTTCTGGGAATGTTCCCACAGACGGCGCCAAACTGTTGCGGAACGCTTAGGGCTCTTGGTAGACCGGTTCACTTGAACCGCCTTAGCTCGTGAGCAGGCTAAACGCGCAAACAGTTAATTAGAGGTTCGATGAGTACGCAGAGACTTTTTAACGTGGAAAACCCGGAAAGGGTAAAAAACCACGCGGCCGGAGCTGTGCCGACCAAACTTCACTATCTTCTGGAGGAGTTACAACTTGGAAGCTAGAGCTCGAGCGCGACAGACCGCTGCTCGTTACAATATTTGGAGAAAGAGAGCTTCGAGGATGACAGGCCACCTCACGAAAAAACTAAGTCCTTTTCCCCTCAAAGACTGCTAGTCGCCTTTCTGGAATTGAGAAGGCGGGTCGCCTTTCCCTTCTGAGAACTGCTTGTCGCCTTTCGGAATCGGGAAGGCTCGTCGTCTTTCTCTTCCGAGAACTGCTTGTCGCCTTTCGGAATCGAGAGGGCTCGTTGTCTTCTGAGAACTGCTTGTCGCCTTTCGGAATCGAGAAGGCTCGTCGTCTCTCTCTTCCGAGAACTGCTTGTCGCCTTTCGGAATCGAGAAGGCTCGTCGTCTTTCTCTTCCGAGAACTGCTTGTCGCCTTTCGGAATCGAGAAGGCTCGTCGTCTTTCTCTTCCGAGAACTGCTTGTCGCCTTTCGGAATCGAGAAGGCTCGTCGTCTTTCTCTTCTGAGAACTGCTTGTCGCCTTTCGGAAGATGAAGATCTTCAAGTCCCGAAGGAGATCTTCAAGTCCCGAAGGAGATCTTCAAGTGCCGAAGGAGAATTCCGCAAAAGTCTGCAAGGAGCTCTCCCGAGTCCAGAAGTCAAGGTCCCTTCAAATGAAGCCATGGGGCTCCTTTTATAGTTTTTGTCGGGGGCGGCCCGGTAATTTTGCCGTTGGCTGTTTCCATAAATGCTCGGTGGACGAATCATATTTTCCGGTTCGGGGCCCTCGGATCACTATTTTTCGCAAATGACCACCTTGCCCCTCGGGCAGCTTGGGCAGTTTGGGCAGTTCGGGCAGTTCTGTTGGAGGTGAAAAAGGCGACTAACTGTTCCTGAAAAGTGAGAAGCCTGAAACCCAAAATGTGAGAAGCCGGAAGGACAAAAAGTGAGAAGCCGGAAAGACAAAAAGTGAGAAGACTTCCCGACTGCGTTCAGAAATGTTCTGAGCGCGGGTTAGCGCTGAAGCTCCCCGAATGCGCGTCGGGCCCCGGAAAATGCCTCGGACGGACGGCGAATCGAGGAGCCGCTCCCTAGCGAGCGGTTGAAGTTCTCCGGAGGGGAGCGGATGCCGGACCGCACCCCTAGAAGGAGTGGGCACGGTCGCGCACCCCCGAGTGGGGAGGGTGCGGACTGGCCGCACCCCAAGGGGTGCGGCTTGGCCGCACCCCCTCAGGGGGTGCGGCTTGGCCGCACCCCACAAGGGGTGCGGCTGGGCCGCACCCCACAAGGGGTGCGGCTGGGCCGCACCCCTTGGGGGTGCGGCTTGGCCGCACCCCCTTGGGGGGTGCGGCTTGGCCGCACCCCACAAGGGGTGCGGCTGGGCCGCACCCCATGGGGGGTGCGGCTGGGCCGCACCCCTTGGGGGGTGCGGCTTGGCCGCACCCCCTTGGGGGGTGCGGCCTGGCCGCACCCCTCAAGGGGTGTGGCCGGGCCGCACCCCCTTTGGGGGTGCGGCTCCCCCTTGGGGGGTGTAGCCGGCCCGTACCCCCTCGGGGGTGCGGTCGGCCCGTACCCCCCTTGAGGGGTGCGACTTGGCCGGCCACCCCCCTTGGGGGGTGCGAATGAGCCGGACCCCCCCAAGGTGGTGCGGTCGGGGCGTGTTCGGGCCATCTCCCTGCGGCGAGTGGTGCAGCCCACGTGCTGCCGTGCGCTTTTGCGCGCGATCACGTACATATCTGGGGCTCGTGCGTGCTTCGATCGCTACCCCCCATCTCTCTTCTGCGAGGTTCCCTTTGGGTGCATCCTGAGGCCTTCACGGGTATACAACAATATGGATATAGTGTAATTACACAAATAGTCATTATATTTTATGAATTTTCCTTTTTTTCATAATATATATTAAGTCATTGGAGTAAAAGAATGAGGCTATATTTGACAATTTTGAATGTCGCACCAAATGCAACTTCTTGTATATAGTAGTTAAATATATATATTGGATCGGTATCCTCTTCATTTTGGACCCTAATTAAAAGAAAGTTTATTTCACGATGAGAATTGATTCTTATTTTATCTAAAGATTTGTAATTTTTCATTAAAAGAAAATTATAAAAGGACGGGATTAGTGAATATGTCGTCGGATCATCTACGAATTAATCTGGACAGTGAGATGGATTGATGCTATTATTATGTACAGCAATTAGATGTTTTAAAAGAAAAAAAATACTGACTATCATTTTTATTTTGCTAAACACTAAAGTAAGCTTTTTCATTGCACAAGTTACTGGACGAAAAATAATTAATTAATTAATTAATTATCCAAATCTTCATTGTTAACCTCAATCCTCTTTGGCTAATTGCACCTCAAATTTTTTAAAGGTTAACGGCAACCTGGACGCCTCCTTCCTTCCGCTGAAGCCGCCAGCCTCCTTCCTCCCTCTCAAGACGCCCACCTCCTCCCTCCAGCTGGAGAGCGGGGGCAACAAAAACCTTCTATAATTCACAAATGGCGGAGCACAATCGTATATAAAATTCCATCTTCCACCTTGGCTACTTCGGCATATTTCCTTCCTAGCAACCCCATTCCTCTCACGTGACGACGTAGCTGCAGCTGCTATCGTGCGTGGTGATTGCCTACAACGTGGCATTTCTAGGAGTCGCCCTTGTTATCTGCGCTGCGAGCTCCTGGATCAAGTATATCGCGCCTTCCTCTTCCCTCAATCGAATCCGTGACGCGCCTTCGTATCTCCAAGCTCCTGCCCCTCCTTTCCTATATCTTTTATACCTACTCAAAAAACTTTGATCTATTGGAAAGATAGGGGACTAGGTGAGACTTGAGAAAGTATTTTTTTATTTTTAAAAGTTTTTTTTATTTTTAAAAGTTTTTTCATTTAATTTATTGTAAAATTAAATGAATAAGACTAATTAGATCATGCTTTTCAAAAGTAGATACATTTCAGTTTCAATTATTATTATTATTATTTATCGGGACCTTCTCTCTAAGTTTTGAAAATTACAGATTGCACCCCTCTTATTAATGAAATTACAAAAATCCCCCCTGATGTTATGAAATGTGAACTTCAGGGAGGTAAATGTTATGTTTTGTAACACTGAGGGAAGGTTTTTGTAATTTCAATAATAAGAGGGGTGCAATCTGTAATTATGATATCTTCGAGAGAGAGGGAGGTTTTGGTAATTATTATTATTATTATTAATGTTTTTAAAAGAAATAGCCTATTTAAAGAGTCACCGCACCTGCTGCCACATTTGCTCTCGCATCCTTCGTCTTCCTCAGCAGCCTTCATCTCCACAAACTCGAACAATTTTCAGGAAATCATAAAATAAGATTCTCCCTCTAGATATAGAAAGAGAAAGTGGGTATGAAGGAAGCCATACTCTGCTGCATCTCCTGCATCCTCCCCTGCGGCGCCCTCGACGTCGTCCGCATAGTTCACGCCAGCGGCCGCGTCGAGGAGATCGGCGGAAACGCCGTCGTCCTCGCCGGAGACATCATGGGAGCCTATCCCAAGCACGTCCTCCGAAAGTTACCATCTCATGTGAGCTCGGTGGACGACCACGACTGCGCCATCGCCGGCGCCGCCGCTACTAGTGCCGTCGTGTTGCCGCCCTCCGCAGAGCTGAAGCGGGGGAAGATCTACTTTCTGATGCCGGTGTCGGCGGAGAAGGCGGCGCCGCCGCCTCGGAGGAGGAGGAGAAGGGAGCAGGGGACGGGCGGGAAAGGGAGACGATTTGTGTCCTCCGGGGGGTGCTTGCCGGAGGCTATCGCGGAGAAGGTGGTGGCGCAGACGGTGGGGAGGAGGGGGAGGGTCGCCGTGTGGAGACCGGGGCTTGAGAGCATCTCCGAGCAGTAAACGGATATGTAGCTAGAGTTTTCGGGGTGCGAATAGCCATTTCTGGTTCTCTGGTTTTTTTTCACATTCTGTAATTATTATAGACTCCCATTTCCCGAAAATCAAATATTGGGTTTGACAAATTTAAACAATTAATAATAAAGTTTTTTAAAAGATTTGTTTATTTAAACTTAAATGAAACCGTAGATCCAAAACCAAATAGTTTAGTTATCTAAATTGACTTAGGCTGATCGGTTAGTTTCGCGTGGTGGTGGCGGTCGTGAACGCGGCGGTTATTAACTGTCGTTCGTGGCCGTCACAATTATTTTTACTATCCGCAGCTCTAAAATAAATCAAAATGGTTGTCTACAATGTGTATTATCCTCATACAATACAGGAAATTAAAAAAATAAAAAACAGATAATATTCATTAATGCAAGTACATGGTACTTTATCTTGGCACAAATAATATATTTGATGAAGTGCTGTTTGTTTGCGATGAATTCTATTTTTAACTGTCAGTTCGATTTTCTAATATATTAAATTATAAATACAAGAAAAATTTATAAATAATATTTGTATTTGTGTAGCATGTGATTTATTTCCCTTCAATGATTTGATCATTAATTTCATCCACAACTAACACTATTAATTTTTGACATTTACATTGCAACAAAGATTAGAGACCAAATGATTGCATGATATGCTATTCTTACATTGCAAAGTATATGTATTGATGGGGTCTCCCTCATTATATAAGAATTCTAGGCTGCGAATAGCCAGAATTCCATTACCCCTCACTTCCTTAGTGGGGAGTTAATGAGAAACCGCCGCGCACGTGATCAGCATGCCCGATCATCGCACGATCCGCCACGCTCACCGTCATAGCAAACCGACCTCCATCAGCGCCCCGTCGCCGGCGCTCCTCTGCGATTGGCCATCGCTGCCCTTGGTCGCGCGACCATGGCGCGCGACCGCCTCGCCGACCGCCCGGTCGGCCGGCTTCGGCCGCAAGGCCCTTGCGGCCAACCGCCCGGCCGGCCTAAGCCGTGCGCCCATGGCGCGCGGCCTTGGCTGCGCGGCTGCCAAGCTCAGCGGTCGGCCGCCCTTGGTCGCTCCCCCGTGGCACGCGACCGTCTCGTCGCCCGGCCGGCCTGGGCCGCGCGGCCATGGCGGTGAGGTCGGCCTCCCGGCCGACCTTGTCGCGCACTCGTAGGCGCGCGGCCGCCCTTAGCCGCGTGTTTGCGACGCGTGGCCGTCTCGCCGCCCGGTCGAGCCTCATCGGCCGGCGTTGGTCGCGCGACCGCAAGGTCTCGAGGGCCTTGCGACCGGCCGCCCGGGGTCGGCCTTCCTTCTGGCCGGCCTTCCTCCCGGACGGCCTCCCAAGTCCGGCCTCCCTCCCAGTCGGCTGCCCTTCCTTGCCGGTCGGTCTCCTTGTCGGTCGACATTCGCCGCCGTTCGGGCCTTCCATTGTGGTCGTACGATCGCTTCACGATGTCTCCATCCTCCGATCGGAGCGTAACTACCCGTGTAACCGCCCTCGTAACCACCAATCATGGGTGGGTGCATTTATCTAAAATCATGCTGGTTGCGTATAGAATGATACATATATAATATGCGATTTAAACCATATAAGCCTGACATGCGTATAGCAATTATGGTGGTTACGGTCTGCGAATAACTAGATAACTACCGTAACCACCTCTGCGGAATTCTGAAGTTCAAGAGAGAGAGAGAACTCACTTGAAGATCTCTCTCTTTTTCGAAGCCGCCCTTGAACGAATATTCAAGCACTTCAGAGATGGACGAAGATCTTCGTCCTCCTTCGAGCATTCTGAAGGCCGTCATGCAACTTGCACGCCAAGTTCCAGAGCGCGCCAAGTTCCAGAGCGCGCCCAAGTTCTAGAGTGCTCCCAAGTTCCAGAGCACGCCAAGTTCCAAAGTGCGCCAAGCTCCAGAGCGCGCCCAAGTTCTAGAGCACGGTGCTCATCAACGCTGAAAAGAAGAAGACTGAGCTTCGAGAGTAGTGACCTGTCACCCTCCGAACGCTTCTCTCTCTCCTCCCAAGTTGTAACGAGGAGCGGTCTGTCGCCCTCGATCTCTCAAGCAAGCCCTGTAAAGAAGTCATAAATTGTGAAGTTTGGTTGGCAACGTCCCGACCACGTTGTTTTTCATCCATTTCCGGGGTTTTCCATGATAAAAAAGATCCCTTGTTAACCATCTCGCTTCTCTGTGACTGCTTGCGCGCTCATCCGCTCCCGGGCTAAGACGGTCAATTTCGGACCAGTTTAAGGAGCCTCGAGTAGACCACAACATGTATAAAAGATACAAACTTAGTAGAATGAGAAAATATAGGCTTAGGATCATGGGATCACTCACGAATTTACGGGAAGAAGACTTACTATTGAAGATTCGCAAAACATTTGAATCATGGTTTGTCAGTTCATTTTCATCGATTTACCGAATGTGTAAACCGAAACCGAATCAATTCAGTTTTCGGCCACCAGAAATCGAAATCGAACTGAACCGAACAAGCTGGTTCGGTCTGAAATTAGGTTCAGTTGGCTCGATTAGGATCGGTTCGATCGGTTTCAATTTTTTATGCACACCCCTAATTGAAATAAGTTCTTTTGAAGCCTGTTGTGTTACCACCGAAACCACAACATTCACCCAGAAGAGACTTTCGGAGAAGAATAAGCAAAAGATATCATAAACAAACAAGCATATTTGAAACAAAATGCAGATTTTAATGTTGGGAATACTTGGGAAGCCGCACATGACTCACAAGTACTACACACGGAGAACCAACGACCTTGATGCGCGCGAGCAACATGATCTTAAGTGAGAGAAACACACCTATTTTTTTTTCTTTCCAAATTCGAACCAAATTGCTCAGAATTCCGTTGACTGCATGCGGTTGAAATGGAGAAGCACCTGAAACAAATGGATCTGCCCTTCCTAATTGGTTTTTGAGATATATGGGCAACATGCGAGGAGAGGCAGAAGAAGACGGCGCGGTGTTTGCGTGAGACCGGATTTGGCGGAGATAAGAAACTGAGAAAGGGAGGATTTGAGACGGATCAAAGGTGATGGAAGCCTTGTGGGAGTCTAAGTACTTCTTCATGGAACGGAGTCGTCGAGCTCAGGGAAGGACTCGGCGAACATACGCCCGACGAGCTCGGGGAGGCTGGACACGAACAATCGTCGGCAGGATCGATGAGGAGCAGGTTCTTGGGCTCAAGAGACCATTGGACGCTAGAATGCATGTGATTTCTTTCCCTTCAATGATTTTTTTTTTTTCATTTTATTTATTTGATCTGCAAATAGAGAACTTCAAAATTAAAATAGAATCTTGAATTCAAATAAATTGATAGATATTTGATTTGCGGGTAGAAGATTTCGTTTTGGGAGTAATAGTTCCCTTAATTATTTTAGATGAGTATTATATGAATTATAATTAATAACGTGCAAAAATAAGAAAATGACCTCTCGTGACCTAGAGGGAGTGATAAAAGAAGTACCATCTAGCTCTTCCTACTATGTTTCGACATTTATAACTGTAATATCTGATATATATCTAATTAGTGGTTGGCAAACTATAATTATTGGTGTTTAATTTAAACACGTTTAATATATATTTATACACCCAGTTTTTTCATTTTATTTTTTCGCTCGCCTATTATCGGTGGGCTTCGCCCGCCCCAAGCCAGACCGGCGGATTTTTTTAAAAATTTATTTTTTTAGTTATTCATTTTTAAAGGTTTTTTCTTTCTTTTTTCTATTATAGGTTTATTTTTTTAATTACTCTTTTAAATTTTAAAAAACCCCCAAGAAAAGAATGAAAAAGAAAACCGTCGGTGGGTGGTTGTGTCTTGAGAAGTAAAAGAAAACTGTCCATTCATATATATATAGTAATGCAAGTGTTTATAACAACTTGTCAGTTGGTGTGGTGGTTATATCTTGATTCAATATAATACAGGTTTTGGGTTTGATCTCATGCAAGTGCAATTTTGCAAGTATTAAATTTTTATTGAAGATAAGGACAAAATCATAATTTCACATTTAGGGTAGTGACTTGAAAATATTGGTCTAGGGCACCCTATCATAGTAGGTATAAGAGATCTAGTAAAAATAATATGTGGTTGGATTTAATTTCACCGAGATTGAACGGTTGTGATTGACTTGATGGTAAACAATTACATCATAAGTGAATATATTTATATAGTAGTAAAGATATATATATCTATATTAATAAGCGCGATCCGTTCCTAAGGATTGTCAAGAAAGTCAGTCAGTAAATGACCGTTTTGCCCCTGTAGCAACGAAAAAAATTGTGCAGCTGCGGCTCAGTCAGCCGGATCACGGAGGGCGGGCGAGCTCAGGCGGGTTCCGGCGTGCTCAGACGCTGGTCAGGACGGGGCGGGCAAGGCGGGCGCACGCGGGAGAGGGAGGGCTCACGTGCCCTTTTCGAATCTACAGCGGGGCTCCGCTATATGAAGAGCGGAGTCCCGCGTTGTTTCGCGATGTGGGACTAATGAAGTCCCACATCGCGCGGGCGCAGCCGTTGGATCGGCCACTGGTTTGATCCAATGGCCGCGCCCGCGCGATGTGGGACTTCATTAGTCCCACATCGCGCAATAGAGTGGGCATCCGCGCTTCATATAGCGGAGCCCCACTTCATTGCCGAACAGGTTGAGCGAACCCGCCCCCGCACGGGCGCACCCGACCCATCAGCGCGCTCACCCGTTCCCTGCCGGCGATTTGTTTAAGCGGGCGGGGACCGCCTGTGGGCCCCGCCTGCGATGTTATTTATTTTTATTATTGTTTTGCGCAAATATTTTTAAAAACTTAAATACTTGATTTTTTAAATCGCAAATGTTTTTAACATTGAAAAACTTAATTTAGCATTTAAAAACTTAATTTAGCATTTAAAAACTTAATCCGCCTGCTATTGTTTTTTCATCCGCAATTTTTTTTAACATTTCCGCAAATGTTTTTAACATTTACAAACTTAATTTGTTATAAAGTTTTGTCAAAGTTTTTTAAAATTTTTTGCCACTTTTTTTTAAAGTTTCTTTAAATAAAATATATAACTTTTTTGAAACCTACTTTTTTTTTAAAGTTTTTTTTCAATGTTTTTTTAATCAAAAAAAAAATGTGGGCTTTTTAAAAAAATTATTGCGAAGACCGGCGAGGGGCGAGCGAATACCGGCGAGGGGCGGGCGATGCCCGCCGACGCCGAGGGGGCGGGCGAAGCCCGCCGACGCCGAGGGGGCGGGCAAAGCCCGCCTTGAATGCCAAGCGGGCGAATCCCGCTTGGTTGCGGGCGAAGCCCGCATTGATGTGGCCGAAGGCCGCCCGAGAGCATCGAGCACGGGCTACTTTTTTTTCAATGTTTTTTTAATCAAAAACAAATTGGGCTTTTGAAATAAAATATTGCGAAGACCGGCGAGGGACGAGCAAATACCGGCGAGGGGCGGGCGAAGCCCGCCGACACCGAGGGGGCGGGCGAAGCCCGACGACGCCGAGGGGCGGGCAAAGCCCGACTTGAATGCCAAGCGGGCGAAGCCCGCTTAGTTGCGGGCGAAGCCCGCATTGATGCGGCCGAAGGCCGCCCGAGAGCATCGAGCACGGGCGTAGCCCGTGCGAAGATGCTCGTATATATATATAAATATATATATATATATATATATATATATATATATATATATATATATATATATATATATATATATATGCTCCGCCCCTACGGCCAAGCGCGACAGTACCCTGCCTTGAATGCCAAGCGGGCGAATCCCGCTTGGTTGCGGGCGAAGCCCGCATTGATGTGGTCGAAGGCCGCCCGAGAGCATCGAGCACGGGCTACTTTTTTTTCAATGTTTTTTTAATCAAAAACAAATTGGGCTTTTGAAATAAAATATTGCGAAGACCGGCGAGGGGCGAGCAAATACCGGCGAGGGGCGGGCGAAGCCCGCCGACGCCGAGGGGGCGGGCGAAGCCCGACGACGCCGAGGGGCGGGCAAAGCCCGACTTGAATGCCAAGCGGGCGAAGCCCGCTTGGTTGCGGGCGAAGCCCGCATTGATGCGGCCGAAGGCCGCCCGAGAGCATCGAGCACGGGCGTAGCCCGTGCGAAGATGCTCGTATATATATATATATATATATATATATATATATATATATATATATTTATATATATATGCTCCGCCCCTACGGCCAAGCGCGACAGTACCCGGCCTGCGACGGCTGGCTCGCCCTCCCCCGACGCGATGATGTCGGGCGGCCTTCGGCCCAATCTACACAGGCTTCGCCCGCCTCCGCACGAGCTTCGCCCATGCTCGACGCGTCTGAGGCTACGCCCGCAACATATACACATGAGTATTCGAAATGACCGTAAAAAATATACATTATTTATTTTGTAAAAAAATATACGTATATACTTAAAAAAGATTTGTTTTCTTTCTCTCCTCTCTCTCTCTCTCTCTCTCTCTCTCTCTCTCTCTCTTCTGTTTTAGCCATGGGGGCTCAGAATTTCAGCGTGAGGGAGGGAGGAGGGGATTTGCATTGAATTATTATTTGCAGTCCAGCATCAGGATTAGATCTTCAGATCGAATGAACATGATTTGTTTGATGGCTTTTAAATGCATGAAATTAAAAAGTTATCCATATATTTGTATAGATAGTGTATGTGTATATACAAAGAAATATCAAATCCATGAATTCTAAACTCATTGAAATGATTACGGCCGTCGAATCTGACATGATATTTCATCAATCGTCGGATCAAACCGCTCTCTCTCTCTCTCTCCACTTTTTCGTAGGTCTCCTAAACCTACTAGGGGACCTAAAACTATGATGGTGTAGGATACTCTACAACATGAAATTACGATTTTACCCCTAAATTTATTGAAAAAGGAGCTAGGGTCATATGACCCGTTATTTAATCTCACAAAAATTGTCAATGGTGAGAATTGAACTCAGGTTTTCACTATGTCAAGCAAAGATGACAACTATCACACTATATGGTTTTTGTTGAACGTACAACATTGAATTAGACTTTATATATACGTATATAAATATAGACCGCCCCCGTCGAATGTCATCGCCCCTGCCGAATGTCGCCCCCGCCAAATATCGCCGCCTTTGCGGAATGTCGCCGTCCCCACCGAATATCGTCGCCCCCGCAAAATATCGCCGCCCACACGAGGGGGGTGTGCGTGTGTGGGTGTGGATGTGTGGGTGTGGGGGTGGGTGGGTGTGAGTGTGTGGGGTGTAGTGTGGGTGTGATTGTGTGGGTGTGTGCGTGTGTCTGTGCTTGTGTCTGTGTGTATAGGGTTTAGGGTTTAAGGTTTAGGGTATATAAGTCATTATATAAAAAAGTCTTCTTATTGTGTAACGGCGTAATGGTGTGCACCATCGATTAAATCTAAGCCGTTTGTTTTCGCTGAAAGCAAATATAAATAAATAAATTGAATTTAGTGGGTTTTAGGGGTGAAAGTTGAGTTGAGCTAACTCGAGAGCTGGACATACCGGCTTGGAAAAAAACTCAACTCGAGCTTGCTTTCGAGCCTATTAAGACTTGTTCATGAGCTCACAAGTTTTTTTATTTATTTTTAAATAATAATCATTTTTATTTATGTGTCATTTGTTTGTATTACTTTCTTAGTGATAATAATAAAAAAATATTATTAAATAATATAAATCTTAACATTTAGGTGAACATTTATTTAATATATAATTATTAAATAATATGATAATTATAAAATATATATTATTTAATAATATAGATTTGAACTGAATGACAAACTTTCGAGCTCGACGAGATTCTACCGAGCTCGGCGTGCTCGAGCTCATTTAAAAAGAGCTCGTCGAGCTCGAGCTAAAAAACAGCTCAAGCTCTAGCTCGAGTCGGTTATTTTTGAAGAGCTCGACTAATTTGCACCTCTAGATGTAGTCATTTAGCTGAATTTAAAAAATTAAGCAAATGATTCTTTCATTTAATATAAACAAAAAATTAAATTCATATTTATATTTACATATCCGAATAATTACCAAAGCTTCCCTTGAAAGATAACATAAGTACAGATTTCACCCCTCTTATTATTGAAATTACAAAAACCTCCATGAATGTCATAAAAACATAACATTTACTCAGAAGTGGGTATTTTTGTGCATGAATGTTATGAAATGTGAACTTCGGGAGAGATAAATGTTTTGTTTTGTAACATTGAGAGGAGGTTTTTGTAATTTCAATAATAATATGAGTGCAATTTGTAATTTTGCAAACTAGAGGGGAGGTCACTTTACATATATGTACAAGTTATTACATATTATAGTGAATAAAGTATATATATAGCATGTGATTGTGGGATATCACCGCTCATATGATGATGATTAAGAAATATGTCTATGACATAGGGTAAGTTTGGACAAAAATGCCACTATCATTGAATGTTTGGCATGACAACGGTTATAGCTGCAAAAGAAAACTAGTTTTGATTTTGAACATAAAAGTGGATGAATTTACTTAATTAGGCTCCGCTTGGCACGACGGTTGAGATCGTGAACACGGTGGTTATGAACGCACAACCTTTCCTATGGAACTAGGTTCTCGTTTATGTTCAAAACTAGTTTTCTTTTTATGATGGTGGTCATATTTGTTGTTATGCAATGACAGTGACGTTTTGTCTAAACTCATCGGAACAGAAATAATGTCGTGCCAAACAGAGTCTTAGTTGAGGTTGGGCGTTCACGAACGACAGTTCATTACCATTGCGTTTGAGATCGCCACCGCCGTGCCAAACGAAGCCTTAGGCTCTGTTTGGCGCGGTGGTGACAGTCACAAACGGTTATGAACTGTCGTTTGTGAACGTACGCCCTACCTCACCTATGGAACTTCATCCATTTTTATGTTCAAAATTATTATTTTTTTGGCATTTATAATCATTGTCTTGCCAAACATACATTCTATGACGGTGACTTTTTTATTCAAACCCAGCAAAACAAAAAAAAAGTCAGAATTTCAAACAGAGCCTTAGACTTTTGTTATAAGTAGACTGTCACTGAAAATGAATATTTGTGAATCTGTCGAAACTTGCTGGCATGATTTGTTCTACAAAATTATTATTAATATTCTTATGTTTAAGTGATTTTTTTTTATTTCAAAATGTAGTTTATATATTATAGTCTTATAGAGTAGTAAGAAAATAATTATAACTAAACGTGAAGTATAATTAAATAAAATAAGTTAAAATATTAAAAATAAATATTTTTATTTAGTAGGAGACTGCCCGTGCAACGATCAATTGAAGATGACTGCAACCACGATGAACTGAAATGTATTTTAATTGTCATGCATCGTATAATTAAAATAACATCACGCCCCGGGGACTAATGAAATATTTTGTGTCAATTAGGAGTTGTATAAAAATATTAAAAATATATATATGCTTAATATAATAGGGTGATGTTATGGGCAAATCGTTTTTGACTATGGGCAAATCATCAAAACTTAAAAAAATACGTACTTTTTGAAAATACGTCTTATAGGTGCATTTTTAGGAAAATTATTCAACATCAAAGTTGTAGATCTCATCGAGATCTACAACTTTCGTGTTGAACATTTTACCTAAAAATGCACGGGTTAGGCGTATTTTCAAAATGTGCGAGATTATTGTGAAATGTTTCGTGCATTTTGAAAATGCGCCTAACCCGTGCATTTTTAGGCAAAATGTAAAGTTGTAGATCTCGACGAGGATGTTGAACACTTTTCCTAAAAGTGCACCTATAAGGCGTATTTTCCAAAAGCGCATATTTTTTTAGGTTTTGATGATTTGCCCATAGCTAAAACCGGTTTGCCCATAACATCACCCATAATTTGGGCAATTTCACCTATACTCAATCATTTAATTTGGGCAATTTCACCTATATTCAATTGATACGTGCTCATTTGGGGCCAATGTTATGACTACCAACAGCCAAATATTACGCAATTTAATTAGTGCACGAGCGGCCTGATATGGGGGATCGTCGCACGATAGTACCTCGGCCAGAATAATACATCTGCCCTTGCCAGTCTATTCTCGGGCGCGCATGCTTCCCAGTTCCCATGCACTAACAACTTTCACGCACCAGCGCCTGAGAGCAAGTGAGCGAGAGCAAGTGAGCGTGTGCAGATGTGTTGTCTTGGCCGGGGTACCATTGTGTGTTATCTTGGCCGGGGTACCATCGTGTGGGGCACGTGGAGTCCCATGTGACAGATTGCTCGTATCACAATAGGTTGGGCGCCGATCGCCGACGGGTCCTGCCGGTGAGGGATCGTCGATTGCGGACCTGGATTAGTGATCCGATCGCCGACCGACGAGCGGGCATCACTGCGCATGGGGGCCTCGGGCCTCCCGGTTGGCGATCGCAGATCGCCGATTGCCAACCAGCGAAACGCCCAGAAGCATGCGTGCATACGCGACAGCGGGGCGGGAGATAGGACTGTAACGGTTCGGTATTTAAGCAAAACCGCAAACCGAATCATCCTTATGTGGTTCCAAAAATTTGGAACCGAGCTGCGCAAACCATTGAAACCGAACCCAACTGAATGGTTCGGTTCAGACTGATTTTGTTGCTCGGGGAAGCTAGGACGGGAAAGACTGGAAGAACGTAGAATGAAATAAGCGCGTCGATCTCGTGAGACCGGATCTGGAAAATGAGAAACTGAGAAAGGGAGTAATTGAGACCGGAATTGACGGAGAAGCCCTAAATTAAGGCTTGTCTAGTGTCGGCATGTCGCATACTCGCGCGAGACCTTGGTATATAGATGAGATCTGGTTTCGCGTGAGACGGGTGATGAAGATGACTGAGTGATTGGGTGAAGGCGTTAGACAAGACTTGCATGAGGCCTGTTGAGTGCAAATCGCGTGAGACTAAACTGACTAATGTTAATGTAACACACATTATGATTTTATTAAATTGCTACGTAACACCCAAATAAATCTAACATACTATGATACTAATACTAATGTAATCGCTAATTAATACGGTTCGGTTAGACTCGATTCAATTTGGCATTCAAAACTGTGAAACGAACCACGTGATTTTCAAAAATTGGAATCGGTACCGAACCGCAATCTACTAAAACCAAACCAAACTGAACCGAACCGTGCGATTTGATTTGGTTCGGCTAGTTGGTCCCTACTTACATCGCCAGCGGGAAGAAATATTTCGTCGTGAAGATAATAGAAGAATAACGCTTGAATATTAAAAAAAGGGCGCTGCTATTAGCACTGTGCTTTTGTCTATTAGCACTTAAAATTTTAAAATTTTAGGGCTTATTAGCACTCACTTTTGTCTATTAGCACTCAAAAATTTAAAATTTTAGGGTGTTATTTTTAATAGCCGCAAGCAACCCTTTCCCCTTACATGCATGCCCCTACACATCTCCTCTCGCAGAAACGACGCCATTGGAGTCGGCGGCGAAGACGATGGCGTTGGCGGCATTGACGATGGTGTTGACGGCAGTGACGATGGCGTTGGCGGAGGCGACGATGACGTTAGAGTGGGCGGCGACGGCGATGGTGTTGGCGGCGGCGACGATGGTGTTGGTGGCGGCGACGATGACGTTGGCGGAGGCGGCGATGGCGTTGGAGTTGGCGGCGACGCCGATGGCGTTGGCGGCGACGACGATGGCGTTGGAGTGGGCGGTGACCACGATGGCGTTGACGGAGGTGACGATGACGTTGGAGTTGGCGGCGGCGACGATGGCGTTGGCAGCGGCGACGATGGCGTTGGCGTTGGCGGCGGAGACGATGGTGTTGGCGGCGGCGACGATGGCGTTGGCGGCGGCGACGATGGCGTTGGCTTTGGCGGCGACGACGATGGCGTTGGCTTTGGCGGCGGCGACGATGGCGTTGGCGGCGGGGACGATGACGTTGGCGGCGGCGACGATGGCGTTGGCGGCGGCGACGATGGCGTTGGCGGCGGCGACGATGGCGTTGGCGGCGGCGACGATGGCGTTGGCGGCGGCGACGATGGCATTGGCGTTGGCGGCGGCGACAATGGCATTGGGGGTGGCAACAATGGCGTTGGCGGCGGCGACGGGAGTCCAACATGCTTGAGCATATAAATTGACAAAAAAATGCTAATAGTAATAGTGCTTTGCTAATAGACAGGTTGAGTGCGAATAGACAAACATTTAAAACAACACTTGCTAATAGCGGGAAATGCAAATAGACAAAAGCGCATTGCTTATAGCAGCGCCCTAAAAAAATTAAATAAAATTTAGAAGATAATCGAGCAAATGCCGACAGATTAGTCTGGCTATAAGCCTATAATAGCTATGGAAATAAATAAATAATTAAGCTTCTATTATTATAATATGAATAATTTAGTAAAAGCATGGTCACATCCAATTGGTCTAATCGGAATTAATACGGAGATCCGGGGCCCACCACATGTGAGCGTTATCTATCCCCAAGAAATCCTTCCCGCCATGGCGGCATGTAATGCAGTTAGGGTTCTGGCCATGTGCACCATCATCTTTCTTAACTTTCCAATCGGAAAAGACATTTTCTAATATTTCCTCCATCAATAATTTTTTTAATATTTATTAAAACGTATAGTTTACGTTAACAAAATATTTAATCAAAATTGGTTAAAGTAAGTGCTAGCTTGGTTCGTTCTCTCTCTCTCTCTCTCTCTCTCTCTATATATATAAGGGAGTTGTTAAAGGCAAACCAGAATTGGCTGAGTTATTACGTGGCTTTTGAAAATATATTTTGTACATGCATTTTTAGGAAAAGTGTTCAACACGAAAATTATAGATCTCATCTACAACTTTCGTGTTGAACATTTTTCCTAAAAATGCATGTACAAAGCGTATTTTCTTGTTATTTTCAAAAATTCACTATAGTAACGATCAAAGCGATGTTAGGGCCTTGTGCGTGCATATTTAGGAAAAGTGTTCAACACGGAAGTTGTAGATCTCGACGAGATCTATAATTTTCGTGTTGAACACTTTTCCTAAAAATGCATGTACAAAGCTTATTTTCAAAAGCCGCGTAATAACTCATAGAAATTGGTTTGCCAATAGCCAATTCTGTTTGCCTTTAACAATGCCCATATATAAAACTTGTAATTAATAAAAAAAAGGGAGTTGTTAAAGGCAAATCAGAATTGGCTATTGGCAAATCAATTTCTATGAGTTATTAAACGCCTTTTCAAAATACACTTTGTACATGCATTTTTAGGAAAAATGTTCAACACAAAAATTGTAGATTTCGTCGAGATCTACAACTTTCGTGATTTTTCCTAAAAAAACATGTACAACACCTATTTTCTTGTTATTTTAAAAAATTCAATATAGTTACGATCATGGTGGCAATACGCCTTGTGCTTGCATTTTTAGAAAAAGTGTTCAACACGAAAGTTGTAGATCTCGACGAGATCTATAATTTTCGTGTTGAACATTGTTTCTAAAAATGCTTGTAAAAAATATATTTTCAAAAAGCGCGTAATAACTCATAGAAATTGGTTTGCCAATAGCAAATTCTGATTTGCCTTTAACAATGCCCTAAAAAAAGATAATATCTTATACCAAACTCTATATGAGTGTATAAAGTTGAATTTATAAAATTTCTTATTCGAGCTTTTCATAGAGAAATGTATTTGTCTCGTAGACTTTTATATTGTTGAGAGCTGGATATGCTAGAAGCATTGTGATGCTTTTAGCTTGGCCACCAGTGCAAAGGTCTAAACATAAGTTTTGTTTGGGGCTGCGGTGGTGACGAAAAAATCGTGGTAGGAAACCAATGGTAAATTTAGAGCTGTCTATAAAGCAGTTTGAAAAAAACTTAGATGGGTTCCCATGGTAAAGCTTCCAGAGTCAAGCCGGGCCAAAATGCTCAAGCAAAGCAGCCCGATCGAGTAAGCCGCGCTAACCAACAACGCTCGTTCGAAGGATCCCTGGCTGCCCAGACTGCTCAGAGGAGGCATGTTGGTCATTTGCGTAAAATTGGTGATCCAAGTTACTGGAATCGAGCAACTTCATTCGCCAACTCAAGATCCAGTCATGCACAATTATCAGCACGTCCCTTCAAAAAAATTATAAAAAAACCCGCATGTCTTCATTTGAAGAGGCAATCCAAGAGATAAGAGAGAGACCTCTGAGATTTTCCGGCGAGGACTTAGCACTCTGCTCGCTCCTTTGCTCGAACTCGCTCCGCTCTCTCCCAAGATCGCTATCTTCCAAGACTCAAGTGGACACTCCCGCTAGCACCGGAGAAGGCTCTTGAGAGGACGCTCCGTGAACTTAGATTTTTTCCTCTTTTTCTGTCTAAAAGACTTATAAAGAGAGAAGTGACATGTCACCCTCAGAGGATCTCAAACTCTTGTAATCGCAAATAAACTAGTGGAATTTGACCGTCACAGATCCTGCCATGCAATTTTTTATCTTTTCTGGGTTTTCCACGTTAAAACGTCTCGTGTCATTGCTACTTGGTTTTTATTTGACTGTTTGTGCGCTCAGCTCACTCTCGAGCTAAGGCGGTCCGATTCTTCGAATCAGGAGAAAATCGAGTGACCCGCAACAAAGCTGTAAGAACAATTTTTTAATAATTAAAAAGTGTTTTATGCTAATCATTTATCATATAGGTGAGTAAATATTACATAAATCATAAATAACTAGATTACAAAAGATCAACGGTGAGGAGCAAAGATCGCGAATGGGAGAGGAAAACCTTTGAACTGGAGAGAAGGAAGAAAGTTAGATCGTGAATGCTTGAGTGTGTCTTTAGTAAACTCTCAAATAAAAGTGAAAAATCTGAAAACAGAGAGCGATTTTTAGAAATACATGTTGGATCGGCTGCTCAAAAAGCCATCAAAACACTTTTCTTGAAAAAGCTCATCATCCAACCAACTTAAAAAGAGTGAGTTGACTTTTCTTTCATAGTTCATATTCATTGAGAATCTGCATTGGCTTCTTCAAACTATTTTTGGCTCACTCTGTCTTTATCCCGTCGTCCACAATCAGTAGATCTTTCTTGGAAGATCAACAAGGTTTGGTTCAGCTTCAGTTCTTTTGAGTT
This sequence comes from Dactylorhiza incarnata, assembly GCA_033032865.1. Lineage (NCBI taxonomy): Eukaryota > Viridiplantae > Streptophyta > Magnoliopsida > Asparagales > Orchidaceae > Dactylorhiza > Dactylorhiza incarnata. Next base: position 1,546,676 of record JAWHQI010000408.1, read on the forward strand.
GGTTGCACAACTTCTCCTTTAGCTTCAATAATCTGTTTTTTTGTAGCCACTTAAGCTCCGTTTGACGCAGCGGTGGCGGTTATGAACGCGGTGGTTATGAACCGTCATTCTTGAACGCCCGACCTCATCTAAGGAACTCCATCAACTTTTGTGTTCAAAATTACACTACAAGAAAATTGACATTTAGTGACGAAAATTTTGATCACTAAATATTACGGTTTAGTCACTAGATATTACGGTTTGATCACGGGAGCAAAAACACCGCGCCTAACGGAGCCTTAGTCGTGAATTGATGTCTTCTCTGGAATATCTTCAATGCTCTCCTCTTCATTGTCTTCTTCTAGCTCTTTTGAGAATTAGTATATGCATGAGACAGCTGGTTATCCATGGACTTTAACTCTCCGTACCCAATAATGGATGCAAGAAATTTCTAATAATTGGCTTACAACATTGCAGGAAAGATCAAAAAAATCTTGTACAATTTCATGTTTGTCGAGCGAACCCATCTTGATGCGGACGAGGCAGCTGTCGTTCAACTTGTTTGACTAGGTGCGAGCGGGTCATGCAGGGTCCGTTCACCCTATCTTTTTGGCATGGGGCCTAGGGGGGGAGTGGACCTAGTTCTGCCCCTAGGTAGGGGGCGAGTGGACCAAGTGATGGGCGGGGGGGGGGGGGGGGGGGGGGGTGGACCAAGTGGTCCACTCGCCCGTGCCCCCAGGCAGGGGGTGAGTGGACCCTTTGGTCTACTCACCGCCCCTAGGCGAGAGGGGGCGAGTGGAACCTTTGGTCCACTCGTCGCCCCGAGGCAAGGCAGGGGCGTGTGGACCTCTTGGGTCGCACATGTCCGGCCAGGTGCGGATAGACCTAGAGGGTCGCACTCCCCCATCAGGAATTTGGATTTGGATCGCTGATAGTGTTTACAAGCAGCGGAACTCGGCTATTGACGGACCATTTTGGCTATCCGCGGACCCATTTCAGGAAAATTATAAATAGATCTACATGGGCACCCTGACAGAGGATCGAATTTTGGGTATTGGAGGCGAGAGAGCTTTGCCTTCCATTGTGCCCAGCTCAGCTTTGGTTTGGGAGGGGAAGATCTTCTAGATCTTTTGGGTTAGTGACGTGGCCTCCACGCTGCAGCTCACGGAGTTTGTTTAATTTGTCTAAGTCCACTATAATGAGAGGTTCCTTGACTCTAAGTGATCGGCCTTGTGCTCTCGCTCAAGAGAAGTAAGGGCAAACTATCTACCTGTTTCGAACTGTTTGACCCCGGTTTCAACAAATCTCATTTTTAATTGTTTCTTCTCCCGCGTCAACATGAGCAAAAATTTCAGAATATGGCATAAAAGAGACGAAAACCTGGCTTGCAGTTGATTCAGCCGTGAGCACGGTGCGCCTGGCGCCTCATTTTATGAGCTTGGTTCACCTGAATGCGAGGGATATGGAGGGCATCCATATCCAATCCTTTGACGTGGTGTCCAGTCCTCGCCTGCAAAATGATGAAGGAAATAACTATGACCAAAGTGAAAGAGGCCGACGAACTCATGTCGCGGTCGCCTGTTGTGCAGCTTTAGTCGTGTTTTCGCTCTCAAAGGGACTGGTTAGGGTTTCAGGGATGATGTGGAGTCTATTGGGCTAGAGAGCACGCAAGCCCGACCAGAGCACCTGTGTAACATCCCGACTTTTATTGGGCCACTAGACCCTAGTAAGCCCAATAAAAGTAGACCCGAACGATAGAAAACGACCATTTTAAGTAGCGTTGCGCGCCGCAACTAAGTCATTGGGGTACAGTGACCAGACGAACCCCGATTTGACTTCCGTCAGATCCGTTGAACTCGTATGAACCATACGAGTGCAACGGAATTCGTTGCGCCTCAGTCCGAAGTCGTTTGAAGAAAACGACCATTTTTAGTAGCGTTACGCGCCGCAAATAAGTCATTGGGGTACAGTGACCAAACGAACCCCGATTTGACTTCCGTCAGATCCGCTGAACTCGTATGAACCATACGAGTGCAACGGAATTCGTTGCGCCTCAATCCGAAGTCGTTTGAAGAAAATGACCGTTTTTAGTAGCGTTGCGCGCCGCAACTAAGTCATTGGGGTACAGTGACCAAACGAACCCCGATTTGACTTCCGTCAGATCCGCTGAACTTGTATGAACCATACGAGTGCAACGGAATTCGTTGCGCCTCAATCCGAAGTCGTTTGAAGAAAACGACCTTTTTTAGTAACGTTGCGCGCCGCAACTAAGTCATTGGGGTACAGTGGCCAAACGAACCCCGATTCGACTTCCGTCGGATCCGTTGGACTCGTAGGAACCATACGAGTGCAACGGAATTCGTTGCGCCTCGATCCGAAGTCGTTTGGAGAAAACGACCATTTCGGGTGTCGTAGCGCGCCGCTACCTCATTATTATAGTGACCGTACGTACCCCAAATCGACTTCCGTCAGACTCGTTGAACTTGTGTGGACAATACAGGCACCACGGAACTCGTTGCACCTCGATACAAGGTCATATGGAGAGTATGCCACTTTAGCACTATGCAGATCGCCTCGGTGAAACGCACGAGGTATAAAGCACACGAGCCCGGCAACGGCCCCGGCAACTCTTATCGGCCTCGAAGAACCTAGATAGACCCCGGTCAAACCACGACCCCCCTATTAGGGTAAGAAAGGAAAGGGGGGGGGGAGAAAATATCTCCCCCCACTCACCCCCCCACCCTTTCATGCACGTGAGGAAAAGAGGGGGGGGGGGAGAAATATCTCCCCCCCCACTCACCCTCCCTTCATACACGTGGAAGGGAGGGAGAGGGGGGGGGGGGGGGGGATGGCTCCCCTCCTTCCTATAAAAGGAGGGGCAGCCCCTCCATTCCTCCCCCACACACCACCCCTCCCTCTCTCTCTCTCTCTCTCTCTCTCCCTCAGCTCCCCTCTGCCAGCACCCCAACCCAGCCGGCCACCCCCTCGCCGGAGCTAGCCGGAGCCAAGCCGCCACCACCCTCCTCTTCCTCCTCCATGGCCGGCCACCACCACCCTTCCTCCTCCCGAGCACCCCCTCCACCCCAGGTAGAGACCTCCTCCTCCTCCTTCCCACCTCTAGGGTAGAACCCCCATCTCCCCTGCCGCCGGAGCGCCGCCGGCCGCCGCCCGAGCCTTGGCAAGGCTCGGGGAGGAGGCCGGCAGAAGACCTACTCTTCCCCAGCGCCGGTGGTGGCGCTGGGGGGGGGGGGGGGAGGAGGTCAACAGGTCCCCGTCGGGGACCTCGGCGCCGGCGCTGGGGAGGCGGCCGGGCCGCCGGCGGGCACGGCCGGCGGCACCCGTGGCCTTCCCCGCCTCCCCTGCTTTCCTGTATAGGAATAGCCAAACCCCCCCGGCGGCGGCCGGCGGCTCCAGGCCGCCGGGCCACCGCCGGAGGGTTGCCCCCTCCCCGGCGCCCCGTCCAGTGGCGGCCGGGAGGGCAGCACTCGGCAGGAGCGGCGGCACCGCGGCCTGCATGGCCCATGCAGGCCACGCCGCCGCCGCCCGCCCCTTTTAATCCCTCCCCCGGCGGTGCCCGGCGGTGCCAGGTCGCCGGACCACCCCCGGAGGAGTCGCCGGCCCCCGGCGCACCGGCCGGGGGCACCCCCCACCCCATCCCCTCCGGTGGAGGCGGTGGCGGCAAGCATGCAGGAGGCGTGCGGGCCGCCACCGCCCCCGTGCCCTTGCGGCACGAGCCCCGGCGGTGGCCGGCGGCGCCAGGCCGCCGGACCACCACCGGAGTGGTCGCCCGCCCCCGGCGCACCGACCGGGGGCGGCGCCGGCCACAACCGGCCGCTGCCGGCGGCGGCAGCGGCCGTCTCCCGTCAGGGCTGACGGGAGCCGTTCGATCTCCCCCGGGAGATCAACGGCTCCTGTAGCCTTAACTCCCGCCCCCGCGTGGGTTTGAGTGCCCCCACAGCGGATCCGCTGTGGATCCGCTGTGGGGACAAAGGACGGCGCCCGGTGCGGCGCCCCCAGGTCCCTCCCTGCCTCTATTTGCACCCCAAACACCCTATAGGCTTCTCCATTTTTCTGAGGAAAAATGGGGCCGTTTCAGAAAAAGTTGTCTAAATGAAAAGTGTGCCTCACCCTTAGGGGCACCCTCTGTAATTTTTTGGGATTTTTAGGAGGGGTTTTACTATTTTTAAAACCCAATATAAAGTTTATTTTAGGTAATAAAATACCCAAATGAGTCTCTAAAATTCCCCAAATATTAGGGGCACTAAATATAGGTATTTTACAAATACTATCAAAGATAGGAAGTGTGGACTTGTGATTTGGCCCCTCAAAAGCCTTTTCGAACAAAAATAGACGCCCGGAGAAGAGCGAAATTCATTAAAATAATTCGGCGTCCCCTCGACGCATATTTTAAATACTTATCCAAAAATTATGCATAGTAAGCTAAGAGACCGACTAAGCTCGGAAAAAGCAACGCAAAAATCGGAATGACATCGCGACGCGGCACCGAAACGTAACCCCGCCGCGACGATAATAAAAGTACGGAGTCGTCGATCGAAGCCTCCTCTTATGGAGGGATTGGATTACTAACCATTTCTTCTTATGCAATTACATTCGGTATTTTCATTTAAATCCAGTCTCGTACTGGTCCCCCGCATTTACATTCTGTACTTTCATTTAAATCCAGTCTCGTACTGGTCCCCCGCATTTACATTCTGTACTTTCGTTTAAATCCAGTCTCGTACTGGTCCCCCGCATTTACATTCAGCACTTTCGTTTAAATCCAGTCTCGTACTGGTCCCCCGCATTTACATTCAGCACTTTCGTTTAAATCCAGTCTCGTACTGGTCCTACTTACATGGCCTTTGCTTTCGGCCTACTTTCCTGTTTATTACATGGCCTTTGCTTTCGGCCTACATTTCTGTTTAACTATTATGGCCCATGCTTCGGCCTAATTTGTTTACTTGTGCAGAGCTGCCGTGGCAACAGATGCGGTGCTTATCCTCCCTTCGGCGAGGCCTTAGTTTGGGAAAACTCGGAGTTGAGTCTCTCCTCCCAAGTTAGCCCCAAGCAAGGAGCACTCATACCGCTAAGCCTCCCGGTCCAAGGTCATGCGACCGGTCGAGTCAGAATTTCCACGCGGCCTAAAGATTCGTTTAAAATAAGCGGGTGAAGATTGTTTGGAAGTGGCGGGTCGGTCACGCTCGCAGACCGTTCGTACCGGTGCGGGTGAGTTGACGACTCAAGGCGACAGGGAGATGAGCGCAGTGGGATTATAACCCTCTGGGCCTGCAGTATCGCCTCCGCTGGTCGGCCTAAAAATCGGTTCGCCGGATGTCGCTCACATCCATGCAGTACACTAAGTTGTACAGGAGGGCCTGAATGATACGGTACGACTACATTCAGAAGTGGCAGGACTGGCCACTGTCACCGACGGCCACATCGGTGAGGCCCGCGGGATTAGCTCTCCTGCTTGAACTAAAGCGGTCTAAAATACTGTGTCGACACAGGGTCTTTGTCTGGTTACAGGTCTTGAGTACCTGGGTGTGTATATGCGCGCGATAGTGTTAGATATTTACTATACGGCGCGGTTGTGGATACTAGGGCAGGAGCCCCGCTATATATATATATATATATAAATATATATATTTGCCTGCTGCTAACCCTTTCCTTGCTTCGGCTATTTCAAATTCTGTCTTTAGCCGCCCCCTGGATACGGATCCGGGGAGGGGGATGTGTTTTCTACTTAGCTCTGTGACTAACGGTTATTTCTTATAACCAATCACAGGAGACGGGACAGCGTGAAGCCCCCACATCACAGGTTGATCTCGAAGCCTTGGAGATGATCCGTACGACTTTCCCAGCCCCGCCCCCTGTCTTCCGAGACGTGAGTCCTAGAGTATAGGACCGGCTTAGGCCCTTTTGTTCAGTCGATGTAGCCTTCAAGGCACTTTTGTAAACGTTAGGCTTCGGCCCCGTTAAGTATGTAAATATAAGCAGTGTGTTTTGGTTTCCTATTTTTTGGTTGATTGCTTCCGCTATGCGTTCTGATGTGAAGTTGTGATTCTTGTGCCTGACAAAGAGACCGCTCAGTGCTTAAGCGGGTGGGACGTCGCCACCCGGAAAGCGCTGGGTGGTCTTCTTTGGGCAGTAAGATCCCCCCTCCCTGAACCCGGTTCAGGATTAGGGAGGGGGGGGGGCCTTACAAATGGATCAGAGCTACCACGATCCGACCACATGGGGCAGTCTTTCGATCCTCTCGTCCCCGTTTCCGTTCCTTGGTTCGGGACGAACCACGCAGCGGAAGCCTGGTGGACCCTTTAGGCTTAGAGTTAAGGATTCGAGACTGCACGGTAGTACACCCACACGCTTTCCGCTTACTTTTCGTTTCAGTCCTGCAAAATTCCCTTATTTTTGCAAGTTCTGATATTCATGTTGTTACTTCTCCGGATACCGGAGTCGAGCAACGGAAGGTCCTCCTCTGAGGATCAATACCACCCTACCACCCCACCACCAGTCCCAGCCACACCAGCCGCAGCTCCGTTTGGAGATACAGAGCTAGGACGGACACTGATAGCCTTGTTAGCAGCTTTCCAGACAGCCACCCTACGACCACCCCAGCAGGCCACCGTACCCACCGATCTGCTGACCACGTTCCGAGGGCTAAGGCCCCCCACCTTCCGAGGTACAGAGTCAGCTATCCAGGCCGAGGAGTGGGTGGAGAGGGTAGAGGAGCTTCTTGTAGGGATGATGTGCCCAGCAGTAGCCGCAGTATCCCTAGTAGTGACCATGTTGGAGGGCTATGCACGAGACTGGTGGAGGGCAGCTAGCCGCTCCGCTTTTAGAGGGCGACCCCTCAGCACCATTCTCTGGGGGGAGTTCTCAGAGGCCTTCTTGGAGCACTTCATTTCGGATGCAGACCGGATGGCACTCCAGGAGCGGTTCCTGCAGATCAGGCAGGGAGCTAGGACAGTTCCAGACTACCAGAGAGAGTTTATCCACCTGGCCCGCTTCGCCGGGACCTTAGCAGGTACAGATAGGGACAGGGCGGCCAGATTTTATCGGGGATTACGAGACGACCTCCGTCAGGCCCTGATCATGATTTCCCAGGCATCCTTCCACACGATCGCCTCACATGCCACCGCTCTGGAGATGGACCAGCGGATGGTAGCCCAGCAGCGGAGGGGACATGTAGGTGTTCCCCAGACCCAGGGCCGGGAGAGAGGGGTAGGTCCTCGCAGGCAGGGCCGAGATGGGAGACAGCGTCAGCGTCACCAGCCATATAGACGGGCACCCCAGCCCCGACCAGCACCCCAGCCCCGACCAGCACCCCAGCCCCGACCAGCACCCCCAGCCCCAGCACCTCAGGTCGTCCCAGCCGCACGACGAGATGTTCCCTTCGCAGGGAACTGCTACCTATGCCAGCAGCCTGGGCATATACGAGCCTTTTGCCCGCAGGCTACCGGGAGACCCGGCTTAGGAGCAGTACAGAGAGCGGCAGAGAGAGGACGAGGTGGACGCAGAGGACGTCCCGCAGGCAGGAGGGAGCCGGCTAGGCAGGGCAGAGCAGCACCGCTCGAGGCATACGCATTGGATCTCCAGCACGGTCCTGCTCCTGACGTAGTGATAGGTATCTACTTCCGATAGTAGGATATCCTAGGAGATGTTATAGCTTTATATGTTGGGACTTTTGTATATGTCATCCCTACTCATGTATATGTACGAAAGCTTTTGATTATGATGTATATATATACATATATGTTGTCAGGTTTACTTTTGGTAGAAGGTCGCCCCGCTAAAACACTGTTCGATACCGGCGCCACACATTCTTTCGTTGCACAAAACTTCATCGCAGACAAGGAGAACACGGTACGATCATCCGGGATGTCAATCCGAATACGACTCCCGGATGGATCAGATATGACTTCCACCGAAAAGTGTTCCTTCCAGGCAATGCTAGGAGGCATAGAGTTCGAAGTCAACGCCACCATCTTAGCAATAACCGGGTTCGACATCATTCTGGGGATGGATTGGTTGGCAGAGCACAGCGCCCAAATCAATTGTTCAACTCGAGAAATCCGCCTCCAGAATCCGAATGGGCAAGTTATCACCCTAGCAGGTATACCCTCCGTCACCCGCATCATCTTAACATCTGCACAAACTGTCAAGGCAGTGCGGCGGAAGGACGAGATATACCTAATCTACTTTGAGATGGAAAACACGACGCAAGTACTCTCTAAAGTACCCGTGATCAGGGACTTCCCAGATATCTTCCCAGAGTCACTCCCCGGGTTGCCCCCGCAACGGGAAGTGGACTTCCAAATCGAACTTACTCAAGGAGCCCGACCAGTGTCCCGGGCACCATACCGGATGGCCCCGAGGGAACTGGCCGAGCTCAAAATTCAGCTACAAGAGTTAGTCGACGCAGGATTCGTACGTCCTAGTACCTCTCCCTGGGGAGCCCCAGTACTGTTCGTTAAAAAGAAGGATGGATCGCTGCGCCTCTGCATCGACTACAGAGGTTTGAATAAACTCACGGTCCGGAATACCTATCCCCTACCCCGGATAGATGAACTGTTCGATCAACTGCAAGGCGCGTCTGTCTTTTCCAAGATGGACTTAAGGTCCGGCTACTATCAATTTAGAGTGCGAGAAGAGGACATTCCCAAGACCGCTTTCAGCTCTCGCTACGGACTATACGAGTTCATGGTAATGCCATTTGGGCTAACCAATGCCCCGTCCGCCTTTATGGCTTTGATGAATACAGTATTCAAACCCTTCCTGGACCATTTCGTAATAGTCTTCATAGATGATATCCTCATCTACTCAAAGAACAAAACCGATCACTCCAGGCACCTCCAAATGGTACTACTTAAGCTAAGAGAGCACTCGCTCTTCGCCAAGTTTAGCAAATGCGAGTTCTGGATGTAAGAAGTCGGCTTTCTGGGACACACCATCAACAAAAACGGAGTAGCAGTGGATCAGGCCAAAGTGCAAGCAGTACGAGATTGGCCGCCACTTAAGACAGCAGCAGACGTCCGAAGTTTCCTTGGCCTCGCCGGCTACTACCGTAAGTTCGTCGAAGGTTTCTCCAAAATCGCGTTACCACTTACCTCTCTCACCAAGAAGGATGTGACCTTCCAATGGTCTCCCGAATGCGAGGCAGCATTCATCGAACTGAAGAACCGGCTGATATCGGCCCCAATCCTAACCCTCCCCTCCGGTATCGAGGGTTTTCAAATCTATGCTGATGCCTCTCTGAAAGGATTAGGGGCCGTGCTTATGCAACATGGTAAGGTGATTGCCTACGCCTCACGTCAGCTCAAGCCACATGAGCTAAACTACGCCACCCACGACCTGGAACTGGGGGCGGTAGTTTTCGCATTAAAAGTCTGGAGACACTACCTCTACGGGATACGATGCGAAATCTTCTCCGATCATAAAAGCCTCAAATACGTCTTCACCCAGAAGGAGCTGAACCTCCGGCAGCGTCGGTGGTTAGAATTCCTCTGTGATTATGACTTCGCCCTCCAGTACCACCCCGGCAAGGCTAATAAGGTCGCAGACGCCTTGAGTCGGCAGCCTCCGAGGACCGGGAGTTGGTTAGAAATGGTGCCGGAGGAGTTGGTCAAATCATTGGCAAAAATGGATATTATCCTCATCACCCGCAGAAATCCGATGGAATACCAGGCTCATCTCTATTGGATGGAGATACAGTGTGACATTAGGGATAGAATACGGGAAGCCCAGAAGGTCGACGTAGAAGCGGCCTCGATCATTCAAGCCTTGCAACACGGCGCGCAAGAAGACTACAACTTGTATGATGGCATCCTACAATACAGACACCGCATCTTCATCCCCGCTGCAGAGGGAATCCGGGAAGAAATCCTCCGCGAAGCACATCAAACCAGGTACTCCATACACCCGGGAGTAGTAAAGATGTACACGGATCTGCGAAGGACGTTATATTGGCCAGGAATGAAGAAGGACGTCACCAATTATGTTGCACATTGCCAGACCTGTCAAATGGTCAAAGCGGAATGTCGAAGCCCAGGAGGTCTACTACAACCCCTGCCAATTCCAGAATGGAAATTTGAAGATATCTCCATGGATTTCGTCCATGGTTTACCTCGATCCCGTGCAGGAAACGACTCAATATGGGTCGTAGTAGATCGACTCACCAAAGTGGCTCGTTTCATTCCAAACCGACAAGGCGACGGCGTCGACATCTTAGCCCGGCTATTTATAGAGCAAGTGGTCCGATTCCATGGGGTACCTAAGTCAATCGTCTCTGACCGCGATGGACGCTTCACGTCAAAAGAATGGAGACGAGTACAGGCGTATCTAGGAACCAGATTAGCTTTTAGTACCGCCTTCCACCCCCAGACCGACGGGCAAACAGAAAGGACAAATCGGACGATGGAGGACCTCCTCCGATTATGCATAGTGGAACACAGCGAGCCTTGGGAACAGTTACTGCCCTTAGTAGAGTTCTCCTACAATAACAGTTTCCAAGCAAGCATCAAAATGGCACCTTACGAAGCCCTTTACGGAAGACGATGTCGGACACCGCTATCTTGGGCACAGGATGAGGACCCCGAAGCCTTGGGAGTCACCTACATCGACGATACCACCGCCGCGATAAGATTAATCCGGGAACACATGCTGGAAGCGCAGAGCCGGCAGGCCAAGTATTACGACGCGCGTCACCGGCAAGTGGAATTCCAAGTGGGAGATATGGTTTTCTTAAAGATAAAGCCTATGCACGGAATATCTCGAATAAAGAAGCAGAAAAAGCTGGATCCACGCTACTTAGGTCCATATCAAGTCATAGAAAGAGTTGGCCCGGTGGCTTATAGGCTAGCTCTGCCAGCTGCACTGGGGAACCTCCACGACGTATTTCACGTCTCCTCGCTAAGACGTGTCCTACGCCAACCAGAGCAGCATCTCCCTGCACCACCAACATCAGTACAATCCGACCGATCTGTCCAACTCGAACCTGTGAAGATAGTGGATTCCAAGATCAAAGAGCTGCGGAACAAAACCATCACGATGGTCAAGATCTTGTGGTCAAATTGTGGGCGCGAAGAATTCACCTGGGAACCCGAGACGCTCGTTCGAGAAAAATACCCGGCACTCTTTCCCCAAGTACGTCCGTTAAAACCCCTACTTTAGCCAATTTTCGGGGACGAAAATCCCTTTATTTTTATTGGATTGTAACATCCCGACTTTTATTGGGCCACTAGACCCTAGTAAGCCCAATAAAAGTAGACCCGAACGATAGAAAACGACCATTTTAAGTAGCGTTGCGCGCCGCAACTAAGTCATTGGGGTACAGTGACCAGACGAACCCCGATTTGACTTCCGTCAGATCCGTTGAACTCGTATGAACCATACGAGTGCAACGGAATTCGTTGCGCCTCAGTCCGAAGTCGTTTGAAGAAAACGACCATTTTTAGTAGCGTTACGCGCCGCAAATAAGTCATTGGGGTACAGTGACCAAACGAACCCCGATTTGACTTCCGTCAGATCCGCTGAACTCGTATGAACCATACGAGTGCAACGGAATTCGTTGCGCCTCAATCCGAAGTCGTTTGAAGAAAATGACCGTTTTTAGTAGCGTTGCGCGCCGCAACTAAGTCATTGGGGTACAGTGACCAAACGAACCCCGATTTGACTTCCGTCAGATCCGCTGAACTCGTATGAACCATACGAGTGCAACGGAATTCGTTGCGCCTCAATCCGAAGTCGTTTGAAGAAAACGACCTTTTTTAGTAACGTTGCGCGCCGCAACTAAGTCATTGGGGTACAGTGGCCAAACGAACCCCGATTCGACTTCCGTCGGATCCGTTGGACTCGTAGGAACCATACGAGTGCAACGGAATTCGTTGCGCCTCGATCCGAAGTCGTTTGGAGAAAACGACCATTTCGGGTGTCGTAGCGCGCCGCTACCTCATTATTATAGTGACCGTACGTACCCCAAATCGACTTCCGTCAGACTCGTTGAACTTGTGTGGACAATACAGGCACCACGGAACTCGTTGCACCTCGATACAAGGTCATATGGAGAGTATGCCACTTTAGCACTATGCAGATCGCCTCGGTGAAACGCACGAGGTATAAAGCACACGAGCCCGGCAACGGCCCCGGCAACGGCCCCGGCAACTCTTATCGGCCTCGAAGAACCTAGATAGACCCCGGTCAAACCACGACCCCCCTATTAGGGTAAGAAAGGAAAGGGGGGGGGGGAGAAAATATCTCCCCCCACTCACCCCCCCACCCTTTCATGCACGTGAGGAAAAGAGGGGGGGGGGGGGAGAAATATCTCCCCCCCCCACTCACCCTCCCTTCATACACGTGGAAGGGAGGGAGGGGGGGGGGGGGGATGGCTCCCCTCCTTCCTATAAAAGGAGGGGCAGCCCCTCCATTCCTCCCCCACACACCACCCCTCCCTCTCTCTCTCTCTCTCTCTCTCTCTCTCTCCCTCAGCTCCCCTCTGCCAGCACCCCAACCCAGCCGGCCACCCCCTCGCCGGAGCTAGCCGGAGCCAAGCCGCCACCACCCTCCTCTTCCTCCTCCATGGCCGGCCACCACCACCCTTCCTCCTCCCGAGCACCCCCTCCACCCCAGGTAGAGACCTCCTCCTCCTCCTTCCCACCTCTAGGGTAGAACCCCCATCTCCCCTGCCGCCGGAGCGCCGCCGGCCGCCGCCCGAGCCTTGGCAAGGCTCGGGGAGGAGGCCGGCAGAAGACCTACTCTTCCCCAGCGCCGGTGGTGGCGCTGGGGGGGGGGGGAGGAGGTCAACAGGTCCCCGTCGGGGACCTCGGCGCCGGCGCTGGGGAGGCGGCCGGGCCGCCGGCGGGCACGGCCGGCGGCACCCGTGGCCTTCCCCGCCTCCCCTGCTTTCCTGTATAGGAATAGCCAAACCCCCCCGGCGGCGGCCGGCGGCTCCAGGCCGCCGGGCCACCGCCGGAGGGTTGCCCCCTCCCCGGCGCCCCGTCCAGTGGCGGCCGGGAGGGCAGCACTCGGCAGGAGCGGCGGCACCGCGGCCTGCATGGCCCATGCAGGCCACGTCGCCGCCGCCCGCCCCTTTTAATCCCTCCCCCGGCGGTGGCCGGCGGTGCCAGGTCGCCGGACCACCCCCGGAGGAGTCGCCGGCCCCCGGCGCACCGGCCGGGGGCACCCCCCACCCCATCCCCTCCGGTGGAGGCGGTGGCGGCAAGCATGCAGGAGGCGTGCGGGCCGCCACCGCCCCCGTGCCCTTGCGGCACGAGCCCTGGCGGTGGCCGGCGGCGCCAGGCCGCCGGACCACCACCGGAGTGGTCGCCCGCCCCCGGCGCACCGACCGGGGGCGGCGCCGGCCACAACCGGCCGCTGCCGGCGGCGGCAGCGGCCGTCTCCCGTCAGGGCTGACGGGAGCCGTTCGATCTCCCCCGGGAGATCAACGGCTCCTGTAGCCTTAACTCCCGCCCCCGCGTGGGTTTGAGTGCCCCCACAGCGGATCCGCTGTGGATCCGCTGTGGGGACAAAGGACGGCGCCCGGTGCGGCGCCCCCAGGTCCCTCCCTGCCTCTATTTGCACCCCAAACACCCTATAGGCTTCTCCATTTTTCTGAGGAAAAATGGGGCCGTTTCAGAAAAAGTTGTCTAAATGAAAAGTGTGCCTCACCCTTAGGGGCACCCTCTGTAATTTTTTGGGATTTTTAGGAGGGGTTTTACTATTTTTAAAACCCAATATAAAGTTTATTTTAGGTAATAAAATACCCAAATGAGTCTCTAAAATTCCCCAAATATTAGGGGCACTAAATATAGGTATTTTACAAATACTATCAAAGATAGGAAGTGTGGACTTGTGATTTGGCCCCTCAAAAGCCTTTTCGAACAAAAATAGACGCCCGGAGAAGAGCGAAATTCATTAAAATAATTCGGCGTCCCCTCGACGCATATTTTAAATACTTATCCAAAAATTATGCATAGTAAGCTAAGAGACCGACTAAGCTCGGAAAAAGCAACGCAAAAATCGGAATGACATCGCGACGCGGCGCCGAAACGTAACCCCGCCGCGACGATAATAAAAGTACGGAGTCGTCGATCGAAGCCTCCTCTTATGGAGGGATTGGATTACTAACCATTTCTTCTTATGCAATTACATTCGGTATTTTCATTTAAATCCAGTCTCGTACTGGTCCCCCGCATTTACATTCTGTACTTTCATTTAAATCCAGTCTCGTACTGGTCCCCCGCATTTACATTCTGTACTTTCGTTTAAATCCAGTCTCGTACTGGTCCCCCGCATTTACATTCAGCACTTTCGTTTAAATCCAGTCTCGTACTGGTCCCCCGCATTTACATTCAGCACTTTCGTTTAAATCCAGTCTCGTACTGGTCCTACTTACATGGCCTTTGCTTTCGGCCTACTTTCCTGTTTATTACATGGCCTTTGCTTTCGGCCTACATTTCTGTTTAACTATTATGGCCCATGCTTCGGCCTAATTTGTTTACTTGTGCAGAGCTGCCGTGGCAACAGATGCGGTGCTTATCCTCCCTTCGGCGAGGCCTTAGTTTGGGAAAACTCGGAGTTGAGTCTCTCCTCCCAAGTTAGCCCCAAGCAAGGAGCACTCATACCGCTAAGCCTCCCGGTCCAAGGTCATGCGACCGGTCGAGTCAGAATTTCCACGCGGCCTAAAGATTCGTTTAAAATAAGCGGGTGAAGATTGTTTGGAAGTGGCGGGTCGGTCACGCTCGCAGACCGTTCGTACCGGTGCGGGTGAGTTGACGACTCAAGGCGACAGGGAGATGAGCGCAGTGGGATTATAACCCTCTGGGCCTGCAGTATCGCCTCCGCTGGTCGGCCTAAAAATCGGTTCGCCGGATGTCGCTCACATCCATGCAGTACACTAAGTTGTACAGGAGGGCCTGAATGATACGGTACGACTACATTCAGAAGTGGCAGGACTGGCCACTGTCACCGACGGCCACATCGGTGAGGCCCGCGGGATTAGCTCTCCTGCTTGAACTAAAGCGGTCTAAAATACTGTGTCGACACAGGGTCTTTGTCTGGTTACAGGTCTTGAGTACCTGGGTGTGTATATGCGCGCGATAGTGTTAGATATTTACTATACGGCGCGGTTGTGGATACTAGGGCAGGAGCCCCGCTATATATATATATATATAAATATATATATTTGCCTGCTGCTAACCCTTTCCTTGCTTCGGCTATTTCAAATTCTGTCTTTAGCCGCCCCCTGGATACGGATCCGGGGAGGGGGATGTGTTTTCTACTTAGCTCTGTGACTAACGGTTATTTCTTATAACCAATCACAGGAGACGGGACAGCGTGAAGCCCCCACATCACAGGTTGATCTCGAAGCCTTGGAGATGATCCGTACGACTTTCCCAGCCCCGCCCCCTGTCTTCCGAGACGTGAGTCCTAGAGTATAGGACCGGCTTAGGCCCTTTTGTTCAGTCGATGTAGCCTTCAAGGCACTTTTGTAAACGTTAGGCTTCGGCCCCGTTAAGTATGTAAATATAAGCAGTGTGTTTTGGTTTCCTATTTTTTGGTTGATTGCTTCCGCTATGCGTTCTGATGTGAAGTTGTGATTCTTGTGCCTGACAAAGAGACCGCTCAGTGCTTAAGCGGGTGGGACGTCGCCACCCGGAAAGCACTGGGTGGTCTTCTTTGGGCAGTAAGATCCCCCCTCCCTGAACCCGGTTCAGGATTAGGGAGGGGGGGGGGCCTTACAACCTGCAAATTAGTTCGAGCAAGTACCTGCACGACCGCTTAGCGGTATGCCGATACACAACCAAAACACATCACAAAATAACAACAATAAAAGTGACACAGAGATTTAACGTGGAAACCCAATAGGGTGAAAACCACGGGACGATCACAGTCCAACCCGGAAAGCCGCCACTAAGAATGTGTAAAATAAATAGGCAATTACAAGGCTTTCCTCCTCGATCCACACAGGATCTTCCCTAACTTCGCACCACACAATATTACATAATAAACAGTAGCAAAAATTGTAAGTTACCGACAGTGGCGGACGAGACGGATTACACAAATTGTAAGATCTCTTTTTCCAAAAACCCGTTCGGGTACTTGAAAACTCGAACCTCTCCCGCATCACACGGTTGAGGTGGATCTTCGCCCAGAATCGCTGCCTTGCCGGGTCACCAACACTCGGGTTGGCTAACACCGCTCAGCACCAACCCTGCCGGCTATACGATCATAAGTAAAATATGCCAAAAGTAAGTACATGAAAGAAGGCATGTCCACAATCACAGCATCATATATATAAATATATATAATGAAAACAGAAAGTCCATAAGAGAAGTACAAGCAAAAAGGGGGCTTATGCCCGAAACATATCCAAAATAATGTACTATCTCTCTCTCTCTCTCTACAACATGTGGAAGTCTACAACAAAAGCTCTCAAAAAGCGGAAGTCTAACTATCTAATCATCAACCTGTGGCGTCGTGGTAGTGCGCTGCATCTGCTGCTCAGGTCCTGCTATCTCGTCCTGCTGCGCGCGGGACAACTCCGTTTCCTTGGACTCCTGCGGTCACACCGACCGTTAGTCATAAAGACTAAACCGTTTTGTCCTCGCCTCCCTCCACGACTCTTAGGCACCGAGCGGGAGGAAGAAGCGGAGGACAAACAAGGGGTAAACAAGAAGGTGGTGACATGGCACTACTCTAGCAGGTGTAAGTAAAGCAATAAAATCTAGCTAGCAGTATAGTGCAGGTATAAGGCAGTAAAATAGAGCAATGAAGTAAGCAGTAAATAGAAAGAAAATGCAGTGCAGTAAGTAAATCTAAACTACCATCACAGATTCATACCTTAACTTATATGAACGCTCATACGACATATAAGTTAAGATGTCCATGTAACCCATCATATAAAAGAGCCCATACTAATTTATATGATGGGGGGTATGCTAATGTGTATGTTATGCTATGCTATGGTTATGATGTTTTAATGAGTTTATGCAATGTGACTCACTCACACGACTCTATGCGCACAGACCTTTATAGTTCCCAATTTGTTTGAAAGGAAGCCAACCTTTCGGGTACCGACCGTCGTGGCTCACGGTGGTAGTGGATCGGGCACTCCACATCCTAGGCGGGTATAGTCACTACCAAGCCTAGACCTCATGTACGCCTCAACGCTAAGAACACAACAGCGGAGCTCCTGCGTACTTTTGCTGGAATCCACCAGACTTTAAGGTCGGGGTGGGTTATTAGGGATTGTCCTCCAGGCCGCAGTACTCAAACTTACCGGCCCTCTAAACCTCACCCTCACCTGAGTCAACGTACTACCGTCGGTGACACGACTAGCCTAGTACCGAAGACTCGCCACTATTTGAATAAGTAACAGGTGTTAACAATGTCCACCCGAGCTTCCGGCTCAGGGACTATCACACAAGCTGACCCAACCCATCTCCTTCCCGGAGGATATCCATACTAGTTTGCAGATCTAATTAGGCTACACTTGCCTACAATTTAGTTAGCGATATATTTAGGGTGAATCTTGGACTTCCCGCGGTGTACTCCGTAAGGGGCCCCTAACGGTACTACAGATCAATGGGCTCAACCTCACAATCCTCTTTAAGACAATTACTTTAGTTGGTGATTAATTTTTGGTTCACCCTTCATCATTTCATATAGATAAAGTGACTTAGCTCATCTCCCGTCCCACCCAATCGGGTCGGATGTACCTCCATTCCTTCTACATTAACTCTAGCACAACCTCACAACTAACCCTAGGATTGACCCTCCTTGAATCATGGTGTGCTATACTCATTTACTGATTGGATATAACTCCTAAACACTACTTAGTGATCTGAATTGTCAAAAACTCAAAATTCCGTTTTTACTAAACGCAGACCACTGAATTGAACTATCCATCAACCCCATAAGGGAACCCTTCTAAAAATTCATAACCAGGGTCTGGTATAATTATCCTAGGCTCCCACTGACTTCAATATGGTATGTTACAATTTCCATAATTTTCCATATTAATTTGGTATTTATTATAATTTAAAGTAGTTAAGGCCTTAAGCCCAATTACACATGAACTACCCTCAAAATGATTCTACATGCTACATGGAAATTATCAGTAAGGTAATATCCCATATAAAGGTGGTTCACTGAGTTTCATGACCCTAGGATTCCATTTGGGCTACTATATCATCATAATTGTATAATTGCCAAAATGTCACTTTAATTAGGAAAAATAGTATTTCAATTCTGAAAATTCTCCAAAAATTACCAAGTCTCCAAATGGGGATCTAGAGCCATCTGCCAAATTATTGTGTCATTACCATGTGATTTGATATTTTACAATGATTAAACATTCAAAGATAGAAATTACCAATTTCTACATGAGGTACAAGAAATATAATTCAACAAGCTTCCAAACAATTATCATGGGCATATATTAACCTAAAACTACAGATAACCAAGTATCACATCATTGCCCCATGATTTGATATTTTAAAAGGATTAAATACTCAAGTGGTGTAAATTCCAATTTCTACATGAGGTACATGAAATATAATTCTACAAGACTCCAAATAATTATCATGGGCTTATAATAGCATTAAATGACAGATAACCAAGTTTCACAATTTATCCCCATGATTTGACATTTATCAAAATAAAATTCCCTTAAGCTAACAAGTACTTAGAATTTCCTACATAAGAAATAATACTTCAATAAATCATAACAAAATCACTATAGTCCATTTTCATCCATAATCAGCCACTGATAGAGTTTCAACACCATACAAGGTCCTATGACCATGCATTTTATTTTATTAAGGAAAGGGTGGCCATTTCATTTACTAGGAAGAAAAATACTTAAATACCTCTAAAAATTCTCAATAAATTAACTAAGTCATTTTATGCTCCTACAAACATATCTCCAAAGTTCTGAGCCAAGGTAAGAATATTTACTCCCATGCCCTTCACAAGTCTCACCTTGCACCCTTAAGGGTTTACCCTTAGGGTTTTAGGTAACACCACCCTAATGGCTCCAAATGGACCATTAGGGTGTGACACAAGCATTAGTATATCCATACCCACATATCCAACATGATGGGAGGAGGCTAACACACTCAACTCCTCAAAATGACCTAAACCCTAATTTGACCCTTAAAGGCCCTCATTAGGGTTTCTAATTTTTCATATCAAATCAACTCCAAATGGAGTGAAATTTTAGGTAGGCACTACCCATGCACCAAAGAGTATGCCACCAAAGTTTAGTGTCATTTGGACATCATATGCTCCAAAAATCAACTTAATTTAAATAATCTAACTACCACAAAAACCCTAGGTAAAAGTGTCCATCAAGGGCTGCCCCTTTGGCAGGGGGTGCCCCTAGGGTATAACAACCCATGGTTAAAAGAACAGCTCCAAAGCTTGAAGGGTTTGACCTAGGTAATTTTTCTAATGGACTGACCTAGTGAAGGACCAGTCCTAGTAAAACAGCTCCCTAGGGGGCTGTATTTCACCAAATGACCCAAACTTAAGGCCAAATGAAAGTTAAGACCAATGCCTACAACTTTTATGTTGGGCACTTTCTCTAAATCAGCCATTAAGTGACCTTAATTTCTATTTGAAGTTGGCTGATTAAAATAGGCAGAAATCTAACATATTGAATTAAATAATTAAGGGAAATGATTGGCGCGCACAGATCTTAAAGCAAATCCGGCGGCATCCAGATCGTCTTCCTCCTTGAGCCGATGGCCAGGATTCAACCGCGCTGGGCCATCTTGTTTCCTCCTTTCCCGGCCACTTGGTGGCCACCACGGCCGGCCACCACCGCCACCACCTTCGTGGTGGTCGGGGCTACAACTCCCGGCGACATGGCGGCCGGAGGAGGCGTTTTTCGGCGATCCTGGGTGTCACAAATCGAGCCGAAAACCATGGATTTCAGAAATGGATCCGGGCTCAATTGAGCCCGATCCTTCAGCATTATGTGATGAGAAGCTAGCATGAGGGGGAGGGGAGGAGAAACGAACCATTGCTGGTGCGTGGCGGCGGCTCCGGCGGCGGTTGGCCATGGAAAAGCCTTGCTCCAGCGATCCCGCTCCCGAACTCTATTCTCCAGCAAAAGCTTAGCTCCAAGTGCTGTGCCCGTCTGCTCTCGACCTCCTGAAGCTAGTGGTGTGGTCGAATTGAAGTGGGGAGGCCTCTACATGCTGTTTTGAACATTGGCCTCCTTGGTTCTCCCATGGCTGCCACCCTCCTGCACCATCTGGTCCATTGCTTCCACCTGGGTCAAGCTCAGACCCACAACAATCAGGGGAGGGCCCAAGGCTGATTGGAGGAGGAGTGTGGAGGAGGGGGTGATTGCTTTTCCTTTTTGCTTTATGCTTTAAGCTTTTTGATTAACTTTTGCCCCCCCCCCCCCCCCCCCCCCCCCCTCCATTTGATTAATCAAGCCATAGTTTAGGGTTCAGTCTAAGGCTGATGGGCAAGACCCATGTCCATGATTAATTGGTTAATTGATTGGTGTTGGGGTTCATTTCAATTTAGGCTTGAAATTCACTTTAAAAGGCAAGGTTGACCATGGTTGACTTTGGTCAACCAATGTGAGTGGGTTGACCACACTTGGGGGTCATGGGTCCCTTAACATCCCCCAACATAGGTTGGTCCATGGTGGAGCTCTAATTGGTTCAATTTAATCAAAGGGTGTAGATTTGACCAAAATTGGGTAAAGTTTGACTTTGGTCAATTGAGATCAATTGGTCCCACCATGATGGGGCTTTTTGGTCCATTGGGTTCCTTAAGGTGTTTAGAGTGTGGTGGTAAGGTCAATTTGAACATTTGAGGGTCAATTGAACCCTAATTGACTTAGTTTGGTTAATGTTGACCTATTGTTGACTTTGGTCAATTTCATGCAATTGGGTCCCACCCATGTGCAATTTCCATGGTTAAGGTCTTCCTCAGTGGTTAGGGTGGTATGGGGGAGATTAATTTGGTGAATTGAGGGTCAATTGGCCTAAGGGAGTGGTATTGGGCTAAGTTGATTTTGTGCCCTTGGTGTGCACTTAGCACACTCCACTTGGCCCAAGGGCCTTAGTGGCCACTCTGCACACCACCCATGCCCTAACACCATCTAGGGGTCTAGAAGGATTGGAGATTTTACACAAATCCTCTCCAAGATGCCTCTTCGAATCCTTGCCCAAGTCTGCTCCAGATCCAATCCGTGTAGGCAAAGTATTCCTCGTCAACGTTGCAGAGACGTCTGAAAGCTCTCCCCAAACTAAGATGCTTGCCACAAAGACCTCTATAGAAACTCTTTGAATGCTTGAGATGGGAGATAGGTGGATGACTTACCCTTCCTCCTTCATGCCTGTTTATAAGGCTAAAACCAAGGGGTAGATGGTGGTAGATAGCATGTGGAGGAAGCTTCCTTGAAGCTTCCCTCGGTCAAAGAACACATGTCGAATAATATGAAGCTTCCTTTGGCCACCTTCCTAGAAGCTTTCTTCAAGAGCACATGTTGATTTCATAGTCAACGACGGCTACCCCTTTTCACACTTGGCATGAAACACATGCTTGAAAAGCATGGTCAAAAGGTGGCTAGCCTTTTTCACACTTATAAGCTCTTCTTGGCAATCTTCATAGTAATGATGCCCCCGGGTGAGGAGTTGATTAGAGAAACTCTAACCATCTCCCAAGAGTCTAGAAGAGACTTAAGCAGCCATAATGCGTTGACCTCATCCTCGAATGTCACCTTCATAGCAGTAAGTTGATCAATAATACCTTGGAACTCATTTACATGATCCAGGATAGGGGATCCTTCCCTGTATCTAAACTCACCCAGCTTCTTCAGTAGATATAGCTCGTTGATGCCAGTACTCTTAGCATACAACGTCTCGAGAGTCTTCCAAAGTATCTTTGCATCAACGATACTTGCAACATGGTTATAGACGTTCGGCTCTACGAACCGTCTGATGAATCCGCATAACTTCTGGTGCTCCACCTTCCACTTGTTTCGATCTATATCTTTAGGCATCTCCTCAAAGATGGGAGCATGTCACCCCTTCACATAAATGAGATCCTCCATCAATAAGTGCCACTGGTGGTAGTTTGCGCCGTTTAATTTCACCATTTGCTCGGAGCCTGAGCCCGATGTAGACTCCATCGTGCTCTGTCACTGATCAGACTGACCTCAGTTATTTGAGCTGACTATTTCCAAGAAAGGAATCAAAGAGGATAGGGAGCGGACCAATGGTCGTCACCTACCGCAGCCGATCACTAACCCGAAATATCTGATCGGCTCGTCTCGAATCCCAAATAGGTCAGCCCGATACCAACTCTGACAATGAACCTCCCTCTGATACCACTTGTTGGGCTAGAGAGCGCGCAAGCCCGACCAGAGCACCTGCAAATTAGTTCGAGCAAGTACCTACACGACCGCTTAGCGGTATGCCGATACACAACCAAAACACAACACAAAATAACAATAATAAAAGTGACAGCGATTTAACGTGGAAACCTAATAGGGTGAAAACCACGGGACGATCGGAGTCCAACCCGGAAAGCCGCCACTAAGAATGTGTAAAACAAATAGACAATTACAAGGCTTTTCCCTCCTCGATCCACACAGGATCTTCACGAACTTCGCACCACACAATATTACACAATAAACAGTAGCAAAAATTGCAAGTTACCGACAATGGCGGACGAGACGGATTACACAAATGCTCTCCAAGATGCCTCTTCGAATCTTTGCCCAAGTCTGCTCCAGATCCAATCCGTGTAGACGAAGTATTCCTCGTCAACGTCGCAGAGACGTCCAAAAGCTCTCCCCAAACTAAGACGCTTGCCACAAAGGTCTCTCTAGAAACACTTTCAATGCTTGAGATGAGAGAGAAGTGGAAGACTTACCCCTCCTCCTTCATGCCTATTTATAAGGCTAAAACCAAGCGGTAGATGGTGGTAGATAGCATGTGGAGGAAGCTTCCATGAAGCTTCCCTCGGTCAAAGAACGCATGTCGAATAATATGAAGCTTCCTTTGGCCACCTTCCTAGAAGCTTCCTTCAAGAGCACATGTTGATTTCATAGTCAACGACGGCTACCTCTTTTCACACTTGGCATGAAACACATGCTCGAAAAGCATGGTCAAAAAATGGCTAGCCTTTTTCACACTTAGGAAAAAATTATCTCATCAGAGTCATGCGGGAGGAAGAGACGGACGAGTTTAGTGTTACATGTTGATGATTACGATGAATTTAATGTCGTGACAACAAATATATGTATTTCTTTAATTATTGTTATAGCTAGGTTTAAGTCCGTAGAGTTTAGCAACTTCTTGAAATAAGTTTCTAAACTTTATTTTTCTGGATTTAAGGCGGAATTTTTGTTTCCGGGTTCCGGACGCCGTCCGGGACAAATGAGAGGCCACAAATGCGTGGGCCCCACGCAAAAGTGCATTACGTCAGAAATGTGTAGGCCCCGCATGCGTTTGAAGCCTTCTCATTGGTCCCGGACGCAAGAATCTCTCTAAAGACCCTCAGGTTTAGGAACATTCTAGTTAGATTGCTGACATCAAAAAAGTAAATAGGATTCATATTTATAAAAATATTAACATAATAAACAAATACTCACGTGAGTTTTTGAATCCCGCATCATGTCCTTGTGAAATCCTCATAACCGAACCCCCCACAAAGCCCACACGGGTTGCCGGCTTGCCGCCAACAATCTCGTCGTGATCCTCTCGTCGATCCCCCTCACCGATGTCCTCCTCGTACCCTCACCGTCCTCCTCCTTGTAGGGGCTGAAAACTTCACTGCAAACTGACAAAAACCTCATTCTTATCTTCTTCGCCATAAGACCCATCGGTGGTGCCTTCCTCGTCTCGCCGAAATCCGCCTGTTCGAAGGTAATAACCGTTGACATCATTAAACCCGCCTCCCTCCTCCTTCCTCAGCTTATATGATTTTTTGATTTATGGTTGCAATTCCACCCTCAGCTAGCTTATAGTGTTTTATTATATTTGCTTGCAATGTAGATTCAAATAACTTTTTACAATTTCTGTGCGCAATTGGTTCATTTCATTGTATTTCATACATTTGTTCCAATGTAGATTGTTTGGAGCAATTGCAGGGAAAAGGAAGTCTAACTTCTTCTAATTGGTAATATGCAAAGTCATCACAGTGTTTGCAGGGAAAAAGGAAGTCTATTTCATATAGCTTGCTAAATTTATTTCATCTATAGTTTTTTTTATAGTTTTGAAGGATTTAAACTACAAAGAATCAAGCTGCCGCATCTCTAGAAAGAAGTACCGGAGAACAATATAATTATTTCAATTTTTTATGTCTGAAATTTCAGTCGTCCTCAAATTTAATTGGCCTCCCAAATTTTATAATGAAACAACAACACCCACAAGAAAAATTACTCTTCATTTTGAACAATAAATTTTGTTCAATGTGAGAAATGAAGAGTTAATGATATTTCATATAGTTATGCTATAAATTGTATGCATTACTTAAATATTGATAAGTCTTTGTATATGTACCAAAGGTTTCAAAAAACAAAAAATAACATATATGTCTTGCTATAATCACAATATACTGACAAACAATTGGTTAAAGCATTAGTCAACTATATCAATAACTCAATTTTATCGTCTACTCGACAATGAGCCCCTGGTAGACAAAAAGAAGAGAATGTGAATGCAAATGAAGATCTGTGCACAAAAAGAATGAGCGGAAGACATGACACAATTAACTTTTCTAAAAATGGTGTATTCTGACGTAATAAAACGAGTTGCAAGAAACCTATACTCATACACACATATGATAAACTAATGCTTTAATTTACTTTAGGGTTTATGTGTGATAGCTCTTTAGGAGGAGCTGAAGTTTGGATGACAATCGCTGCTACTTCGCCAAATTGTCTCTTCATTTTATGTTGAAAAATATTTTGGGGTGAAAATAATTTTGATTACTTATATTTTGTCATTGTGATATTTATATTTTGGTCACCGTTGCTTTCGGTGAAATTTGAATATTTTGATATTTTGTGCTCTTTTGTCAATTATTATGACTTGGATTGTCTATCAATAATGTTACCATTCTGACTATAGATAGAAAGGCTTGTTTGAATGGAAAGCGTCGCTATTTTTAAAATGATGTGTTTTTTTATAAATTAATTCAATAGTTCTTATTTTTCTTTCAATTTCTTGTGTTGCTTTTAAAATAATAATAATTTTATCTTCTGCTATCAGTGTATTTAATAAGATTTTTTTGTGTCGGGAGTTCGGATATGTCCCGATTTTGAGATGTTATTTTTGACATCTCAAATTAAATTTTGTAAGAATAATTGGCAGAATGCTCATCAGAATTGCAGGATTTTGACAAAATGCACCCACAATTAGAATATGTCTGCACTTTGCACCATAGACTTAAAAATCAGGAGTATTTTGGTCCGATTTTATATAAAACTCTTATTTCTGCAATTTTTTTTATAATTTAACGACCATTCCTCCTATTTGCGCTGGAACTTCTAAAGGCGCTGGAAATAGCCGAGATCGTCGGCGCTGGAGACAACAGAGCTCTTTCTCGCCGGGGAAGGAAGAAGTTGGAGGCGCAGGGGATCTAGATCTCGTCGACGATGGAAGAAGTCGCCGACGCAGGAGATCTGGGAAGTTGCCGCGAAGGGGGTGGAGGAAGTTGCCGCGAACGTGGATGGACTAGAAAGAAAATAAAAATCATTGCTCGGTTGATACATTTCAATGCTTTTAAATGTGGCCGGATAGAAAATGCCCTCCTAATTTGAACACCAGGGTGCAAAGTGACTTGTTAGAGACATGCAAAAAATTTGTTGTCAAAGTGGGAAACTATGGAATTTGTTTTAACAACTAAGGATTGATGCAATCCGTTGAAGCTACTAGATTTTTTATTTATAGTTTTGTTCTTCTCAGATTCATAATACAGCTAGTGTTCTTCCTCTTTCTATTGTCTTCTCCAGCAGTGCAGGGAAATTAGTGATTTTTCTTGTAATGTTAGCTAACTGCAATCAAATTATGGAGTAGAAATAAATACTTCCAAAAGAAGTCTGGTAGATGATGATCACGACATCCTAAAATCCCAACATCTCTCCTACTCTAATCAAAAATTTACTACGGATGACTTTTAGGTTATGGTTCATTGATATATCAAGTTATTCTTGTTGGTTTGTTATTAACAATAATGGAGTGACCCTAACAATTATGTGTACACTTATTATAGTGTGGTACTTTTAATAAAAAAAATGTACATAGCCAAAATTATATTGAACTTAACAATTACCCCAAAATAATTTGCAATTCGAGTGATTATTCTGCACGTATTTAAGAGACATAAGGATTTTTAAAGAGCAATGTTATATGTAGGCCTGTTTTGGCTTTATGCAGGCCGTTGATGTATGCAGACCAAAATGTTACTAATGCAGACCAAATTTAGTATATATATGCCAATTTTTTGGCACCGTTAAAATATTTTAAAAACTGGATTAGGCTGATGAGTTCCCTCTCCAACCTCGCACACGAACTCGCCCCGCCACCGCCCTCCCTCAACCGCCGCCCTGCCTCTGATGCCTCCTTATCCGGCCTCAACCTCCAAGATTACCTCGTCGGAGTTTTCGGAAAACCACAACAACTCCATCAGGACTCGCTAGAACAACTCCAACTTCCCCTGCCCTGCCAAAGGATTCGAAGGAGCAATGGTGGTAAAAGCAGCGTCTAGAGTTTGAACCGGAGCTGACTCGTTGGAAAAAGTAAAAAAAAAAAGAGGGCGTGAGGGAGGCCTACATTTATCTTGTGAATTGTTGTTAATAACAAACCTTGAACGGATATTAGCAAACCATCAAAACTTAAGAAAATACGTGCTTTTTGAAAATACGTCTTATAGGTGTATTTTTAGGAAAAGTGTTCAACATCAAAGTTGTAGATCTCGTCGAGATCTACAACTTTCGTGTTGAAAATTTTGCCTAAAAATGCACGAGTTAAGCGTATTTTCAAAATGCGCGAGACTATTGTGAAATATTTTGTGCATTTTGAAAATACGCCTAACTCGTACTTTTTTTCGACAAAATATTCAACACGAAAGTTGTAGATCTCGACGAGATCTACAACTTTGATGTTGAACACTCCTAAAAATGCACTTATAAGGCGTATTTTCAAATACCGCATATTTTTTTAAGTTTTGATGATTTGCTAATATCCGTTCAAAGTTTGCTATTAACAACACCTTTTTTTTTTAATTGATATTTATGAGCTGCATAAAGCCCAGAACAGCTGCATATAAATCACTCATTTTTAAACAGCTATCCAAGTGCACTGGACGCGGCTCGTTGGATCGTGGCAGAGAGCTCTTAGCACGGGCAGACCACCGCTACTTTAGCGCCGACATTCCGTCGCCGCCGCGGGCCATCTGGAGCTCCTCTTCTTTTTCGCCCAAGCAGCAAGAAGAAAAAAAGGACAATGCCGCTGGTACGATTTGAATTGAAGAATGAGTACGGCCTGGGTGATTCCAGGCTTTACCAGGGAGCCAGAAAGGATGAGGAGGATCCCAGGAATATCTTGGGTGGATTCACTGTTTCTGGTCTCGTCGGGATCTTGCGTCAACTGGGTGATCTTGCAGAGTTAGTGATGCTCTTCTTGCTTCAATTATTTCCTGCCCTTAACTCTGTGTTTGAGCCGTCTACACGCCCTAGGTTTATATTTTGACAGTGGAGGGGAGTATAAGTGTCCTGGGTTCACTTAGTAGTAGGGTTAGTGGAAATAATGTTGACGAAGGCGCGAATCTTGCTGAGATTGTTGAATTGCTGGTGTTGAAGTATAATCGGTGTTACTTTCTTCTCAGTAGGATGATCTGATGCTGGTTTATCGAACCATTGGTACGAGTTAGGTTTTCATGCTGCTTGCATGCGTGCTTACTTGATTGTTCATAGGGTTGCTATAAATATGGATTCATGGTTTGTACATGATGTATGCATATCTCATATCTGGAGAACACTTAAATTACTTTTAGATTGGCATGGGAAGTAAAGATCATTGAATGAGAAGGCTCTGCCTGACATGATCAACTTAGATAATTTGTGGATGTTAGTAATTTAGATGATAGGATTGTGTTTGAGAATTCCTAAAACAATTTTTTCTGACTCTTCATGTAATATTTTTGAAAGAAACTATTTGTTTCCTAATTGAATGTAGTTATTGTCTTATTGATCTAGGCTTCGTTTGGGGGGACTTATTTTCACCGGTCAAGCGGTTACGATGAGCCCCCCCAAACGAAGCCCTAGTTTTTTGCAAAACAATGTTTTTATTGGTTGATGTGAATCTAATTACTTGGGAAGATGGCGATCCTAAGGGGAGATAATGTTGGGTTGCTACAAGGGATGGCCGAAATACACAAGTGAGATTACCGGAGGTGGCGGCAATCATTGGAACAACACCAAAGTGAATGAACAAGGTCGATTTGTATCCAAGGAGGAAAGCAAAGACATAAATTAGGAGAAACCACCATTGGTGTATCACTCTCGAAGATACATGATGCTATGGAATCTCATTCTTAGTGTCAATAATTGTCTTATTAGAAACTAGCGCATCGGGCATGGGGTTCCCCCGTGCACTAAATACCATCCAACCAGTGCTCGATTTTTATCAATGTCATTAGGTTTGTAGATGATGGGGAATGTGGGATTGACAGCGAGGGAGGCCAAGAAGCCGAAGGCCAAGGAGGAAGATGCCATTATCGGAGTAGGAGGCCGACATGGACGATTTTGAGGACGAAGAAGAATGTGACGGTCCCAAACAAGGGAGAGTAGGATGACGACATCGAAGTGAGATGATAATTTACAATTTTTAGAATGTGCTATGATACAATTGATAGAATTGTGGATCAAAGTTTTCACTTTGATGCCAATTAAAGAGGAGTCCGGTTCAGTACCAAACTCTGTTACCAATGAAAACAAAGTTTGGTATTATATTGAAGATGGAGATTCTGCGGGAGCACATCACAATTCTAACTAGGATTATAATCTATATCACATGAGGAGGGGGATCATTACAGGGTTTCACCTTAATTTAAGGTATTATTCATGTAATTCATGAATTATAAGCCATGATGTTGAAAGATGCGAGACCTGACCTATCAAAAATAATAAGATAATATTGTAACTTCTTCAAATTCATCTCAAGTTCTTTGAAATCATAAACTGTTATTCAACATGCCTCAGACATCATATTTATAAGCTTCAGGAAACACTCAATAGAATAAGATAAGTGTACAACCCCGTATTCGTCGAGTGGCCCCCCAGACCCAAGACAGTCAAAGGGATGAACAAAGCAGACGGGTCCGCATTCGCCCAGAGCATCAGAGGGGCATTCACCCAGGTCAGGAGAGGCGAGCGAGCTTCGGGGCGAGTGTAATCCTCATTCATTAAGCACTCGCCCGCTTAGGTGTTCAGATGCGCGGACCGCCAGGCGAGTGAGGGGCGGAATACCACTCGCCAGAGGGCCAATGATCTGGTGAGTGGTGCCTTCACGGACCACTCACCTAATATTGTTTGGAGAATCATGTGCGCGGGAAGTTAGGCGAGTGGTGCCCTCACGAACCAATCGCCCGGTATGATCTAGAGGTGAATTTACCTAGATACCCTTGGGGGACTGTCAATAGCCCTTCAGAACAACGGAGTTTGGCTGTTAGCAGACCAGCTTGAGGTGCGTTTAGTAAAACCAAAAGACGTAATTACGCCTTCGTTTGGTTCGGCTTATTTGCTCCGGTGAGTTTGGACAAAAACGTCATTGTCATACCAAACATTTTATGCTTATAACTAGTTTTTTTTCTTGGTAATGATAGTAACATTTGTCATACCAAACATACATTCTATGACAATGACGATTTTGTCCAAACTCACCGGAGCAAATAAGCCGAGCCAAACGAACCCTACGCTATTGGCAGGCCAAACTAGCAAAACTATAAATAGACCCTTAAGGGCACTTTGGAGGGAGAGATGATCTTTGGGCTTTCTCCTCCTCTGGTTAGTTTTGGTTGAGTCCTAGTGCCCTCCAAGGTGCCCGGTTCAGCATTGGTTTGGGAGGGGAAATTCTCTAAGATCTTCCGGGTGTGTGGCGGGATCTTCTCGCTGCAGCTTTGAGTCTGTTCATTTTTCTTCACCAACAGTCAAGTGTGCTAGTGCGGGAGAAGTAGGTGTAGGCTACAACCCCCTGTGAGTCCGAACTCCTCTGGAGACCGGTTGACGGTTTCAACAATAAGGTCTTTTGAATACAACTGACGCAGGATGAATCTACAGGATGTGCACTTACGATGCCCTAACCCTAAATGCAACACACGTGAGCATGTGATGAATGTAATTGACCGACGATGAACCCTAAAATGAAGACCCTAATGCGCTGCACATGTGATGAATGATAACCCTAATGCGATGCACATGCGATGACTCAATCATGCAAGTATTTTCCGACGCACAATTAATTAAACAAATTAATTTTAAAATCTCGTGCAAACATTACAATTGATTATAAATATTGCAACGAATGTAAACATACAACAATTAAAAGTTAATTGAGAGCGCACTGAAATTAAAATGCGAAGCGAATAAATTTTTTGCACGCCAATAAAGATATGCAACAATCAAATTAATTTACGCCAAGTATTACTAACAATACGAGGTATCCGAACAATGTGAATAAATGAGTACTATAAGTAAAAACTCACTAAGTATTCGATGCCGGTGTTGTTGGGGAAGCTCCAATGGTGCCGATGACTGTTCAGGAGTGAGGATACTGCTATGTGGGGGGTTTTAGAGAGGGGTGGTGGCTGTTTGGTGGACTGGGATGGCTGTTGGATGAGGGGAAAATGCAGGTATGGCGTTGGGGAAGCGCTTGAGTGGATGTACGAAGGGGGTATTGCTGTGGAAATGGAGGGCTGGATAGGCCTCAGGAAGGTGTTTGGGAGTGGATTTGGCAGTGGAAAGGGGCTGGACAGCAGGTGTAACAACGGGGAGGTGCTGAATGGTGTGATTTTGGAGCGGGGAGGGGCAGTAATGCTGAAATCGGAGAGAGGAGGGCTGGACAACACATGGAAATCAGGGAACGGGCTGTTGGATGCGGCCAAAAGCTGCTGGAAGCTTGCAGCAACAGGGAAGGGGACTGGTTGGAGGTATATGTGGCAGGGAGGGGGCTGGGAGGTGGGTCAATGCAGGGAGGAGTGTTGGGAAGTGACAGTTTGCAGCGGGGGTGAGCCGGGAGGTCGCAACTGGAGGGAAAAGGGCCGGGCAGGGGGGAAACTTATGTTGGTGGCTTAGGAGGGTGGAGTCGGGCTGCTGGGAAGGCGGGGAAAGGCTCAGACAATGAAGGCGGGGCTGGAGGAGGCGGTGGATGGTCTTATGGTTGAGGGAGAAAACTGTTGGTGTCCTGGAGGTGGATCCGTCAATGGTAACGGCAGCGTCGGGGCTCAGGCATCAACACCTGAGGGTGGAGGCAACGGTAGGGGCTCCCGACGTTGGCACCGGGAGGAGGAGGCGTCGGCCCTCCGTTGACCGAGCGGTTCTTCAGAAACCTAACTTCTCGATGATCTCTTCATGCGACTGGTGGAAGAATATAAGGGGGGGTGGGGGGTGGGGAGTTAGGTTAAAAATATCCAACGGCCACGATCGCCCGATGAATCTTTTAACATAACTCCCAAAATACAAGTCCAAAAAATAAAATACATAAAAAATATGAAAAATCACGACGAACGCGATGACGGTCTCCGATGACCCTTGAGAAGATAAATCACAGCCACAGGAATACCCGAACATCAGATTCCAGAACAGTCTCAAGTACAATGTCCATAGGATCAGACTTACACCGCAGAAGACCCTTGGAATAGTACCAGAACAAAAAACTGCTGGAATAGGATATTCCGTGAAAAAAACCAGGGAAGTTGTTAGAGTAGCTACAATAAAATATTTGGAAGATAGGAGTGTTCAAGTAACCGAATTTGGTTAATTTTGTATGACTGCATTGGTCCTATTTAAAATGTATGTCTTCACAAAGTATCTACAAATATAATTTCTATACCTAATACACTGTTGTGTAAAAAGAGTTTGTGCATTTCTTTCCCTCAGTTAATCGCGACCTTGCCCCTTTTCATTTTTCTAACACACTTAACTAATTTGGCGGCTTGATAGGTTTGCTGCAGTTGTTTTTCATGATGTACATCAACAAGTGCTTACCACGGCAGCTAGAGGACACAGAGTACTGAATCATATAAAGAAGATTGAAGCAGCACTACCGCAATTTGAGAAATCAGTTCAGGAACAGAAGAGTCACATCCATTTTGCTTATATAACAGGTACCCCTCCACTCGAATGGTTATGAATTTTAGTTAGTGATTGTTTTGATTTTGCCTAAGGTTTTCACCAGTAAAGCTGTAACATTTCTTACATATGTTGACTGAAAGAACAGAGGACATTGCCTTTTATAACCTACCTTTCTTAATGTAGATATGCCTTCTCTTTCGTCATCCATCTACCTGGTATTTTTCACTTACAAAGTTATTTACTGTTTTCTTAAAATTGTATGATAAAAAATAACTGCTGGGAACAAGTGTAGATTAGTTTTCTGAGGTATTTTTTGATCCACGGCTGCTAGCCGGCTTTATGCCAACTTCCGCAATTTTAACTTTATCGAGGATATGTGTTGCGCGCACGCGTCCTCTTATTTTATTATTGCTTTTCTTTTAATGCATTAGGTTGTTGTGAGCCCCCCTCCCTATATAAGGAGGTGGTTTTGTGAGTTAGGTATCTTTGGATCTATTGTCTTTGACTCTCATTTGAGAGAAGGCTCCTTGGAGGAACCAACCTCCAAGAGTTGGCCGGAGCTTGCTCCAGATTGTATCCGTTTTTCGTTAATCCACACAATTTCCTTCTTGATCGTATTATTTGGTCCGTCCTGCCGCTCCGCCCGCTGCTACAGCCACCGGAGTCTCGCGTCCCGCTGTCCTTGCGCTCGCACAGCCGCGCGTTCCCTCTCGCCCAACGTTTCGCGTAGAACCGCTCGCCGGCCCTCGTCCGCGAGTCCCGCACCGCGCGCTGTCGCCAGATCCGACGCTGCCATTTCTGCTCCGCCTCGGACGACACCGATCCGACGCCGCAAGCCCCGCACCGCCCGTAGACACCCCGACGACGCCTGGTCACGCATGATCCGCCCTCTGCTGCCCTGTTTCTGGCCTTCCGCGATCCCGCTCCGCCGAAATCTCGCCGCTTCTGCCCCGATCTGCCGTTCTCCGCTGGTTTCCGCGCCCAGATCCTTCGGCCTCCGCCCGGAATCGCTTGATTCCGCCCAGATCCGCCGGCCTCCGCCCACTATCACGCCGATCTGCTCGATTTCGCCCAGATTCCACTCATTCCCACCCAGAACCGCCGCTCTCAGCCGTCCCCGCTCCGTTCCTCCGGATTCCGCCCAACTCCCGCCGCCGTTGTCATCAAATCAGCCACCTAACTACCTCTCCCCGCCAGGTCTGCCCTTTCTACCCACCAATCGGTCGGCATCATCTCCAGTCTACCTCCTTGGCAACATGGTCGCAGCCTAATTGGCCGTGCCCGGGCCGCTGGTCTTGCCATCGGCGGACACCAGCCCTTGGTTGGATTTTTCTGCCCTCGCTGCACAAATCCTGGCCACATGCGCCTCTCTCCATGCCAAAGTCGATCGTCTCATCGCTCTCGACGGACGGGCCTTCGCAACCTCCCTCGAGGCTCCATGCCCTAGGTCGCTTCCACCACGTCTGCCTCCTCTACCATGCGAGAGTTATCCGGCCATGCCGCCCCCAACATTCCTCTACGACACCAACCCGTCCCTCCGCCCCATAGTCGATCCTCCTGTTGAAATCGCACCGACCGCTGATACACTGCATCTCCCCACGATGGTCGTACCGCCACCGCTTCCGCCACCTCTCCAGTTACCCGCTCTGCCGCCCCCTTCGGCCATCTCACCGCATCCTCTCCCTGCTCTCGCTCCGCCGGCCTCTGCCTTGCCACTTCCACCGGCCGCATCGCCGCCTCTTCTGCCGCCCTGTACCCCGTTGTTCCCGACGGATCCATTCCCGCTGCTGGTCGTCGCATCTCCGACATCCTTATGGCTGCTGCTCACCACCGCTCCACCGACTTTGCAGAAGTCTTTCGCCGCCCGTCTTTCGGATGGCGCCGCCGCTACTCGCCAACACCGCCACCATTGCTACGTGCTACCTGGCCCTGTTCTGGAGGGAGGTCAAGGTACCAGAGGATCCGGCCACCCGCTTGATACACGAGCTGGAGGGAAAGCTCGTTTTGAAGGACGAATGAAGTGTTACGGGTCCACGTGTCGCGGGCACATTTACTCAAGTGAACGACGGGTGACGAAACGACCTTGGGGTCAAGGTCGCTTTTCTGACGGGATGTATTGTTGCGCGCACGCGTCCTCTTATTTTATTAATGCTTTTCTTTTAAATGCATTAAGTTGTTGTGAGCCCCCCTCCCTATATAAGGAGGTGGTTTTGGGAGTTGGGTATCTTTGGATCTATTGTCTTTGGCTCTCATTTGAGAAAAGGCTCCTTGGAGGAACCAGCCTCCAAGAGTTGGCCAGAGTTTGCTCTGGATTGTATCCGTTTTCCGTTAATCCACGCAATTTCCTTCTTGATCGTATTAATATGCATTCATATTTTTCGGTTTTATATAGTGAGTAATATAGAGGGTCATTCAATTTAGTAGGAAATTTCGATTCCTCCTATCTGTAATTAGCCAGGAGATATCTGAATTTTTTTTGAGGGAGTAAATCAAAATCACAATGATGGTTGTAATTGTTAGTTTAATGTGATAAATAAATTTTTTGATCATTACCTTACAACAACAACACTCAAGCCTTTATCCCACCATAGTGGGGTCGGCTATATGGATCCTTTGTCGCCATTACGCCCTATCTTTAATCATTGCCTTACTAATGCCTAAGTACATCATATTTT
The DNA here is from genome assembly GCA_033032865.1 of Dactylorhiza incarnata. Lineage (NCBI taxonomy): Eukaryota > Viridiplantae > Streptophyta > Magnoliopsida > Asparagales > Orchidaceae > Dactylorhiza > Dactylorhiza incarnata. Next base: position 1,581,656 of record JAWHQI010000408.1, read on the forward strand.
TCCTTATAGTTTCATTCCAAGTCTTTTTTGGTCTACCCCTCCCCCGTTTAACATGTCTAGTGACTAAACTCTCACAACGCCTAACAGGTGCCTCTAATGGTCTCCTATGTACATGTCCGAACCATCTTAAACGAGCTTCTCGCATCTTCTCTTCAATTGGCGCCACTCCTGCCTTATCCCTGATACATTCATTCCTAATTTTATCCAGTCTCGTGTGACCACACATCCACCTAAGCATTCTCATCTCCGCAACTCCCATTTTTTGCTCATGCACACAATTCGCTGCCCAACACTCAGAACCGTAGAGCATTGCTGGCCTAATTGCAGTACGGTAAAACTTGCCTTTAAGTTTTAATGGTACTTTACGATCACATAAGATCCCAGACGCGCCTCTCCACTTCAACCAACCTGCTTGAATTCTATGTATCACATCTTTATCTACACCTCCATCTTTTTGAATTATCGATCCCAGATATTTAAAGCACTCACTGCGGGAAATATCTTGGTCACCCAATTTAATGACGGAGTCATCCGACCTTCTTGCACTACTAAATTTAAGCTCTATATACTCCGTCTTTGTCCTGCTCAACCTAAAACCCTTCTTTTCTAAAGTGTCTCGCCAAGATTCATGTTTCGTGTTTACACCCTCGCGGGTCTCATCGACCAAAACAATATCATATGCAAATAATAAACACCAATGTATTGCTTGTTGGGTATGTCCGGTGAGCTCATCTAAGATAAGGGTAAAGAGATAAGGGCTTAAAGCTGACCCTTGATGTAAGCCAACAACGATAGGGAATTCCTGTGTTAATCCTGCAGATGTCCTCACCTTGGTCACTGAATTTGTATACATATCTTTGATTACGTCAATGTATGATACATTTACACCTTTCTTTTCTAACTCTCCACAAGACCTCTCTTGGAACCCTATCATAAACCTTCTCCAGATCGATAAATAACATATGCAAATCTTTTTGTCTTTCCCGATAGTTGTCTATGAGTCTCCTCAAGAGATGTATAGCTTCCATGGTTGACCTCCCTGGCATGAATCCAAATTGATTCTCTGAGATGCTAGTCTATCGTCTAACTCTTCTCTCTATTACTCGTTCCCATAGTTTCATAGTATGACTCATTAATTTAATTCCCCTGTAATTGACACAATTTTGTATCTCATTTGTTCTTATACAAAGGTACCAAAATACTTTCTCCATTGGTCTGACATCCTATTTGTCTTCAGTATCTTGTTGAGGAAACTTGTAAGCCATAAAATTCCTTCCCTCCATAAGCATTTCCATACTTCAATGAGTATATCGTCTGACCCAACCGCCTTTCTATTTTTCATCTTCTTCAGAGCGTCATCTATCTCTGATGCTTGAATTTTACGATAAAAAGTTATGTTTCTATACTCCTACGATAAAAAGTTATGTTCCAAGTTCAGTTCATTGTCTTTTCCTTAATTGTATAGTTGATAAAAATATCTTTTCCATCGCTCCTTAATAGCCACATCATCCGTCAAAACCGTATCTGATTCATCTCTTATGCATTTAACTTGGCTCAAATCTCTTGTCTTCCTCTCTCTAGCTCGAGCAATTTTATATATATCACGCTCTCCATCTTTGGTATCTAGTCGTTTGTAAAATTCTTCATAAGCTTGACTTACTGCATTTTAGCTTCTTTTTTGACTACTTTATACTTTGTTAAATTTTCATAATTCCTACAAACATATAATGGTCAAATTTGATCATTACCTTGAAAGAAGAAAATGATTCTTGAAAGTAGTCATGTAAAGCCATTTGTATATTATTCCCGTTTTTCCCATCTGCTGGACAGGGCTAAAATTTACAACTGTTAGGTTGTTATACTATTATATAATTGATATTGTCTTACAAGCAATAATGAAACAAGTCACGACTTTCAATCTCCCTGTATAAGTGAATGAGAATGATATCTTCTCTGAGTCTTATTTTGAGAGGCGTTTCTGTAACATTACTCATTGGCAAGTGATATGACATCCGCGCTCAAACAATTAGCCTCATTATGTGAGAGTTTGCTCGGAAATGCGGCTACCTTTAGGGATTATCTTGTGTTCGTAATGAATTACATATTTTGTCTTTTAGTGCGTTTTGTTTTTAGCGGTTCTCCGTCCTATATAAGGAGTATATGGATAGTTATTTTATACTGGATATTAGTCTTGTTAGTGATGCAGGATGCCGGGGCCCTGCCGCACCCTGTGACATCACACCAGCTAGCGGACCACGACCAATCACGCCTGTCAGAAGGACTGCAGTCCAGGAACCCCAATCCGTCTCCGCGCCTGTTCTCAGTGCGCGGGTTGTTGAGGCTGGGGCTCGATCCCCAGACCTCCTTGATAAGAACCACTCCTAACAGGCCTCATCAGTCATCACCAACCCACCACGCTGAGAACAGGCGCGGAGACGGGTTGGGTTGCCTAGACTGCAGTCCTTCTGGTAGGCGTGCTTGGCCTTGGTCCGCTAGCTGGTGTGATGCCATAGGGTGCGGAGGGGCCCCGACGTCCTGCATCAGTTAGTCTATCTTTGGAGGGAAGGACTCTTAGTGGAAACCTGCCCTAAAGAGCTAGGAACGAACATCCTTGTTATCTTGTATCTTTCATTCCTTTCAGATGCAATATTGCTAGTTCGTGTTGTTCTTGATACGTCACATGTTGTTCGTATCAGTTGGTCTGACCTACCAGTCTCGGCCGTCGGGAACTTGCAATCCCACCGCCCCAGTTTTCTTTGTCGTAATGAATCTCTCTTGCCGGCGGATTCCTCCACGAGATGGTTGTCATTCACCCCTAAATTCAATAAAGAGACGCTTGGTTGGCACATTCTGCGGGAAATCACCCACCTGCTCCGACCCAGGTTCTCCTACAACCTCCTCCTTTTCCAAATGCCACTAGCGACAACATCCACACTTGACCAATTGGCCACTATGCAACTTTTCCCGGCTTCAACCGCCTCAAGCCGGTTATACTCTCCTTTCTCTTCCACTATCGCTGCACTTCAACACCTCGCAGCTACCTGACAGTAAACATCAACCACACTCCCGAACCTTGCCCCTCCACAATCAGAGCCCCCTGTTGTCGATGCCTCAAGCCTAAACGGCGGGTGAAGAACCTTCCCTCTTCCTCACCAATCTTCCTCCTCACACCACAACATTATTCCCTGCAGCCATTTCCGCCACCGCCTAGTTCTGCTTCCTGGACGGAATTCCTCTAGGCTTCGGGATATCAACCGCTTGGCTCCGCTCGTTGCTACTCAGGACATCCTCCAAGCCTACATCCATGCCAGACCCGCCCTAGAGAATGCACCAGTTTCTCTATTTTTTTCCTAGGCATCGCCTACCCGCGTGACAGCGTGTCCCAGACCTCGAGCACCCCACGCCAAATGTCTTGAGCCCCCATTCACGCCACCTACCGACACCACATGGACCTATATTCTTTTTTCTCTCCTCCCACAGAGGGCCCAGTATACTTAAACCTTCACATTATAACCATATTTGGACCACCCATCGGTGGACCAAGCCACCTTTCTGCGCCATGGACCCCGTTGCATGCCCATCTTTTGTCCCTTTTCAACACATCTCTGATTTTTTCCACCGCAACTAACATCATACAACTTCACTTCAATTTGTTGTAACAAACACTATACAACTTCACTTCAATTTGTTGTAACAAACACTTTCACCTTCACATATTCACCCAAATGCACCCACATCTTTCCTTTCTCTTACTTAATGAACCCATCAATTCCTTCTTACCATAGATGATTCCACCCTCACCTCATTCTTTTTTCTACCCAATGCCACACCCCATAGCCAATTATATGTTTCCTTTGTAATTTCCTGTCACGACTACTTTCCACCACCAACATTTTCTCTATGTCCGTTATGGCACCACTCCGTGACCACCAGTTCACATCTCTTCTCGAAAATTCTTTTCACCCAAAAAATCACAAAATACCCGGACAAGTTCGTTCCGTCGTCCTTCATCTTGTTACAACTTTGACCGTACCCTTGGCCCAACTAGTGGCTTTCACAACTACCACAACCTTCAAGTTTGCTTCCCTTGACTCGACCTTCAGAAGGGGTGCGTTATACACTTTGCTGTCAAGCGACATGCCCGCTCGGACAATCGGTCTCACTACGGATGATTCACTCGGAAATGCTGCTACCTTTTGGGATTATTTTGTGTTCATAATGAATTACATATTTTGTGACACATGACGAATCTATAGGTGGCGGAAGTGATGACCTAACTCGAAATGCAAAACAAGCAAGCACACGACAGATGCAAATGAAGCTACGACCAACCTTAAAATGATATGAGTGCATACACACAATTCAATAAAAGGCCGATTTAATGCAAGCGCAAATTTTGTTGACAGTCTGACTTAAATTGATAATAAACAATTAATTAATATAAGAACTTAACAAGTGCATATTTTTTACAAAAATTGATTTTGAAAAAAAAAATGTTAATTCACAAAATGAGTGAGGCGCAAGTACTTTTATGCGTGCGCAAAAGAATTCCTGCAAATTCAAAGATTTCACAATAACAAAGCATATAATGTCACATCCAACAAAATATAGTATGAATACACAATGTTAGAAAATAAAACTCCAAACTAGTGACTTACGCATGTAGGCGGCGGTTGAATGATGCAAAAGAGAGGATTCCGGGTTGCTGGAGGGCTGAAGAGGGCTGTAATGTGGTTGTTGGAGGATTGTGGTGAGGCTGCTGGAGGGCTGTAGTGGCTTGTATTGCATGACAAGATTGGGGGCAGGATGAATGTGGGGGTAGATGCTGTTGGCGGGCTCAGGACAAGGTAAATTTGGGCGGCAGCGACAAGGTGAGGGCGACAATGGCTGGTTTTGGATGGTGGGGGTTGATTAGGGGTGGTGGCAGCCGGATCTGGGCGGCAGAGGTGGAGACCGGGTGGTGGGGGGCTGAATAAGGAGGTTGCGGATGGATCTGGGTGGCAGGAATGGAATTCGAGCGGTGGAGGCTGAATAAGAAAGGGGTGCGGGTGGATCTGGGCAGCAGGAATGGACGGAGGGAGGAGGAAGGCTGAAGGCTCACGGAGGAAGGCGTGTGAGGGAAGGAGGTACCTTGGAGTTGCACCAAGGGCTTCTCTTGGCGTCGCACGTTGAGGAGGAGTGACCGATGGTTCCAGGAAATGAAAACCACGATCCTTCAGCCGACCCCCTGCATGCTTAAATAAAATATAACTAAAATAAGGCACCCAAATCAGACGGCTCATATAGTCCGAGCCGATCGGGGTGTTAAATACAACTTTAAACAAATAAAATAATATATGAAAAAGACTCAGAACGATCGTCCGGACACATCCGTGGGCTCAGATCTTCCGAACGGGTAGCGGATCACCGCCTCCTGGGGGAATAAACGTGCGTGGGTCGGCGATCTCCATCAACTCTCTTTTGCTTGAAAGTACTCATCTCTGGTGAGTGAAAACGATCATACTCTCGACGTAGCCTAGGGGCGAGTCGCTCAACCTCATCCGGGGAAATCAAAGTTTCGTCAGAAATCGGACAACGGACAAGATATCGCAGGGTATCTCGCTCGCCAACTGTTGTGAAGTCATGAGTGATAATCTAAAGTATATCTCCAGTGGACGTGGGTAACTCTAAATAAGATGTATCTCCGTCTGAACGCTGAACTGGTGGAATTGTGTTATGAACTAACAAGAAGAAAGGGGAGAAATAGAGGAACTAGAGAGGAAACTAGAGATTAGGGTTAGGGTTTGAGGGGGAAGAGAAGGAAACCTGAATAATACTTCATTTCATGCCTTCTCCAAAGAGGGTCCGGTATTATATAGCACCCGGACCCATGGGGGCCGGCCGGCCCCCATAGGGGCTGAACCGGTGCGTTTCAGCCCCACTGCTCCTTATTTAATATTGGCGGGCTGAACCGGATGGTTCAGCCCGGTCTTCCTCCGCCTTCTCCTTTGGTCGACGTGCACAGTAATCTTCGGAGAATCTGGTAATGACGCCCGGCGTAACATTCCCTCCCCCATCAAGGGCCACCTTGTCCTCAAGCTGGAGGCGGAGAGCGTGCGACTCTTGGAACAAGTCGGCTCTGGCTTGCATCTGAGACGAGACCTTTGTTGGAGCCGTAGGCTCTGCTCTACTCGCCGTAACGGTGGTCATCGTACTATCCAGTTCCCCTAGTCGTTCCACGTTGCGGAGCGAGATCTTCTTCACCTAAGACGACTTGAGGCCTTCCAAGCAATACCCCTTCCCGTTTTGGCTGAACTCCATAGCCATCTGATCCCAATCAAAAGTCACCCGCTGAAGTTGCCGCAGCCATGGTACGCCCAACACCATGTCAGAACCCCGGATTGGCAATAAGTAAACATCAATATATCCAGTGTAACCCTGTATCCGGAGCTCCACCCCCTTTCATTACTCCCTCGCACTGCAGTGTACTTCCATCCGCTACCCTGACGTGGAAAGCTGCGCCGCGATCTATGTCATACCCCGTCTTCTGGGCCACAGCGGGCTGGATGAAGTTGTGAGTGCTCCCGCTGTCCATCAAGATCGTCACCGTCTCCCTGCCGACCCTCCCAACTATGCGTAAGGTCGGAGATGGGGTACCCCCCTCCATGGCTTGGATGGATACTCCAAAGTCTTCAATAGCCAACTCTCCCTCCTCCTCTGTGCGAGGAACATCTTTCGCTTCCTCCCTCAGCATGAATACCTGGACCTTCTGGCATGTGGGCCCCCGGGTGTACTGCTTATCACAGTTGAAGCATAGCCCCTTCTCTTTCCTGGTCTGAAGTTCCTGCCACGTCAGTTTCATCACTGTCGGCCGGCCCTCGGCCGGGGGAGCCCCCCGAGGAGGGTGTACAACCGTAGGAGCTCTCACCGCTGTACATGTCCTTTGTCCGGTGAATCTCTCCTCCTGTATCCTTGCTAAACTGATGGCATGACTCAGACTTCGTGGCATATAGGCGTGGACCTCATCCCGCAACTCATCCCGCAGCCCAGATATGAAGCAACTGAGAAGGGTCTTTTCCTCCCAACTGACCCGATTGGCCAGCTTCTCGAACTCTGTACGATACTCCATCACGGTGCCTTTCTGACGGAGTTTTTGTAACGTTGCCTCCACATCCTCGTACTCCAAGGGTCCAAACGGGTCGAGAATCCCTCCACAAAATATGCCCACGGAGCATATCCATAACCCCGTATGAACCACTGTACCCACTGGTACGCGTCGTCTTCCAGATGAAAGGATGCCAGTTGCACTCACTGGTCCTCGGGAATTTCCTGATAAGTGAAGAAAAGTTCTGCCTTTTGCACCCATTGCAGTGCATCTCCGCCCCGAAACTTGGGGAAATTCATGCGGGTTCGTTTGGGCTGCATGTAAGGCCGCTGGTTTGCCATCCCGTAACCTCCTTGCCCAGGACCAGCTGGCCACCGTTGCTCTCCCGGATGGTTAGGTGGCCCGGGTGGGGCTGCCCCGTACCCGTCCGCTTGTCCCGTTTGAGGAGGAAGTCGTCCCCTTTCGGGTCCAGTACCCATTTGTTGTCCGCCGCCCCATGGGTTGGCCATGAGCGGCCTTTCCTGCCACTGGTTGCCGTTCCCGTACCCCGTAGGTGGAGCAAAAGCTGGTGGGTGCGGAACAAATCCAACCATTCCTCCCATTGGTGCGGCGTTTGCTCCGGTGGGTCGAAACGAGCCCCTTTCCTGATTTGGAGGCCGCCATTGCTCCCCGACACGCTGTCCGAGCCCATTCCAGGCCGGCGGTATGATTCCAGGTCCAGTCGCCCCCCCTGCCGGCACGCCCGGGCCCATTTCTGGATTTTGGGGTCTCCATTGATACCCGGCCTGCTGTCCTGGCCCATTACAGGCCGGTGGAGCATTCCCCAAGTCGCTGGCGCCCGCCGCCGGTCCGATCGGCCCCCATGGCTCCATCTGGCCATAGACGGCGTCGATCCGCCCTCCCCCTGCGCCGCTGCCGTCCCCTACGGCTTCCAGAAGCCCCTCCTGCGACCGCTGGTGTGGGCCGATCCCCCTGACGGGAACGACGGCAGATCCCGTGCCTCCCGTGAGCCCTGTTCCGAGATTTCCTGGGTTCGACGAGACCCAGTTGCCATTTTGCCGTGAATACTCGCCGGATCCGGTTCCGTTAGACTGCACAGGAGGCTGATACGAGGCTTCGGTTTCGGATCCGTCCCCCACCGTGGTTTTTCCTTTCAGATTTTGAGTAAGGAGGGTCTTAATCTCCTCCATGCGAGCGTCGAAGCGCTCTTCCAGATTTTTGGTAGATGATTTCATTTGTTCTTCGATTGCCGCCACCGAATCAGCCAACCCTAAGTTGTTCTTCTCTAGGGTTGCCAATCGTGCGGTTTCCGCCTCCGAGCGTGTCACCATGGTCGCAGGAAGGTTGCTCTGATACCAAATGTTATGAACTAACAAGAAGAAAAGGGAGAAATAGAGGAACTAGAGAGGAAACTAGAGATTAGGGTTAGGGTTTGAGGGGGAAGAGAAGGAAACCTGAATAATACTTCATTTCATGCCTTCTCCAAAGAGGGTCCAGTATTATATAGCACCCGGACCCATGGGGGCCGGCCGCCCACATAGGGGCTGAACCGGTGCGGTTCAGCCCCACTGCTTCTTATTTAATATTGGCGGGCTGAACCGGATGGTTCAACCCGGTCTTCCTCCGCCTTCTCCTTTGGTCGACGTGCACAGTAATCTTCGAAGAATCTGATAATGACGCCAGGCGTAACAAATTGTCAGTGGTGTAGAGTGGTCCTGATGGTGAGACTCCATAGGCTAAGACTGAGGTGAGGTAAGATGATATGAAAGATGTTGTGGCTCATGTATGGAAGTGGGAAAGCGATCCACATACATACGCTCCTCGTAGTAAGGAGTCAAGTCCTTTACATTGAATACTCGACTTATCCCTATATTTTGAGGGATGTCTATCTCATAAGCATTTATATTGATTCGTCGCGTGACTGTATAAGGACCCATTCATCGAGCACTTATTTTTTTGGTTCCCTGTAGGAACCTCTCAGGTTGTATGCGAATCATAACTCTCTCTCCAGCTTTAAAAATATGTTTTCTCCTGTGTTGATCTGCGTGAGTTTTATAATAATCATTACTTGATGTAATTTTCTTTCGTACTGACTCATGAAGTGTATGCACATACTGAATAAAAGACTCTGCAGACTCATTGGGCCGGGCTCCTAAGGGAACGCCAACTAGATCAATGGTCTTCATAGGTTCATAACTTAATATGACGTGGAATGGACTCAGACCAATGGTCCTATTAACTGAACTATTATATGCAAACTCGGCTATGGGTAAGACAGAATCTCAGGTAGAAAGACTATCCCCAACTAGGCATCACAAAAGAGTTCCTAGGCTACGATTGACAACCTCGGTTTGTCCATCTGTCTGTGAGTGATAGGCTGTGGAGAACCTCACTGTCGTGCCAGTTTTCTTCCACAACATTTTCTAAAAGTAGCTCATGAATCAAACATCGCGGTCAGAAACTATAGAAGTGGGTATCCCATGATACTTAAATACTTCTCTAAAAAATAGAGCGGCCACATGAGAAGCATCGACCGGTTCTACGACAAGGAATAAAGTGGGCCATCTTGGAGAAACGATCTACCACGACAAAGAAAAAATTGAGCTTCCTCAGAGTGTGAGGGAGCCTGAGTACAAATTCCATGCTAATATCAGTCCAAGGCCTCTGTGGGATAGGAAGCAGTGTATAATCCTGTGGGATGGTGTGATCCCTTCGCAGACTGTCAGGCTTGACAATGCCGAACAACCCGTGTACCATCCTTCTTAAGGCTAGGCCAGAAGAAGCGGTCCTCAACTAATGCAATCGTCTTGTCCCGACCAAAATGTCCTGCTGCTCCGCCTGCGTGTAGCTCTCAGATAAGGAAATATCGGAGGGATGTCTGAGGCACGTAGAGGCGAGAGCCCAAGAATAAGTAAGCATCCGAGATCACATAACTCTCACGTAACTCAGGAGTATATCTCGTAAGAGCGGCATAAATATTACCAATGTTGAAACCGATTTCTCGGTCTCTTGTGAAGCTCGGGCCCTCAAGAAATTGAGGGGCGGCTAGCCCTTACTAGTCCCTCGAAAGGAGCAGACTGGGGACTCGGAAACAGACTAAGACCTTCGCAGCGAGGAGGTCCCACCACACACCCGGAAGATCGTTGAGCGTTTCCCCTCCCAAGCCAAAGCTGAGACTTGGGCACCTTGGAGAGCTAGAGAGCTGAACCAAAGTAACCGAGGGAAGGAGAAGCTCAGAGAACTGAGATAGGAATCCTCTCCCAAGGTGCCCTTTAAGGTCTATTTATAGTTTTTTGCCCATGGCCTGTCAATAGCGGAATTCCACTTTTTGGTTTCTACTAAACGCACCCCAATTTGGCCTGCTAACAGCCAAACTCCGCTGTTTGGAGGGGCTGCCTGCAGACCACCAGGGGCGAAAGAGTAAATCCACCTCTTTAGTCTATGGACGAGTGGTTTATGAGAGCACCACTCGCGAGAGAGATGAATTCGTCGAACGGGTTTCGGTCGAACGGAGAGATGAATTCGTCGAACGGAGAGGTGAATTCGTCGAACGGGCTTCGTCGAACGGAGAACGGAATTCGTCGAGCGCTGAACTGAGTTCGACGATCTCAACAAATGCTCGGCGTTCGTCGAACGCAGGACGGATCTCGTCGAGCGCTGAACTGAGTTCGACGATCTCAACAAATGCTCGGCGTTCGTCGAACGCAGGACGGATCTCGTCGAACCCGGAGACTTGGAAGAACTCCGGCTCGTCTGCCTACTCGCGAGCAGCCGACGATTACCCGACTCGCCCGCCTTCTTGCGAGCTGACCTTGAGGCTTGGGCTCGCAGGGATATGACTCGCACGCCTTCCTGCGAGTGACCCTTGAAGCTCTGGCTCGCCTTCTTTGTTACCTCTTCCATCTGTTGGATTTAAAACCCCCTTTGGGCGAGCGGCCTGTGAAGACCCCGCTCGCACTCTTACCGGCGACGTCCATCGATGCCGGGTCTCGCGCTTCCTCCTGCGAATTCTTCCGCTGAGACAAGTGCTCGTCCCAGCGGGTCCGCTGGGATGGGATAGAGATAGCCGCTGAGACGGCCGTCGGAGCTGAAGCTGGACGTTCGTCGGACTGAGAAGCAAATTCGTCGAACGGATTTCGTCGAACGGAGAACGGAATTCGCCGAACTCAGGACGGCTTTCGTCGAACGGAGAACGGAATTCGTCGAACTCAGGAGCAGATCGCGAGGATCTGGCTCGCCCACCTTCCTCACGATCGGTCGGTGAGCGCTCGACTCGCCCGCCTTCACGCGGGCTCGCCAATTTGAAGCGCGACGTTCGTCGAACTGAGAAGCAAGTTCGTCGAACGTCAAAACTCGGAAAGGATCTGGTTTGCCTAGAACATCACTCTAAGCGGATCGCGGCGCCCTGGCTCGCTCCTCTCCCTCGCCAACGGTCGGCGGGTGGCTAGCTCGCCTTCCTGTGAGCGAACATCGAGATTCTGGCTCGCCTTCCACATTACTCTTGCTTGTTGGTTACTCCTTAGTCTTCGTTCACCTCTAGGCGAATATCGGGGTTGTACACAATCCCCGCTCTTCGCGAGGCTTTTTAGGCTCTTGAAGAACCGTCCAACCCCTGGTATTCGCCGATCCCTTAGTGATGTGGCGAGAATCTTTCGGTGGGCCCCATGCCCACCATTATAAATACCACCCTTCCCGGCCGGCATTCAAACTTTTTTATTCTTCTCCCCCTTTTCTTACTCGCTGCGAGTCCCAACGCGATGTCTAAAAAAGACGAAATGCTGGCTCGCTTGAAGGTCTCGCAAGCGGCCCAGAAGGGGAAAGCCGCCGCCATCGCCTCCTGAGCTTCTCCGCGGCGCTCTCCGCCTCCACCCTCCCTCAAAATGGCAAAGGCCGTTCGACGCTCGAACGGCGAGGGTGGGTCCTCTCTTTCGCCGCACTCCCCCCATGACGGGCTCGCCTCGCAGGTATTATCGTTAAGTTCGCTGATTTAATGTCTTCTTTTGACCTTACTTATCCTACTCACAGAACGCTTCCCCGGGTGAGAATACCTTGGGGAGAACAATCCCAGAGGCCCACGTCCCTTCCACCGGCGGGGCTGATACCCTTCTTGCAGACGCGGGGGCCGTCGACCTGCGGGACTCGCCTTCGCAACGGGGTGAGTGATTTACCTTGTCTCCCTTCGTATCCCTTAGCTTGCCAGATCACACTTACTCCTTGTGCAGTATCCCCTCTCGCGGGCCTGGAAGTGAGAGTTCCTCCTCCCGCGGACCCGCCTACCTCGCCGAACCGGACCATCATCACTCCTGGATTCGGCATTCTGGGACAAAGGAGCCCTGGAGGGACGCTGATTGCCGAGCCCGGGCTCGCTTCTAGGCCCACGCTCGCTCCCGGTCTGGGTAAGGCCTTTACCCCTGCCTTCGTTGAAGCATTCCGAGGCCAGCCAGGCACCTCTCGCCAGCGGCCCAGTACTCAAATTCCTCCACTAGGTTAGACCGTCGCTATAGAGTGTCATTTTCCACCTTGCTGATTTCTACTTCGCAGGTGATTCCATGACCCCGCTCACCGAGTCGGAGTCTGGAGCGTTGGAGATATCTCCACCCCCCTCGCCGAGTCAGATCACAGATTTTCTAGGGGACCCCAGTGATCCGGCGCGAATGAAGAGGCGGGTCACCGAGATATTCCAGAAGCATACCGCCCTACTGCGGGATCTACACGAACAGAATAGGTTGGACCGGCTCGCAAATGAGGAAAGGTTTGCCGCGATGGAGGACGCGAACGCGCGCATCCTCGCCGAGGTGCGGCCGACCGATCATGGCGACGCGACCTCCCCCGGGGTGTACATTGCTCGGATTGAAGATTACATGCGGCTGACGAACCAAGCGAGCCATTCGCTTCACGAGTATCATTACTCGCGAGTCCCCCCTCGCTCTGGAGTACGGGGTCGCGGTCGCTGGAAATGGTTGCGATATTAAGAATCCTTGCCTCGCAGTTTGCATTTTATTATTTTTCTTCCCCCTCCCCTTCGTAGGGAGGGGTCACGAACAATTTTCAAAAGTCTGTAATAATGATACTTTGACTCGCTTGCGATCCTTTATTTTCCATGTTTATTATCTTTTCTTTCGCTATGCCTAGCTCGCTCATTCGTTGGTTACTTTTATGCTTCTATTACTCGCACTCGCGTCCTGCCCTCGCGTTTTGCCTTATTTCATTGTCCAGCGCTAGCTCGCCGGCGATTAACGAGAGGAAGTTCGGCAAGGTGTTGACTCGCCGGGAGCGAATAGGACCCCTGGAGGCGGAAGTATACCGCGCGAATCTGCTACCCACAGGCACCGACGCTTCGACTTCTTCCCGCCTTTTTACTATTCTTCCTTCGCGCTCCTCCTCTTTCTAACTCTCTCGCAAACCTAGCTCGCTCTCGCCACTTTTGTGATTCGCAGCTTCCAAACACCATGGTCGCAGATGTGGAAGCGGAGGGGCGGGCCAAGTGCTCCGGAGCCTTCCTCGAGGGCCTTTTCTTTTGCGCCAACCTCACGAAGGAGGAATACCAAGCTACCGTCGATCAGTACATCCACTCCGGATTCGTGGCTCGCTGCCCTACTGAGCGAGACACCATCAGCGACCCGCATCCCGACGAGCTCGCTATCCCCATCGCTCACTTCGAGAATGGGCTGCGACTCCCCCTCTGGCCGGAAGTGCGCCAAGTATGTTTGTTCTTTGACCTTTGTATTCCTGACTCGCTTCGCGAATGACGCTCTAACTCCTGTCGATCTTTCTAGGTGCTCAAATACTTTGGCGTTCTGCCGAGCCAGCTGACGCCGAACGCGATCGCCGTGGTGGTCGCATTCGCCAGTTACCTTAGGGCGGAGAAGATCGAGTTCAGCCTGCTCGTCTTCCGCAAGGTGTTCTCATTTCGCGCGTACAAGGACGGGACGACTCATTTCGCGAGCCAGCATGTCACCATCTGCGAGACGGTGAACAAGTCCCACTACTGGATGCAGAAGTTCGTCCTGGTGAAGGGCCCCTTCGGCAATATCTCTTACACCCCCACCCAGCGAGACGAGGCCGCTTACCGCCCTTCGGCCTCGCTAGGGGGTTATGATGCGAGCTTGTACCAATATTTAAAAGGAAAGAACTTTGAGGTCGCCTTCCTCCGAGAGCGGGTGGACCTGCTGCCGCCTGTCCCCCAAGGAGAAGGTCTGACTCGCGCTCGCAAATCTCCCCACTCCCCTTTCCTTCGATTAGTTAACGCTCTTAGTTATCTCTGCAGGAGAGCGTGAACTTCCACTCAACCCCCCGCACGCGCCTCCTTCTTCCCTCATCTCTGGCCCGCTCGCGAGCGTGGCTGCCGAGGCCTTCCGCGACGTCCCGAGCCCTTCGTCGGGAAAGAAGCGGTCTCTTCCTCCACGCCGGCCCGCCTCGCAGGGGGTGGCGAAGAAAACCAAGAAAGCCTCCTCCGCCTCCAAGGCGAAGGAGATCGTGGATCTCTCAGAACCAGACCTCCTCCCTTCTCCCACAGCGAATCGGGAGCCCGCCAAAGAGGGTGGCGAGCCGGAGGGGGCGGCCGCCAAGCCCAAGCCGACGAGCCATACAAATTTCGGGCTCGGCATGAAGCTGCGGACGCAGTTGGCGAGCCGGTGCTCGCGTGGAACCCTGACCAGAACAAGATCGTCTGCTCCTCCCTCCTCCCTTCCTGGGTGGAGGGTGACAAAATTGGAGGTGAGGCGTTCGCCCTCGCCTTCGGGCTCTACGGCCGCGAGGACGCCTCCCACTTCCGGGCTTACACCCAGAAAGGGCTCGTATACGAGGCCATGCGGGCCCAGTTCCGGACGACGGAGCTTACCCATATGGTGGGTCGCCGCTACTTCACTGCGGACAAGGAAATCAAAGAGCTCAACGTTGAGCTCCGGAAGTCTGCTGACGAGATCGCGGAGCTTAAAGGGAAAGAGGCTTTATCTGAGGGCCTCCTCGCCAGCCTTCAAGGCGGACTGGTAAGCAATGCTTTGCAAAAAGTCTTTTTCTGTCTCGCTTCGCTTTGCCTTTGCTAACCTGCTTTTTGCAGGATGCCGAGTCCGTCAGCCAACTTCACGCGAGGATCGCCGAACTGGAGACGGAGAATAATGGCCTCAAGGCCCAGGTCCGCGATCTGACCCTGGCGGTGCTTCCTCCCCCTCCTCCGCGAGCTGGGGCTCGCGGTCAGTCGCGAGAGGAAAAGGAAGCCGATCGCAAACGATCGATGGAGATCGCGGAACTCGTCCTCGATACTCTTAAAGGGGCAGACATGATCGTTCCCGACGCCATGGAGTTCACTGCGGAAGAAGTCGTCCCCGACCTGTTCGCGCCAATCTCTGAGGTGGACGATCGCGAGAGTGATTAAAGACTTCTCCGACGCCTCATTTTGATGCTTTCAATTTTTTGACCGATGTAACATTTATATTTTTGACTGGCGAGTTCGCCGTTGGTTGTAAATATTATTAATCAATGGAAGAAGTATTTTGTCCATCTTTCAAGTTCAATTTCTTTTTTATTTTTCGCTCGCGCTCGCACTTTCATTCATGCTTGCGCGAACCTAGCTTTCTAAGCTTTTGCTTTCCCTGTGCTCATGCCTTAATGTCTTTGTTTCGGCACTCGCGTTCGCCTGCCCTTGCCTAACAATTTGCCTCTCTCAGTGTTGTATCTGGGTCGCTCCCGCGCCTTTTTCTTCCGAGGCGACGATGATGCTATCACCCTTTAGAACTCCCTCTTTGCTTAGGCGAAACCCCGTAGGAAGATATTGCCAGCGGGATTCTCATTATCCCACCTCACTCGCTCTCGCCTCTCGCGAGCTTCCACTGCTTCCCATGGGCTTTCGCAAAAGCGAATCCTTCCCGGTTTGCTGCTTTTGTTTGCATTATCGAGATTATACTTAGCAAAGTTTGCGAACTCGGGCCTGACTCGGCGTGCCTTGCGAACCACTGGGTCAGTCGCTCTTTCGCGAGCTTTTTTCTTACGCGAGCGGGCTCTTGGTCTCGCCTCGCCAGGGCCTTGAAGTTGCTTGCGAGCCAAGTTCCTTACCCTGAGTAATCTATTTGCCTGCCTCTCCAGAGATCAACCTGATCCACCGTCTATGAGAGCCCGACAGCGGAATCGATCTGGGGCATTCCAGCACCAAACCCTTTGAAACATTGTCAGCCTCTCCAGAGATCAACCTGACCCACCGTCTATGAGAGCCCGGCAGCGGAATCGATCTGGGGCATTCCAGCATCAAACCCTTTGAAACATTGCCAGCCTCTCCAGAGATCAACCTGACCCACCGTCTATGAGAGCCCGGCAGCGGAATCGATCTGGGGCATTCCAGCACCAAACCCTTTGAAACATTGCCAGCCTCTCCAGAGATCAACCTGACCCACCGTCTATGAGAGCCCGACAGCGGAATCGATCTGGGGCATTCCAGCACCAAACCCTTTGAAACATTGCCAGCCTCTCCAGAGATCAACCTGACCAACCGTCTATGAGAGCCCGACAGCGGAATCGATCTGGGGCATTCCAGCACCAAACCCTTTGAAACATTGCCAGCCTCTCCAGAGATCAACCTGACCCACCGTCTATGAGAGCCCGACAGCGGAATCGATCTGGGACATTCCAGCACCAAACCCTTTGAAACATTGACAACCTCTCCAGAGATCAACCTGACCCACCGTCTATGAGAGCCCGGCAGCGGAATCGATCTGGGGCATTCCAGCACCAAACCTTTTGAAACATTGCTAGCCTCTCCAGAGATCAACCTGACCCACCCTCTATGAGAGCACGACATCGGAATCGATCTGGGGCATTCCAGCACCAAACCCTTTGAAACATTGCCAGCCTCTCCAGAGATCAACCTGACCCACCGTCTATGAGAGCCCGGCAGCGGAATCGATCTGGGGCATTCTAGCACCAAACCCTTTGAAACATTGTCAGCCTCTCCAGAGATCAACCTGACCCACCGTCTATGAGAGCCCGGCAGCAGAATCGATCTGGGGCATTCCAGCACCAAACCCTTTGAAACATTGCCAGCCTCTCCAGAGATCAACCTGACCCATCGTCTATGAGAGCCCGACAGCGGAATCGATCTGGGGCATTCTAGCACCAAACCCTTTGAAACATTGTCAGCCTTTCCAGAGATCAACCTGACCCACCGTCTATGAGAGCCCGGCAGCGGAATCGATCGGGGCATTCCAGCACCAAACCCTTTGAAACCTTGCCAGCCTCTCCAGAGATCAACCTGACCCACCGTCTATGAGAGCCCGGCAGCGGAATCAATCTGGGGCATTCCAGCACTAAACCCTTTGAAACATTGCCAGCCTCTCCAGAGATCAACCTGACCCACCGTCTATGAGAGCCCGGCAGCGGAATCGATCTGGGGCATTCCAGCACCAAACCCTTTGAAACCTGTCAGAGAATTATTCCAAAATACATGTATTGAGTAGGAAATATTCAAAAGTCAGTTACAAAAAATTGCCAAGGATAAAATCTCTTCAAATCATCCCCACTCCTGGCTCGGCCGAGAGATACCCCTTCCACATCCTGGAGGTGGTACCCCCCTGACTTGAGCACTTCACTTACAATGTAAGGCCCCTCCCAATTGGGCTCTAGCTTACCGACCGCGGCTCCTCTTCCGGCCGCGTCAAACTTCTTTAGTACTAAATCTCCCTTTTCGAAGTGCTTTATCCTGATGTGCTGGTCAAAGTACCTGACCATCCGCCTCTTGACTTCTTCCCGTTGGACAGTAGCGAGGTCTCGAAGCTCCTCCACCAGGTCCAGGGACAACCTTTGCTCTGCATCATTCTCTATTAACCATTCTCCATCTCCTTCGCCCGCGGTGATCACCCTGGGGGTTTTGACTTCGAACTCTATCGGGAGAACGACCTCGGACCCGTGGGATAGTTTGAAGGGGGTCTCCCCTGTGGCTGTGCTTGGAGTAGTTCTCAAAGCCCATAGGGCCGAAGGTAGTTGCTCCACCCAATTGCCTCTGAGATTCTCTACCTTCTTCTTTAGTAGGTTGACGATTATCTTGTTCGCCGCCTCTACCTGGCCGTTGCTCCTTGGGTGATGGACCGACGCGAATCTGAGGTCTATGCCGAGTTAGGTGCAAAAACTTACAAATTTCTCGCTGGCGAATTGGGGTCCGTTATCCGTTACGATGGCTAGGGGAAGCCCATGCCTGCAAATGATTTCACCCCAAACGAAATTTCTCACTACCTGGGATGTTACCTTGGCCAGCGCCTTCACCTCGACCCATTTGGAAAAGTAATCTATCATCACCAGTAGGAACTTCCTTTCGCCACTTGCCTGGGGGAAGGGTCCCACCAAATCCAATCCCCATATAGCGAAGGGCCACGGAGCTGTGATGGTCCGGAGCCTCTGGGCTGGGAGGAGTTGGAGTGGAGCATAGAGTTGGCACTTTGAACACTTCCTCACGAATTCCGCTGCATCCTTGCTGAGGGTAGGCCAGAAGTAGCCTTGCCTCAGCACTCTCCCCTCCAAAGTCTGGCTCCCGGAGTGACTTCCACACTCCCCCGAGTGGATTTCTTCGAGGACCCTCGGGACCTCCTCCTCAGACACGCAACGAGCCAGGAGCCCCGAGAGTGTTTTTCGGTATAACAACCCTGCATGTAAGGAGTAATATGCAGATTTGTACCTGAACCGCCGTTTGTCAATGTCTCCTTCGGGGAACTTTCCTGACGTTAGGAAGGTGATGAAGGGATCCATCCATGATGCTCGTTGATCCACCTCCATCAGCTCCCCTTCTTCAATGGAAGGTCGGAAGAGTTCCGACACTGTTCCCCCTACCCGAGGACCGAATTTGGCTAGTAGGTCCGCCGGGGTGCTCTCCTCCCTCGGCACATGTGTGATGGAAAAAGTGCGAAATTGGCCGACGATCCCCTTGATCTTCTCTAGGTAGCGTTGGAGGGTCGGCTCCCTTGCTTCAAATTCTCCCCTGATTTGGCACGCACCACCATGGAGTCCGTTGAGACCTCCACGTCCTGCACTCCTAGCTCCCTAGCCAGCCGCAGGCCCGCTATCACTGCCTCGTACTCGGCTTGGTTGTTGGTAATGGGGAAATGGATGCTCAGGGCCTGCTCAATCTTTGTTCCTTGGGGGCTTATCAGGACGATTCCGCCTCCATAGGAATGCTTCCCCGACGCACCATCCACTAACATCTTCCAGGCGACCGGGGAAGGTGATTCATGTTCCCCTACTTCAGTTGCGTAGTCTACCATGAAGTCCGCCACCGCTTGTGCCTTGATTGACGTCCTAGGCACAAACGCGATATCGAACTCACTTAGTTCCACGGACCATTTGGCTAGCCTCCCCGAATGCTCCACCCCCTCCATAACTTTGCGAAGCGGGTGGTCGGTCACCACTTTGATTGAGTGCGCTTGGAAGTATGGCCTGAGCTTCTGGGCCGATACCACCAAGGCGAACGCCAACTTCTCCAAAATCGGGTATCGGAGCTCCGCCTTCCTCAGCACTCGGCTGACGTAGTAGATGAGGAACTGCCTCCTCCCCTCTTCACGGACCAGCACCGAATTTACTGCCTTCGATCCTACCCCTAAGTATAGGGAGAGATCCTCCCCTTGTCTTGGCCCCTGGAGCAGTGGGGTCTGGGTGAGTTGCCCTTTCAAAGCCTGGAAAGCTTCCACACATTCTGAGGTCCATTCGAACTTCTTGTTTCCCCGTAACACCTTGAAGAAGGGGGCACACTTCTCACCCGCCTTGGAGAGGAACCTGCTGAGCCCGGCTAATTTTCCCGTGAGGCGTTGAACCTCCTTCGCGTTTCTTGGGGGCCCCAACTCCAAGATTGCTTTGACCTTGTCGGGGTTAGGCTCCACCCCTGCCGGGGTGAGCAAGTGGCCTAGGAATTTTCCCCTGCTAGCCCCAAAGACACACTTCAGGGGGTTGAGCTTCATCTTGTACTTCCGCAAAGTCCCAAAAGTCTCTTCAAGATCTTGGAGGTGAGACTTGAGGTCCCGGCTCTTTACCATGAGATCATCAACATAGACCTCCAGGTTCCTTCCCTTTTGCTCTCGGAAGACCCTGTCCATCATCCGTTGGTATGTAGCCCCTGCATTCTTGAGCCTAAAAGGCATCATCTTATAACAATAACATCCATCCCCCGTGATGAAGGAGACATCTTTGATGTCGGGAGGGTGCATGCGAATTTGGTGATAACCTGAAAAAACATCTAAAAAAGACATCACAGAGAAACCGACGGCTGAGTCAACTAGTGCGTCGATTCTGGGCAAGGGGTAACAATCCTTGGGGCATGATTTATTAAGCAAGGAAAAATCAACGCACATCCTCCACTTACCATCCCCTTTTTTCACCATCACTACGTTGGAGACCAAGCCTGGGTACTGGATCTCCGATACAAAACCAGCCTTGACGAGCTTGTTCACCTCCTCCCGGATAGGTGCCTCCAGCTTGTCAGCAGTGGACCTCTTCTTTTGACGAATTGGGCGAGCGCCGGGATCGAGGTTGAGGCGATGGCACGCCACATCCGCGTCGATCCCCGACATCTCCGCGGCACTCCATGCGAAGACATCCACGTTGTCTTGGACGCAAGTCGAGACCTTCTTCTGGTCCTCCGGGCTGAGCTCCCCGCTGATCCTGGTTTTCTCGATTGTTTCGGCCTTGGTGGTCACCTCCACCTCGACCACTTCCTCCACTGCTTCCAACCTGGATCGCTCCCCCCAGGCACCGTCCTCCTCTCCGCCACAAGCGAGCGCTCTGGCTCCTTCCCCCATCTCTTCCTCTTCCACCACCATCAACTCTTCCGCCCCTTCTCCCGGGGCCTCCTCTTCTTCCTCTTCTTCCTCCTCCGCCCTGGGCCCCTCAACGACCCCTTCCCGGGCATGAACTACTCCATCTATCCTTCCTCCCAACTTCTCCTCCTCCTCGGCCTCGGCTACCTCTTCCATCACCTTGCCCCACTCCTCCGCTTCTTCCATCCAAGAGATGGTGTTGACGACAGTCACGTAGCACTGCCTCACCACCTTGGGGTCTCCCCGGACCCGGACCTGGATTCCTCCGGTGCTGAACTTGAGGCACTGGTGGAAGGTGGATGGGACGCATCGGAACGCGCTGATGAAAGGCCGTCCGAAGATGGCGCTGTAGCTGCTAGGGGCATCCACTATCACGAAGCGGCAGTTCCGGGACTGCCGCCCCCCCCCCCCCCCCCCCCCCCCAAGATCACATAAAGTCCCACTCCCCCTTCTACCTCCTTCCTCTCCCCGGAGAATCCGAACAACGGACCGTCCGAGGCCAACACCCTTCTGGCCTCCACCTTCATTTCGTCGAACGCCTTCTTGAAGATGACGTTGACCGAGCTCCCGTTGTCCACGAGAATTCGGGACACCGTGAAGTTCTCGACGGCGGTTTGGATGACTAATGCGTCGCAGAAAGGGTCCTCATGACCCGGCATATCCCTTTGGGAGAAAGTAATCTTTTCTGCTGGGGGTGGAGCAGTGGATGTCGAAGCCACGCTCCGACGGTAGATGGTATGGAGGCTCGCCTTGCGGGTTGCCTCTACCGCTACTCCCCCGTGGATCACCCCGATCCCTCCTCGGGTCCCCACATCGTCCCGATCCTCGCACCTCTCTTCCTCATCCTCCCGAGGCAGGACTTCCTCGATCCTCACCTGCTGCTGCTGCCGTGGCACCGACACTCTAGCTCTCTTTGTCTCTAAGAATTCGGGGCAGGTGGTCGTTGCATGACCTTCCTCATCATGGAAGTCACAGTACGGCAACGCCGCCTCTCCCCTCTCGGCCTCTGCCGCCCTATTTCCTCTTCTTCTCCCAGCTCCTGCTTCCGCTTCACCTCTCCTTCCTCTTCCTCCTCCTCCTCCTCTTCCTTGTCTGATTGCCATAGCCTGCTGAGGCGGGGGAGGCATCTGCTTCGGACCCTGCCTCCATCCTAACTGTTGGGGTCTTCCTTGCCCTCCATAGAAGTTACCCCCTCCTGGGGCGTAGCCTCTTCCCTGGCCTTGCATCCCCCCACCATGTTGCCTCCATCCCCCCTCCGGGGCTCTTCCCTTCTCCTTACCTCCTGCTGCCTGACCTCCGGCTCAGTGAGCTTTGCTAGCCTCTTGGTGAGCTCCGGATTGGCCTCCTCACTCTCGACCTCCTCCGCCACTCTCTCCATCAACTCCTCGTAGGAGACGGGGGCTTTCCTCTTCAGATCCATCTTGAAGAAACTCTCATTCAGCCCCAACGTGAAGGCGAGCTGAAGAGCAAACCCGGGCATCTCCTGGGTGATCAGAACTTCCTCATGGAACCGATCTGCTTAATGAGCCAACGACTCCCTAGGCTCCTGCTTCACCTTGAAGAGGGACTCGGCGTCCTTCTTCCTCTTCTTCGAAGTTGAGAACCGCAACAAGAAACTTCTACGCAAATCCTCGAATGCATAGATCGATCCGACGGGAAGTTTGTGGAACCACTCCCGAGCTTTCTCCTTCAGGGTGACGGCGAAGAGCCGACACTTGAAGGCGTCCGACATCGGCCTTGATAGTTTATATAGGTGTAGTCAATAATACCTGGAGGGGGGGGGGGGTGAATAGGTTTTACTTATTTTCTTTGTTTAAACCTAAGGTTTCTATCTGCAGAAAACACAAGCACAGAAAGCACACAAGGATGTATAGAGGTTCCTCAAGACAGGGTCTCTTGAGTAGTCCTCTTTCCCCCTTCACCTTTCTAACAGTGTGTTAGACAAGGCCACAAACTCCAATCTCGGCTCCTTGAGCTTACACCACAAGTTCCTCAGAACTTCTCAGATCAATAGTGATCCTACCTCAGGCACAACAACCCTACACTCAGGCTCAGCAGCCCTACACCTCAGGCTCAGCAGCCCTACACCTCAGGATCAACAGCCCTACACCTCAGGCTCAGCAACCCTACACCTCAGGCTCAACGGCCCTACACCTCAGGCTCAGCAGCCCTACACCTCAGGCTCAACAGCCCTACACCTCAGAGTTATGAACTCCTACCACTCAGAAATCCCACAGATTCCCTACCTCAGACCTATCAAGAAGTCCTACCACTCAAGCTGTCAACACAGCTTTACACACAGGCTCAACAGCCTTTCACTCAGGCAACAATGCCTTACAAAGATATAATAGAGTTTGAGCTAGATACAAAAGACAAAAGGTTTACTCTTAGGTCTTCTGAATCCTTTCTTCAGATCTGAAAACAATAGCTTCAGATTTGTATCACCTTGATCTTCTCCTTCAGTAGAGCAGAAGATCAATTTGCCCTTCTTGAATTTGTACAGGAAGAGCTAATTAATCTCCCTTAGAAGATTAACTTCAGCTGCAGAGAACGACTTCAACTGGCTGAAACGTGAGTGCTCGATTGCGGCGTACAGCAAAAGCTTCTCAATCGAACAATACTTGTTGTTGTGCCCTAGCTTCTTCTTTTATACCTCCAGAAGGCTTCAACGACTATATCGATCCTCCTGACACAGTGTGAGACAGATTGGACTTGCTTTTCCCTCTCAATTGTCCTTTGCGCCAAAGGCAGATCCCGTCAGCACATTTGGATCTGTCTCAGCGGTTGGGCTGAGACGACATCCAGTCTCAACGGTTGGGCTGAGACAGCTTCCAGTCTCAGCGGCATCTCCAGTTCCCTTCTCAGCGGTTGCTCCAGTCTCCTTCTCAGTGAATCCGCTGAGACGGCTCCTCGTCTCAGCGGTTCTGACCCATCGTCTCAGCGGTTATGCTGAGACAGATCTTCATCTTCTTGTAGATGATTTCTTCTTATCTAAGGCCATGTTTGGCCCTTCCTTTTGAGTCACCTGTGCTTGTATATCCTACACAAGTATAGCTTTGTTAAATACAATATGTCCTTAGCATTGAGAGTGATGCCTCTTTAAATCAAGGTAATATTGAGGATAATATACCCAACAGGCCTGATAGAGACCGAGTCCTCGAACGATTGCAGGTGCTGGACCGGGTCGTCCCGACCATGGTAGTAGACCCTGTCCCACTCCCTGAACCCTTCCGGGACGGGTGCAGAGAGCACCAACTCGCAAAAGGGGCTTCCTCCCCCTGTTGCCCTTTCCTGCTCAGCTCGCCCCCCGAGCTCTCTCGCCAAACTGGAGCTCGTTGGGGCCAAGCCTGCGAGAGCCACCGTTGCTGGACTGGCCCCCGCGGGTGCCGCGCCCACTGGAATCGCGTTCGCCGGCACCGCACCTCCCTGTTCCGCGCTCGCCTGCGCCACACTCGCCTGTGTTGCACTCGTTGGCACCGAGGTCGCCGGACTGGCGAAAAGCACTCGCCCCTCCAGGTCCGGGACTGACCCTCCGACCACCTCTTTTCCAGCCCTTCCTCCCGGAGCATCCTCGCCAGCCGCTGTTGGAAGATGCGACGTCTGAACCGCCGGGGTCGCGAACTCGCTTCGCAGCGACGCGACCGCGAACCCGAGGGTCTCGAGGACTTCTCTCCAGAAGTCTGAGAATATCCTCGGCGTCACCACCAGGGGCGACTCGTTGAACTCCTCGCCTTGCTCCTCGTCTCTCGCCATATCCCTTCTTCGGAATTTTCTTGAACCAGCCACACTCCACGCTCACCGCACCAAAATGATGAAACCGATTTCTCGGTCTCTTGTGAAGCTCGGGCCCTCAACAAATTGAGGGACGGCTAGCCCTTACTAGTCCCTCGAAAGGAGCAGACTGAGGACTCGAAAACAGACTAAGACCTTAGTCGCAGCGAGTAGGTCCCACCACATACCCGGAAGATCGTTGAGCGCTTCCCCTCCCAAGCCAAAGCTGAGACTTGGGCACCTTGGAGAGCTAGAGAGCTGAACCAAAGTAACCGAGGGAAGGAGAAGCTCAGAGAACTGAGATAGGAATCCTCACCCAAGGTGCCCTTTAAGGTCTATTTATAGTTTTTTGCTCATGGTCTGTCAATAGCGGAATTCCGTTTTTTGGTTTCTACTAAACGCACCCCAATTTGGCCTGCTAACAGCCAAACTCCGCTGTTTGGAGGGGCTACCTGCAGACCACCAGGGGCGAAAGAGTAAATCCACCTCTTTAGTCTATGGACGAGTGGTTTATGAGAGCACCACTCGCGAGAGAGATGAATTCGTCGAACGGGTTTCGTCGAACGGAGAGATGAATTCGTCGAACGGAGAGGTGAATTCGTCGAACGGGCTTCGTCGAACGGAGAACGGAATTCGTCGAGCGCTGAACTGAGTTCGATGATCTTAACAAATGCTCGACGTTTGTCGAACGCAGGACGGATCTCGTCGAGCGCTGAACTGAGTTCGACGATCTCAACAAATGCTCGACGTTCGTCGAACGCAGGACGGATCTCGTCGAACCCGGAGACTTGGAAGAACTCCGGCTCGTCTGCCTACTCGCGAGCAGCCGACGATTACCCGACTCGCCCGCCTTCTTGCGAACTGACCTTGAGGCTTGGGCTCGTAGGGATATGACTCGCACGCCTTCCTGCGAGTGACCCTTGAAGCTCTGGCTCGCCTTCTTTGTTACCTCTTCCATCTGTTGGATTTAAAACCCCCTTTGGGCGAGCGGCCTGTGAAGACCCCGCTCGCACTCTTACCGGCGACGTCCATCGATGCCGGGTCTCGCGCTTCCTCCTGCGAATTCTTCCGCTGAGACAAGTGCTCGTCCCAGCGGGTCCGCTGGGACGGGATAGAGATAGCCGCTGAGACGGCCGTCGGAGCTGAAGCTGGACGTTCGTCGGACTGAGAAGCAAATTCGAGCGGTGAAGGATGAATAAGAGGGTGGGTGGGTGGGTGGATTTGGGCAGCAGGAATGGACGGAAGTAGGAGGTAGGCTGAAGGCTCACTGAGGAAGGCGTGGGTGGGAAGGAGGTACCTTGGAGTCACACCAAGGGCTTCTCTCGGCGTCGCACTGACAGGAGGAGTGATCGACAGTTCCAAGAAATGAAAACCGCGATCCTTCATCCGCCCCTGCATGCTTAAATAAAACATAACTGAAATAGGACACCTGAATCGGATGGCTCATATCGTCCGAGCCAATCGTGTGTCAAATACAACTTGAAACAAATAAAATAATATATGAAGACTCAGAGCGATCGTCCAGACACATCCGTGAGCTCAGATTGTCCGAACAGGTAGCGAATCACCGCCTCTTGCGGGAATACACGTGCGTGGGCCGACGATCTCCATCATTTTTTCTTTTAGTATGTTACCTCTTGTAGCTGGTCTCCATTGTATATACAACAACACAACACAATAACAACATAACCCATATAGTCCCCAATCAAGGTCTCCATTGTATATAAGGAGATATAAATGGAGAGGTATATTACCTTGGATATTAGTTTTGTTAGGCTCTCTTTGGAGAGGACTATTAGTGGAACCTATCCTCAAGAGTTAGGAGCGAGCATGCCTCGTTATCTTATATATTATGTTCCTTTCAAGTGCAATATTGCTAGTTCATGTTCGTGTTTTTGAGACAATGCAGCTTGTTCGTATCAGTAAGCCACATGTTGCAATAAATAATATACAACAACACAACACAACAACAACATAACCCATATAGTCCCCAATCAAGGTCTCCATTGTATATAAGGAGATATAAATGGAGAGGTATATTACCTTGGATATTAGTTTTGTTAGGCTCTCTTTGGAGAGGACTATTAGTGGAACCTATCCTCAAGAGTTAGGAGCGAGCATGCCTCGTTATCTTATATATTATGTTCCTTTCAAGTGCAATATTGCTAGTTCATGTTCGTGTTTTTGAGACAATGCAGCTTGTTCGTATCAGTAAGCCACATGTTGCAATAAATAATATATCCATACTAATATAGTGGCAAGTGAAAAACTTATATACAAAGGCATTTGATGTGGGTATTCTTCTACATAGAGCACGTCTTCATGCAGAATCTTCTTAGTCATCCTTACAAGGATGTTACTAAAGAACCTTTTTCTTTGGTTTTCTTCCTACCCACATTCTTTCTCTACACACAAGATTATAATGGAATACTTTCTAGTTTTTAACTTCCCCTCTCCCTTACTCCCTAGCATACACTCTCACTCATTGAAAACTTATCCTTTTCGGAATAATTACTCCTCACCATTCTCTCTCTAATTTAAAAAACATTAAAACTATAAGTTCAGTCTTTTGACAAGCTTCATTTCAACATGAAGTTCTCTCCTTACTTTCATAGCTTTATAGAGATTGGTTTTTCCGCTCTTTGAAAAGACATGTTCGTTTCAGGCTGTGACTGGCATGCTAATATCCAGACTGGCCATAGAGAACTTCTTGGTAATGATTTACCTGAATTTGTGATAGATTCTTACGAAAAATGCCGTGAGCTACCACGTCTCCACTTGCTCGATAAGTATGTTGCAACTATTCTATCTTATAGCTTTCCTAGATTTCTTTAGTTTCCATCTCCATTGACACTGCCACTTTTGGCTGTAGATTTGACAGTGCTGGTGCTGGAGCTTGTGTGAAGAGATATTCAGATCCCTCTTATTTTCAGAGGGTAATGGCTAGTTCGGAGTCAATAATGGTTGGGAAAGCATACAATGGAAAAAAGGTTCGAAGGAAGAAGGTTAGCATTTAGTATAAAACTGAAACAATTTATGGAGTTTGAAAATTTTGAATAAGCATGTATAATTAATTGTCTTCTTTTTTAATCTTTATGCGTGGCTATGATACTAACTAAATGTATTTTTTTGTTTTTTAGAGAGTTGATATTAGCAGTCTAATTCTCGCTATTCGCACCTCAAAAAGTTGTAAAAATCCCCCCATTATATCCGCACCCGTCTCATTATATTAACAGTTCAATTCTCCCGCTTTATCTCTTTCTTCCGGAAAGCAGTGCCCATGACCAGGATTTAGGGGAAAAGAAAGAGAGTCGTCAACTTCTTCATGAATGGCAGCCTCCATTGGATCGACGACAAATCTGGCGCCTGCAGTCTTCATCTCCTCGACAGATCTTGACGGGTTTTTCATTCTCAAGTTAAGAGCTGCAGATCTGGACTTCTTTTCGGTTTTGGAAGAAGAGGATCAAGCTTCCTTTCATCGGGTGTTGCAGAAGCACAAAGGGAGGCGGATTTTTGATCTCCTTCACTTTCAAGCTCGCCGGCGATCAACTCTTCAGTCTTTGCCGTTGTTGTTTGGAGAAATACCCGCTTCTCATTTTCCTGCCCGACCTAGGAGAGATCCATGACACCAAGATCTGTATCCCTGACACAAGTCACAACCATCCATAGGTTCGCACAACTTGTTGCCGGCCACCTAGAGGTAGTTTCCCTGTTTTGTTCCAACAAGGAAGCAACGAATTTCATTGGTTTTCATCACATGAGGGGAGGAGGGAGAGAGAAGAAAGTGAGGGAGATTTGACAATCAAGGATGGATGACGACGGGGAGGCATGGCTACGATCACACATGACCGAAAAATGCGGCGATAAGGGGGAAGATGAAATGGAAGTGGTGGGGAGAGTGGATGCAACGGAGGAGAGGGCATGGACTAAAAATATAATATTGGACCGCAAGTCAATTTTTTGGACTACAAATATAATATTGGACCGCAAATAAATTTTTTGGACTACAAATAATAATGGACTGTGAATAGCCATAATGTGACTGCTAATATCAACTTTTTATAGTAACTATATATTTCGTCTTATGAAGAATTTTATAAGCGACTAGATACCAAAGATGGAGAGCGGGACATATATAAAATTGCTCGAGCTAGAGAGAGGAAGACGAGATTTAAGCCAAGTTAAATGCATAAAAGATGAAACAGATATAGTTTTGACGGATGATGTGACTATTAAAGAGCGATGGAAAAGATACTTTTATTAACTCTATAATTAAACAAAAGACAATGAACTGATCTTGGAAGAGTTAAGTAAATCAGAAGAGTATAAGAACATAACGTTTTATCGTAAAAGTCAAGTATCGGAGGTAAATGATGCTCTAAAGAAGATGAAAAATGGAAAAAACGGTTGGACCAGACGATATACTCATCGAAGTATGAAAATGTTTAGGGAAAGAAAGAATTTTGTGGCTTACATGTTTCTTCAATAAGATATTGAAGTCAAAGAGAATGTCAGACCAATGAAGAGAAAGTATCTTGGTACCTTTGTATAAGAACAAAAGAGATATACAAAATTGTGTTAATCACAGAGGAATTAAATTAATGAGTTATACCATGAAACTATGAGAACAAGTAATAGAAAGAAAAGTAAGACGAGAGACTAACATCTTGGAGAATCAATTTTGATTCATGCCTGGGCGGTTGACCATGGAAGCTATACATGTCTTGAGGAGGCTCTTTGACAACTATCGAGAAAGAAAACAAGATTTGCATATGCTGTTTATCGATCTTGAGAAGACTTATGATATGGTTCCAAGAGAGATCTTATGGAGTGTCTTAGAAAAGAAAGGTGTAAATGTATCATACATTGACATAATCAAAGATATGTATACAAATTTAGTGACGAGGGTGAGGACATTTGGAGGATTAACACAGGAATTCCCTATTACCGTTGGCTCACATCAAGGTTTAGCTTTAAGCCCTTATCTCTTTACCCTTATCTTAGATGAGCTCACCAGACATATCCAACAAGCAATACCTTGGTGTTTATTGTTTGCGGATGATATCGTTTTGATCAATGAGACGCGTGATGGTGTAAATGCGAAACTTGAATCTTGACGAGACACTTTATAAAAGAAAGGTTTTAGGTTGAGCAGGGAAAAGACAGAGTGTATGAAGCTTAAATTTAGCAGTGCAAGAAGGACGAATGACTTCGTTATTAAGTTGGGTGATCAAGATATTTTCCGCAGTGAGTGCTTTAAATATTTTCAATCGATAGTTCAAAAAGATGGAGGTGTTTATAAAGATGTGATACATAGAATCCAAGCAGGTTAGTTGAAGTGGAGAGGCGCGTCAGGGATCTTATGTGATCGTAAAGTACCATTAAAACTTAAAGACAAGTTTTACCGTACTGCAATTAGACCAGCGATGCTCTATGGTTCTGAGTGTTGGGCAGTGAATTGTGTACATGAGCAACAAATGGGAGTTGCGGAGATGAGAATGCTTAGGTGGATGTGTGGGCACACGATACTGGATAAAATTAGGAATGAATGTATCAGGGATAAGACAGGAGTGACACCAATTGCAGAGAAGATGCGAGAAGCTCGACTAAGATGGTTTGGACACGTACAAAGGAGACCATTAGAGGCATCTGTTAGGTGTTGTGAGAGTAGTCACTAGGCATGTTAAACGGGGGAGGGGTAGACCAATAAAGACTTGGAATGAGACTATCAGGAAAGACATGATGTACTTAGACATTAGTGAGATTATGACTAAAGATAGGGCACAATGGCGACAAAGGATCCATATAGCTGACCTCACTATAGTGGGATAAAGGCTTGAGTGTTGTTGTATATATTTCGTCAGTGACTTTAAATGATTAAAGTAGTATTACTAATAAGTGAAAGAATTTAGCGTGAAAATTCGTCTCTTTCATGTTGTGTTCCACTACGAAATTTAATTCATATTTTCTTGAGAAAGTTAATTGTTGTCTTCTCAAAATTGTAGAAACTGATCCAAAGGTATTGCTTCAGGTTGGCAATTTAAAATAAAATTTTATCTCAACAAACTTTCTCGGGTCCCCAAATTCAAGCAGCCGTGGAAGTTTTTAGTGCATAGCTGGCACCAAACCAGCCAATTTCATTTTAACTGTATTGAGTGAATAAAATATTTAACCAATTGACATCTTCCATAAGTATTAAAATTATGTTCATACGCTTATTATTTCATAATGGTAGTATAATTTAAATTACTTTATATTACTGATTATCATTATATTATTAAAATGTTATATATTATATACATTAAAGTTTTACAACATATAATATGTCGATTGGAGAATTTATTTATGCAATTTATGATAAAATAAGTTAATAATAACTCATTTTTGATGTTTTTTAGAAAAATATAGAGAGGCGGAGACACACACACACATACCTACACGACTACACACACATACACTAGCGGAATGTGCATGAGTCCCTTTATGACGGTTGCAATACTCTCATTAGTCATTTGGTGCGCCTTGTGTCAAATGAGCAACAACAATGGTACTTGTTGAGATGGTAAAATGTTCATTATTACTAAGAGCCTCGCCGTGTAAATTTATATGAGTGAGGGGGAGGAGAAAAATACATAAAGAGAAAAACAGGAAAATACAAAACTAAAACATGCTAATACCCCCTCAAGTTGGGCGTGTAATGTTGACCTTGCCCAACTTTGGTAATGATTTTTTCAAAACACTTGTCCTTTCGTGAGTATATCTGTCAGTTGTTGTTCAGATGGAATGAACGGAGTACAAATGATTCCTCTCACTATGTTTTCTTTGATGAAGTGTCTGTCAATTTCAATGTGTTTGGTGCGACCATGTTAAACAAGGTTATGATCAAATACTAATGACCTTGTTATCACAATATAGTCTAAGTGGCTCAGTGTTCTCAAAGCCCAGATCTCTCATAATAGTTCGAATCCACAATCCTTCATATATTCCATGTGTCATAGCTCTGAATTCAGCTTTATTACTGGATCTAGCCATCACGTGTCATTTTTTGCTTCTCCATGTAACCAAATTCCCACCAACAAAAGTGCAATATCCTGAGGTGGACCGTGGATCATCAACCGACCCAGCCCAGTCTGCGTCGGTGTAGACTTCAATATTTAGCTCATCATTCAGTGAGAATAGGATCCTGCTCCTAGGAGAGGACTTAAGGTATCTGAGAATACGGTGGGAAACATCAAGATGACGAGTCTTTCGTGAGTGCATGTACTGAATGACCACTCCAACTGGATACGAGATATCTGGGCATGTATATGAATAAATCAGCTTCCCCACTAATCTTTGAAAACAGGAATGTCCTCAACAGGCTCCCCGTCATCCCTCCCTAACTGGTGGTTTTCTTCGATAGGGTGTCAGCAGATCTATATCCACTCATTCCTGATGTCAAGTAAATCAAGAATCCTTTGTGAGATAAAAATCCTATGTCTGGATCTGGCTACTTTAATACCCAAAAAATATTTAAGGTTTCCCAAGTCCCTTACCTCAAATTCTCTAGCCAACCAGTTTGAACCTCTTCTAGATCATCTCCTGTCATAACAATATCGTCCACATAAATATAAGAGTTGTTAATTTTCCTTCCCTTTGTTTGATGAATAGAGTATGATCAGCATTACTCTGAGAATATCCAAAAATCCTCATTGCCTTGTGAAATCTCCCAAACTAAGCTCTAAGAGATTGTTTAAGGCCGTATAAACCCTTTTTCAGCTTGCAAACCTTCCCTTCAGATCCCTCAAGGGCAAGTCCAGGAGGTAGGGACACATACACTTCCTCTTCTAAGTCCCCATGGCAGAACACATTCTTTACATCTAGCTGTCTGAGGTTTCATTCATTATAGGTAGCGCATGATAAGAGAACTCTTATTAAGTTCATCTTTGCTACAAGTGCAAACGCCTCTTGATAATTGATCCCAGTAGTCTGTGTGTATTCTCTGGCGACCAGCCTTACCTTGTATCTCTCTACAATTCCCTGGGTATTTTGTTTGACAGCAAACACCTACTTACATCCAACAACAGTCTTCCTCTAAGAAAAATGCACAAGATCCCATGTACAATTCTTTTCAAGGGCATGCATTTCTTTGAGCATGTCTTGTTGCCACTTGCGGTGACCAAGGTATTCCTGCAAGGATGATGAGATAGAAATAGAGGACAAAGAAAAAACAAAGGCTCTATGTCATGCAGTAAGAGAATAAGATATAAACTGAGACAATGGGTGTTGGGTAGAAGTACCTTCACGTAGTTCAGTAGATTCTGAAGACGGATCAGATATCAATGCAAATATCCTGAAAGAGGCTTGCGTGTTTGTACCTTTTTTCCATCAAGAGTAAAACTGCAAGGAGAGAGCATGTGGCTTCTCTTGGCCGTTAGGGTAAACAAGAACAAGTGTGGTAGCAACAAGGGTAGTAAATGAAGGTTGGTATATAGGAAGAATGGGTAAATGTGAATGTGAGGACTTATCTAGAAGAGATGAGATGCTCACTTCCAATACGGGAGAGGACCCCCCTCCCCTAAAGTGAGGTCCCGTAGTAGCTCTCAGATTCATGAAAGATGATGTTCATGGTCACAAACACCTGCTTGGTTACAGGTACAAAGCATTTGCAACCCTTTTGAGTTGAAAAATACCCGATGAAGACACATTTGAGAGCACTTGATAGTTTTTTGATATATGTGAACAAAGCACACATAACCGAAGGCATGAGGATGAAGGTTAGTGGGAGGAACTTTAAGAGTATGGAGATGCGTGTTATTCCCGAGAATCCTCGTAGGCATGTAGTTGATGAGGTAAGCGACTGTGAGAACAACATCCCCCAATAGTATTTTGGAAGGTGCATATGAAATAAGAGACATCGGGCAACCTCCAAAAAATGTCGGTTCTTACGTTTTGTTATACCATTTTTAGCGGGTGAGTAGATACAAGATGTTTGGTGGATAATACCAAGATCACTGAGATATTTGTCAAACTGTGAATCAATGTACTCGTGATCATTGTCAGTACGAAGGATTTTAATGGCGGTATTGAATTGATTGACTATCATTTTTTGAAACCGTTGAAATAATGGAAACACTTCATTTTTAGCTTTCCCACCACATCATTGCAAGGGGAGCTCACTCGATTCGTAGATTGGTCCGACTCTTAATTCACTTCTGACCCCGTGTTCGATAAACCGATCGTAGCGATGTTAATTATGGTTACTGAACGACATTCTCCTAGGGAATTCCCTGTCTTAGGTCCGATTTCTATTTACTTTATGCGTTCTCTTTCTACTCCGACTATGGAGCCTTATAAAGGAAATGCCATGAAGCTTAGCCGAACTAAGTATACCCAGGTAGTGCTGGAAAAACAATTAATGAAAGTAACTAACCAGAAATTGAAGCAACGTGGCAAGTCCCCCAAACATCACTATGAATAACATTAAAAGGTGTAGAGCTACGAGAAGAAACATGATTAAAAGAAGTACGATGATGTTTTCCTAGTTCACACTCACATTGAAAATTTCATAGAAGAGATAGAGTGATGTCCTAGACGGCAGTGCCAGGAATCCAAAATAGAAGATTGATCAACATGAAGAGCCTGCGTGGAAAAGCAGGGTTGAAAAGTCAAACACGTAGATGCCATCACACAATCTATCAGAGCCAATCACCTTCCCCATCTCCAGATCCTGAAACACACAAGTGGTTGGAAAAAGTCGCAGAGCAGTTCATATAATTAGTTAAGTGACTAATTGAGAGATGGTTACAAGTAAACTTAGGGACATGAAAGACATAAGAAAGAGTGAGAGAGGAGCAAGGGATGAATCATTTCCCAGCAATAGGAGAGAAGGATTCATTCACACTACTCACCTTGTCCCCAACCAGACAAGGTAAGATAGGACACAAAACCTGTAGAGGAACTAGTCATATGATATGTCGCTCGAGAATCAATGATCCAGTGAGTAGAAGGACATGTGGACGCAATATGAGCACCCGGTAGTCCCTGATGGGTGTAGGAGGACGATGAGGTAGACGGCTCAGTAGACTGTCCCTGCATTAAACGACAGAACGCTTGAATTTCATCAGCAGATAGAGCCACAGGAAGGCTCGCAATGTTGGGGCCAACACCGAGCAAGGACTCCTCTGAGGCATAAAAAAGATGGCAGACCGACACTGAGATGATCGGCCCTGAGAGCGACCATAGTCGTGACCACCTCTTAATCCAGAACCGCCTCGCGGTGGAGGAAATCCATGAAGCCGGAAGCACGTGTCCCGTGAGTGACGAGACTTCCCGCAGTAGTCACAAATCTTTGTCGGTGGGATTCAATCTAGAGTCACGAGGAGCCCGACTACTAAAACCAGACTGAGCAGACAGGACAGATCCCTCGTAAACAGACTCAGGTAGCCAAGTCTGTCGGCGATCAAATTCCCGTTGGACGAGGCTGCACATTTCTGAGAGAGATGGAGTAGGTGAGCTCCCATGGATCTGAGCACTGATATGATCAAAGTCCCGATGCAGTCCATGTAAAAATTCAAAGACCCTGTTGAGTTCTTCCCAGGCTCGAACAAGAGTTTCATCCTCGGGAGACATAAAAGTGAGCGAGTCAAAGTGGATCATATTCCTGATACAACTGAGTGAACTCCAAGTAGTAGACCGAAGGAGGACGACCACCATGTCTCAGGAGAAAGATCTTCCATCTCAGTTGGTAAATTTGGGTTGCATTCCCTCGAACATGAGTAAGTGGCCTCAAATCTCCTCCAAATATCTGCTGCAGTATCCAAGAACAGATAATTTCGAGCAATAGATTCCACAATGGAGTTCGTAAGCCAGGACATGACTTAATGGTCTCAGACTCCCATTGCAACCAATCTGGGGAAGTCTGTGCAGGCTCCAGTGTAGTACCCCGAACATAACCAAACAGTCGCCTGCTCTTCGAGGCAAGAGTAATAGATCGATCCCATGGTAGGTAATTAGAGTCATCTAGTATGGTAGTAATTTGTGGTGTACTGTTATCTTGATTTAATCGGATAGAAGCCCCAGAAGTCAGGGTGGAAGAAGAATCCCCGTCTCTGGTAGAGATGGTAGGAGATTCATTGTTCCCCAACATGATGATCCAAGAATAGAAATCGAGGAATCAAATGGAAGAAGAAAAAACGGAAATGAAGACATCACCCGGGTTTGCTCATAGGAAGAGGGAAGAACTAAGATCAATGAAGAATTTACCCAGCAAAAGGAAGAGATAACGACATCGAAAATCTGTCTAGAAGTTCATCTCCGGTGTCTAAACCACAGTCGACCACCAGCCCCATGCACGGAACGCGCGCGCGAAAGCACACGCTAAAGGGACGCTTGCTTATGACGAGCGGAAGTTTGCTGGAGTTGAGAGAGAGCGTGCGGGGACGAGGCACCCGCGGAAACGTGCGGAGGCCGACACTTGCGGGCGACGAGCGCGAGCGGCGAGAGAAGTGGAACGCCCGTGCGGGAGAGGGAGACGAGGACGCCCTAAGGCTCTGATACCATTTTGAGATGGTAAAATGATTTCATTCATTATTACAAAGAGCCTCACTCGTATGTATATATATATATGAGTGAGGAGAGGAGGAGAAAAATACATAAAGAGAATAATAGGAAAATACAAAACTAATACATGCTAAAAGTACTCTTCGTTGTCGATCGCTGTCCCATGATGACAATATTAATGACGAAGGAATCTGGACCGACTGCGGCCATCAAGATGAACGAATCTGGTCCGTCAAAAGTATTTGTTAAAGAATTCTTAAGAGACAAATTTAGGCAAATATAATCAAATGCACCTATGTACTTCAATCTATGTAAGAATGTGTTGACTGAATTGAAATAAAATGTCAATTTCTGCTGTCTCCCCACTTTCTCTATTTCCTTTTTCAATCTATTTAGATACAACAGTGGTATCAGAGCACTAGGTTGGATCAACCTTATCATTTGATGCTCTAAGCATAGATCCATGGCCTCATCATGACATCATCTACCTCCAATCCATCCTACTCCAGTACTTCTATCCCTGTTTTTACAGGAGAAATATACGACTTCTGGAGCATCAAAATGAGAACTCTACTGAACTCCCAGGACTTATGGGAAACAGTAAGCAATGGCGTCGTTGCATCCGACAAAGATGCAGAGGGAGAACCCCCAAAAATCAGCAAAGAAGAACGAATGAAGAACTCTCGTGCATTGCTGCTGATCCAGTCGAGTGTATCTAATGAAATTTTCCCATCATGGGAGCAACCACGGCAAAATCAGCATGGGATATTTTGGAGGAAGAGTTTCGTGGGGTTCAAAAAGTGGTCATCATAAAGCTACAAACTTTATGGATGGACTTCGAAAATCTCCACCTGAAGCCCGGTGAAGGAGTCAAGGAATTCTTCACTCGAACCACCATAATGGTAAGTCAGATGAAGACTATGTGACAAGTAATAGACGACTACAAAGATGTTCTCAAAATTCTGGGGAGTTTATCTCCCCAGTTTAATCCTGCGGTTATGGCCATAGAAGAAGCACGAGACCTTCCCAACCTCTCTACCCCAAATGCATGGTTCTCTATTTGCTCATGAAGCACGACTCAAAAAGTCGGCAGAACCACTTGAAAATGCTTTCCAAGTAAAAATGAACATTCATAAACACCATAAGAAGAAGGTAGACTTCTCAAATTCTAAATCTTCCTCTTGGAAGCCCTCATACAGGGGTCGAGGGAGAGAAAGGTCATCACCTCAACACAACCAGCCATCAGAAAATAGGGTCTCTATTGCACATTGTGCAAAAGGACCAATCATGATCTCAAGGATTGCTTCTGGAAGTGCAAGAGATGCAAGCGGGGCAATCACTTTGAGAAAGACTGCTGGTACAATAAAAAAGAAGCAAATGTTTGCGGCGAAGAAGAAAAAGATGCGAAAGGAGAAGCAAATGAAATCAAACCCGACAAGATGTTCCTCGCTTGTTTTCGAGCTGAAGAAAAGACATGCTGCGACTGGATCATTGATACTGGCTGCTCGAGCCACGTGTTTCTCCAAAGATCTGTTTTCTTCTCTAGATGACACTTTCAAGTCAGAAGTATTCCTTGGTGATGGCAATGCACAAGGAATTGAAGGAAGAGGTACAATACAGATACAAATTGAAAGTAGGCCTAACGAAATGATAAATGTTCAATGGGTTCCTGGGCTGCCCAGAACCTCCTCAGTGTAGCCAACTAGCTGAGAGAGGATACTTTATTGTATTCAAAAATGAACATTGCTACATCACTGATAGTTCCTCGGGTGACCTTATAGCCTCAGCTGTAAAAACCCAGAATAAACTATATTCTATCAAGCTCACTCCAATTGATCATCAGGCACTCTCCTGCAATCTGGGTAATCGTAATGACAGTCTCTTATGACATCATCGGCTTGGTCACCTTCATTGGGATGACATTCAAAGGTTGGCTCAAGAAAAGCTGGTGTTAGGCATTCCAAACATCTCGCATCACAGGGAATTCTGTGAAGAATGCACTGCCTCAAAAGCTCACATGCATCCTTTTCCTAAGGCATCCAGTTAGCAAAGTTATCGCCCACTCGAACTGATTCATGCAGACCTCTGGGGCCCTGCCTCTGCTGAATCCTTAGGAGGAATGAGGTACTATCTCCTACTTGTAGATGATTATACAAGGTATTTATGGATATTCTTCCTAACTCATAAATCAGAAACTTTTGAGTTGTTTAAACAATTCAAAACTCAAGTAGAGAAGCAACTTGCATACCCAATTTCAGCTCTAAGAACCGACAGGGAAGGAGAATTTCTCTCCTCTCTCTTCACTAAATACTGCATGAACCATGGCATCAGGAGAGATCTCACTACACCCAGGTCACCATAGCAAAATGGAGTGGTCGAACGTCGTAATAGAACCATACTAGAAATGACAAGGGCTATGCTTTTCACTACAGATATGCCTAAGAATTTCTGGGCAGAAGCCTGCAGCCATGCTGTGTACATCCTGAACCGCAACTCTACAAGGGCATTGGAGGCAACCACACTGTTGGAACCCGGATACCGGTTCAACTGAGTTCGGACTGAGGTGGTGGTTCAGGTTGCTTCTTTCGCCGTTGGATCCCAAAGAATGAGTGTTTCGAGCCCGGAACCAGTTCTCACTAATGGTAGGTGGATGTCTATAGAAAAGATCCTCAGGCTGCAGCGAGGAGGTCCCGCCACTAACCCGGAAGCTGAAAATCACTCCCCTCCCAAAGCCAGGAGCTGAGCCAATCCCTCAGACAGTAAGCTTGAGCAAGGAAGAGCTCTGGCTCTTCTCAGGGGAAGCATGACTGCCTGATCTGAGGGATCGAGGGTTCTATTTATATGCAAACCGATCTTAGGGCAAAGCT
Organism: Dactylorhiza incarnata; assembly: GCA_033032865.1. Taxonomy (NCBI): domain Eukaryota; kingdom Viridiplantae; phylum Streptophyta; class Magnoliopsida; order Asparagales; family Orchidaceae; genus Dactylorhiza; species Dactylorhiza incarnata. The sequence goes on from JAWHQI010000408.1 coordinate 1,620,703, forward strand.
GTCTTTTTTGGTCTGTAAACAGCTACCTCCGCCTTAAATTAATTGATATCTTCAGACCCAGATGGTCCGCGGGTAGCCTGTCGCGCCTTTTGATTACGCTATCCGCATCTTTTGTTTTGCGAATGGCACCCACTAGGAGCAACCGGGTGCTTGAGACGAGACAGTACTCGCAAACTTGGGCGAGTACGCCCTGGCGATTTGAACTCGCCTACTATTGCTCCAAAGGGGGTGAGTACGTCGGTCCGCCTTGATAGATAGGCGAGTACAACCAGGAATGTCGAGCGTAACCCGTTCCGTCTCCTAATACTCGGCCTACTTGTCCCGTACAGGTCGCACACTAATCAACATGCACTGTCAACAGGAGCAATGTGGTGGGCATCTCTAGTCGACATTCAGTGAACATATTATTTGTTGAAGTATCCTCTAGTCAATATTGCTGAATGTTGGCATCATGTTTAGTCGATAAATGACTTAGGCAGAACTTATAGTTACATGCGTTCCGGTCGACACTAGTGGCTGCTTCCAGTGAGGGCGAGTACGACAACCCATCTTAATAGGTAGGCGAGTATGGCGAGGCGTGTCGAGTCCACCCCGTTCTGAATTCTAGTACGCAGCCTAATATGGGTTGTACACAATCCCCGCTCTTTGCGAACTCGAATAGAGGTCGGAAAGAAAGTCCAACCCTTATTTGGCGAGTTCGCGCCGCTGACTGTAGGGTTTGCCGACCCAACGCCTCTCTCCTCTATAAATAGAGGGGCATGCCTACAGTTCTTTAACAAAGAGATGGCCTCCGAGGGTGGTTCTTCCGCGGCCGTCAATCGGCCTGTTGTCGATGATGATCCCGAGGCGGTTGCACTCCTAGGTCTGATAGGTGAGTTCTCCGCTCCTCACCTCCCCGCTCCTGTTGTCGGCGAGGGGTCTTCCTCCAACCCCTCCTCCATCGCGGGGCGATGACCCTCGAAGAAGCCAAGGGCGTCGCCCATCGTGGAGGAAACCATCTCCGAACCTCCCAGTCGGGAGGGTGAGAACACAGACGTGGAGCTGCTTGACGCGGCGGGAGACGAGGGACCAGCTCTGGGCGAGGCGAACACGACGGTGCCCATAACTCCGCACCTGCCACAATACCAAGTGAGTTCTATTTCTTCTATCCTTCCAACCGGGCGACCACTTATATATTTTCTTTCTCGGCAGCCCCTTCCTGCCGCGAGCTGCTGCCTGACCAGCAGGCCATCGATACATCGGCGAGGGGTGTGACCACAACATTCTCTTCTGCCCCAGGGCAGGTGGGACATGCCAACGCTCCTCTGCTTCCTCCCCAACACCTGTCGGAAGTAGTTCAACCGCCTCACCATTCTTCTGGGGGAAATCACTGACGATTGGTCCTCTACCTAGAGGGACCGGGCTGGTGCTGCATCGCCCTCGACAAACTGGAGGTTTTCTGGGGAATTCGCCTAACCCGCGTGACGCAGGTACTTCCTGTTTGTATATCACTCACAACTCTCTCTCTTCCAGGTCCTTATTGACCGATCGTCCTAAAATACTGGATAGGTCGCCGCGCGCCGATTCCCCGTGAACACCTGGCGTCTTCTCACCAGACTCCGGAGTCTCCTCCACCAGTCATGACAACACTGATGAGGGAGTTCCTGGCGGGTCCGCCAAGGCTCGACGAGGAGACCTTGGGCCGACTTATTACTGTCCTACGCGCCCATGACAACTTCCTGATGGCGGCGCCGACGCCGAGCTGAACATGCGGCTGGATGACGTTGGGACCCGCCTCGCTGAGACGGAGCAGTTCCAGCAAAACCTAAGCAGCGAGGAAGGACTAGCCCTGCAAACGAGTCGAGCTCGAGTCGAGTTCGTCAAAAAAAGCTGGCTCAAGCTCGAGCTGAAATTTTTGGGCTCGAGCTCGAGCTTGACGAGCTCGTTCTAAACGACTCGAGCTCGAGCTCGACGAGCTCGACCTTTAGCTCATCGAGCTCAACGAGCTCAACAAGGCCGAGCTTGAGCTTGAGCTCGACGAGCTCGGCTCGAGGTCAAGCTAAACATTTGGAAAATAATATTTTAATTAGGCCAATGATGGCTCGGTTGTACCAGACTACCAGTTCTCTGAATGTACCAATTCTCTGAATGTGAATTCAAGATACAAAATAAAACTCACACTTCAACAACATATAGTAGAGAATTCAAGATACAAAATAAAACTCACACTTCAACAACATATAGTAGAAAAAAACTCGTACATTTTTCCTGCGCCTGGATTTTTCAAAATATTACACAACTGTGCAAAGACCCAGTTATCATATTTTCTAAAGCAGGACATTTCACACCAGACGTATATCAAGAAACGTACACATAATAATGAATCTCGAGTATATTTAGGTTGCATAATAACAAGAAACATACATCATGGTATCAAAATGTCAACACCATGTGCAAAGACCCTACTGATGAATTCAGAGTGATACTTAACAACATATAGTAGAGCAAAACTATACATTTTTCCTGGGCATGGATTTTTCAAAATATTACACAAATGTTCAAAGACCAAGTTATTATATTTTCTAAAGCAGGGCATCTTCACACCAGACGTGTCACAGGAAACATAGACATAAATAATAATGAATCTTGAGTATATTTAGGTTGTATATATTTTCTGAATTCATTTTTCCTGATGAATTCAGAGTGATATTTCTAATTAATGGTGAGAATTGTATGTATTTGGAATATTTTGAATGAATAATTTGGCTCATTATGAGGTGCAGATTACAAGTCATAATGCAGTATTAGGTAAGGATGTGGATTGGACAACTCTATACTAGATATATGCTTAAAACTAGATATCTGCTAACAATAACGTCAGAATTATTTCCGACTACTCTATCTTAAGAATAACGTCAGATCAAGTATAAACAATAGCATTATACTCCACCAGTATATGCTTAAAGCTAGATATCCAGTAATAATGTTCTAACTGCCATTACAAAAGCAAACCATTAAGGATGCACAATATTTATCGATGACTGAATGCCATTACAAAAACAAACCATTACAAATTCATTATCCTTTCAATGCGACATCGTCAAACGGAAAAAGTACTTGCACTGCTTTCTTCTCGCTCTGCAATTGAAGATATAAAATTTTAAAAATCACAAGGAGATAATTCATAACTCATAAGCAATAATTTCATAGTTGAGTAAAGTACTAAAGACACCTTGGTCTTCTTCTTAACACCAAAACGTTTTCTCAACCAATCCCCTCCACACATCAAAACTTGAACTGTCTCTGACTCTACTACGTGCACTAAAATAGCTTCTGAAGCAACTGAGCTAATAGGTATTGCTAAGATATCTCTTGCCAATGTTGATAAGATCTTGTATTTTAGAGAATGAACTCTCCACCATTCCAAAACATCAAAATTTCTTTCACCTCTAATTTGATCTTTATCAATCATGTAGCAATTTTCTTCAAGGTATAAGTCAAGTTCAGATTTTTGTGGTTGAACGGATTCAACTGACTTTACATAGTCAAAATACTCGGACCAATCGGAGCTGCTTTGAACATGTCTACTAGATTGACTTGAAAGACTACTCCCTTCATTTTCACCACTCACCCGACTTTCAACCATATGATTTTTCACATATTCTGCATATAGTTTATGCAAGGTGACCTTAACATAGTTAATTTCTATCTTTGCTCTTTGTGCAGAATATAATTTGGGAAAAAAGAACTCAAGCGAGCTCGCATCTTACACCTTGGATCCAAAACGACCGCAACAGACATTAACAAATTTGAGGCCCCCTAGTATTTATCAAACTTGAGCTTCATTTTTGCAACCATATCATGAATAAAGAAATCATTGTCTAATGATTTCTTATCCAACAAAACTTTAACTTTGCTCACCTCATTAAGAAATAAGTTTGATGTTGGATATTCGCTTCCAGAGATAATATGTGTGGCGGTCCAAAAAACCTCCAACACCGAGCAAACTTTCTCAATCTTTACCCAATCTTCTTCAGTTGGGCAATTCTCATAATGAGAATCCCGTTCGGCAAATCTTGGAAATACATCTTTGAATTTACTAGCAGCTGCTAACATTTCATATGTGGAGTTCCACCTAGTCCGACAATCATCAATTAACTTTCTTTCTGGTAGATTTAACTGCTTAACAATCTCTGAGAATATTTTAAGTCTAGCATCCGATCGTCGAACGTACTCGACACTATCACGAATAACATCCACGATGTCTTTGATCACGGAGATACCATCTTGGGCTATGAGATTAAGAATATGGGCACAACATCTAACATGAAATAACTTTCCATCACAAAGTAATTTTTGTGTGCTTCTTATATAAATTTTCAAATTCTCAATAGCCGCATCGTTAGCAGATGCATTATCAACAGATATTGTTTGAATCTTACTCTCAATGCCCCAATCTTTCAAACACCGCCATATAGCATCTGCAATCTCAAGACCTCGACGAGGGGGTGGAATGTGAACATAGTTGAGGACACATTTTTGTAGCTGCCAATTCTGATCAATCCAATGACCAGTTATTACCATGTATTCAATCCTTTGATTTTTTTTATTTCCAACAATCTGTAGTGAGACTAATTTTAGTAACATTCTTCAATAACAGTTTCGGTTTCTTTCTCTCCATCTCATAGACGTTCACATAATAATTTGTCGTCGTTGTCCTTGAAATGCTCTTCCACTCCGGTATTCCCCGTCTTTGCATCAAATTAAACCCTTCTTCCTCCACGATAGAGAATGGGTGCTCATGCATCAAAATCCAATTAGCTATCAACTCCTTCATGATTTCCATGTCAACTTTCCCATCGTGTAACGCGGGGAAAGAAGATGGATCTACAGTAGATGACACAAAGCCAAGTTGTGTTTGTGTTTGTGTTGATCTCTTCTTCTCAGCCTCTGCTTTACGATGTGTGGCACAATTTTGTAGATGTCTGTGAAACTGAGTTGTTGGAGTGGTTTTGGATTTTGCAAAACCCTTCCTACAATGATTGCAGGAAATCCTTAATAAGCCATCTTTATCCTTGCCTTCTGTAAACTCTAACCAAATGGATGACTTCTTCAACCTTTTTGCCTTTTGTAGGTCCTCATTGTCGTCCTTCATTTTAGAGCTAGTTCCAAGAGTATCATTACTAGCTTTGTTTTCCACTTCATTCACAATTGAATCCATATCACCAATGACTCGTTCTAATGTTTCATCGTTACTCTGCATAATCGAACTAGTAGAATCACCTACGGAGTCCATATCTACAAAAAAACAAGTAATAACAATTACTACCAACGATATAACATTATAACTTAAGCAACAATATACTGCAATAAGTAAACTGTTTGATACTAAAAAACAAAATTTTCAAAAAAAAAAAAAGCTTAATAATACCTGCAGGCATGGTAAACAACCAAAACGAAGTGTTTCTATCCAAAACTATTCACTCTCAACATGGAGTAATGCAATATTAATGTGTATGAAGGGAAAAACCCCACCTAGAATAATCATAACATTGCAGTAATAGATTACGTGAACAATAGATGAATAATAGAACAATAGATGAACAATCAGTTGAATATTCGCGTATTTATGTTATTTTTCGTGTTTATTATGCACGTGATATGTCACGTGTATGACTCCTCTATATATGTATGCTCTTACCCTGTTTAGGGTTAATCGGAACATAATTCCTATTTTCTACTTGGTATCAAAGCGCCGCGGTTCCGCGATCCCGATCCCGCCTCGTCTCCGCGCCTCCTTGCTCGCTCGCCGATCCCGCTCCGCTCGCTGATCCCGCTCCGTTCCCCGATCGCTGCGTCGTCTGCGTCGACTCTCGCTCGCCGATCCTTGCGTCTGCGTCGCCTTCCGTCCGTCTCGCCAGCGCCCCGTCCGACTCGCCAGCGCCCCGTCGACCTCCAGATTGTGTCGCTGGCATAAGGGGGGGTCTTCTCTTCTGTCTCCAACCCCCCCTCTGCCCTTGCCCCTAGTCGCCGGCGCCGATCCTTCTTGCAGCGGTTTTGTCCTCCATGGGGGCTGCCGGAGGCACCGCCCTCGCTTCCTCGGGTGCTCTCTTCGGCTTCTCGTTCTAAGAGGCACCTGTAGGATGTTTTTTTCCTTCCTTTGATATCTTTGATCTCTTCGATGAGTGATCCATCTGTTATCTCCCCGTCTTCCCTTTCCGGTTCTCTTCCCGGTTCTCCGGCTCCCCGTTCCGGTGCTTTGCCCGGTTCCTCGGGTGATCATCCTCGGAGTCATAGCCAGTCTGGCTCGTTGAAGATTACTACTGTTGCCTTGGATGGCACAAATTATCTGGAATGGTCCAGGGCAGCCCAACATGCTATTCGCAGCCACCAGTTATATGGTCTCATTGATGGTACCACGGTTGAGCCACCACGCACCGATCCCTCGTGGAGCAAATGGGATGCGGACAATTCGTTGGTTGTCTCGTGGCTACTTCATTCGATGTCTCCCCAGGTGTATCGCAGTTATATGCTATTGGACTCCGCCTACGACATTTGGACCCGAGCCCGAGATACTTACTCTCAGGCAGGCAGTTCGATGCAAGTGTATGAGCTCACTCGCCGTGTTCTGGAACTGAAGCAGGGGACTATGACCATAGCTGCCTACTATTCTGAGTTTGAGCGCCTTTATCAGGAGCTGGATTTCTTTAATGCTTTCGCGGCTGCTTGTACGACTGATGCTGTGGCTCTTCAGAAAGATAAAGATCGCTTCCGGGTTCACGTGTTTCTTATGGGGCTCAACATGGAGTTTGACGCTATCCGTTTACATGTCCTCCATCGTGAGCCACTTCCCTCTCTTCGGGAGGCCTTCAGCATGCTCCTCAGTGATGAGAATCGTCGCCGCACTCTTGGTCCCGCTACTGATCACTCTGCGCTGGCCGGGATGTCTCGTGGACCACCTCCTGTTTGTAGTCATTGTGGGAAAACTGGCCACACCAAAAACTCTTGCTTTCGTCTGCATCCGCACCTTGCTCCCGGTGGTCGGGGCTCTAGTACCCGTGGTAGAGGTGGGTACCGTGGTGGTGGTGGCCGTCACTCTGGTGATCGTCCTCAGTCTTCTGCACACTCTACTGAGGTTATAGACGATAGCTCTGGAGGCCTATCTGCTGGCGAATTAGAGGCTTTCCGCCGCCTGTTGCGCTCCCACACAGCGTCTACTCCTGCTGCCTCTCATGCTGCTGTTGCCACCTCAGGTCTGTCCAGTGCTAATGCTGTGTCTTCCACTTCTTCCGAGTGGATCATCGACTCGGGTGCGACCGACCACATGACTGGTTCGGCCTCAGGTTTTACCTCTTATACCCCTCTTTCTGGTCGCGATAAGGTTATTGCAGCCAATGGCTCCCTTTCCGCCATCGCTGGTAAAGGGACTGTCCCTTGTTCTCCCGACCTATCGCTGTCCTCTGTTTTGCATGTTCCCTCTTTTCCCCGCAATTTACTTTCTATTAGTCACTTGACTAACTCTTTCAATTGTTCCGTGACTTTTTACCCTGATGTTTGTGTGTTTCAGGATCTGGGTACGAGGCGGATGCTTGGCAGTGGTAGGAATGTTGGCGGCCTGTACTTGCTGAACCAGTCTTCTCCAAGTGCTCTCTCTTCCATCAGATCTCCGACTTTACATGACATTCGACGATGGCATCAGCGCCTTGGCCATCCTTCTCCTTTATATCTTGCTAAACTGTTTCCTGTTTTTCGTCCTTTACTTCAGTCTTTTTCTTGTGATGCGTGTGAACAATCTAAGCATGTCCGTCGGAGTACTAGTCATTTATCTGTTCCTAGTTTATGTCCTTTTGATGTTATTCACTCCGACGTTTGGGGTCCATCCCCTGTGTTATCTTTATTTGGCTATAAGTGGTTTGTTACTTTTATTGATTGTCATTCTCGCACTACGTGGGTCTATTTGCTGAAAAAGAAAAGTGATGTGCTTTCTTGTTTTCAAATCTTTCATAAGATGGTGATCCAACAATTTGGGGGGAAAATTCGTGTGCTTCGTAGCGATAATGGTGGGGAATATGATGACCGGGGTGTTTTTGGGGCCTATCTTGCCGATCATGGCATCATACATCAAACTACGTGCGTGCATACTTCCACTCAAAATGGGGTGGCTGAACGGAAGAATAGGCACTTGCTGGAGGTGGCCCGGTGCTTCCTCCTTGCTATGCACCTTCCTAAATCCTACTGGGGCGATGCTGTTCTTACTGCTGCCCATCTCATCAACCGTCTTCCTTCTCGTGCTCTCTCTTTTGCTACACCTCTGTCGTGCCTTGAAAAGCAACACATCGTCCACACATCTCATCTTGCCCCTCGCATCTTCGGTTCCGTGTGCTTTGTCCACGTCCATACCCCACATCGTGATAAACTCGATGCGCGTTCCCTCCGGTGTGTTTTTGTTGGTTACTCTCCTACCACAAAAGGGTATCGGTGTTATCATCCTCCGTCTCGTCGCTACTATTGCACTGTGGATGTTACCTTTCGTGAGGGGGAGCCGTACTTTGGTCCTCGTCAGGGGGAGACGACTAGTGATGGTGACGAGACCATTGATTATCCTCTTCCCATCCTCAATCTTCCTCCTTCCATTACTCCCATTCCTCCTCTTCCTTCCGTTACTCCCGTTCCTCCCGTTCCTCCCGTTCCTCCTATTTTATACACATACTCCCGTCGTCCCACGACTGTTGAGCAAGTGCAGACTCCGGATGTTTCGCCAGTGCCGGTGACTGTCTCCGCACCAGATTCTGATGATGACCTCCATATTCCTCTGGCTCGTCTTATAGGTAAAAAGGGTGGCACCAAACACCCCATTGCCAACTACATTTGCTATGATCATCTCTCTCAGGCCCATAAAGCCTTTATCTCTTCTCTTTCATCTATTGTGATTCCTAAGACATGGCAGGAGGCTGTTCAGATACCTGAGTGGAAAAAGGCAATGGAGGAGGAACTGTGCGCCTTGGATAAAAACAAGACATGGAGGCTTGCTAGCCTTCCTCCTGGGAAGCGAACGGTCGGATCCCGTTGGGTCTTTACAGTTAAACAAAATCAAGATGGAATGGTGGAGAGGTACAAAGCTCGGTTGGTGGCTCAGGGATATACCCAAGCTCAAGGCATTGATTATCAAGAGACATTTGCTCCTGTTGCCAAGATGAACTCAATTCGTGTGCTTCTCTCCTGCGCTGCGAGTCGTAAATGGGAGCTACTGCAACTTGATATCAAGAATGCGTTCTTAAATGGTGATCTGGAAGAGGAAGTCTACATGGATATTCCCCCGGGCTCTGAGGTCAAAGGATCCAAGGGGAAGGTCTGCCACCTTCTAAAATCTCTGTACGGCCTAAAGCAGTCTCCGAGAGCGTGGTTCGGGCGTTTCTACAAGACCATGCTTCAACTCGGATACACTCAAAGTCAAGCTGATCACACTCTCTTTATCAAGAGGAAGGGTCCTCAGGTTTCTATTCTTATTGTGTATGTGGATGATATCATCATTACCGGAGACTACTTGGAGGAGATCAATCACTTGAAAAAACAACTAGGCAAAGAATTCGAAGTCAAGGACCTGGGGAAGCTGAAATATTTCCTGGGAATTGAAGTTGCAAGGTCTCAACGTGGGATCTTCATCTCCCAAAGGAAGTATACTCTCGATCTTCTTGAGGAGACTGGGATGCTTGGGTGTGCCCCTGTGGACACTCCTATTGAGGCTAATCACAAAATTGATGCAGATATTGGTGGGCAGAAAGTGGATGCCTCAAAATACCAACGTCTGGTTGGGCGGCTTATATACTTGTCCCACACTCGCCCTGACATTACATACGCTGTGGGAGTCTTAAGCAGGTATATGCACTCTCCTTCCATACGTCATCAGCAGGCTGTCTTCAGGGTGTTACGTTATCTCAAAAAGGCACCAGGACGTGGGATCTTGTTCAAAAACAGTCAGTCACTGGAAGTTGAAGTGTTTACAGATGCTGATTGGGCTGGTAGCCAAGACGACAGAAAGTCTACCACTGGGTATTGCACCTTTGTAGGAGGCAACCTCGTTTCGTGGAAGAGCAAGAAGCAGAATGTGGTAGCTCGCTCAAGCGCAGAAGCAGAGTATAGAGCCATGGCCCAAGGCGTTTGTGAGGGACTGTGGATGAAGACTATTCTCCGTGATATAGGTCTTCAAGGGAACAACCCTATTATGATCTATTGTGACAATAAGGCTGCTATCAGCATTGCACACAATCCCGTGCAGCATGACAGAACCAAACATGTGGAAGTCGATAGACATTTCTTCAAGGATCACCTTGACAAGGGAAATATTTGTACTCCGTTTGTAAACTCTTTTGACCAGCTTGCCGATGTCTTCACCAAGGGGCTATGCAGCGACAGCTTCAAGGACAACACTAACAAGTTGGGAATGATCAATATATATTCCCAACTTGAGGGGGAGAGTTGAATATTCGCGTATTTATGTTATTTTTCGTGTTTATTATGCACGTGATATGTCACGTGTATGACTCCTCTATATATGTATGCTCTTACCCTGTTTAGGGTTAATCGGAACATAATTCCTATTTTCTACTCAATCTAGTTGAAATGAACCAACATTGCAATAACTAAATGAATCCAATAAAATGATTACATGAACAATCCAGTATAACTGTAGAACTAAATGAATCCAGATATCAAAATAAAATAAAACAAGATTAGACTAGTTACTGGTTAAGGCAATGTTCATGCTTTATATCAATAAAAGAATCATAAGATGTCAAGCCATTCCAGTACAAAACAGTGAAGCCATTCCAGTAAAAGTGTAAAACACAGTGAAGCCATTCTAGTACAAAACAGTGAAGCCATTCCAGGATGTGAACAAAACAGATGTTCATGCTTGATATCCACAAGATTAAAAAAAATAAGATCTGGAAGAGATTAGGACAATGTTCATCAGTTCAGGAATCAGGAATCACCGAATCAGGGCAAAGAAATCGACCTAAATCAATACTTCAGGAAAAGAAATCGAGCTAAACCAGGGTTACCAGGCTGTGAATACATTACAATAAAAAATTCAGGGAAAGGAAATCGACCTGAAGCAGTGAAGCCTAAAAATTGGAGGAGAGGTGGAGATCTGGGATGAAGCTCGGCCTGGATCTGGATTCTGGAATGAAGGGAAGAGCGTCCGGACTCAGGATGTGTCGATGTGATTCATATGAATACATTCCAGTAAAAATTAGGGAAAATAAATCGACCTGAAGACTAAAAGCTGAAGGATAAGTGGAGATCTGGAATGAAGTTCGGGCTGGATCTGGAATGAAGGGAAGAGCGTCCGGACTCCGAAAGAGCAACTGAAGGCGTCAAGGCGGCGTCGTCGTCCTCGGCTCTGGAGTCTGGAATGAAGCCCTTCAGCGTGGTCCCGTCTAGAACGAAGCCCGACCTCGTCGTTGTCCCGTCTCACGAGCGCAGCCGCAGCGCATGCAACTGAGGTCACCAGGCGGGAATGCGGGATGAAAGAGGGCGGAATGAAGCCCTAAAGCCCGTGGTATGATGGTTATATGGTATCATAGTAATCATACTAATAAATAATACACCTAATAGAAAAAATATAGTAATCATACTAATAAATAATCCTAATAGAAAAAATATATTTTTTATTAAAAAAAAAGCTCGCGAGCCAATGAACAGAGAGTAGTAAGCTCGAGCTCGTCAGTTGAGCTCGAGCTCGACGAGCTCGAGCTCGACTGTCTCGAGCTCGAGTTGAGTTTTTTTCGAGCCGGCTCATCGAGCTCTCGAGCTGGCTCGAATTAACTTGCAGCCCTAGGAAGGACTGTTCGCCAGAGTTGATGACTTGGAGGACAAACTTTATGAGGTGGAAGCTCGCCAGCAGGCCACCGAGGATGACCTTCATCGGTTCGCGCAGGTGGCGGGCACCGTCGACGAGGCTTCTCTTCTGGAGGAGCATATCCGGCGAGACGAGGAGAACCTCCGACGGGGTGAGGAGAGCCTTCTCAAGGCGCAAAAAGATCTGTGAGCGGCCCACAATATCACTTGGAGGGCTCGCCATCCGCGTCGCAAGTGGCCCCCCGCCCCGTGGCTAGGGTTGATTCCTCCTTTCGCCATTTTTTTTGACGCGCCGACTTTAAACTGTTGATGTAACGTGCGCACAATTATATATACTTTTGTGTGCTCGCTTCGCTTATGCTGTCTAGATTTTCTGTAGGGCGAGCTCTTACTTTTTTGTAATCGCGATACCTGTTGAAACCGATTTCTCGGTCTCTTGTGAAGCTCTGGCCCTCAACAAGTTGAGGAGCAGCTAGCCCTTACTAATCCCTCGAAAGGAGCAGACCGGGGACTCGGAAACAGACCAAGACCTTAGTCACAGCGAGGAGGTCCCACCACACACCCGGAAGATCGTTGAGCGCTTCCCCTCCCAAGCCAAAGCTGAGACTTGGGCACCTTGGAGAGCTAGAGAGCTGAACCAAAGCAACCGAGGGAAGAAAAAGCTCAGAGAACTGAGATTGGAATCCTCTCCCAAGGTGCCCTTTGAGGTCTACTTATAGTTTTTTGTTCGTGGTCTGTTAATAGCGGAATTCCGCCTTTTGGTTGCACTTTTTTTGTAACTTCCCAAGGCCCTGGACTTACAATCGGGACAACGTCCACCGACTGCCTAGCCTGGCGACCGTTACCGGGCTGCAGCCCAAGCACCCCAACCCCTCTCCAGCCCACAGGCGGGTTGTTGGTGGCCACAGCCTCCCTTTGGTGAGAAGTGATCCAGTTAAGTGCCTCTACGGGGCCTTCCCAGGAGGTCACCCATCCCAGTACTACTCCAGCCCGAGCACGCTTAACTATATAGTTCTTTCACTTCTCATCACCATTTGAGCTGAGATGGGTGACCTCCTGGGAAGGCCCCGTAGAGGCACTTAACTGGATCACTTCTCACCAAAGGGAGGCTGTGGCCACCAACAACCCGCCTGTGGGCTGGAGAGGGGTTGGGGTGCTTGGGCTGCAGCCCGGTAACGGTCGCCAGGCTAGGCAGTCGGTGGACGTTGTCCCGATTGTAAGTCCAGGGCCTTGGGATGTTACAAAAACTAAACGCACCCCAATTTGGCCTGCTAACATCCAAACTCCGCTGTTCGGATGGGCTAACAGCAGACCATTGGGGGTAGGAGGTAATTTCACTCCCTGCTGAGCTGAGCTGCAGGTGGGGGAAAAACCGCTGAGACAACCCGGTCCCAGCGGATCCGCTGAGACGGGACGGAAGTGACCGCTGAGACGGCCGATCCTCTCAGCCCAACCGCTGAGACAGATTCCAAGGTGCCGTTCGTCGAGCGCGGGACAAATTTCGTCGAACCCTGGGCCAAGTTTGTCGATCTTGACTTAAGCTCGACGTTCGCAGAACGAATTTCGTAGAACCCTGAGCTGAGTTCGCCGAATGCGGACGGGAGCTCAACCTTCCTTTAAGTGATCGGCGAGTGCCCGGCTCGCCCGCCTTCTTGCGAGCCGACCTTGAGGCTTGGGCTCGCAGGGACACGACTCGCGTGCCTTCGTGCGAGCTCCCCTTGTCCTTGTGTAAATCTGCTGAACCGACCGGATGGTTGTTTAGCCGAGCTGAGAAGCCAGTTCGTCGAACCGAGGCGTGATTCGAGTTCGTCGAACGGATAAGTCCGTTCGTCGAACGGAGAACTGATTTCGTCGAACGCCGCTTGAAGTTCGTCGAACACGAAAACTCGGAAGGAATCCGGCTCGTCCGCCTACTCGCGAGTAATCGGCGAGTGCCCGGCTCGCCCGCCTTCTTGCGAGCTGACCTTGAGGCTCGGGCTCGCAGGGACATGACTCGCGCGCCTTCCTGCGAGTGACCCTTGAAGCTCTGGCTCGCCTTCTTTGTTACCTCTTCCACCTGTTGGATCTGAAACCCCTCTTAGGCGAGCGGCCTGTGAAGACCCTGCTCGCACTTCTACCGGCGATATCCACCGAGGCCGGGTCTCGCGCTTCCTCCTGCGAGTTCTCCCGCTGAGACAGGTCCGGGGGCCGCCGAGAAGGAACTCGAGCCCGCTGAGACAATTGCTTGCCTCAGCAGGTCCGCTGGGACGGGACAGAGATAGCCGCTGAGATGATTTCGTCGGGGCGGAAGCGTGGCGTTCGTCGAACTAAGAACGGCTTTCGTCGAACTCAAATTGAAGTTCGTTGATCTTAATGGGAGCTCGTCGAACTGAACGACGAGTTCGTCGATTGTGAAGATCTGGCTCGCCCGTCCTCCTATGAGCGGACCGCGATAACCCGGCTCGCCCGCTTCGGCCCGCCCGCTTCCTTGCGGGTCTGCGGCGAGTGCTCGGCTCGCTTGCCTTCCTGCGAGCTACTTTCGAGGTTCTGGCTCGCTTTTCCTGTCACTTCCTCCGCCTGCTGATTTCCTGCATCTTTTCCTACCTCCTGGCGAATATCAGGGTTGTACACAATCCCCGCTCTTCGCGAGGCTCTCTGGGCTCGCGAAGAATCATCCAACCTCGGATATTCGCCAGCCTTTCGACTACGTGGCGCGAATCTTTTGGTGGGGCTCATGCCCACCACTATAAATACCCCCTTCCCGGCCGGCGTTCAAACTTTTTTATCCTTCTCTCCCTTTTCTTACTCGCCGCGAGCCCCGACGCGATGTCTAAGAAAGACGAAATACTGGCTCGCCTGAAGGCCTCGCAAGCGGCCCAGAAAGGGAAGGCCGCCGCTATCGCCTCTTGGGCTTCTCCGCAGCGTACCCCGCCTCTGCCCTCCATCAAAACGGCGAAGGCCGTTCGGGCCCTCGTCTGGCGAGGATGGGTCCTCTTTTTCGTCTCCCTCCTCCCATGACGGTCTCGCCTCGCAGGTACTGTTGTCAAGTTCACCGATTTAATGTCAAACTCTTTTAACCTTGCTTTCTTACTCGCAGAGCGCTTCCCCGGGAGGGAATACCCTGGGGAAGACAATCACGGAGACCCACATTTCTCCCACCGGCGGGGTTGGTACTCTTCTCGCAGACGAGAGAGTCGTCGACCTGCGGAACTCGCCCTCGCGACGAGGTGAGTGGTTTGCCTTGCCTTCTCCCCTATTTCTCTACTTGTTGAATCTCCCTTATTTCTCATGCAGCTTCCCCTCTCGCGAACCTGGAGGGACGAGTTCCTCCTCCCGCGGACCCGCCAGCCTCGCCGAATCAGACTATCATCACTCCTGGATTCGGCGTTATGGGACAAAGAAGCCCTGGAGGGACACTACTGGGCGAGTCCGGAATCGCCGCCAGAACCACGCTCTCCCCCGGTCTGGGGAAAGCTGTTCCCCCCGCCTTCGCCGAAGCATTCAAGGGCCAACCAGGCACATCTCGCCAGCGACCCAGTACCCAAATTCTCTCGCCAGGTTAGATCTCCCTTGTCGAATGCTATTTTCTGCTCTCTCGCTAATTTCTACCTCGCAGGTGATCCTCTGACCCCGCTCACCGAGTCGGAGTCTGGATCGTTGGAGATGTCGCCACCCCCCTCGCCGTGTCAGGTCGCAGATTTTCTGGGGGACCTCAGTGATCCAGAGCAAATGAAGAGGCGAGTTACCGAGATATTCCAGAAGCACACATCCCTGTTGCGGGATCTTTATGAATAAAATCGGCAAGATCGGCTCGCGATTGAGGAAAGATTCGCGGCGATGGAGGACGCGAACACGCGCGTCCTTGCTGAGGTACGACCGGCCGACCACGGCGAGGTGACCTCCCCCGGGGTGTACATCGCTCGGATCGAAGATTACGCGCGGCTGACGGCCCAAGCGGGCCAGTCGCTTCGCGAGTATCACTACCCTCGAATCCCCTCCCCCCGCTCTGGTGTGCGGGGTCGCGGTCGCTGGAAATGGCTGCGTTATTGAAGACTCTCTGCAACTTTTCTTTTATTTTTACTTCCCCTCCCCGTCGTAGGGAGGGTTCGCGAACAATCCCATGGTCTGTAATAATGATAGTTCTGACTCGCCTGCGAGCCCGCACTTTCCGTTTTTACTATTATTTTTTCTTTCGCTATGTCTGGCTCGCTTACTCATTGATCACCTATTCCGCTTAGTACGCTTTTGTCACTCGCTCTCGCGTTTCATTATATTTCGTTATCCAGCGCTGGCTCGCCGACGATTAACGGGAGGAAGTTCGGCAAGGTGTTGACTCGCTGGGAGCGAATAGGACCCCTGGAGGTGGAAGAGTACCGTGCGAATTCGCTATCTGCAGACTCTGGCGCTTCAACTTCTTCCCGCCTTTTTTATTTCTATAAATAGTCGGTCTCTTTACTTTTCAACCACCGCATTTACTGTTCTTCCTTCGCGTTCCTCTTTTTCTAACTCTCCCGCAAATCTAGCTCGCGCTCGCCACTTTTGTGATTCGCAGCTTTCCAACACCATGGTCGCAGATGTGGAGGCGGAGGGGCGGGCCAAGTGCTCCGGAGCCTTCCTTGAGGGTCTTTTCTTCTGCGCCAACCTCACAAAGGAGGAATACCTCGCCACTGTCGACCAGTACATCCATTTCGGGTTCGTGACTCGCTGCCCTACTGAGCGAGACACCATCAACGACCCGCACCCCGACGAGCTCGCTATCCCCATCGCTCACTTTGAGAATGGGCTTCGACTACCCCTTTGGCCGGAAGTGCGCCAAGTATGTTTGTTCTTTGACCCTAGTATTCCTGCGAGCCCGAGCCTTCTTTGACCCTAGTATTCCTGGCTCGCTTCGCGAATGACGCTCTAACCCCTGTCGATTTTTCTAGGTACTCAAATACTTTGGCGTTCTGCCGAGCCAGCTGACGCCGAACGCGATCGTCGTAGTGGTCGCGTTCGCCAGTTACCTTCGGGCGGAGAAGATCGAGTTTAGCCTGCTCGTCTTCCGCAAGGTGTTTTCTTTTCGTGCGTACAAAGATGGGACGACTCATTTTGCGAGCCAGCATGTCACCATCTGCGAAACGGTGAACAAGTCCCACTACTAGACGTAGAAATACGTCCTGGTGAAGGGCCCCTTCGGCAATATCTCCTACACCCCAACCCAGCGAGACGAGGCCGCTTACCGCCCTCCTGCCTCGCTAGGGGGTTATGACGCGAATCTGTACCAATATCTTAAGGGGAAGAATTTTGAGGTCGCCTTCCTCCGAGAGCGGGTGGACCTGCTTCCGCCTGTCCCCCAAGGAGAAGGTTTGACTCGCGCTCGCAAATCTCCTCACTCCCCTTTCCTTCGATCAGCTAACGTTCTTAGTTATCTTTGCAGGGGAGCGCGATCTTCCGCTCAACCCCCCGCACGCGCCTCCTTCCTCCCTCGCCACTGACCCGCTCGCGAGCGTGGCTGCTGAGGCTTTTCGCGACCTTCCGAGCTCTTCGGCGGGAAGGAAACGTTCTCGCCCTCCGCGCCGGCCCGCATCGCAGGGGTTGCCGAAGAAAACCAAGAAGGCCCCCCCGCCCTAAAGGGGAAGGATGTCGTGGATCTCTCTGAACCAGACACCCCCTGTCTCCCTCAGCGAATCAAGAGCCCGCCAAGGAGGGAGGCGAACCAGAAGAGACGGTCGGCAAGCCCAGGCCGACGAGCCATACGAATTTTGGGCTCGGCGCGAAGCTTCCGGACGCAGTTGGCGAGCCGCTGCTTGCGTGGGATTCTGAGCAGAATAAGATCGTCTGCTCCTCCCTCCTCCCTTCCTGGGTGGAGGATGACAAAGTTAGAGGTGAGGCGTTCGCCCTCGCCTTCGGGCTCTACGGTCGCGAGGACGCCTCCCTCTTCCGGGCCTTCACGCAGAAGGGGCTCGTATATGAAGCCATGCGAGCCCAGTTCCGGGCGACGGAGCTTACCCACATGGTGGGCCGCCGATACTTCACCGCGGACAGGGAGATCAGAGAGCTCAACGTTGAGCTCCAGAAGTCCGCGGGTGAGGTCGCGGAGCTTAAAGGGAAGGAGGCTTTGTCTGAGGGCCTCATCGCCAATCTTCAGGGCTGCCTGGTAAGCAACATCTGCCAAAATCTCTTACTGTTTCGTTTCGTCTCGCCTTTGCTAATTTTCTTTTTGCAGGATGCCGAGGGCGTGTGCAAACTAACCACGAGGATCTCCGACCTGGAGAAGGAGAACGCTCACCTCAAAGCCCAGGTTCGCGACCTAACCCTGGCGGCGCTTCCCCCTCCCCCTCCGCGAGTTGGAGCTCGCGACCAGTCGCGAGACGAAAAAGAAGCCGCCCGCAGGAAATCGATGGAGATTGCCGCGCTCGTCTTCGACACCCTTAAGGGGGCGGATCTGATCGTTCCGGACGCCATGGAACTCACTGCGGAGGAAGTCGTCCCCGATCTCTTCGCGCCGGTCTCTGAGATGGAGGATCGCTGGAGCGACTGAAGACTTCTCCGACGGCTCATTTTGATGCTTTCAATCTTTTGCCCAATGTAACATTTATATTTTTGACTGGTGAGTTCGCCGTTGGTTGTAAAATATTTTTAATCAGTGGAAGAAATATTTTGTCCATCTTTCAAGTTCAATTTCTTTTTTATCTGTCGCTCGCACTCGCACTTTCATTCATGCTCGCGCGGACCCGACTTTCTAAGCTTTCGCTTTCCCTGCGCTCATGCCTTAATGTCTTTGTTTCGGCACTCGCGTTCGCCGGCCCTCGCCTAATAATTTGCCCATCTCAGTGTTGTATCTAGGTCGCTCCCGCGCCTTTGTCTTCCGCGGCGACGATAAGGCTATCACCCTTTAGAACTCCCTCTTTGCTTAGGCGATACCCTGTAGGAAGATATTGCGAGCGGGGTTCTCATTACCCCACCTCACTCGCTCTCGCCTCTCGCGAGCTTCCACTGCTTCTTATGGGCTTTCACGAAAGCGACTCCTTCCCGGTTTGCCCCTTTTGTTCACGTTATCGAGATTATATTTAGCAAAGTTTGCGAACTCGGGCCTGACTCGCCGCGCCTTGCGAACCACAGGATCAGTCGCTCTGTCCCGAGCTTTTTTCTTACGCGAGCGGGCTCCTGGTCTCGCCTCGCCAGGGCCTTGAGGTTGTTCGCGAGCCAGGTCTCCTACTAGGAGTCATATACTTTTTAGCCCTTCCAGAGACCATCCTGACCCACCGACTATGAGAGCCTGACAGCAGAATCGATCTGAGGCGTTCCGACACCAAATCACTTGAAACATTGCCAGCCTCTCCAGAGATCAACCTGACCCACCGTCTATGAGAGCCCGGCAGCGGAATTGATCTGGGGCATTCCAGCACCAAACCACTTGAAACATTGTCAGCCTCTCCAGAGATCAACCTGACCCACCGTCTATGAGAGCCCGGCAGCGGAATCGATCTGGGGCATTTCCGCATCAAACCACTTGAAACATTGCCAGCCTCTCCAGAGATCAACCTGACCCACCGTCTATGAGAGCCCGACGGGGGAATCGATCTGGGGCATTCTAGCATCAAACCACTTGAAACATTGCCAGACTCTCCAGAGATCAACCTGACCCACCGTCTATGAGAGCCCGACAGCGGAATCGATCTGGGGCATTCCAGCATCAAACCACTTGAAACATTGCCAGCCTCTCTAGAGATCAACCTGACCCACCGCCTATGAGAGCCCGGCAGCGGAATTGATCTGGGGCATTCCAGCACCAAACCACTTGAAACATTGCCAGCCTCTACAGAGATCAACCTGACCCACCGTCTATGAGAGCCCGACAGCGGAATCGATCTGGGGCATTCCAGCACCAAACCACTTGAAACATTGCCAGCCTCTCCAAAGATCAACCTGACCCACCGTCTATGAGAGCCCGACAGCGGAATCGATTTGGTGCATTCCAGCATCAAACCACTTGAAACCTGCTCAAGAATTGCTTAAACAATAGATACATTGTGGAGATAACATATAATCGTCAGTTACAAAAGTTGGCTATGGATAAAATCTCTTCAAATCATCCCCACTCCTGGCTCGGCCGAGAGATACCCCTTCCACATCCTGGAGGTGGTACCCTCCTGACTTGAGCACTTTACTTACAATGTAAGGCCCCTCCCAATTGGGCTCTAGCTTACCAACCGCGGCTCCTCTTCCGGCCGCGTCAACCTTCTTTAGTACTAAATCTCCTTTTTCGAAGTGCTTTATCCTGATGTGCTGGTCGAAGTATCTGGCCATCCGCCTCTTGACTTCCTCCTGTCGGACATTAGCGAGGTCTTGGAGCTCTTCTACCGGGTCCAAGGACAGCCTTTGCTCTGCATCATTTTCTATTAGCCATTCTCCATCTCCTTCGCCCGCGGTGATCACCCTGAGGGTTTTGACTTCGAATTCTATCGGGAGAACGACCTCGGACCCGCAAGACAGTTTGAAGGGGGTCTCCCCTGTGGCCGTGTTTGGAGTAGTTCTCAAAGCCCATAGGACCGAAGACAGCTGCTCCACCCAATTGCCTCTGAGATTCTCTACCTTCTTCTTTGGTAGGTTGACAATTATCTTGTTCGCCGCCTCTACCTGACCGTTGCTCCTCGGGTGGTGGATCGACGTGAACCTGAGGTCTATGCCGAGTTGGGTGCAAAAACCAACAAACTCTTCGCTGGCAAATTGGGGTCCGTTATCCGTCACGATGGCTATGGGAAGCCCATGCCTGCAGATTATTTCACCCCAAACAAAATTTCTCACTACCTGGGATGTTACCTTGGCCAGCGCCTTCACTTCGACCCATTTGGAAAAGTTGTCTATCATCACCAGTAGGAATTTCCTCTGGCCGCTTGCCTGGGGGAAGGGTCCCACCAAATCCAATCCCCATATAGCGAAGGGCCACGGAGCTGTGATGGTCCAGAGTTTTTGGGCTGGGAGGAGTTGGAGTGGAGCATAGAGTTGGCACTTTGAACATTTCCTCGCGAACTCAGTTGCATCCTTACTGAGGGTAGGCTAGAAGTAGCCTTGCCTCAGCACTCTCCCCTCCAAAGTCCGGCTCCCGGAGTGACTGCCACACTCCCCCGAGTGGATTTCTTCGAGGACTCTCGGGACCTCCTCTTCAGACACGCAACGAGCCAGGAGCCCCGAGAGTGTCTTTCGATATAGCAACCCTGCATGTAAAGAGTAATATGTTGATTTGTACCTGAGCCGCCGTTTGTCAATGTCTCCTTCGGGGAACTTCCCCGATGCTAGGAAGGTGATGAAGGGATCCATCCACGATGCTCGCTGATCCACCTCCATCAACTCCCCTTCTTCAATGAAAGGTCGGAAGAGTTCCGACACTGTCCCCCCTGCCCGGGGACCGAACTTGGCTAGTAGGTCCGCCGGGGTGCTCTCCTTCCTCGGCACATGTGTGATGGAAAAAGTGCGAAATTGGCCGATGACCCCCTTGACCTTCTCTAGGTAGCGTTGGAGGGTCGACTCCCTTGCTTCAAACTCTCCCCTGATTTGGCACGCCACCACCATGGAGTCCGTTGAGACCTCCACGTCCTGCACTCCTAGCTCCCTAGCCAGCCGCAGACCCGCTATTACTGCCTCGTACTCGGCTTGGTTGTTGGTAATAGGGAAATGGATGCTCAGGGCCTGCTCGATCTTTGTTCCTTGGGGGCTTATCAGGACGATTCCTCCTCCATAGGAGTGCTTCCCTGACGCACCATCCACTAGCATCTTCCAGGCGACCTGGGAAAGTGATTCATGTTCCCCCACTTCAGTTGCGTAGTCCACCATGAAGTCCGCCACCGCTTGTGCCTTGATTGACGTCCTAGGCACAAACGCGATATCGAACTCACTTAGCTCCACGGACCATTTGGCTAGCCTCCCCGAATGCTCCACCCCCTCCATAATTTTGCGAAGCGGGTGGTCGGTCACCACTTTGATTGAGTGTGTTTGGAAGTATGGCCTGAGCTTCCGGGCCGATACCACCAAGGCGAAAGCCAACTTCTCCAAAATTGGGTATCGTAGCTCCGCCTTCCTCAGCACTCGGCTGACGTAGTAGATGGGGAACTGCCTTCTCCCTTCTTCACGGACCAACACCGAACTTACTGCCTCCGATCCTACCCCTAAGTATAGGGATATGTCCTCCCCTTGCCTTGGCCCCTGGAGTAGAGGGGTCTGGGTGAGTTGCCCTTTCAAAGCTTGGAAAGCTTCCACACATTCCGAGGTCCATTCGAACTTCTTGTTTCCCCGTAACACCTTGAAGAAAGGTGCACACTTCTCACCCGCCTTGGAGAGGAACCTGCTGAGCCCGACCAATTTTCCTGTGAGGCGTTGAACCCCTTCGCGTTTCTTGGCGACCCCAACTCCAAGATTGCTTTAACCTTGTCTGGGTTGGGCTCCACCCCTGCAGGGGTGAGCAAGTGGCCTAGGAATTTCCCCCTGCTAGCCCCGAAGACACACTTCAGGGGGTTGAGTTTCATCTTGTACTTCCGCAAGGTCCCAAAAGTCTCTTCAAGATCTTGGAGGTGAGACTTGAGGTCCCGGCTCTTTACCATTAGGTCATCAACATAGACCTCCAGGTTCCTTCCCTTCTACTCTCGGAAGACCCTGTCCATCATCCGTTGGTACGTAGCCCCTGCATTCTTGAGCCCAAAAGGCATCATTTTATAACAATAACATCCATCCCCTGTGATGAAGGAGACATCTTTGATGTCGGGAGGGTGCATGCGAATTTGGTGATAACCTGAAAAAGCATCTAAAAAAGACATCACAGAGAAACCGACGGCTGAGTCAACCAGTGCGTCGATTCTAGGCAGGGGGTAACAATCCTTGGGGCATGATTTATTAAGCAAGGAAAAATCAACGCACATTCTCCACTTACCATCCCCTTTTTCACCATCACTACGTTGGAGACCCAGTCGGGGTACTGGATCTCCGATACAAAACCGGCCTTGATGAGCTTGTTCACCTCCTCCCGAATAGGTGCCTCTAGCTTGTCAGCTCGGGCTCCTTCCCCCATCTCTTCCTCTTCCACCACCATCAACTCTTCCGCCCCCTCTTCCGCCCCTCCTCCCGGGGCCTCTTTTTCTTTCTCTCCCTCTTTCCCCTCCTCCGCCCTGGGCCCCTCAACGACCCCTTCCTGGGCATGAACTGTTCCTTCACCCCTCCTTCCTTCCAACCTCTCCCACTCCTCGGCCTCGGCCACCTCTTCCATCACCTTGCCCCACTCCTCTGCTTCTTCCATCCAAGAGATGGTGTTGACGGCGGTCACATAGCATTGTCTTGCCACCTTGGGGTCTCCCCGGACCCGGATCTGGATTCCACCTGTGCTGAACTTGAGGCACTGGTGGAAGGTGGATGAGACGCATCGGAACGCGCTGATAAGAGGCCGTCCGAAGATGGCGCTGTAACTGCTAGGGGCATCCACTATCACGAAGTGGCAGTTCCGGGACTGCCCCCCCAAGGTCACATGGAGTCCCACTCCGCCTTCCACTTCCTTCCTTTCTCCCGAGAACCCAAACGGAGGGCCATCCGAAGCCAACACCCTTCTGGCCTCCACCTTCATCTCGTCGAACGCTTTCTTGTGACGTTGACCGAGCTCCCGTTGTCCACGAGAATTCGGGACACCGTGAAGTTCTCGATGGCGGTTTGGATGACCAATGCGTCGCAGAAAGGGTCCCCATGACCCGACATGTCCTTCTGAGAGAAAGTGATTTTTTCTGCCGGGGGTGGAGCCGTAGATGTCGAAGCTACGCTCCGACGGTAGATGGTATGGAGGCTCACCTTGCGGGTTGCCTCTATCCCTACTCCCCCGTGGATCACCCCGATCCCTCCTCGGGTCCCCAAATCGACCCTGTCTTCACATCTTTCCTCCTCGTCCTCCCGAGGCAGGACTTCCTCGATCCTCACCTGCTGCTGCCGCGGCACCGGAACTCTAGCTCTTTTTGTTTCTAAGAATTCGGGGCAGGTGGCCGTTGCGTGTCCTTCCTCATCATGAAAGTCACAGTACGACAACGCCACCCCCCCCCCCTCTCGGCCTCTGCCGCCCTATTTCCTCTCCTCCTTCCTGCTCCCGCTTCCCCTCCTTCCCTCCTTCCTCTTCCTCCTCTTCCTCGTCTGATCGCCATAGCCTGCTGAGGCGGGCGAGGCATCTGCCTCGGACCCTTCCTCCATCCTAATTGTTGGGGTCTTCCTTGCCACCCATAAAAGTTACCCCCTCCCGGGGCGTAGCCTCTTCCCTGACCTTGCATCCCCCCGCCATGTTGCCTCCATCCCCCCTCTGGGGCCCGGGGCTCTTCCCTTCTTCTTACTTCCTGCTGCCTGACCTCCGGCTCACTGAGCTTCGCTAGTCACCTGGTGAGCTCCGGATTGGCCTCTTCACTCTCGACCTCCTCCGCCACCCTCTCCATCAACTCCTCGTAGGAGACGGGGGCTTTCCTCTTCAAATCCATCTTGAAGAAACTCTCCTTCAGCCCCAACGTGAAGGCGAGCTGAAGAGCAAACCCGGGCATCTCCTGGGTGAGCAGAACTTCCTCCTGAAACCGATCTGCATAATGAGCCAACGACTCCTTGGGCTCCTGCTTCACCTTGAAGAGGTACTCGACGTCCTTCTTCCTCTTCTTCGAAGTTGAAAACCTCAGCAAGAAACTTCTACGCAAATCCTCGAATGCATAGATCAATCCGACGGGAAGTTGGTGGAACCACTCCCGAGCTTTCTCCTTCATGGTGACGGCGAAGAGCCGACACTTGAAGGCGTCCTACATCAGCCTGATAGAGACCGAGTCCTCGAACGACTGCAGGTGCTGGACTGGGTCGTCCCGACCATGGTAGTAGACCCTGTCCCACTCCCCGAACCTTTCCGGAACGGGTGTGGAAAGCACCAACTCGCAGAAGGGACTTCCCCTACCTGATGTCTTCTCCTGCTCCACTCGCCCCCCGAGCTCCCTCGTCTGGCTTGAGCTCGCTGGGGCACTGCTCGCGAGAGCCACCGTCGCCGGGGCCACTCCTACGGGCGCCACGCCCGCCAGGATCGGGCTTGTCTGCACCGCACCCGCCTGTGCCTCACTCGCCTGCGCCGCACTCGCTGGCGCCGAGGTCGCCGGACTGGCGAACAGCACTCGCCCCTCCAGGTCCGGCACTGACCCTCCGACCACCTCCTTTCCAGCCCTTCCTCCCGGGGCACCCTCGCCAACTGCTGCCGGAGGATGTGAATTGTTGCCCAAGTGCGCTTAGGTGTGCCTTGGGTGCGTCTGAGATCATGTTTTTGCCCACCTCCATAAAAAACAGGTTGAAGAAAACACCTTGAAAGGCTCAGACGCGCCTTTGGTGCGCCTGGGAGCTGGTAAGGCAGGCGCGCCTAGGGCACATCTCCCGCCTTTGCCTTGCAGAGGCGCGGGCAGGTGCACTGATGCGCAGATCTAGCACACCGCTATAGGCGGTAGCAAGACTGCGGCACGAAACGACAGTGTACCGATCGCTCAAGTAATATAAAATGGGAGTGATCCCCAAGTATCGATCTCGAAGGAACACAGTAAGGTGGAGTTTACTTTTGAGGAGGGATTTGAGATTGAAGTCCTTTAGGTCGGATGGATTGCGGACGGATTGGATAGGTTCGTGGAAAACAAATAAAATAAACTAAATTAACACTACTATGCAGGCCGCTATGCACTGCTTCGCTGGGCGGATGGAAACTATGTAGGCCGCTATGCACTGCTTCGCAAGGAGGATGGGCGAGAAGGCAAGCGGATGGAGTGGTTCGCACCAGCGGAAGTGAGGTTAACTATACGGGCCGTTAGCACCGCTTAGCTTGGCGAGTGGAAGAGTAGGCTTGCGGAATGGAAGAGTAATCGAGCGAAATGGAACAGTAGGCTTGCGGAATGGGCGAGTAGGCTAGCGGAATGGAATGGAGGGTTTGCAGAATGGAATGACGGCACACCTCATACACACATATAAACAAAATGATTTCATATAAATGAAATCTGCATTACAACACATGGTTTATAGTGTTCATCATCAAAAGATAGAGAAATCTTGCCCTAAATAACAAATCAAGAGGAAAAAGTGCAAGAGAATCGACCACGTCCGAAGCCTTGTTGGGATTCACAGAAGGAATCACTGGGTTGTCAATACGCGTCCAAACTCGGTCCGCAACTGCGTCCGAGGTAGAGGAGGGTTGTCACTTCCTCCCAATGACCCGTCTTCTTCGTCTCACGACCCGGTCTACTCCGGTGCACGATCTCCTTGCTTGATATTGATGATCTTTGGGCTAGAATCCTCTCTTTGGAGGCTCTTGGATGATGGAGGGTGAAGGAGAATGAAGAATACCTGAAAACGGCGCTCAAAATGCCCTAGAAATGCGGATTCTGCGGAAGGGTTCGTGAAAATGCGTATTTATAGAAAGCAGAATTTTGAACGCGCACGATCAGTGCGCACGACCA
This sequence comes from Dactylorhiza incarnata, assembly GCA_033032865.1. Taxonomy (NCBI): domain Eukaryota; kingdom Viridiplantae; phylum Streptophyta; class Magnoliopsida; order Asparagales; family Orchidaceae; genus Dactylorhiza; species Dactylorhiza incarnata. Next base: position 1,646,979 of record JAWHQI010000408.1, read on the forward strand.
GTGGTCGTGCGAGAAGAAATGTCACTGACCCTGCGGGAACAACCTGCAGAAAAAATCCAGAATGACAAAATAGCGCATGATCAGTGGTGCACGACCAGTGGTCGTGCGAGAAGAAATCCAGTGATCGTGCGAACCGCTCGGTTGGAAAAAGGGGGATGTGCACGACTAGTGGTCGTGCGTCTGATCGTGCGTGAACAAAAACGCACGACCAGTGGCCTTTTAGGCTAAAAATGGCCCAAACCAACTCCGAGTGTCCACACAATCCCTGTACCTGCAGGAAAACAGTCCAGGCCACTAGCAGATGCATTCCACATGATCAACAGAAACAGTATAGCATCATAGAAAAGATGAAACGTAAGAAATACAAGAAATCACACCAACAAGGGCCAAGGATTGCACTTAGCGCTGAAATACACAATGTGATCAAATAGATGCATTTATGAGCAATAAGTGAAGTGCATTGGCAAGATAAACGACCCAGATGAGTCCGGAAATAGCTATATAAACCAGACTCATCATGCACCCGGCGCCTCAGGCGCGCGCCTTGATAACTATGCTACGAGCGGTCTCCTCTTCGCACCCTTAGAGCCCGCGACTCTCTCCTTTCATGGAATTCTTTTTTTCGGGCGCCTCTGGCTTCTTTTATAGGCTCGGGCCTCCTCTGTGTTATTCTCGCCCGTTTTTCGCAGAATCTTCTTCTGAGACCGCTTAGACCTCACGTTCTCCTATGCCTGTTAAGCCCGCAGCCAGTCGCCTGCGTTCGAGCTCGCTGAGACCATCCTCACCCACCTGCGACATCTCCTTCCGGGCCCGCCATCACCACTATTTGCGTCCTCCTCTGCTGAGACTGCACTGTCTTCTTCCTGCGGCCTCTCCTTCTGAGCCGCGCGCGCTCACTGTGCCCCCCACCCACCCACCCCACCCTTTGTGGCCTCTCCATTAAAGCCCACATCTCCATCCGAGCGAGCGCACATTGCGGCCTCTCCATTTGAGCTCGTTTTGATCGCACTCTGTTTGAGTTAGCTGTGACCCCCCCCCCCCCCCCCCCCCCCCCCCCCACACACACACACACACACACCAAAAAAAACTGCGACCTCTCCTATTAAGCTCCTCAGCGACTTCTTTCCTGTGGTCTCCCCACATCCTGCTGCCTCCCTCTAGCCCTCACAATTTCTCCTCTGCTCATTGCCAGTCATGGGCTTGCATGATGCTCCATCCCTTCCGGCCCGTGCCGCGACTACTCTCCTTGAAGTTCGGGATGAGCTCCGGATTACCATTATCTCCCTTAGTGGAAAGAAAAAATTTGTTGAGTGGGTGCACTCGGTGCACCGTGTTCTCCAGATCAGAGAACTTCATCATCTCTCTTGGGCACCACCTGCTGCGCCCACCGTGGAATGGCTCTGCGATGATTGTCTTGTCCAATCGTGGATTCTGAATTCTATGGACAGTGAACCATATCGTATGACCATGTTATGAGATGACCAAAGCTATGTGGGATGAACTTCACTCCTTATTCTGGAAGGACAGTCTACAACACCTGTTTTGCATTTCCACGGACCTCCGGTCTCTTGAATCGGGGGTGGATGGAGACCTGACCCCCTTTGTTGCGAGGTCCAAAACTCTCGTCGAGGCCTGGATTCAATATCAGCCTCCCACGTTGGATCTCGCTGCCCAACGTGCTCAGAAAGAAGTTGTTGGCATTGCCATGATGATGGACTGAGTCCCTCCACATCTCCACAACGTCTGTGCTAATATCCATTCTTCCTCCAGCATTCCCTGCCTCTCGGACGTGTATTCCATCCTTTTGAAGGTGACCCCCCCTCCCCCCGATGCTCCCGGGATTGTCTCTCCGACCCTTATCCACCAATCTTCTGAAGCTCACACCGCCCCTCTGCCGGCTCGTGGGGGTCGCTCTTCTGGCTCTGTTGCGTCTATCTCCAATGAAGGTATCTCCTATTTTTCCCATAACCCAACTTGAATTATGGACTTCGGGGCCGCAAATCATATTACTCCGCAGAAGCCTCCTATGTACTTGGACTCTGCTTGTCCTAAGGTCATCATGGTGCCTAATGGCGACGCCACCCCTGTTTGCCGATCTGGCGATGTACTCCTGACTTCAACTCTCTCTCTCTCTCTTCGCTCGGTTCTTCATGTTCCGTGCTCTCATTTTAATCTTCTTTCTGTCAGTCGTCTTACTCAAGATCTTGTTTGCTCTGTAACTTTTTCTTCCTCTTCCTTTGTTGTACATGATCGACGGACACAGAATATCATTGTTAGAGGGTGACTGTCTAACAAGCTCTACACTATGGACGTTTCCCCAACAACTCTCTCCTCTGTTACTTCTGTTAATTGGCATCAGCGTCTTGGGCATGCTTCTCCCCGATTCTCAAGAAAGCTCTTCTCAATCTGTCCTTCACCGACTTCACCTGCGAGTCTTGCATCTACGACAAACAACATCATTCTTCTTTTCCCCCTCATTGTTCTCGGAGTATTGCTCCTTTGATTTAGTTCATTCTGATATTTGGGGACCTTGTAAAACAGCTAGTGTTTATGGTTATCGTTATTTTCTTATATTTATTGATGATTACTCTCGCATGACCTGATTGTATGTACTTCGTGATCACTCTGAACTACCTCGTGTGTTTCGTGCCTTTATCGCTGAGACGCATACATAGTTCTCCAACTCTATTAAAGCTCTTCGGACCGATAATGCGCACGAATATACTAGTCATGCATTTCAAAATATATGTACTGAGTTCGGTATCATCCATCAAACTTTTTGTGCTTAGACACCCCAACAAAACGATGTAGCTGAGTGCAAGAACTATGACCTCCTTGAGGTTGCTCGCCTACTTATGTTTCAAATGCAAGTTCCCAAGCTTTATTGGCATTTTGTGGTCTCTATTGCATGTTATCTCATCAATCGCTTCCCCTCATCAATTCTCAACTTTGCGACGCCCTTCAGCCTTCTCTTCCCATCCACACCGCCCTTTCCCGTGTCGCCTCGCGTCTTTGGTTGTGCCTGCTATGTTCACTGCCTTGACCCTTCTACGGACAAGCTTGCTCCCCGAGCTACCATATATATGTTCGCTGGATATTCCTGAACTCAGAAAGACTATGTCTGTTATTCTTCTTCCGATTGCAAGTTAGTTACTTCTGCGGATGTGACCTTCCTCAAAAACCAGTCTTTTCACTCCTTGCGTACTGCTTCTCTAGCAACTCCTATACTACAATGCCCTGCCGTTCCTGTCACCTCTACCTCTCCTTCTCTCCTTCCCACACCAATAACCATACCCTCCAACCTACCTCCTCTTCGTGTGTACACTCGCCATTCTCCTTGTTCAGATGCTCTGCGATAGTTACCCTCTATTGATGATGTTTCGCGGTTTGTTGATCCCGCACCGGCCTCTACCGCTCACCCCCTGCCTAATTATGTTTCATTGCATCGCCTGTCTCCAGTGCTTCACAAATTTGTGACTTTTTTGTCGTCTATTTCCACCCCTACTTCTCTGCAAGAGGCTCTTCCGCATTCAGGGTGGCGGGTCGCTATGGATGAGGAAATGATTGCTCCCTGGGCCAATCAAACTTGGGACCTTGTCCATCTTCCTCATGGCCAAACATGTGTGGGTTACAAAAGTAGGTCCTCGCCATCAAGCATGGTCAAGATGGGACGGTTGAACGTCTAAAAGCCCGTCCTGTGGCCCATGGTTTTACTTAGCAACATGGCCTCGCCTACGAAGAGACCTTCTCACCTATCACAAAGTGGAATATTGTCTGCGTCTTGATCTCCCTGATTGTTCATCGTCATTGGCAGTTGCATCAATTGGACATAAAAATTGTCTTTCTGAATGGCAATCTCATTGAGACTGTCTACATGCAATATCCACCCGGTTTTGAGACCACGAGGGAGTCTCTTGTATGTCACCTCAAGAAATCTCTCTATAGTCTCAAACAGTCTCCTCGGGCTTGGTTTCACAAGTTCAGTCGGGTTGTTCGTGATGTTGGGTTTACTCGAAGCTCGGTCGACTTCTCTCTATTCACTCGTCACCGCCCGATAGACACAGTGATACTTTTGTTGTATGTTGATGATATTTTGATTATGGGCGATGATCTCAAAGGCATACACATGATTAAGAAGCACTTGACATCCGCATTTCAGACCAAAGTTTTGGGAAATCTCCGATGCTTTCTCGGTATCGAGGTAGCCCACCGTCCTGATGCCCCTATCCCATCTCAACAAAATACTGTCTTGATCTTTTTCGTGACGCTGACTACTCTGGATGCAAGCCCGCTGACACTCCTATGGATGCCAACCATAAGCTCTGCGCACATACTTCCGACTCTGATTTGCTCCTTCCTAACCCAGACTATCGTCGTCTTGTGGGCAAGCTGATCTATCTTACAACTACAAGACCTTATATATCTTTTGTCGTTGGGGTTGTCAGTCATTTTATTCATGCTCCATAGATCTTTCACCTCCAGGAAGTTGAGCGCATACTCTGATATTTGAAGATATCTCCTGGACAAGGGCTTGTGTATAAACACTCATTCCCCTTATCTCTTATTGCCTATTCTGATGTTGACTATGATGGCTCTCTGGATGATCACTGATTCACAAGTGGATATTGTAGATACTTTGGTGGACACTTTGTCATTTGGCAAAGCAAGAAGCAAACCGTGGTTTCACGCTCATCTGCAGAGGCTGTGTATCGCTCAATGGCCCCTGTTTCACGCTCATCTGCAGTTAGAAAGCCTTCTGAGAGACCTAAGTGTCAAAATATCCTTTCCGGACACTCTGTTTTGTGATGGCCAAGTTGCTATCCATATTGACAGGAATTCTGTGTTCCATGAACGTACCAAACACGTCGAGGTCGATCGTCACTTTATTCGGGAAAAGGTTCAACCAAAGAAATTGGATTTAAGATATGTTCTTGTTGCTGAGCAAATTACTGATATTCTTACAAAGGCCTTACCACGCCCACTATATCACCAGTTCTTGTCCAAGCTTGGTTTTTATGATTTGTATGCTCCAGCTTGCAGGGGAGTGTTGTGGGGGAGTGTTAAGATAACTTGTACACAAGCCCATACAATGGGCCAATGGCCTATTTATAGCTCATTTCGTCCTTAAGGATTAGTCCCACATCTCATAATGGAGTTTAGACTCCACTCCTTCCTATATATACGTGTAAATACTTGTAATTGTTAAAAAGGATATTTTATGAGAAATTAATAAAATGTTGATTTTCTCTCTCTTCTTCTGTGCATTTGTACACCAATCTTAGTCCTTCATGCAACGAATTTGCTTGGGCACTCTACCACCACCGTTCTTACTACATATCAGGAAGCTCTTCGTATACCTTGCTGGAAAGCGACTATGGATGAGGAAATCTCTGTCTTGACATCACGGGGTACCTGAACCCTTGGCCCTACCCTATCTGGGATCAATGTTATTGGTTGTTATTGAATCTTTGTCCTCAAGTTTTTCTCAGACGACAATGTGGATCGATACAAGCCTCGCCACGGGGTTCACCCAGACATATGATGTTGATTTCTTTGACACTTTCTCTCTGGCTACCCGTATCTGGGATCGATGTTGTTGGTTGTTATTGAATCTTTGTCTTATGTTGTTGGGAAGGTTAGTCAATTCATGCAAGCTCCTAGAGAGTGTCATCCGGAAGTTGCTTTAAAAATATTAGAGTACATCAAATGGTCTCTATTAAAATGACTATTGTTTCAAAGAAACAATCATTTACGCATTGAAGCATATTCTGATGCAAGTTATGCAGATGATAAAGGAGATTGAAAATCCACTTATGGATTCCGTACATATGTCGAAAGAAATCTGGTCACGTGAAAAAACAAGAAACAAGCAGTAGCGTTCATGTCAAGTGTCAAAGCTGAATACAGAAATATGACTCAGACTGCTTCTGATTGAAATGGTTAAGAACACTTCTAAAGGACTTGAGAAAAATCAATGATTATCCTTTACTGATGTTTTTGTGATAATAAAGTTATTATCTACATATCTAAAATTCCAGTGTTCCATTAAAAAACAAAAATATTGAAGTTGATTGTCACTTCATAAGAGATGAAGTTATCAAAATCCAAATATGCACTCCATTTGTTTCTGCAGATCAAGAGTTGTCCGACATCTTCACCAAACCAATTTCTTCATATTTTTTGGATATTTGTGTTAAACTGAGAATGATTGATATATATACTCCAGCTTGAGGGGGAGTGTTAAAACCTAAAGACTAGAATCCCACACATGGGTTCATTGTATTTTTCTCCATGTATTTAGTCTCACATCTCCAAGTGTACAATCTTCTTCCTCTTCTACTCTATATAAAGAGAGGAGCTCGCATGTAATATTTCAAATTTTTTGGAATAATAATTATTTATATTTCAAACTCTCACCGTTCTAATTTTATAACTTATTATAACTTTAATTTTATAACAGCAATAGTTTAAGAAAAGAAGCAAATACAATAATATAGCCGATATTTTACTAAATAATATAGCCGATATTTTACTAAACTAAAAATATCGTTTTACTCAACTCAACATGCAGAACCCTGATTCTAAGCCATTGACTGAACAATAATATTTCAAACTACCAAACTATTCTTTTTGCTGTATCTCAGTTGTCAGTGGTCTTTTTGTATATATTTGACTTTTTTTTAATGGAGGGGAGTAGGGGTTGGTTGCTGGATAGAGTTCAAATTACATTTATTTTTTTGGCTCAATTGTTTCCTGCAAGTGATAGTTTTCATTTTATTTTACTTTGCATGACTGCAAGTCTGTGCTGATTAGGCCTTATCATGTATGAAAATATGTTGAAGGTTTAAAGTTACCATATTTTCTAAAAAAAATCTTCTAATAGAGATTAAATTTTTTTGTAGAAGCAAAGATCAGGGGGGAGGAATGTATTAGCTCGTCATTCTGTGCATATGACCCTACATAGTAAGAGGTACGAAATATCTCCTTTCATTAAAAGTGAAGTTAAATATAATTTATTTATACAAATAATTGTTTTAATATTTTTTTACCAATTTTTTATTTACACTATTCTATGAATTGGACAGTTTGAACGACAGTGCATTGTTTGCACCAGCAGTCACAGACGAGCTAAAATTTTCAATTGATGATCCATCGACTTCAGATACATTATCAATATCTGGTTATACAAATGAGCTGATGCATTTTAGTCCAGACAAACGGTCGGGTTGTCTAGAAGGGCAAAATACACCATCATCAATATCCAATGAACTATATGATGATGATATGTCTGCTATAGAAGCAAAAACCAAACATGATGTTGATCGCATTTTGAATAATTATAGTGAAGTTAGTGTTAGTGATCATGTAATGCTAAATCCTCTTTTCTCAGCTCCTATCAGTAGTAATGGAAAGACTGAAATTATAACTTCTGATAGCCAGATGCTATCTCATGGTTTTTATAAAGAAGCTTTAGATATTTCAAAAGCTGCAGAACTTAGCTCTGCATTATCAATTGGGAACCATGGAACTGATGGCCTTGGAGTGCAAACGAAACTTGTTTCAAAATTTTTGATATGGGATAAAACTACTGCTACATGTGATGAGGTGAACGAAAATATGGAGCCTACAAGTCCTAGATTTCCTGATAAAATCAGTTCTTCCGGGTCTTCATATTTGGCTAGAGGTCAAATTAGTGAGCTCTCAAGTCAGTTGGGCAAGGACATGGTTGAGACTAATACTTTGGGCACTGAAGTTCAAAAACAAATTGAGTACCAAACTGGAGGAGTAGTATTGTTACCTCATTTGAATTGTGAATGTGAAGTTAATATGAGTTCAGGGTTCGGCACCCAACCCACTCCAAGTATAGTTGCTGTTAATGGCGACATCAGTCCTTGTAGGCCTCATGATCCCGAATCTTTGTTTTTAGCTCTTGAACAATCAAATCAACACTGTGAAATAATTGGTACTGAAACGCTTAATCAAGCCACTACCGTGTTTGGAATTAGTGAACTCACAAGTCAGTTGGACAAGCACATGGATTCCACTAATGCTCTGCGCTCTTTAGTTAAGAAAAAATTTGAGTGCCAAACCGGACAAGGCGTGATATCTTTACCTCACTTGAATTATTATGGGATGGAATGTGAAGTTAATAGGATCGCAGGGGTTGCCTCCCCAAGTTTTGATGAAGGTGGTGGTGATATCATTCCTTTTAAGCCTCAAGATGCAGGTTTGTTGTTTTTAGCTCCTGAAACATCAAATCTATGTTGTGAAATAATTGGTACTGGAATGCTTGATCAAGGAAGTTTCTTGCTCAATACCATGAAGATGGTTGAACCATCTTTGTCCAGAGAAGAAATGAGAGAACACATAAGTGAGTTAGCCGAGCACACGAATGCTTCTAACGCTTCGGACTATGAAGTCCATACAAATTTTGAGTACCAAACCAGAGAAGTAATATTGTTACCTAATCGGAACTATGATGGGGAGGAATGCAAAATTAATAAGATCCCGATGATCGCCATCAAAAACATGTATGGTCTTGATGGTGAAATTGCTTCCGAATCTTGCAATCCACCTGAACAATCCTCGTCTCAGGATTCCTTTGGTGATACTTCAGCTAAAACTGCTAGTCATAAGGAGGTACTTTCTGAACACCAAACAAAGCAAGAAGTAGAGTCAACAGCTGACTCCAATTGTCAGTTGCCAGAATATCAAAGCAGTGTCGAAAAGGTGATTACTGTGTCAAATACTGAAACTCATATAACATCTTACAGTTCCTCCAATGATTATTCATCCCCAGTACTATCTGATATGATTACGTCTAATACTGCGGACGACGTAAGTTCTTCAACCCTTAGCACTGAAGCAACTTCGTCCAGATGTCTTAATCATGTTTTTTCACCAAGAAACATTTCTGAAGATCCAGGTGGTAATATGTCTACTCAGTTAGCTAACACATCAATTATCTTACCTTCTACTGTTACTGAATCCACAGTTGTAGAGTTTCAAGGTTTTCCAGTTGACTCCCTTAAAAAACCTTCAGTAAATATATGGACCAATGGTGGACTGTTGGGTCTGGAGCCTTCAAAACCTTCAGCTATTGGCGTTCCCAGTGTTTATTGTATTGACAAAACTTGTGATGATAGATTATCTGCAGACTCACAAATATGTGTGTCAGGCAACCAAATTGATTCAAGCAATTTGTTTTTAGAGGCAGACAAATTGAATAGTGTAGTCTCCTTCTCTGAAAAAGATAAGTTCACTGGTAAAGTATCTGATAAGCAAAGTGATTCTCTACTCTCCAAGCAACATTCTAAAGACTCTATTCAAGCATCTTCATTTTGCAAAGTTGAGAAAGCTCAAAATTCATGCTTTGATGGTGCAATTTCAGATATTGACAGAGTTAATGAAAAAGAAGGTGGCAGCATTCTTTCTGAAGCTGTGTTATCTTCAAAAAGTGAACCAGAATTCAATCTATCAATGAAAAACAATATCGGCATGTCAGTTAGTTTTTCAAGTCTTGCACATAGATTTCCTGTAAGTAGTCTTCAAAGGAAATTATCAATGACCACTATCTCTCCATTTTTTGAACTGATGAACAGAGATGACAAATTAGATAGTACTTCTATTCTTAATAAGCACAAGGAAGGGCCCAAACTAGCAATATCTTCAACCCAGTTACTTAAATTGGGAAACAAAGAAGATATTGGGCATGAAATTTCAGAGAACTTCGTATCTTCCTGTTCAGATTCTTCAGGGTATCAGTCTCCTCCTATAAAACATATGAATGTTTCTTTTCAATCAATGAATAACTCGGACGCCTCTAGGATGAGATTGGAGTTTTTTAATATTCATTATCAGGGAAATGTGGAAGGAGTGATGTTTCCTTCATTTCAGTTGCTCAGTGAATCATTTCATCCGGTGATGGATGGCGTGTTAGAATCTGACGATGATACCTTCTGCAGATCCTGCCCTTATTCTTCGGATGATCTTCTCACATTGCATTCAGAGTCTGATGGTGAGATGTGGGGAGAAGATGGATTATATGTTTCAAACGGAATTGATGAAACTTGCTCCATTTCAAGTTCCATTGATGATGAAAATAATGTTCCCATGAGCTATCATTTACTTCCAAGTGATATAAACATATAATAGATCTCCCCAGTGTTTCTTCCTCCTTGAAAATCTCACAAAGGCAGTTGAACGTGTACAGTCCTTCAGTTGAATGGATAGGCCTTCTTCCATAGATGCCAAATGAACTACAGCCATTACATTTAAGGGTGGTGATGCCGCCCTTTTCTTATATAGAAAATATAATCTCCAGTGAAGTTGAAACAGACCACTCTCTGGGTAGTTTATCTACTGAAAACTCTACATTTCATCAGTTATAAACCCTAAATGAAGCAGGATCATGATGCACTAGGGATTAAGTGGTCTCTGCAGAAAAATGGTACTTGTTTGTTTTTTATTTGTTCATTACCAATTCTTAGATTAAACTAGCATAAATATATATGTAATTGGTTCTTATATCATCACCTGAATTGATATGTAGGGGCATCCCATGCATTAGATGTTTGAAAGGTAGATTGAAAGAGAAGACTTTCGTTAGCATATACTGTAGACAAGGTTGGTTTTCACCTATATCAAATTTCTTTTCCATTTTTACCCTTTAGCTTGCTGCTGGAAGTTGCTTGTATTACTTCATTTTGCCTGTTCCTCTCAACATGTTTACATTTCTTCAATGTACAAGCCCCAATTTAAAGTTTGCATTGAGACAAGAAGAATATTTTCTTCGATTTAAAGTAGGATTTAATCAACTTAAATTTTACCTAATTTGTATTCATTAAATGAAGGGGACCCTTTGCGCACCGGTTAAGGTGTCGTCGTGTGACCTTGAGGTCACGGGTTCAAGTCCTGGAAGCAGCCTCTTGCAAAAATGCAGGGTAAGGTTTGCCTACATTTCACCCTTGTGGTGGGATCCTTCCCCGGACCCTCGTTGCGCGGGGATGCTTTGTGCACCGGGCTGCCCTTTTTTGTATTCATTAAATATTAGATTTTTTGGATTTAATTAATGACTAGATTTCTAGTAAAAAAATTAAATTGTTGCTTATATCAAACCTAAATTTCTTAAGCTGTTACCCAAATATTTGCCATTTTATATGGGGAGGTTTTGTTAGTTCTTTCATCTAAAAACATGGCCTTAGAGAGGAGATCTACAACGACCGCAATAACAACAAATAATCCATCATACGAGCAGCTGCCACTTGTAAATGCAGCAAGTGCAATTTGCGGAGTAAGGTCTCTAGAGGAGCATCAATAGTGGGTGGAGTTTGAGGGGAGTTACAACAGCTCAACTAATGTATTTTGGTTTGTGTTGATAAATTAAACAAGAAAAATGAAAACATAATCATGCACAACACAAAATTATATATGTTCAGACAGAAAAGTGAAGATTTTGGGCCATGCCCTTTTGTAATGACTTCATTAAGAGAAAACAAAGGTGCATGGGAAGACAACTCTGAATTTTTCTTTGAGTTTTAGTAACCCTAACCCCATGATTATAGAATTTTAACTACTCGGGAGGAAGAGCTGGTGATAGGCACAAAACCATCCGTTCTGGGTCTACATTTCGTCGAATAAAATGTTTAGATATTCTATGCGCCTAACCAAAAAATCCCTTCCTCTTCTAATTAAAAGAGTTTATATCCCCAATAAGTCTTCACCTTGAATTGCGCAGGTTCTAACAACATCTGAATGTTCTAGCTCCTTGGAACTATTCAATGAGCATATCATCAGGATTGTATTTGTTGTCGTCTATCTTAATTGTTTTCTCTATACGGATGAAATGATGCCTCCCATCTATGTATTTAGTCCCTCATGATGCATTGGATCTCTTCTCAAACATAGGACCGTCAAACCATCACAAAACTTTATAGCTAGATCACGATGAAATCCGAGGCACCAATTAATCCCTTAAAACAAATGTCTTTGTTAGGTGCCTCCATTAATGTCATATACCACGCCTCTATGGTAAATAAGGCAGCTAAAGGTTGAAATGTAGCCTTTCAACTAGCGCGACAAAACTACTAAATGTGAAAGCATAACCTATCAAGGTACGCGTAACATCTGAATTCAACAACACAATCAAAGTCGGAATACCCTGCGACCAAACAACTCGAATCATTCACGTATACAAGGCCTACATCAGAAGTGTTAGAAATTTTACGCATCTTTCCATCGACTCGACGTACGTCGATAATGACTCGACGTAACGTCGAGTAGCGTCGATATGATTTCGACGCGTCGACAAGGTCTCGACGCAACGAGTAGCCTCGATATGAATATGACGCAATGTCGATATGAATACGACGCAATGTCGATATGAATACGACGCAATGTCGATATGAATACGACGCAATGTCGATATGAATTCGACGCAACCTCTGTCGTTTTGCGTTTTACTTCGCAGTTATTCGCTATTATTACGTGTTAATTTCTTACCGTTTTACGAGACTCCTATATAAGATATTTTCTGAATCGTTTTTAGACACGTATTTCGGAAAACTGCTTGCCCTCTCTATCTCGTTCTTGCGACTTTTACCGTAGTTCTGTTTTCTTCACATTTGCTTTATCAAATGAGAGTTCGGGTGCTCTGTGCTTTTTCGGTGTCCGCGCACATCGGAGTTTTTGGGATCTAGCCGGGTGTTGTACCTTGGAGGAGTGAGCATCAGTTGAAAGCTCTGCCGGAGGGTGATGCAACTTCTTTAGGGCAGTGATCACACGCCTTACCCAGACTCGATTCTAAACCACACATATATATAGTGTTCTGATTTCTTTTATTTTTCACTCTGTTTTCAACTCTTGTCAAAATTTTGTTTTGACAAAACTAAAGTTTTTCATTAGAATTTTTGTTTATTCAAGATCTACTATTATCTTATTATCTACTAATTTTTCAAAAGAAAATATATATATATATATATGTATATATATATATTAATATAGAAATATATGAAAAATATTCCAACAATCTAAAGAAGTTTTAGATCCACATCACATAATCTCTTGCGAAAGGGCCGTGTTGGGCTATCATCCCACAAACCGCTTAGTATCAGTGAGAGCCCGTAATTGGGTATTCCTTGGGAAGTCTAAGAATAACAAGATAAATAAAATCAAGTAATCAAAATGATTATCTCTGTTTTCTTGTTTACATGTACTGTTATTTACTGTATGTATTTTAAATTTTAGAATTCTGAAATAGCTTTTAGATCTGATGATTCTACCGGGATTAAACCCGAAAAATTTAATGGAAATAGTTTTCGTCGTTGGCAAGCTCAAATAGAATATTGGTTGAATACCTTAGGTCTTTTATCTGCCATATTTGATGTTCCTGCTGTAGAAACCGAAAACCCCAGCGCTGCAACTGCAGTTGTCTCCTCTCTTCCTTCGTCTTCATCTTCCATTGCAAATACCACTAGAACTTATGTTAGACATATTCCCTATAAAGACTCGGTAGATATTGAATATCATTGTCGCAACCGAATCCTTAGTGCCTTGTCCCAGAGCCTCTACGATGTCTTCCTTCAATATCGCACGGCTAAGGATTTGTGGTATGCTCTTGAAGCACGTTATAATCTTGATAATGCGGGTATAGAACGTTACAACGTTTCAAACCTCCACAAATTCAAGATTGATGTTTCCAAGCCTATCAATCCTCAACTCCATCAACTTGATGAGATGTTGTCCAAGATCCGAGCTGATAGCTCAATTCTATCCGAAAATTATCTAGTGGTATGTCTCATCAATTCTCTTCCTGATTCTTGGTCTGACTTTAGTACTAGACTTTGACATGACCAATCCAACCTGACTTATGTTCAAATCCAAAATGTTATCCGCATAGAGGAGGAACATAAGAACAAGAGTTCTAAACCCCCCAAAGACCATGCTCCTAAAGTAAATCTCACTGAATCTCATGGCAACCATCCCTCTCACCATCACTTCAAAGGCAAGGGTATCCATAAGAAACCTTTTCGTCGAGGTTCCTGCTATCTGAAACCTAATCATCAAAAGCCTGATCCTTCAAACCAAAACCTAGGTAAAGGTAAATGGTGATTCATCTGCGGCCGCACAAATCATCTGTCTACCAATTTTGCTTGTACAGGAAGACAAAACTCGTGATCGATAAGTCTCGTGGTGACAAGTCTCAGGCCAGCATGATCCATGCACCGGATCAACCTATCTTCAGGTTAGATTATTCTCCTAGTCTTCTTCTCACTTGTTCATCAGATTGGTGGCTTGATTTCGGAGCAAATGTTCATACCTGTTTTGATCGTTCTTGCTTTGCCACCTTTCAGGACATCAGTGTAAGAAGCGTGATCTTAGGAGATGCTTCTTCGGCACAAATAATTGGACGCGGTCGAGTGGATTTTAGGTTAACATCCGGGAAGACACTAGCCTTGCATGATGTGCTCTATGTACCGAGAGTTATGAAGAATCTTCTAAGCGGTTCCTTATTAGTAAAGAAGGGTTATAAGATTATCTTAAAGTCAAATAGAGTTGTAATAACATTAAATGATATATTTGTTGGAAAATGATATATTTATGATGATTTATTCAAATTGAATGTTGATGATTTAAAAGTAAATCAAATTTCATCTTCTATAGTTTCAAGTTCATGAATTCAGATTGTATGAAAAAAATGATATCTTTAAATTTAATTCCTAAATTCAACATTGCATAAATGCTAAATGTGAAATATGTGTGCAATCAAAGTTTTCTAGAAAACCTTTTAAATCAGTTGAAAGAACTTCAAAATCTTTAAAGTTAATTCACTCAGATCTGTGTGACTCAAACCGCCAACCTTCTAGAGGTGGAAATAAATATTTGTAACTTTTATTGATGATTTCACTAAATATTGTTACATATATTTATTAAAAACTAAAGATGAAGTATTTTCATACTTTAAGATTTTCAAAGCTGAAGTAGAAAATCAATTAGGATCATCAATTAAAATTCTTAGATATGACTGAGGTGGAGAATACACTTCGAATAAACTAACCCAGTTTTGCCAAGATTATGAGATTATTCTTCAAGTGACTGCTTCATATTCTCGTCAATCAAATGGTGTAGTTGAACGCAAAAATCGGACCTTGATGAAGATGGTCAATGACATGTTAGCCGAGTCCGGTGCTCCAGAAAATCTTTGGGGGGAAGCGTTGTTCACCTCCTCTTCCATCCTTAATAGAATTTCTTCAAAACATGATGATAAAACTCCTTTTGAATTATTTAAATTAAGGAAACCTAATCTTTAAATTCTTCGAGTGTGGGGTTGTTTGGCTAAGGTAGCAATCCCTGAACCTAAAAGAAATAAAATAGAACCTAAAATATTAGACTCTATTTTTATAGGTTATGCTTTCGATAGCAGTGCTAATATGTTTCTTATTACCAATTCACTAATTAATGAAATATTAAATAACACTATTATAGAAGTTAAAAATGTCGTTTAATTTGAAGATAAATTCTTATATAAATTAGACAACTCAATTCAATCATCTTCTAGCTTAATTCAGCATTCCTCAAATATAGATCCATTAGAAATTGATGAACCTAGAAGAAGCAAAAGAGTTAGAACCGAAAGAATTTTTGGAGAGGACTACTTCACATATTTAGTTGAATGAGATCCTAATTCATATGAGGAGGCTATGACCTCATCTGATTGTCCCTTTTGGAAAGAAACTATAAATTCAGAAATTAATTCTATTCTAGAAAATAAAACTTGAATTCTAACCGATCTTCCTTTCGGTGCCAAAGTCATAGGTTGTAGATGGATTTTTAGGAAGAAATTAAATTCGTATGGTTCCATAGAAAAATATAAGGCTCGTCTTGTTGCTAAAGGCTATGCGCAAAAACAAGGGATAGATTATTTGGATACCTATGCTTCCGTAGCTAGGATTACATCCCTTTGTTTTTTAGTAGCCTTAACTTCGATCCATAAATTATTTTTTCATCAAATGGACGTTAAAACTACTTTCTTACATGGAGACTTAAATGAAGAAGTCTATATGACTCAACCTGAGGATTTTGTAATTAAAGGTCAAGAAAATAAAGTTTGTAAACTTATTAAATCTCTTTATGGATTAAAACAAGCTCCTAAATAATGACATCAAAAATTTGATTATGTAGTCTTATCATTTGGATTTATGTCTAATGAATATGATAAATGTATTTATGCAAAACAAGAAGGAATGAATATGTTTTGTTATGTCTCTATGTAAATGACATTTTAATCCTTAGAAGTTCAATTACAATTATTAATAATATCAAAAATAATTTTTCATCTAAATTTGATATGAAAGATTTAGGAGAAGCTAATGTCATTTTGGGAATGAAATTAACTAAATCTGATTCTAGTATATCACTGTCTCTTTCTCACTCGATTGAGAAAATGTAGTATAAATTTAAGTTAAATGATTTCGCACATACTTCTACTCCTTATGACACTAGCATAAAACTTTGTAAAAATTTAGGTGAACCTATTGACCAACATATGTATGCACAAATGATAGGGTCACCGCTTTATATTGTTAATTGCACTAGACCCGACATCTCCTATGTCGTAAGCAGACTTAGTAGATATACTAGTAATCCAAGTGATGATGACCATTGGATAGCGTTAAGCAGAATTTTTAAATACCTTCGCGGAACTTAATTATAGTTTAGTATATACGGGTTTTCCCGAAGTACTTGAAGGTTATTCAGATGTCAATTGGATAACTGATTCGTTAGATGTTAAATCAACAGTCGGTTATGTATTCCTCCTTGGAGGAGCCGCCATTTCATGGGCTTCTACAAAACAAACTGTGATTTCAAGAAGCACCATGAAATCAGAGCTTATTGCTTTAGACACTGCATGTGCCAAAGCCAAATGACTTAAAATTTTACTTTCTGAAATTTCTTTAGTTGGAAAATCAATACATGTTATTTCTTTGCATTGTGATAATAAATCTGTGATTAATTTAACTAATTCAAATAGTATTAATGCTAAAATGAACAAGTTCATGAGAATCAGGTACAAGTCCGCGAAGCAAAGAAGAAAAGAAGTGATTTCACTCAATTATGTAAAGTCAGAATTGAATTTGGCTGATAATTTTACCAAGGTATTGTCCCGAAGGGAGATTTTGTTGTCATCGAGGGGAATGAGACTTAAGCCCACATGATTTGCTACTAAGAGTGGATACCCAACTCATGTGATTGGAGATCCCATGAATTGGGTTCAATGAGGTAGAAACGAAATCGTTGATTAGCGTAGTTGAGAGCACAAATTTGAAGGTTGAGTAAACCTTCTCCCCTTCATATGATGTTGTGCTCTACGTAACAGTTTAAGATGAACATTTAAGTTCTTAATGGTTGCCAAAGGCATATTTTTTTGCGAGATAAGTTATGAAATATCTCTTGAGGCACCACATATGTGGGGGTAGTTATGAGACCGTGACTTTGGGATCCGAGCTGAACCCTAAATACCCTTATGAAAAATCAAGGAATGCGCATGACCATTAACGCGCCCACCGCCATAACCCAATGCACAACCAATCTTTTGTGTGTTTATCTAATTTACCGATTAAAAGTTTATAATTCAAAGCCTCTGACACATTATACTCTTCGGTAGAGGAAATAAGTACTAAGTATAGGTTCAAGGTAACCATTCCACCTATATCTATTGCATTAGATACAATTTGATGAAGCAAATTTGTATTTGATTTTATTTATCCCTATTAATATCATAACTTATGAATTTCGCATTTTGGTTTTTCGTTTTTGTAGATGATTGTTAGAAATTTTGTAATTAAAACATTTAATTTATAATGTTTTATTAGAGCCTAGAATGGTGTTTGGTGTTTGACTATGACCTAGGGGAGTGAGTAGAGCTGTCACGGTTCCGATTCAGTTTCAGTTCTACTAAGATCGTGAACCAAACCGCTAAGGAAACGGTTCTTCAAATTAGAACCAAAATCATATTTGGTTTGACCGGTTCCGGTTCCAACATTGTTTTTGGAACGATCGGGTCAACGGTTCCTGTTTCGATTCAACAAGAACCAAAACTAAACCGGCCACTAACGGTTCGGTTCGGTTCTATTCGGTTCGGTCTGGTTCCAATCGGTTTTGTGTTATAGTTTTAATCATTTTATAACTCTATAATTTGAGTCATTAGACACATTCAAAAAGATTATGATCTCTTTAAAAATGCATATTTGAAAAAGAAATTGGTATTCAAATGATTGGAGTAATAATTTCATGGTTTCTTAAGTCGAAATATATTAAAATTGAACTAATACAGATATGCATGCAATGATATCTGATTTGGTGCATTGAATAGAAAAAATGGGTAATGTTATATGATGGACATTAGCATGAAGGACACCAAGTAATATTGTAACACTTGGCACTCAGCAAAATAGTCATTTTACCAAAGTAATTGAGGAATGACAAACATAAGTATGCACAAAGTAGATAATATAGTCATCAACAAAATTAAATAACCACCACCAATATCATCTTTGTATGTTGGTAAGGTCCATCACTGAGTACAACTACATTTGGACAGCGATGTAATCGGATGGCTAATATAGGTATAGTTGTATAGATAATAAATATATATCAGTAATATTATAAAAAAATATTAAGAATAAATATATATTATAAAGAATAATAATAATAATAAACGGATTGCGGTTCAGTTCTGCTTCGGTCCGGTCAAGATCGGGTCTAAAAATTCTGAAACCGCTCGAGACATTTATGTTGCGGTTTCGGTTTCGGTTCTGGTCCGGATAATAAAATGAAGGAACCACACCCTAACCATTATTGTTTACGGTTTCAAAATTCAAACCGGAACCTGAATATTCGCGAACGGTTCGATCCGGTTCCGGTTTGGTTCCGGTTCGATTTACGGTTTTCGATTTTAAGTGACAACTTTAGGAGAGAGGGGGAGAGTGAGAAATGATATTTTTTTATTTTCTTTTTGTAGGTTTTCTATTCTTCATTATTTATTTATGCGTTGCAATTTGTTTTCTTTATTTGTTTTTTTCTTCAAATTAGTCACACAGGCGTAGCCTAATAGCCCTCACGGGTGGATCCAGGGGGCGCTACTTCGAGTGTGTATGGGCAGAGCCCGTGCACACCCGAAGCATTTACGGACGGGCGGAGCCCGTTCACAACAAAGCCTAACACTGCTGCTAGGAGAGAGAGAGAGCCGTGAGCTTTGAGTGTTTACTGTTTGCTGATCTAAACGTTAAAGAAATAAAATGAAAGGAATATTAAGAAAGTCTGGAACGGTCCGTTCTCTTTCTTCTTCCTCCACCAAGAACTTCCAAACCGCCATTAATGGAGGTTAAAGTCTGGAATTTTAGGAACTCGTAACTTTTCAACCGCTCAATGAAACTTCAAGACGAATGCGGCCCCGGTTTGATCTCAAAAAATGCTACAAGATAGGTTATTTAATCGAATATTTTGGTGGATTTTTGATGGGGTGGTCATTTCACCCAAACACTCATTTCGCCCGCGATTGCCGGAGCTTTGGACCTCCGATGAAGAAGTCGCCACCACCTGTGGACTCGTGGCGACAAGACGAAGTTTCCCTGAAATTTTTATCAAATTTCAAGCACTTTCATTTTTTCGGAGAGGCGGCAACCGCCACTACTCCGGAAAACCTATCTGGATTGCCCGGAACCGCGGAGGGGGAGTTGATCGACCCTTAAAAATTGTAATCCAAGGTTATAAATGAAGCATTTTTATTCATCTGTCAAATAATTAGAAGGGCAAAATTCCTTATGCGCCCTTTTTGAAATCTTTAAAATAGGAGCTTACCAATAATTGGAGGAAGAGCACGGATCCTACGATCTAGCATTGCAACACCGAAAAAACCTTTGGCGAAAGTTTACTACCAGCCTCTTGCGACTCTCTCATGAGCGCGCTTACAAGCACAACTCTCTGATGCGCGTCCCGTGCGCTTTGAGCGCTCTCCCACGCACTTCGCTCTTCGGCGCGCCCCCACGCGCATAGTTTTGAAGATCCCCCCGCGCGCATAATTTTGAAGATCTGCCCGCACGCGTAATTCCGAAGAGTGCGCCCGCATAGTTCCAATGAACGTTCCTCTGCACACCCCCACACTCCGCTCTCAAGTTTGCTCCAGTGAATGCTTTACTCCAGTCCCCCCCCCCCCCTCCGCGCTCCGCTCTGTGTGCCCCTGCGCTCCTCTCTCTAGTTCACTCCAGTAACTGCTCTGCTCCAATGCGCGCTCCACTTAAGTTTGCTCCAGTGAACACATTGTTCTCCAGTACACACGCCCCCCGTTCTCCGCTCTCCGGTTCGCTCTAATGAAAGCTCCACTCAAGTGCGCGCTCCACTTCCCATTGTCCCCCCCCCCCCTCGTGCGCTCCACCCTCCATACTAGTGAACGCTCCACTCTCCAGGATGAGCTTCATGCCACTCTCCAGAACACATCACTGTGGGCCGACCTCCGGGACGCGCCCCCGCTCGCAGCTCTCTGAAGGACACGCTCAACAATCGGAAGACTCTTTTAGCATTATAGAACGAGTGGTGGCCTGTCACCTTCCCTGACAATATTACTAGTGAATTTCCTAAATTAGGTCAGACCTCATGGTTTTTTTCCTCTTCTGGGGTTTTCACATAAAGACTCTGTTAATAACAACTCTAATTTGATTTGTGTTGTGTGCCCATTTGTTTGACTCCCGAGTTAAGATGAACATAATCTGCCGAACCCAAGGAGCATTGATCGATTCCCAGCAGAACTAAAAGACGGATCTCTTCGTGCTGCGGGCCATGAACGTACGTAGGTGTTTCTCATCGAATCTTTTGTATTTTACCTATTGTTTTTCAGATGCTTTTCCTGCAGCAACTGCTTTTCCTCCTCATTTATTTGTATTCTTTATTGCTTGTAGCTGTACACTCCCCCCATAAGCCATTCATTGGAATGCGCTATCATGCTATTTAACCACGGACACACTATTTATTCACTGACATATTTAAATGATATTCATGTTTAAAAAACAATAATATCTAGATGCCAGCCAAATTTAACATCCATTTAAATATGGGGTTAATTATAGGGACCCCTTTATCTTTCGAAATTACATTTACCTCCCCCTCGAAGTTTTCCTAGTTTACAAAAAATGTCCCTTTCATTGGAAATATGGATAAAAAAAATGATAAAATCAGCCAAATTATTTTATGTTCTTCAATTTTACTCTTTGTAATGACTCTACATTGAAAGGTGTGACCTTTTCTTTTTGAAATATAGATGGAAAGTAATCAAATATGCCAAATTATTTTATGATATTCCAATTTTACCATTTGTCATAACTCTACATTAAATATGGTTCGTTACATTTTACCCTTTGTAACGAATCTAGAGTCATTATAAAAAGATAAAATTGAAATATCATAAAATATTTTGGCTGATTTTATCATTTTCCAACCATATTTATAAAAGAAGGGCCATTTTCGTAAACTGAGGAGACTTAGAGGGGTGCAACCTGTAATTATGCAAAGTCTCAGGGGGAGGTCCCGGTAATTAACCCTTTTAAATATGTTACTGATTATATCCTCTAAATAAATATCTAGATGCCAGCCAAATTCACATTCTCTACTTATGTCCTAGGAATCAATAAAACTGCTCCTTGGAATCAATAAAACTAAAATTTTATTGTTGTTACTTGTAACAGAACAGAAAAAGGAAGCAAGAACACGTAATCACACGGCGACACAAGAATATATGCTGTTCATCCAAAAGATGGGGCTATGTCCACAGCCTGCGGCAGGGATTCTTCACTTTGTAGAACAATCGCTTTAGCGGGATTTGAACATATTAGGATTCAAGACATCTCACCCGTTATAAATAATCATTTTCCTTATTCAAGCATATTAAGACATAAAGTGCTGTTTTTTTCATACAAAATGAAAAAGTCAATGCTATTATATATTTAGTCCATGCAGTAGATCAGATGATCATTTTCTTCATGCCACCTGACCCCATAAGCGTGTTCGCTCGCTGATGATTCATGTGCGTGTGGATCATGTGTTGAATGTGCTTCTTAGGGGGGGAAATGGTGCGTGTAACACACCATCCTCTACATGTGTTGCGCCTGTTTTTTGCTCTAAATCACATGTTTTTGCAATAAAAATTCGGTACGGTGAATTATGATATTTTTACAATTATTTTAAATATCAATTTGTCCACATTCTGATGATATCTGAAAATTAGAGCAAAAATGAATTCCTGCTTTAAACTGTCTTATTGATGTAACTAATGCTATTTTATGCATGCTCTAATCTTCAATATAGATTTGATAAATTAGTTTAGACTATACCGTTTGGGACTGCCACCACTGCGCCAAATGAATCCTAAGGCTCTGTTTGGCGTTTTTGCTCCGGTGAGTTTGGACAAATGCTACAATCATAAAATGCATGTTTGACAAGATAATGGTTATGACCGCCATCAAGAAAAGAGAACTAGTTTTGAACATAAAAGTTGATGAAGTTTCTTAGTTGAGGTTGAGCGTTCACGATGGTTCATAACCACCGCGTTCGTGACAGCCATCTCCGTGCCAAACTGAGCCCAAGAATTTGACAACTTCAAATTAGAAGGCAGAAAAAAAGGCATATATCATATTATCCTCGCATGCATGTTAACTGCATGTTAAACATTTTTCACCAATTCAATATTCATAAATTTACAAAAAAAAAAAAAATTAAACTTTTTTTTGCTCCCTCATTATTTTTAAATATTACTAGACTTAATAAATCCGTTTAAACTGAACATAGACTCCATTTCGCGCTTAATTTTTGCATGACAACGGTTACGACCACCGCTAAGAAAATAAAACTAATTTTGAACATAAAAGTGGATGAAGTTCATTAGTAGGGATTGGGCGTTCACGAATGATAGTTCATAACCACTGCTGTGTTCATGACTGCTACCATCATGCCAAACAGAGTTGTACTGTATAAAAATTGTGAACTCTCTAATTTTTCAAAATATTACACAAATGAATTTATGAATTGTTATGTGTAAATCATGTGATTATTAGCAAATAATGACTAATAATAAAATAATATTAAAAAAATTCTGTAATTATCAAGTTAGACGGTTAATTTAAAAAAATATATAATTCTGAAGGAAATTTTCTCAACATATAATTAAAGTTTCCCGTGGCAAAAGAAACAACAAAAAATATACGGTGCAAGCTTCAGTTTTCCAACAAACAATTTCTTTGCTTCTTAAAGATCTCAGTCCTACTAATCGGACCGCATCTTTAGGCCTCGTTTGGTTGAGCGTTTTGGGGGGTGGCGTTTTGATTAAACGAAACGCGGGCGCGATATTCATTTGTTTAGGCGCCTAATATTCCAACCGTGCGGCGTTTATCGCGGCTCAAAAATCCTGCGGGCCGAAACCTTCCTACCGAGCTCCGTTTATCGCGTTTGGAGGAGGAAAGAGGCGCTGCGCTAGGGCATCACTGGTATCGACCACCGTCGTCTCTTCCGTCACTGTGCTAGAGCCCCGATCCGTGAGTTCTTCCTCCCGCCGCAGGATTTCTCCTCCCTCTGTGATGTTCTTCTTTTTTTACCGTGATGAGTTATTGGATGAGTGTTCTTGGATTTTTTTACTGAGATAATGCTGAATGGTTGAGCGTTTTGCTGCACAAACACTGGCAAATGTTCGGTGTTCGGATTTCTCCTCTTTTACTGATGAGTTTTCTTACTGCTGAGTTTTTTTACTGGATTTCTCCTCCTGTCGGCGCTGGATTTCTCCTCTTGGATTTCTCCTCTTTATTAAAATTTGCTGAACAAACATATGGAGTAGTTGGTGAACACACTGAATACAGCCCGGCTAACACAATAACAGCAAACCAAACAGAGCAGCGCATCTGCAAGGAAACTATGGTTACACTTGAGTATTTATTAGGCTCTGTTATGGTGACATTTGAGTATTTAAAGGCTCTGTTTGAATATTCAAAATACTGAACAAACAAACACTGAAACAAACACTGATTACAACACATTTTCATTTTATATATTCACTGATTACAACACACACATATTCATGTTTGCACCACATTTTTGTTCTGTGTAACACACCCATTAAAAGCAGCACATCTGCAATATGTTTGTTCACGAGATTCTGATCTTCATTGTTACCACATGAGGAATATTCTGATCTTTACACTTGGAACTCACAGCTCTGAACACAACTGATCATGACCACTTGGAATTCACCTAGCATTTGAAAATAAAAACATATGCGAATTCACCTAGCAGATGTGTGATATGTGTGCTGATGTGTGTGGTGTTGTGCAGATGTGTGTGTGTGTGGTGTGTGTGTAGTTGCTGTTAGTGAGTGTGAATGTCGCATGTGTTCTTGTATGTGAAAGTGTATTTGGAGAATCGCAGATGTGTGTGTGTGCAGATATGTGTGCAGATGTGTGTGTGTGTGGTGTGTGTGCAGATGTGTGCAGATGTGGAAAAGGTGTGCAGATGTGTGCAGATATGTGTGTGATTGTATTTATTTGTGAGTGTATGTGTGATTGTATGTATTTGTGTGTGTATGTTTGATTGTGTATGTGTGTGTGTATGTGTGTGTGTCTATGTGATTGTATGTATTTGTGTGTGTATGTTTGATTGTGTATGTGCGTGTATGTGTGTGTGTATGTTTGATTGTGTATGTGCGTGTATGTGTGTGTGTCTATGTGATTGTATGTATTTGTGTGTGTATGTTTGATTGTGTGTGTGCCTAAAAGTGATTGTGTGTGTTAAGTGTTTACTTTTTTATGTGATTATACTGTGTGTTGTGAGTGATGTTTTAAAAGACTTTTGTAGGAATATGGGTAAACACAAAGAAGGTGGTGTGAGTGCAAATTGGGACTCCAATGATGTTATGCTTTTTTGTGACTTATGTTTGAAAGAAATAGAGCTGGGTAATCGTCCCACCACCCACTTTAGTAGGGATGGGTGGAATAACCTAACAACCAATTTCTTTGCTCGGACCGGCAAGGCTTATGATCGAACTCAAATGAAAAATAAGTGGGATCAGCTTAAAAAGGATTGGAAATTATGGCGCGATCTTAAGGGCCGTGAAACAGGTTTGGGATGGGATCCTATTCGGAAGACTATAGCTGCTTCAGAAGATTGGTGGAAGGAACGCCTGAAGGTATTATTTTTTAAAGGATTGTTTTTTTAACTTTATTATTGTAGATTTTTATGTACTAATAATCCTGATTTTCATTTCAGGTTGTTAATGGAGCTAGAAAATTTCAGTTTTCAGGCATTGCTCCAGAGCTAGAGGAAAAGCTACACATGATGTTTGGGCAGGTAGTTGCAGGTGGAGATCTGGCTTGGGCACCAAATTCTAGGAATTTCGACCATGAATCTATCGATGAACATGCGTTGCCTGACGGAGATGCCACACAAGACAATTTCGACTCTCCTGGTTCTGTAGATGCGAGGGAGAAACGACCGGCCAAGGGGAAAAACAAGAATAGCTTCAAAAGGGCGAGGAGTTCCACGATGGACGAGCTAGCAGAAACTTCACGCATTATTGGGCGTTGCATGATGGAGCCCCCACCTATTCAGATTTCTTCCTCATTGTACACCATTCCAGAGGCTATCTCGGAGATCGAGAACATTCCAGAGGTTATGGATGTTGCTAGAAAAGACTTCTACCACTACTGTCTTCTGTTTCTGAGGGACAAACACAACCGCGAGACTTTCATGAGCATGCGAAAGGATCGACGTGTGGAGTGGCTGGAGTCTTGTTTTGCCAACAAGACAAATTAGTTGATTTCTTTGGTTCACTTGCATCTTATTTGCTGTGTCATGTGTTGGACATTTTATTTGCTGTGTTGGACTATTTTATATGCTGTGTTCTATAATAGCTCTTATTAATACTTGTTCGCAAATGATGTTGTATGTATTTGACACAGATTATGGCCTCCAGTGATGATGTCGATAGTTCTGATGAGGAGATTCAAGTACAAGTAGCTGGCCGGTATAATCGTACTAGAGTAGTGGCTGGGCGTCAAACGGTGTTAGAAACTAGTTATCACTTGAGCAGATCTACAGGATCCTCTATTACACCTTGCATGACTTCTACTCAAACAGGGGCAAGATGGATTGGTGAACTACTCAATGGCCACCCGGTCAGGTTTTTTAGTGCCCTTAGAATGTCCAAGGTAATTTTCAATGACTTGCTTCTACTACTCACACAACAATATGGGTTGCAAGGAAGCAGGAGAACTCTAGCACGTGAAGTGCTCGCGGTAACTCTGCACATTTTAGGTCATAACGTAAGCATGCAACTTGCTAGCGAGCGATTTCAACACTCCACAGAAACGATCAGTAGATTTTTTGCAAGGGGTATCATAGCAATTAAGAGAATGTCTGCTGATGTTATTAGGCCTGCAGATCATCTTTTTATGAATATTCCCCCACAAATCTTAAATGATGCTCGCTACATGCCATTCTTTAAAGATTGCATAGGAGCGATTGATGGAACACATGTTGACGCTCGAGTTCCTGCTGATCAACAAGTTGCTTACATTGGCCGACATGGTACCACTACACAGAATGTCATGGCGGTGTGTGATTTCAACATGTGCTATACTTTTGCATTAGCAGGCTGGGAGGGTTCAACTCATGATAGCCGTATATTTCAGCAGGCTCTTATGGACCCAAGTTTTAATTTTCCATATCCGCCACCTGGTGAGCTTTTAATATTCACTACATTTTTAAAAATAATTTTGACACTTGTAATCTATAATATTGACATATAACATTCAATATAAATTTTCGCAGGCAAATATTATGTAGTGGATGCCGGGTATCCACTACAACGTGGGTTTTTAAAACCATATTCAGGCACACGATATCATTTACCGGATTTTAGACGGGGCAGTAGGCCAATACAAGGGCGACGGGAAATATTCAACCAGGCTCACTCGTCACTACGCAGTGTCATAGAACGTTCATTCGGTGTATGGAAGAAGAAGTGGAAAATACTGAGAGATATGCCACCGTACAGTTTGGCAAAACAACGGGACATTGTCATTACAAC
This sequence comes from Dactylorhiza incarnata, assembly GCA_033032865.1. NCBI lineage: Eukaryota > Viridiplantae > Streptophyta > Magnoliopsida > Asparagales > Orchidaceae > Dactylorhiza > Dactylorhiza incarnata. The sequence continues at coordinate 1,674,097 of JAWHQI010000408.1, forward strand.
AATGGCTTTACATAATTACATTCGAAGGCATCCATCCCGCTCAGACACCCATTTTCGTGCCTGCGATGAAGACGAGAACTTCATTTACCCGGTTGGCCTTCAGAGAACAACAGGACAGATTAATGAAAGTGAGGGTGGAGACCATGTTAGAGGGATTCGGGTAGGGGTGGATGAGATGATGGCATTGCGCGACTCCATTGCCGAACAACTACAAAGAGCTTGAACTGATGTGGCCGCTGATGCGTAGTAACTTGTTGTATTTTGATTATTCACTATTTGGTTGTTTACATCTTATTAGAAGTATTTGGAGTTCTTGTATATGTTTGAACTGTGACTCGTGTATATGTTCTTATATAATTTTTTTTCCTTATAATTTTTTTTTTAAAAAAAATTATAAAATTTATTAACAAAACGCCACCACAGTTTTACCAAATGCTTCTCTGTTTTGAATAGCTCTGAAAACAGAGATTACCCAAACAGATCTCCATTTCCACCCATCAGTTTCCACCAGCTCCATTTACAAACCTCCCTTTCCAACAGCTCCCTTTACAACCGCAACCGCTAAACCAAATGAAGCCAATATAACACTTTAAAATTACTATAGCACCACAGGAACATAATTTGTACCCAAAAAACATGCAGCTGCTTACACATCTTCGTCCAGAAGCTGCACCTGTGAGCAAATATAGTAAACATAAACCCTAAATCGAAACATTTCGCATTAACACCATCAAAACAAGCGTAAAAATTAGCAACGATATCGCATCGCCTTCTGTACCAACGGTGATGGCATCTCACTCCGGATAAACAGTACCGGAAAACAGGCTGTTAAAATCAACAAAAAAAAGTAAAAAACAGTCCCCTCGAAGAGCAAATTTTTTGGTTCCGGACTCCGTTTTTAAATCTGCGTCCAGGATGCCGCGATGCTGACACATGGCGGAAAAAAAGATAAAGCGAGAAGCTTAAGTGCATGCGAAATTACTAGTGATCTCCGCGGAGATCACAGGTGATCTCCGTGGAGAGATCTCGCTTGATTTCACATGTGGTTAAGTCTTCCGCGTTTTCCCCGCCACATGTCAGCATCGCGATAATCCCAGGCACCGATTTGCCCTAAACCAAAAATTCCTCCCGCTAAGACGACCGGCAAGTTGCTCGAAAAAAAAGGCGTGAAAAGATATGAAGAGCACATAGAGAGAGATGATAGAAACTTTCTGCTTCAGCCAACCATGTCCCCTTAATTTTGCGACACCGCAAATGTGACCACCAAACATAAATTACATGTCTAAACCATTCCGAGCAAATTAAACCGGTACATATTTTCCGGCCGGCGAAATGGGCAGAGACGGAAATCAATTTTGAGTTCCCACTTATATCTCTTCACCAGAAACTGCCTTAGAACCAGCCTCCTTCGCGGTGTCCTCTGTTAGTATCACATGGGAAAATATATATATATTTAAAATGGGCATAACTCAATAGTGTAGGACTGTTCGGGGCAAGGCGGGGTTTCCACCGCAAACGCAGATTCCTTCCGCTGTCCGGAACGAACAATTTTTAGGTACGTCTGGCGTACATGAACAGTCCCGTGCGAGTGAAATCAGAGCCACCGAAATACACATCAAGATGAGTGCACACGTGATTTGATGCATCTAAAAAAATATCGGCGGCTCTGATGTTACGCGCACCGCACTGTTCATGTGCGATGAGCGTACGAAAAAAAAATTCCGTCCGGAACGGGCTGAAAGCGGCATTCCCAGGTGAATTTTACGCCGACAGTATAATGCGGCCACTGCGAACGCCGTTCAGCCAGACGTCCGGAGCGCCGTGGTGGACTTAAGGAAACCCCACAGCCTGATCTTCTCCATAATCTCAACAATTGAAGGCATAAGATCTACGCTCGCTTTGGCACGGCGTTTTTGCTCCGCGTTTTTGCTCCGGTGAGTTTGATTCATAGAAAACATGTTTGGCCAGACAATGGTTATGACCGCCACAAAGAAAATAAAACTAATTTGGAACATAAAAGTGGATGAAGTTACTTAGGCGAGGTCGGACGTTCACGAACTACGGTTCATGACCACCGCGTTCACAGCCGTCGCCGTGCCAAACGGAGCCCTAGTAAGAAATATGGCTAAATAGAACAGACAAGATGGTAAAGACAGCATTGGAAATTAGTTAATATTTATTTATTTAGAATTACAAGTAGGCCTGTAAGCAAAAACCAACCGAACCGCCAAACCGAACTGAACCAAACCAAACCGCACGGTTTGGTTCAGTTTCAGTAGGCCGCGGTTCGGTCACGGTTTTGATTTTAGAAAAACCATACGGTTCGGTTCGGTTCGGTTCATGGTTTTATGTGGCAAACCGAACCGAGTCGAACCGAACCGTAGTGTATAAAAATATTTAATTTATTTTTATATTTTAATCTTTGCATAAGACTCATAGTGAACCGTAGTGTATTTATATTTCATTAAACTATTAATTACATCTCATATTATATTTTTATATTTCATTAAACCGTAGTGTATTTAAATTTTATATTCCCAAAGTGCGGAACTCTCTTGGACGGCTGGAGCTAGGTTTTCTGAATTGCTCCACGCTGTTGATTTCTCCTCATCCCGCCGACGCCGAGTCGCCGCTCCTTCATCCCGTCGGGCACTGGCCACCGCGCTCATCGCAGGTGAGCCCTCTTCCTCTTCTCTGTAATCAGCTTTCATTGTTCATATTATCTTTTGGACTCATTTCACAGGCAAGCCCGTCCAGCACAGATCTTGCTTCTTGTGACACTTGATAAAGTAATTTTTGTCCTATGAATACTTCTCTAATCTAGATCTTTCTCCAAACAAACAATGTTAATGAATATTTCATTTTTCATTCATGTTTTCAGCTTGAATAACAATACATCTAAGTTGTCTATTTTTTTATATATTATTGGTTAATTAAAAGATTTGATTTTGGAGTCCTGAAATGGTTAGGTGATAGGAAATTAGGAATTGTGTTCACTGTTCAGGCATCATTTGCATCACATTATTTAATTCATGTTTTCAGCTTGTATCACATTATTTAAACTACCAAAACCGAACCGAACCGAGTCGAACCATTCAGTTTGGTTTGGTTCGGTTTCAATGTTTTGGCGGTTCGGTTCGGTTCCAAATTTTTGGAACCACATAGGGGTGGTTCGGTTTACGATTTTACTGAAAAACCAAACCAAACCGAACCATTACAGGCCTAATTACAAGTAGGAACACAACTCACACTTAAAGCTTATCAGTCAATTAAAATGATGACAAACTTAAAAGGCAGCCCGGTGCACAAAGCATCCCCCGCGCAGCGAGGGTCCGGAGAAGGGTTCCACCACAAGGGTGAAATGTAGGCAGACCTTACCCTGCATTTTCGCAAGAGGCTGCTTCCAGGACTCGAACCCGTGACCTCAAGGTCACACGGCGACACCTTAACCAGTGCGCCAAGGCTCCCCTTCAAAATGAAGACAAACTTATGGAAAAAAAAAATGAAGTCCTAGTACTTGTATAATGCAAACATTAAGGCTTCGTTTGGCGCTGTGGGGGCGGTCGTGAACGTTGTGGTCATGAACCGTCGTTGGTGAACGCACGACTTCACCTAAAAAATTTCATGCATTTTATGCTCAAAACTAATTTATTTTCTTTACAGTGGTAATAACATTTGTCTTGCCGAACATACCTTCTATGATAATGGCGTTTTTGACCAAACTCACCGGAGCAAATAAGCCGCACCAAACGAAGCCTAAAATAGCCGGACAAATTTGCATTATAATGATGAGAAAAAAAAAACTTAGATTGAACAAAATGAGGGGTACCTACATTTTCCTCATAATTCTTGCAGACAGAAAATATAAAGTATAAGTCGACACAGCGTAGGTCTCATTTAAACTGATAAGGAAGACATGCACACGGAATCGATGAACCTAGCACATGACTTGTCGGAGAGGGTGTGCGAATGTGACCCAAAGAGATGTGCTACAGCTGCCTCGAAGCGGGGAGAGTAAACCCGACATGGCAGAGGCCCATAGGAGGTAACATGATTCTAAGAGAAGGAAACTGCTTGTAGGGCTTAAGGGGGCGGGGATGGGCCCATAAAGGATGAATGCGGCGAACTGGATACACATTAGATGCGGGAGAAGCGGCGGCGACATTGTGGGAGATGTGCAGGATGCATCTTCGAAGTGGGATCAATGACGATAAGGCTCTCTAAGGAACACGCAAAATGGCGTGCATAATAGGATTACACAAACCTACACACACAATATTACGAAAAAAATACATGTAAAATAGGTAAATGCAAATAGTCATATTATATAAGGCCATTTACCGAGACCTCCCCTCTAAGTTTGCTAAATTACAGGTTGCGCCCCTCTTCTGAAATTACAAAAATTTCCCCTTACTTTTGAAATTACAAAAAACACCACTGTAGGAGTACATTATATAACATCCATGCACAAAAAGAACCCCCTGAAAATTTACTCCGAGGGGGTATTTTTGTGCATGAATGTTATGAAATGTAAATTTAGGAGAGATTTTTGTAATTTCAAAAGTAAAAGGGGTGCAACCTGTAATTATGCTTACTTTCAGGGAAAGTTTTCATAACTATTTCTAAAGACTAATTATATTCAACTCTAAAACACCCTTTCTGACCCCTAGAACACCCAAAAAATACATTTGATAGCCTTAGGGCCTAATTTATCCAACTCTCTGGCGCAGTTGGTGAGCAAACTAATACATACAAAAATATGAGGTGGAAGAATTTGAGAACAAAGAAGTCGTTATGTTTATCAAAAGTAAAAGGCAATAAAAACATCAATCCAGTAGATTTTGAAACATCATAGAGAAGATAACTTTAAGAACATGTCAGTTTTTATCTCAGCTACCCCATTTTGAGCGGAGTGTGAGTGGAACATGAAAAACACAATATTATTAGCATTTCAATAACAAAGGATCCTACTCATACAGATACATGAGTAGAGTAGAGGATTGACAGTACATAATTAAATTACCCTTATCGGGTTTACACATATATGACATAAAACCGCGGCTTGATAATACTATATAATATAACGTCAACTCCTCCCTTCAAGTCGGATAAAAGATATCAATCATCCCTAGCTTGTATATATCATCAATGAACATATCGCAACTCAGACCTTTTGGTGAAAACGTCAATCAGTTGGTCTTTGGAATGAACAAATGGAGTGACCGCAGTCCCTTTGACCAAGTGGTCTTTGATGAAGTGTCGATCGACTTCAACATGCTTGGTCCTCCCATGTTGTACTGGGTTGTGAGCTACACTAATGACGGTCTTATTATCACGGTATAAGGAGAGAGAGATATGCTCCGAAAATCCCAGATCCAATAACATAGATTGCAACCATAGTCCTTCACAGAAACCTTGGGACAATGCTCTGCACTTCAGCCTTCGTGCTAGATCTGGCTATTACATTTTGTTTCTTGCTTCGCCAGGTTACCAAATTCCCCCAAATAATGTGCAATACTTCCAGCCCAATATGCGTCCGTGAAGCGTGATTGTTCTTAGAGAACAAGAGTCCTCGAGGAGGTGCCATCTTCAGGTATCTCAGCAATCATCACTCGATGTGCAACCACTTGATGTCTGATTCTAGGAGATATCTACTCAAAATCCTAACTGCATACGTAATGTCAAGACGTGTGTGGGATAGATATATGAGTCTTTCGACCAATCTCTTATAGCTCGATATATTTGTCTGATCATCGTCACTGTCTTCATCAATCTTATGATTCTCTTCCACGAGAAGTGTTTGTTGGGGCACAACCGAGCATTCTAGTTTCATTTAACAGGTCCAAGACATACTTGCGCTAAGATATGAGGATGTTTTGATTCGATCTAGCAACTTCAATTCCAATGAAATATCGCAATCTTCCTAAATCCTTCACCTCAAACTTTGTGGATAATTGTGCGTTGAGGTTGGTGATCTCCTCAAAATCATCTCCTGTGATGACCATGTCGTCCATATATACAATGAGAATCATGATCTTCTGATCACGTCTTTTAATAAGCATAGTGTGATCATATTGTCTTTGCTTGTAGCCAAACTTAAGCATGACCTTGCGAAACCTACCAAACCATGCCCTGGGCGACTGTTTTAGGCCATATAAGGACTTCTTCAAGTGACATGCTACCTCTTATTGCCCCTTTCTTATAAAACCAGGAGAGAATTTCATGTATATCTCTTCATCCAACTCAACGTGGAGGAAGACACTCTTCACGTCAAGTTGATGAAGATCCTAACTTAGACAAGCGACATAGGATAAGAGAACTGATATGGAGCCCATCGCTACAGGAGAAAATGTATCCTTGTAGTCCACTCCTTGATTCTGGGTATATCCCTGAGTCACTAGCCATGCATTGTAACGTTCTACTTTGCCATCCTGATTTTCTTTAACAGAGAACACTCATCTCGAACCAGTTGCTTTCTTCCTTGGGGGAAGAGCAGAAATGTCCCATATATGATTCTTATGAAGGGCAAACATTTCCTCCTCCATTGCATGTGCTCATTCAGGGATACGCAAGGCTTCCTGCCACATCTTAGGAACAATAATCAAGGATAACGATGTAGCAAAAATCTGATGCGCATGAGTAAGATGATGATAAGAACCATAGTTAGAGATAAGGTGTTGCGAGCGGATCGTTTTACCTTTTAGCAAAGCAAGAGGAAGATAAAGATCATCTCCAGAATCTGAGTCCGAGGCGGGCACTGGTAGGGGTGGAACGGTAGTAGCATGTGTGCTTGTTTGTGTGCGAAGATAGACAATCGAAAGTGGAGATATCAAGGACCGAGGAGGAGTAACCTGGGTCTAGGGTTTTTCCTGGATGAAAGGTAGATTATGAGTGGGATGAATGAGAGGAAGAGGAACAAAAATATCATTGGCATTGTCCCCGATCTCCCCCTGACGAATGGAATGAGTCGGATCCGGAAAGTAGGATTCGTCCTCACAGAAGCTAACATCCATGGTGCAAAAAGTACATCGTGATGGGGGTGGGGGGTCGGGGTGGGGGGGGGGGGGGGGGGGGGGGGGGGGGGTTAACACCAATACCCCTTCGTAGTGGAGGAATAACCAATGAATACACAACATTGAGCCCGAGGATCAAATTTGTCCCTATGAGGCTAATGAACGTGGGCAAAAACAAATACACATGGTGGAAGATGAGATGTATGAACGACACATTTGGTGGAGAGACGAGTGATAGATGTAGTATAGTTCAAGACTCTAGATGGGAGCTGGAAGGAGCAACGACTGGAGCTAGAAGATGTCGCGGGAACCAGTCGATCGGATCATAACATAAGTGGGCTTAGGAGCTGTAACAACCCAAGATTTTTTTAAAATCAAAATCAAGTGGGGGGTAATTTAATGGCATTTTTGTAAATTTGCTAAAATCTCCCCTTAATACCTAAACCGAGCCAGCCCCCCCCCCCCTCTTTCTCTCGATCCCGCCTCACGCTAGCCGCCCCGTCTTCCGATTCTGCAAGCTGCCCGTCTCCCGCTCCCGTCCCGTCTCCCACTCTCGTCTCGCGCGCGCAGCGCCGCCGCCGCTGCCTGGTACTCCTCCTGCCGGCGCCGCCGCATGCTGCTCCTCCTCCCTCTCTCCCTCCCGGCGACTCCTCCACCTCCTCTTCCTCTCGCCCAGGGGGCCCGACTGTTTCTCCAGCCTCCTCCAGGGCAGTCGGCAGCTCTCCTCCTCCTCCAGGGCCGGCAGCAGGCAGCCCTAAACCCTCCTCTTCAAGGGCCGACAACCACCCTCTCCTCCTTGGGCTCCGATTTCGCCCTAGGGTTTTGCTCGAACCCTCCTCCTCTCGGATTTTGGACTCGGATTCGGCTCCTTGAGCCCGATTTTGACTTCCTTTGGGTAAGATTCCTCCTCTATTCAGATTTCCTTAATTTTCTTGGAAAGTTTGCGCTCCAAATTTCGGATATTTTTGCATTTCTGATTTATGCCCCCTTTATAACCGGCCAATTTCTAGGTCTCTCCAAAGCCCTCTCCGATTTACGGTTTCCGCAACCTAAGCGCCGTCAAGTCTCTGTTTCCGCGTGGTATTCTCTTCTCCCCTCACTTTTGAGGGAGGTAATCTGTTAAATCCTTATTTGTTTAATTTCCGCGTCGTAGAATGCTTGGGTTAGCGTAGTGAATTTTGCTATATCGCTTTCGTTGTGCTTGATCAGGTTCAAAATGTGATGTCTGCTTTTGCTTGCGCCGCTTAGCTGTCGCTGTCATATTTAGCCTCATTTAAGGCAAATAGAGATCATCCTCTCTTGTAAACATTGAACTTAATTGCCTTGTCTATTCTTATGTTTATATTAATTCACCCTTGAATGCTTGTTTCGTCAAATAAATTTAGACATTGATTCCCTAAATAGACTTGTTTTTAGTTTGAGGTTCACGTGATTGAAATAACACGAGTTGTGAATGTGAATGATGGTTATTTGGATATTCACGTATATGAATTTTGTCTCATTTGATGGATAATTAGAAGACTAGTAGGTTTTCGAGCTCGATCATTAATTAATTTGAAAGATAACTGTTAAGATTCCCTTGCTAGCGATTGAATGATTGGTGTTTGATGTCTTGTTCGTATCGACCTCATGTGTTACTTCAAAGATATTTGTGTCAAAAGAATGACTTAATGTAAATGAGTACTGGTTATCCCGGAATCGATGCATGTCAAACTTGCTCCTGCGCATTTTGCTTGAATAATCTTCTTGTTGATAAAATCCTTAGCCTTTCGGACTCGCAAGATTCAAAACTCTTTATTTTGGGTGTCATCAGCTCCATCAGCTCCTCTTGCTCCTTAGGTATGCTTGAGCGCAAGACTTGGTTAAATAACGTTCTATAACTTGATTCCTCCCGTTCCACGTTTGTAAAATAAACTCTTGTATATCTGAATCAGTATCTTGGTTACATGTCTTGATATGCTAGAATCCACGAAATCCTGCACTAAGTCATCAATAACATAAGTTAACATTGAAAGGTAGGGTTTAATTGATAAAACTCCTTGACTTGAGTTCCCTCTTGAATCCCTAATGGGAACAAAGGACCGGTCATAGCGAGCTTAAATTTCTGAATCACTTAGGTCCTGCGTGTCATAAGCAAGTCTTGGAAGCTAGGGTTTAGATGGTGCATCGTCTTTGATTGCATGGTCACGGTAAGCATGAAATACTCTTATTCTAGTAAGACTTACACTTGAACTTGAGTGTGAACCATGTGCACCCACTGTAAACACCTACGCATTTCAACGATTACAGCTTATGTCGTTGCAAGATTGTTTATGCTATACTCCGGAGTAGGCTAATACTTCCAGATAGTTCTGCTTGTTTCAGTTACTTGCCTGTTTCACTGAATTGCTTCGAGATTAATTGGTACCTTAGAATTTCTAATTTCTTCTACACGTACCTAAATTTATAGCTTGTTTACCGTTGATTTCAATGTTCTGAGGCTTTTCCTTCTTGTTTTGGAATTTGCCTTAGCGTTCGTGCCTGCGCCGCCTGCTTCCTGAGCCGATCTGCGTCAAGCTTCAGGTTTTGTGTTTGTGTTTCATTTCTTTTACTGTCGAATAGTTCTGTTATGTAATAATTACGATCAGCCATTTTCTCCTGTTTCATGGACAACTGCTAGGCTAAATATTATATGTACTAGAATTTGACATGTTTTGCATGTTCATTCATCTGCGATGATCACTGCATAAATTTCTGTTCCAAAACTTGTATCTTAAGTTCTTCTGCAAAATGCATGTGCACCTGTTTCAAACTCACATTTTAAAGCTCCCGCAATAAATCAATCAGTTTTACTCAAAAGTAACTATTTTAAAACTATTTGTAGTATTTTTGCTTCCGCCTTAGCGGACATGGATTCCTTTTCGCCCATGTCTGTAGCATCACGGCCCGCCCCGAAGCGCACTCTGACTTTTGTCGAGACGGGTCGTGACAGGAGCTTCGACAATGAATCACAGAAGCGGCAAGAAGCCGGATGGGCTTCGATCGATGTTACGGAAGCAGAATCTTGAACCAGAAGTAAAACCTTCTTCAATGACTGGATCGAAAGGGGACAATAGATCGATCCTCTAGAAATCGGTTGTGGGATTCATCTGTCTATGGCATTCGCAGGCTCGACATCATTTCTGAACCCGCGGAACACCATAGGTGACTCGTGCGAGAGGGACGAGGGGTCGCCCTGCTTCGATAGATAAAAAAACAGGAGCTACGTTTGGCAGCGTGAAATGGGGACGTTGCTGATTCGAGCGCCGAGTTAGAGCACATGGGAGTTCCGATACCAAGTGGAACGTGAAAAACACACAATATTATTAGCTTGTCAATAACAAAGGCTCCTACTCATCATGAGTGGAAAAGAATCCACATGACTATATTACCCTTATAGGGTATTACACATATATGACAAAACCGCAACTTGATAATACTATATAGCATAACGTCAACTTTGTGAGTACTAGAAACTTTTTTTAATCATATGTTACCATCATAAAGAAGATACCCCTTGGAAGACCCCTCAGGTTTTTTTTGTACATGTATGTTAGCAATGTAAAGTTGGATGGAACGTTTTGGTAATTTAGAAAGATAGAGGGCAGGTCCTTGTAATTATGCAAACTTAGAGGGGAGGTTACATACAACAATAACACTCAAGCCTTTATCCCACCATAGTGGGGTCGACTATATGGATCCTTGATCGCCATTGCGCCCTATACTTAGTCATAATCTCACTAATGCCTAAGTGCATCATGTCTTTCCTTACATTGTTAACATACATGCACCCAAAAAACTTGGAGTATATTAGGAAATGACAAAAGGAGGATGATTGGTTGCGACACGTCAATGTTTTCCATGCTCACACGATTCACACTCAAGACTAAAAGCATTAGCAAATTGTGGAACATCATCTCATTCTGGAAAAAGATGGGTGACCATGCTTATAAGTGATATCGAAGTTTCAAAAAGGAATAGACACATCATAGACTACTAAGATGCAATGTCTAAATAGTCCCCCTAGAGTGAATTCTCATACCAATCATCCTCAAAGACAAAGGAATCAGGAAATGATGCAATTGAACTGTTCATGTTCTTAGTAGACTAACAGATAACAAACATAAGAGACATTTAATCACATATAAGGTTGTAGATGGTTCAAAGTCGGGACATGAGCAAATAATCTCAATACCTTTGAGAGATGTAGTAGAATTATTAGAAAGAAGAATAGGTGGAAAAGATACATTGGTTAATATTTTAGAGAAAATATTTGAGTGGTCATGTCATATAAGGCATTGTAATCGATGATCCAAGTTCGTGAGATATATGAAACAAATTTGATGGCTTACACAATTATGTAAATCATGTTAATCCATCCTGAAAATTTGATTGTATTCCAATTTAAGTACGAGAATCTAATGAAATAAAAGTTTTAATAGACGAATATGCTAAGTAAATATGGGGATGACGATCAAATTTTAAATAGAGGAATATGCTAGTAAATATGGGGATTTGTAAATTGCATTGATGAATAATGAAAAATGTCAATGTAATATGAGATAGAATGCAAGAATAAATCAAATAATAGGTCCTTAGACTAGTGGCCCTATACGGATGATTCCATCAGTTAAGCATTTCAACCACTAAATGCATGCATTGAAAGATGCAAGCATGATAGAACCCAGATTGTAAAGATGAATTGAATGAGAAGTCCTTAGACTAGTGGGCCTATGCTGATGACTCCATCAGTCATGATTATCAGGATCGTATGATCCTGCGATCCGGATTTTGTAGATCGAACTGGATCTTACTCAGGATCGAAATATGCACCTCCATGGTCGGGATCACGATTCGAATTGTTAGGATCGCGATCCCGACCTGATTCAACTGATACATCCAAAGGGAAAAACCACATCCAACCCAATACCGACCCAATTCAACCGGTCAAGTGCCCATACCCCATCGCTTAACCCCCATACCCCATCGTAGAATTATATCATATTGCTTAACCTTGTCCCGAGTGTCAATTGTTCAAAAGTACTTGAGAATGTGAAAAGTTATTTTTTGAGTATTTGATGTCTTACAATGATGTTTCCTTTATATTTACTTATGTAGAAATTAGAACGATATTATCTTTTTGATTCAAGTTTTCAATTACTTCCGTTTGAAATAATCATTCACATGTTTAGTTTAATGATTTTTTGTGTTAATTGAACATGTAATTAGATAATACAAAGTTCAATTTAGTATTTTAAGTCTTAATTTATGAATGTTGTGTTAATTGAGCCTTAATTTATGAATGTTGTAGGATCTCGCGATCCTCGATCCGATCCCTCGATCCGATCCAATCCAACATTAAAACGATCCCACTTAGGATCTTGATCCGGACAATTTTGTCATCAGTTGAACATTCCAACCACTAGATGCATGTACTGAAAGATGCAAGCACGATAGAACCCAGAATATAAATATGAATTTAATGATAAGTCCTTAGACTAGTGGACCTATGCGGGTGTCTCCATCAGTTGAGCATTTGGACCACTAAATGCATAGATTGTCAAGGGGTATGAGAGGTGTTTTCTCTCATGATTGGTAAACACACACCATCATACTCATACGACACAATTCAACCGGTCAAGTGCCCATACCCCATCGCTTACCCCCATACCCCATCGTAGAATTATATCATATTGCTTAACCTTGTCCCGAGTGTCAATTGTTCAAAAGTACTTGAGAATGGGAAAAGTTATTTTTTGAGTATTTGATGTTTTACAATGATGTTTCCTTTATATTTACTTATGTAGAAATTAGAACGATATTATCTTTTTGATTCAAGTTTTCAATTACTTTCGTTTGAAATAATCATTCACATGTTGTTTAGTTTAATGATTTTTTGTGTTAATTGAACATGTAATTAGATAATACAAAGTTCAATTTCGTATTTTAAGCCTTAATTTATGAATGTTGTGTTAATTGAGCCTTAATTTATGTGTTAATTGAGCCTTAATTTATGAATGTTGTAGGATCTCGCGATCCTCGATCCGATCCCTCGATCCGATCCAATCCAACATTAAAACGATCCCACTTAGGATCTTGATCCGGACAACTTTGTCATCAGTTGAACATTCCAACCACTAGATGCATGTACTGAAAGATGCAAGCACGATAGAACCCAGAATATAAATATGAATTTAATGATAAGTTCTTTGACTAGTGGACCTATGCGGGTGTCTCCATCAGTTGAGCATTTGGACCACTAAATGCATAGATTGTCAAGGGGTATGACGTATGAGAGGTGTTTTCTCTCATGATTGGTAAACACACACCATCATACTCATACGACACAGTATATCATATAAGCCTCAATTAAGGGTCGGTGATCCATTCTTCAATGTATGGAATAAGTTAGATGTGAGTCCATATTCTACGCTAGAAACACACCAAAGCACCTCAGTTGCTACCAGAGACTCAAATCACGGATTGTGCTTAATAAATTATGAAACTAAGAATCAAGAAAACATGAATGTAAACATCCTTATGTATAAGTAGAAACTCATAATTTAGGTTTTTTAATACTTAAATGAAATTAAATAAGATTTGAACCCGTAAACATGTTTTAAGAAGCATGCATAGTTGTCATGTTAGAAATAGAAGTCATGATCCCTAGATTCAGTTGTTATATGCATAGGTTTTCATACATGTTTACTTTTGATGCTTTAGTATCACTAGGAGGAAGAGTTTTTCTTACTCATCAGTGAGCTGACTCCGTCTTCGGACTTTTCTTTTCAAGAAACACATGTTAGGAGTTTTTCTTAGGATGAACTTTTGAGGGTATATGCAGTTTTAGATTGTCATTTCCTTAGAACTTTGCACCTATTTTTGGTGTGAAGTCGGCTGTTGCAGACTTCATGATTTTGATCTCAACATTTAGATTTGTTCGGACTTACTTTTTCTAGTTGGCTCCGTGATTCAGACTTTGGGGTATTTCACTAACCTTAGCTCCAGCCTTTTGTTTCCACTACATGCTTTAGTTATTTTTGCCATGTTACTACTTTTATTGCTGTTGTTTAGTTTACTTTATATTATGAGTATCAACTGGGTTTTTGAAATGTTGCTAAACTAAGTATGGGTGTTACAGTGTGTTACGGTCGTACCCCACCCCTAGGTGGGCAATACCAGGTGGGCAATACAGCTGGTTCCGCCCCCAATCCTGGCCCCTAATCTCAGAACATGGGCACCGTAACAGGGCCGCAGCGCGACTCAGTTGGTGATGGGAGATCATGGAAGTTCTCCTTATCAAGGGGGTCGGGGGTTCGATCCCTGACCTCAACAACCTATCGCCTGATTAAATGGAGGCGGGGATTTGGTTGGGGTGTGTGGGTCGCGGCCCTGTTACGGTGCTCACGCTCTGGGATTGGGGGCGGAACCAGCCGCATTGCCCACCTGATATTGCCCACTCAGGGGTGGGGTACGACCATAACATAAAAGTGCATTTTTATGTTACGGTAGGGCTAGGAGTCGCCTCTGTGCGTTACCCAACTGGGCAGGCCTCAACCACCACCGGGTCCCCTAACCGTAACAGGGTCCGCAGCCCTTACACCCCAACCCCTCTCCGCACCCATTATTCATGCAGCGGGTTGTTGAGGCTGGGGATCGAACCCCAGACCTCCTTGAGGCGTGGAGATTTCATCCACCCAATTTATCCTACACAATTAATTGAATAGTAGAAAAATTATAATTCGGGCAGATAGCCACAATTGATTACAATGAATTCAACAAAGACTAGTAGGTAATAATTGCAAGGGGGTGAAAGTATTAGAAATTCAACATGCCGGAATAGGCCTCAACCATCACCGGCAGACCCTTCCATGCCCAAATTATAATTTTTCTACTATTCAATTCATTGTAATCAATTGTGGCTCCACCACACTTATCGGCATGGAAGAGTCTGCCGTCCATTGGGTCTGTTGGCTCCGCCAGACCTCTCCCGCCCTCACCTGGACAGATCTCATCGAGGCCCTGATTCAGCGGTACGACGACCGCTACTCCGGCCCCATGATCGAGCGACTTTGCGGGGTCCGTCACACCGGCTCCATTGACTCGTACATTGATGCCTTCGTGGAATTGGTCACTCATGTTCCCAGACTCCCCCCAGACCATTACTTGGGGTTCTTCATGAACGGTTTGCAACCCCACTTCCGCTCCCGTCTCCGCACCCTCAAACCATTAACGGTCCACCAAGCCATCAACCTCTCCCCCCTTGTGGAGGCGAAATTCCTCGCGACGTCCGGCGACATTCCGTAACCATCACCTTCCTCCAGGCATCCCTCCCAACCTTACTTCTCGGCCCATCCAAACCTCCACCTCTGCCACCTCCCCTACCCCGGCCACCAATGATGGGTCCTCACAACAACCGTCCTGTCCCTACCCACCGCCTGTCCAACCAGGAGTACAACGACTTACGAAGCAAGGGCTTGTGCTTCCGCTGCAAGCACCCCTACTCTCCTGGTCTTGAGTGCTCGGTGAAGGAGTGTCGAGTCCTCATCGGCGACGACGTGGCCGCGCTCTCCGCCGCTAACTTTGACGCCCTGCTACTCTCGGACAGACCACCGGACGATGCCCCGAGCACCCCGACAGCATCCCAACCGCGAGCATATCACTACTGACCGGCGGGCGGCGCTCCGACCTTGGGGTCAAGGTCGTTTTTCTGACGGGATGTATTGTTACGCGCACGCGCCTCCTATTTTATTATTGCTTTTCTTTAAATATATTAGTTTGATGTGAGTCCCCCCCTCCCTATATAAAGAGGTTGTTTTGGGGAGTTAGGTTATCTTTGGATCTATTGTCTTTGGCTCTCATTTGAGAGAAGGCTCCTTGGAGGAACCAGCCTCCAAGAGTTGGCCGGAGCTTGCTCCGGATTATATCCGTTTTCCGTTAATCCATGCAATTTCTTTCGTGATCGTATTACAATCCCTTCTCCAGAACTTTCTACTCAAACCCCTTGTCAAGTTTCTAAAAGTAGGTCTCCCCTATGCATCCGTTTCACGTTAAATAAAAATCTTATCTCAATTTTAAACACATCAAAGGTATATAAACATTTAACTGAAATGAAGACCTCAAAAAAAAATTATATATATATACATATACATATATATCAGATAGCATTTACTGCATATCACTGTTATATGTCAAATTCAATAAGCATAGGAATACAATCCTGGCTTCCTATCTTGACATTTACTGCATATCATTGTTATATGACCATTTCAATAAGCATAGGAATACAATATTGGGTTCTTATGTTGACAGAAAGTATTCAAGCCCATGAGGTAGACTCCAGTAAGCAACTAACCTTCATCCTCAGTAATATCAGAGGTCCACAAAGTAAGGTTATCCCTGAGAAGTTGCATGATCAATGTGCTATCCTTGTATGACTCTTCACTCAGGGTATCTAGCTCTGAAATGGCTTCATCGAAAGCTTGTTTGGCAAGGTGGCAAGCTCTGGAAAGAATCATGCAACCAAATTAAATATGACACCATTATTTGCATAAATATAAGAAAGTTTCTTATAAAGTAAATTCTAGCATCAAAGAATCAAAAACCTTTCAGGCGAGTTCATAATTTCATAGTAAAAGACTGAAAAATTCAATGCCAATCCAAGGCGAATAGGGTGTGTGGGAGAAAGATCTGCCTCGGCTGTGCTTGAAGCTGCCTGCAAATAGTTTATTGGAATACTCTGAATTAATCAAACTATTGAACTATGAATGAACTGCCAAACTGCTTGCAAGGAAGCTTTCACCCATCTGAATGATACATGAACAAGATTGAAGTTTGAATTTTTGATAGCATGAAGTTATAGAGGAAAATATATTGAATATGAAAATAACATAATTAATGCAACAATCAGGAAAAGACCAAGACTAAACCATAAGCAAAGCAAATATAAATACATATGATTATAAATATTAAAGGAATTAGATAATATCGCAACAATAACAAGGTAGAAATATACAAAACAGCAACATAGAATAGATACCTTTGTTTATATATATATATATATATTTCTTATATATATATAAGAAAAAAATAATATATATATAAGAAAATATATATATATATATATTGGGTTAATTACCCGGACCTCCCCTGGGAGTTTGCATAATTACAGGTTGCACCCCTCTATCTTTCGAAATTACATTTACCTCCCCTCTAAGTTTCCCCAGTTTACAAAATGCCCCTTCCGTTAGAAATATGGATGGAAAATGATAAATCCACCCAAATTATTTTATGATATTCCAATTTTACCCTTTGCAATGATTCTACATTGAAAGGGGTGACCTCTTCCTTTAAAAATATAGATGGAAAGTGATAAAATATGTCAAATTATTTTATGATATTCCAATTTTACCCTTTGTAATAACTCTACATTGAAAGAGGTGCATTACATTTTACCCTTTGTAATGAATCTAGAATCATTATAAAAGGATAAAATTAAAATGTCATAAAATAATTTGGCTGATTTTACCATTTTCCATCCATATTTCTAACGAAAGGGACATTTTTTGTAAACTGGGAAAACTTAGAGTGGAGGTAAATGTAATTTCGAAAGATAGAGGGGTGCAACCTGTAATTATGCAAACTCCCAAGGGAGGTCCCGGTAATTAACCCTATAATTTCTAACAAAAGAGACTACTGCAGATGTGAACTTACCAACAGGGGTCATGAATGATTAACAGAAACGACGGGTGAGTGCAACGAAGTAGACATTTTGTACCATTCTTGTAGCGAATAAAGGTCAAAGGTCTCAGTAGGAATCAACAGCATCGGGATGCGGAGGTGAACAAGGACTCTCTCTTGCCTCTCTATCTTTCTACACACAAATTCCTCGGTGCAATAGTAATTCCCTCCAACTACTGCTTGACGTTCGTTCCAAAGCTTTATAATATGGTTACGATCTGGTCGGTGTTTATCAATAGGCCGATCCATCCGACCGCCCAGTCTCAGAGCGCTCTCCCTCTAATCACTAGAAAGCGCGGAGAAAAGGGATTTCTAAAAAGAAAGAATGAGGATTCCGTTTTTCAATAGTTGGGTTGGAGGCTAGCTGAGAGTGGCCCTCTCTTCCTAGTCTAAAAGACTCTTGGCTTAACAAACATTCTTGTCCCAAATCGCTTGCACGAAGCATATGAAATTGGAGATAAAAAAGGTATGGTGGTTGGGCCTCTTATTCATTCAGAGATGATCCTTACTCTGCGGGACTCGTCGGCACAAGACTTTAGGGGGAAAGATCTGTCTTACTTGACGACAGTTACTCTTTAGTTATGTATGGGTATCCCGCCTTACCTCAACCCGGCAACCGATTCCGGGATAGCGGACTCTCCTTTTCCATCCTCAGATCCAATTTTAGCGAAGGCAGGTCTTTCATTGCTTTTTTTCCTAGCTAGGGAGTGAGCATAGTAAAGCTATGGAGTCCCATCCCTGCCCAAACCCAAGAATCTTTCCATAAAAGCTTGATCTTATAACAAATGACTTTCTCTAAAGCTGTCTAAATAGAACAATAAGTCAGTACATTTCTTAAAACGAAAAGGCGAAGACTTTTTCGAGGTCTTCTGCATGCTTCCGAAAATCTATTGAAATGCGATCTATAGGCCTTTCCCCACGGGGCAGTAAGCTTTCTCAATAGCAACCCTTCGTTACCAAAGAGACTATCTCTGAGGGAAAGAAAGTTTTCATGTACTAAAGCTTTCACGTGGCGAAAAGACTGTTCCTCGGATACAATTCGATCCTTCTACGGCCAAATCTCAATTTGTGGAAAGCCTTTGATGGCTTCCTTATTCAAACATCCATTTTTCTATGGGTATAAAAGGTCTTTCATTATTCTTCGTAATATTGACCACATTTCTGATCCCTATTTGCATTTCAGTGGGTTGATCTGGTATGAGAAGTTTTGGGAAAGAGTATATTACAGCATATCTAATTCATGAATTTCTCATGATCGTCGTGTTCCGCATGTTGGATCCTCTACTATTTTATGTTCTTCCCGAAAGCGTGCCAATCCCTATGTTGTGCGGAGCTGAGCATCTTCTATTCACTGGGATATGGCTTTTCCTCTGCAAGGGCCTTGTGCAGTAAACCCCCTACGGGCGGTCCTCTGTCGTCTTCAAGTAGTAAAAAGTAAAGTCTTCCCGCGAAGCTTTCGGGAAGAGGGTTAGTATGTGCGTCAGCATAACATTTCTAAATATACTATATAATAAGGAAAAACATCCCTTTGGCGAAACATTATTCTTTCCCATTTTCCCTTGTAACTTTCTCTTGTTACAACCAAAAAGTAGGAGGAAAGAGGAGAGAAGAGACCATCAAATATATTATATTTTTTTCGTTCTTATTGCCAAATATGACAATCGCATGATTAATAGAAATCTAATATTAATCAATTATGTATAGAATAATAGTTAACTTGTAAATCAACTTTAAACCTATTAAAATTAATAATGCTTCCCAAAGTAAAATGAAATAGTTTTATATAATTAATAATGCTTCCCAAAGTAAAATGAAATAGTTTTATATATTAGTAGTGTGCACGAGCGCCACCCACCCCCACCCCAAGTGCAGCGTACGACAGCGTCAATACCCAATCATGGCACACTACGCATGCGAGGTCCCGCGTGCGCGTGCGCGTGCGCGTGGGTGCGCGTGGGTGGGCTCGTGTGGACTCCCGTAGAGGCGCCGATCGGTTTCAGCGCTTGGGACTCAGAGGTTGTGTTCGAGATTACTTATTTGGCTCAATCCCCTTCAGGTATTGCAATGCGTTTGTTAAACTATTTCTTGATTCATGAAATCGCAAGTTCCTTGAACTGTTTATGGTTGTTCTTGTTCTTTATTTCCGCTGCGCATATGTGATATGTTGTTTACATTCGATGTATAGAAAACCCAACACAAATGAATCTGAGCCCATCAATTTCACTTTCTTTAACAACAAAATACCCAAATAGGACCCTTAACTTTGAGTATAATTTCAAATAGGTCTTTTAATTTTCATTTGCTTCAAATATATCGCTTAACTTTCACTTGTTTCTCAAATCAATCATTATTTAACTTTATGTTAGGTTTTTAATGGATTCAAAATTAATATCCCATTACCTGAAGCCCATCCCGATAGATGTTGTGGTCGGTCTCGTGGCTAGAAGAAAATCCCTCGCTCGGATTCTGCATTCTCGACGTCGAAGACTACGTCCTCTCCTCAGTCGCCAATATCTTGCAATTTTTGTCTCCCTCGCTGGTTTCTTTCGTGCCCTCTTCATTGTCGAGCTTTTGAAGGTCCCCCCCCCCCCCTCGTGCAGTCGATTGAAGGAGCAAAAGTTGTGGTTTTTCACTAGTTTCGTTCCTTGGTTTTGTTCTCTACAGAGAGGAAAAAAGGGCACCCGGAAATCTGTAAGCAAATCATATTACTACCTCGGGTTTTCCCCTATGAAATAGCATGAAACAATATTATCTGGTAATCACTTCGTTTGATAGTCATTCGATTGTGATCTGATGCTATGAGCGCCTCTTTTACTCGATCATTTGTGCCCTCTGGATTACTGTCGATTGAAAGATAATTTTATTTTATATTTCATTCGATTACAATCACTTTGCTCTTTATTGATCCTTGTTTCCAACATTAATAATGGTATTGTAATATTTCAACTATTAAGCAATTTATAATTTTAATCTTGTTTCTTCTCAACAAAAATTCTACAATATAAAAGAGAAGTCAAAGTCCACTATGAATCTGGAGGACATGAAGGATGAATATCTGTATTACTCATTTACGCAACATATTTGTCCATCAACATTATGAAAGCTCTATGTATGTTTTAGTACTCTTCTTATGAATGTTAAATGCTCTGTGTATGTTTATATTAGACACTGCCGCGTAACTACCCCTACATTTTAGTAAATAATCTAAGTGCGTTGAGAAAAATTAATAATTTGAAAATATAATTTTTACCAGGAAGGCATGGAAGTATAATAATTATTTTTATTAGATAAAAAAAGGGGCAGCCCGGTGCACAAAGCATCCCCGTGCAACGAGGGTCCGGGGAAGGGTCCCACCACAATGGTGTAATTATTTTTATTAGACAAAAAAGGGGGCGGCCCGGTGCACAAAGCATCCCCGTGCAGTGAGGGACCGGGGAAGGGTCCCACCACAAGGGTGAAATGTAGGTAAACCTTACCCTGCATTTTTTAAAGAGGCTACTTCCAGGGCTCGAACCCGTGACCTCAAGGTCACACAACAACACCTCGACCGGTGCGCCAAGGCTCCCCTTCAATTATTTTTATTGGATACAACAACACTCAAGCCTTTATCCCACTATAGTGTGGTCGGCTATATGGATCTTGTTGCCATTGTGTCGTATCTTTAGTCATAATCTCAATGATGCCTAAGTACATGTCTTTCCTTATAGTTTCATTCCAAGTATTTATTGGTCCACCCATCCCCCATTTAACATGCCTAGTGACTAAACTCTCACAACGCCTAACATGTGCCTCTAATGGTCTCCTTTGTACGTGTCCAAACCATCTTAGTCGAGCGTCCTGTCTTATCCCTAGCACATTCATTCCTAATTTTATCCAGTCTCATGTGTCCACACATCCACCTAAGCATTCTCATCTCCACAACTCTCATTTTTTGTTCATGTACACATTTCACTGCCCAACACTCAGAACCATAAAGCATCGTTGATCTACTTGTAGTACGGTGTACGGTAAAACTTGCCATGTTGTACACAATTCATTTTTTTATTAGATAATTACAAAAAAAATATTTTATTACCACATAAGCGATTCGTCAACGTCACTTCAATGCCTAGTCATCTGAAGTCGTTAAATAGTTAACGGAGTAAGTTCGGGGGTTTATTTGAAATAAAGTATAAAGTTGATGGACCTATTTGGAATAAAGTATAAAGTTGAAGGACCTATTTGGAATAAAGTATAAAGTTGAGGGACCTATTTGGAATAAAGTATAAAGTTGAGGGACCTATTTGGAATAAAGTATAAAGTTGAGGGACCTATTTGGAATAAAGTATAAAGTTTAGGGACTTATTTGAAGCAAATGAAAATTAAAGGGTCTATTTGAAACTAGAACTAAAGTTAAGGGGCCTACTTGGATATTTTTCCTTCATTAATCTAACGGACATCTTAAGTTTTAACATATAAGACTATCATAAAGTCAAAAATAATGTCGTTCAATATCCTATTACGCCCGAGAGGAATGCACACATCGAAAGTGTTGTCGAGCACGGCGAGCGGCGTGGGATGTCGAGCGAAGAACGAGTCTTTTGTTGGTTTCAAATACTGTGGACGGAGACATTGCGTGGTAATAAAGCACTGTTACAATTACATACTGTTCACTGTTATGCCGCCGCATCCGTTACAGTTCACAGACCACCAATATTCAAGACGGCGCAAGGAGGTACAAGACAACGGGGCTGAACCATCCGGTTCAGCCCCCTCGCGGCAATAAATAGAGAATAGGGGCTGAACCACACCGGTTCAGCCCCTACTGGGGGGGGGGGGGCGGCCAGCCCCCTTGTCCCTGGGTATTAATAGGCCCGGGGACCCTCTTGTGATGGTATGCAACATTATAATTCAGGTATTCCCCTCTCTCTTTCTCTCCTCTCAAACCCTAGCCGTCTTTCTTCTTCTTGCTCTCCCCTAGATCTCTCTCTTCTCTCCTTCTCTAGCCCGTTCATATCAATTGGTATCAGAGCATCGCTCCTACGACCATGGTTACCACACGCACAGAAGCCGAAATCGCTCGTCTCGCCGCCATCGAGGAGAACTACGTCACCTTGGCGGATTCGGTGGCCGGCATCGAGGAACAAGTCAAGACAACCACCAAAAATCTGGAGGAACGAATGGAAGGACGCTTGGATGAACTCAAGGCGTTGTTAACGCAGTCCCTACGGGGAAAATAGAACGGAAACAGCGATTACACCGGAGAAACGTCAAACCCAGCGCCGCCAATCAACGGAGGAGGCACGGGGGGGGGGGGGGGGGCTGGCGTGATGCCCTACACCTACCCCGGCCAGGAATCGGCGCGTACGTACGGCCTAGGAGCGCCCGTAGTCGCGCCAGGCGCGCTAGGGCAGTCGGCGCAGATTCCGCCCAGCGCCTGGGCGGGCGCTGCTGCCGCCAGGCCGCCGGCCGGACCGACCTCCACTCCCCACCAGCAGGTCGCCGGGAGGTGGTCCGGCCCTGGAGGGGTGGCCGCCGGTGGGGGAATCGCCGGAGGGGCTGCCGGACGTCATTTTGGAGCCCCGGAGCAGAATTTCAGGCCGCCGCCACCTATGGGAGGCCCGACCGGATTTGGAAACGGAATCCTACCCATGCCACCACCCTTTGGGGCCCCGATGCGGATGGGGCAAGGAGAGCCTTGGCGGGAAAACCCTCCAAGACACGTGTAT
Organism: Dactylorhiza incarnata; assembly: GCA_033032865.1. Classification (NCBI taxonomy): domain Eukaryota; kingdom Viridiplantae; phylum Streptophyta; class Magnoliopsida; order Asparagales; family Orchidaceae; genus Dactylorhiza; species Dactylorhiza incarnata. Next base: position 1,697,576 of record JAWHQI010000408.1, read on the forward strand.
GAAGAGGAAGATCAACACGATTACTATGGGCGACCAAATCCCATGGCGGACCCATTCCGGCATGGAGGACACGAACCGGAATTCGGAAGGAATGGAGGGGCAAATCAGCGGGCGTACATGCAACCGAAGAGGACTCGGATGAATTTTCCTAAATTTCGGGGCGGTGACGCCTTGGAGTGGGTACAAAAGGCCGAGCTGTTCTTTACCTACCAGGAGATTCCCAAGGATCAATGGGTGCAGTTGGCCTCGTTTCATTTGGAGGACGACGCGTACCAGTGGGCGCAGTGGTTTGTCCGCAACCAGGGCTACGCCCCATGGGACTATTTTGTGGAAGGGTTTACGGCCCGTTTCGGCCCCCTGGAGTATGAGGATATGGAGGCCACCCTGCAGAAGCTCAGGCAGAAGGGAACCGTCATGGAGTACCGCACCGAGTTCGAACGGTTAGCAAATCGGGTCAACTGGGGCGAAAAGACCCTTCTCAGTTGTTTCATTTCGGGACTGAAGGACCATCTGAGGGACGAAGTCCACGCATACATGCCATCCAGTTTGAGCCAAGCCATTAGTCTAGCCCGAATACAGGAGGAGCGGTTCAACCGCCAGCGCAATCGGGGGACAACACGGCCAACTCCAGCAGTACCTGCAGCACCAGGAGCCGGACGGCGAGAACCGCCACCTGCAGTACGACCGACTGTGACTCGGTTGACTTGGCCAGAGCTACAGGCCAGGAGGGACAAAGGGTTATGTTTCAATTGCGACGAAAAATTCACTCTCGGACATCGATGTCAGAAGGTACAAGTCTTTATGTTACGAGAGGAAGAGGACGAGGAAGAACCCATCAGTTGTGAGGAGGTGGAGGAACTGGACCTGGCAGAGTTTGGAATCTGCCTACAAGCCATGGAGGGATGTCCCACACCGCATACGTTACGCGTTTCAGGGAGGCTGGGACACGAGCGGGTGACCATTGTGATCGATAGTGGGAGCACCCACAATTTTATCACCCCCGCAGCAGCACTGAAGGCAGGGTATGCAGTTGATCGGGGAGCTTCCTTCCAGGTCATGGTCGCGGACGACAGCAAGTTGCGGTAAGAGGGAGTCCTAAAAGGGGTGGAGCTGCGAATTCAGGGTTATGTATGCCAGACGGATGTTTACCTTTTGCCGATTCGGGGGTCTGACATGGTTTTGGGTGTGCAGTGGCTCCGCCAGCTCAAGAGGGTCACGACGGACTGGGACAAAATGACATTGGAGTTTACGCATCTGGGAACAGAGCATTGCCTTCATGGCATTAAATCACCGCCGCTAAAGGAGATTTCCATTCGGAGCTTACAGAGGATGGAGGAGGAGGGCAGTACTATAGCCATGATTCTGGGGATCGAGGCCCTGGGGTCGGGCACAGCAGTCGAACCAGAGCAGATACAGGGGTTGTTGTCACAGTTCGAGGATGTTTTTCAGGAGCCGTCTTCTTTGCCACCCTCTAGGTTCCGGGACCACCAGATCCAGTTGAAGGTCGGATCAGATCCGACTAATATCCGGCCCTATCGCTACCCGCATATCCAAAAGGCAGAGATCGAGCGCAGTGTACGCGAGATGTTATCCACTGGCATCATCCGTCCCAGCACTAGCGCTTTCTCCTCACCGATCATCCTTGTGAAAAAGAAGGATGGCTCGTGGCGTTTTTGTGTGGATTATCGGGGCCTGAATGGCTCCACGATTAAAGATAAATTTCCTATTCCAATGATTGAAGAGTTGCTGGACGAGCTGCACGGAGCTAGCTTATTCACCAAGCTGGACCTCCGGTCTGGGTACCATCAGATTCGGATGAAAGAGGAGGACATCCACAAGACGGCCTTTCGCACCCACGACGATCACTACGAGTTCCTGGTGATGCCGTTTGGGCTGGCCAATGCCCCATCTACCTTCCAGGCAGTGATGAACGAGATCTTCCGACCGCTACTCCGTCGGTACGTTCTAGTTTTTTTTGATGATATACTGATCTATAGCAGGAATTGGGAAGATCATCTGGAGCACGTCCACCATGTTCTGAGTATTTTGAGGAAGCACAAGCTGTACGCCAAACGCTCCAAATGCTCTTTTGGGCAGGAGGAAGTCGAGTACTTGGGCCACCTAGTGTCCTCCCGTGGGGTGCAGGCGGACCCAAAGAAGATCGAGAGCATGGTGACCTGGCCACAGCCCACGACGATACGGGCCCTACGGGGCTTTCTCGGGTTGACTGGCTACTACCGCCGGTTCGTGCAGGACTACGGGAAGATTGCCCGACCCTTGACCCAGCTGTTGCAGAAGGACGCCTTTGACTGGACGGCAGAAGCAGAGGCGGCATTCCAGGCCCTGAAACGGGCCATGACGACTACTCCGGTGCTGGCGTTGCCGGACTTTTCCAAAGACTTTGTGGTGGAGACCGACGCTTCCGGAGTCGGAATCGGCGCGGTGTTGATGCAAGAGGGCCGGCCGATAGCTTATTTCAGCAAGGCTTTAGCGGCCCGGACGTTGGGGCTATCCACTTACGAGAAGGAGATGCTAGCCATCCTTCATGCGGTGGCAATGTGGCGGCCTTATTTATTGGGGCGGCACTTTCAGGTCCGTACGGACCACCAGAGCTTGAAGCATTTTTTGGAACAGCGCTTGGCCTCTCCCCTCCAGCAGAAATGGTTGACGAAGCTGCTAGGCTACGACTACGAGATTGTCTACAAACAGGGGAAGGAAAATGTGGTGGCAGACGCCTTATCGCGGTTACCAGAGGGATCCCTCGCACATGTTTCCGGACCGCTGATTGATTCCTTGGATGAGGTTCAGGTGGCAGTACAACAGGATCCGGCTCTCCGTGACATCGTCGAGGCACTACAGCACGGTCACCCTACCGAGGCCGGTTATCACCTACAGGGAGCGCGGTTGTATTATCAGGGCCGGCTCGTCATTCCCGACACGTCACCTTGGCGCACCATCATGATACGGGAGTTCCATTCCTCTCCTACCGGGGGCCACGCTGGTATCCTGCGGACCCTACAGCGGGTAAGGGCGAATGTATTCTGGAAAGGAATGCGGCGAGATGTTCAGAAGTTTGTCAGGGAATGTGACATCTGTCAACGGCAGAAATACGAAACGACGTCCCCGGCCGGATTGCTCACTCCCCTGGCAATTCCTCACCAGATTTTGGATACCATCTCTTTGGACTTCATCGACGGCTTACCCAAGTCTCAGGGCAAATCGGTCATTCTCGTAGTGGTCGACAAGCTCTCCAAATACGGCCACTTCTTGGCGTTGAGCCACCCTTACACAGGCGAGTCCGTCGCGGACCTTTTTGCCAGAGAGATAGTGCGTCTCCACGGGGTTCCTTGCGCCATCATATCAGACAGAGATCTTGTGTTCGTCAGCAAATTTTGGAAGGAGCTATTTCGCCTGCAAGGCACCACTTTACGCATGAGCACGGCCAACCATCCGCAGACCGACGGGCAGACAGAGGTGCTCAATCGCGGTGTTGAAACCTACTTGAGATGTTTTGTGATGGATGCACCGCGGACTTGGACCCAGTGGTTACACTGGGCGGAATATTGCTACAACACATCGTTCCATACCGCGAGCAAGCTCACTCCTTTCGAGGTGGTCTACGGCTGTCCACCTCCCACGCTGAGTTCCTATGAGCCAGATAGTACATCTCTGCCGGCAGTGGGCCGGACACTTCAGGAGCGGGACCAGACGCTCACCCTCTTGCGGGGCAATCTTCGGACAGCGCAGGACCGCATGAAGGTCCAAGCGGATAAGCATCGTAAGGAACGGGAATTTGCGGTGGGGGATGAGGTTTTCCTCCGTCTCCAACCCTACAGACAGCTCTCGGTCGCTCGGCGGGCCAATCAGAAATTGGCTCCACGTTACTACGGCCCCTTCAGAATCATCAGGCGAGTGGGTCCAGTTGCTTACACCTTGGAACTCCCAGAGGGGTCGCGCATTCACCCAACTTTCCACGTCTCCCTGCTAAAAAGGAAACTTGGGGATTCGGTCCAGGCCGACCCCGTCCTTCCGGAGGCCACTAGCAGCGGGGAACTGCGCCCGTCACCAGAGACCATCTTACTTACCAAGTGGAAGAAGCGGGGCACGGAGTACCGCCTCGAGGTCCTCGTCAAGTGGAAGCACCTATCTGATACTCACAACTCTTGGGTCGATCTTTTGGAGTTCCGCGAGCACTTCCCGGATTTCCACCTTGAGGACAAGGTGGCTCTTGATGGGGGAGGGAATGTTATGCCGCCGCATCCGTTACAGTTCACAGGCCACCAATATTCAAGACGGCGCAAGGAGGTACAAGACAACGGGGCTGAACCATCCGGTTCAGCCCCCTCGCGGCAATAAATAGAGAATAGGGGCTGAACCACACCGGTTCAGCCCCTACTGGGAAGGGCCGGCCAGCCCCCTTGTCCCCGGGTATTAATAGGCCCGGGGACCCTCTTGTGATGGTATGCAACATTATAATTCAGGTATTCCCCTCTCTCTTTCTCTCCTCTCAAACCCTAGCCGTCTTTCTTCTTCTTGCTCTCCCCTAGATCTCTCTCTTCTCTCCTTCTCTAGCCCGTTCATATCATTCACTGAGATGATGAGTAATGGGAGTACTATCGTTGCAAGGGTACTGTCGCGGCTGCACGGCGGGCCACCATGCACGATCACTTGTGTGTGTGTGTTAGGTAAAGGCTATCAACAATAGATGAATAAATTTTCTCTTATTTTTCAATCTAAAATGGCGTCAAAGCAGAATATCTTCCTACCTTAGCATCGAGTGTGAATTGACATCATTAACTTAAAGTATACGTGCCCAAAGGACTGTCATCATTGTCACTAATGGATTCTCTAGTAGACGCTGCAATCGAGTACATATGATGAGTTTCTTGAATGCTTTCTCGCGGTTAATACCATAGTTATTAAAGGCTCAAGGCGCAAAAAGGTCTTGAAGCCTAGGCTCATGACGTAGGCGCGCGCCTGGTAAGGGCAAGTCGTAACCACATCCATTTTAAATAATCAACAACAAACATCAGTTCATCTTCTTGATCAGATTTTTCATCCATTTTACTCATTATTCATTCATTACTATCATTTATATCTCTTAAAAAAGAATCAATGTGGTCACTTGCATCATATTTAAGTTGCAACGCTCAATTATGTTTCACAAACACTAAATCATGCAAAAATTATTGAGTTCTTACATTATTTCTTTCTTTCTTTTGAAATTTTTTTACAACTGAAATCTTACTCAGGCGCGCCTTTTATGCTCCAAATGCGCAAAAAAAAACACACGAAGGTGCAGACCTCTGAGTCTGGTGAGCTTTGAGCCTTAGGCGCGCCTTTAACAACATAGGCTACTACCAAATAAACACACATCCCCTAGTCCAATCAAAGATAAGATTCATCACTAATGATGGGTTTATTATTACAAGGTGATGTCTTTCTGCTTGGGAGCAAATGCTAAAACTAGTAATTGTTCTACTCAATAACTCATACAGGATGTCACCACCATACATACAAAATCTTATATCTTAACCCTACATTCAACCCAAGAAAAAGGAGATAGTCATATATGTGGGGAAAGAATCTAGACAAGGGAGTTCCATGAGATGGGAGAAGATGAAAAATCAATTTCATCGATGGTGACCAGTTAGAGGTGGTGGAATATTGTAAAAATGGAAAAATGATTGTCTTCCAAGTCTCGAACCTAAACCCCAGACCTACGACCATTTTACAATCTCGACAACTATTTTATGATCTCAACGACTATTTTCCAACCATGTTACAGTCGTAAAATGGGTGTTAAAATTATCATACAATAGTCATATCATGTACGGTCCAAGGCTAGGACACTATTCTCTCCTAGAAATGGGGATTTCACAAGGGAAGGAAGGGTTTAAATATGGAAATTTCAAATGGGAAGGACGTGGTTGATTTGGTGCTTATGGAAAAGTCGAGAGGGTGGCTTCACTTGGGTGCGAAGGCATGCTAGTCTTGAGTTTAGATGTTTTAATTGACATGATTATTTTCTCTTAGGCTTAATCTTGTGCATATTTTGGTTAGTTTTCCTTGACTTTAGCTTGATCTCAGATCATAAAGGATTACATTAGAGACCAAGTATATTTTCTAGACTTCACACCACACTTGGTCCATAATAGACAAGTGCAAAGACAGTTGGCACACATAATCAAAGATAATCATATATATGATAATATCAAACTATAAAGAGTTAATTGGTATCAAAAAACAAACACCCAATATTTTTTACATAATAAGACATTACATTACAATGCATGTGAACAAAAAACCTATACATTTGATAATTCATTAAAATACAAAAATCATCATTCCAATATAATGTAAGTGAGCCAAACAGATCCTACAATTGATCACTCACTCGAATATAAAGACCAAGCCAATATACAGAAAAATTCACTAGAATATAACAAACAACCAAACACCCGACATCACATTAAATTGTAAATGACAAATGCAAAATATTAAAGGCAAATGCTCCATTGATGTTTGCACTAAAGGTAACAAAAAAATTATCCATGTTCTTCGTGTGTCAAATTTAGCTGAAAATGTATCATTTACTGTTTAGCAGCTCATACAAAAAGTATCTCAAGTTCATTTTGATAATAATAGATGCAAAATTATTGACAAGAATAACTTAACAATATCAAGTATTGATACGACTCCAAATAAAGTTTTTTTCCTTGCTTATCCACTAAATGGGTATTGTTAGTTGAAAATCGAATATTTTGAAAACTCTTCTTTTGGCACTTGAGATATGGTCATTTGAGTAACAAGGGAATGCCCTTGTTAAATTCAAAGAATATTGTGATTATCTTCCAAGACTTGGGAAAAAAAGTCGTGGAATTTTACATATATGGGAAAATGCATGATTTTGATTTTCAAAAACATCTTGACAAGCAAAGGCCCCTTTGGACCATTCATGCTAATATTTTTTATCCAACAAGTCCGTCGCCACTTAATAATAAGAAATAGTTCATGTTTGTTAATGATTTCACTCGAATGGTGTGATTGTATCTATTACTACATATAAAAGAAAACCTCCTCTATGGTGTAACATTAGAGCTTCTAATTTACACCCTTATGTCCATATGCACATTGGAGAGAGAGGGATGGAGAGAGAATGCACATCAAGAGAGCAGGAGAGAGAGAAAGATGGAGAGAGAGAAGGTGGTTACAGCATGCATATGTGCTAGTTTTTTAAGAGAAAAACTGATCCCTTGTCCACTTTTCTTCATTTCAAAGCTTTAGTAGATTGATAGAATGGATTCTTCATTAAAACACTTTGGACAAACCATTAAAGAGAATTCATTTACAATTGGTTCATGAATTATTTATAAGATGATGGAATTCAAAGGCACCTTACCATACCATGCAGCCAAAATAAAATAGTAGAGCAGAAAGGTAAAATCAAACTACGTTGAAATGCTTCAAAGCATTGCTTGAAGGGAAATGTATGTTGTTTCCAGGAAGAAACTGTCAATATGGTTGTCCACATACTCAATCATTCACCTACATAATTTGTCTGAAACAAGATATCATTTGAAGATTAGCACAAGCAATATCCCTAAGTTAATCACTTGAGTTTTTTACAACATCTCATATGATCTAAATATGTGATTATCAAGCATACAAAATGACAAAGGAATATCAACCTTTGAATCCTAAGAATGATAAACCTGTACTCTCAAAAAATATTGTCATTGACGAAATGGCAGCAAGGTAGTGGGAAAAAGATAAAGGTGTTAAAGCATTGAGTCTTCATGATACTTTAGAGCCTTTAAGTATTCATGAAAGAAGCTCACACCCAAGTCATGTTCAGCAGATATCAAATTTAAACTCATCTCGAAATTCAAGTGGCACCACCAATAAAATTTCAGTTTTGGATTCAAATTCTCCAATCGTATACATACAAGACTTTAAATAGATATCTACTTTTGCTGTCTTTTCTTGTAAGCGTCAAAGTTTTGAAAATGCAAAAAAAGGATGTGTGGATTCAAGCAATGAAAAAAGAGATGCATGTTATTGAGAAAATTATACATGAATACTAGTTGATCTACCTAATACAAAAGGGTGATTGGGCTAAAATGGGTCTATAAGACTAAATATGGAGACGATGATTCCATCAAGAAACCTTAACTCAATTATTTGCTAAGAAGCACTAGCGATTTCGTGAAATTGACTTCAATGAGAAGTTTACTCCGGTGGTTCGCATGGTAACCCTAAGGATAGCACATGATGAGGAAACACAATTGAAGCTCAATGTTTCTCAATGGTGAGCATAGGAGATTTTATGTTAAGTAACCACAAGAATATGAAGTAAAAGAGAAAGGAGGAAAAATGTATAAATTATGAAAGGAACGTGGGCATGGAATTGAAAGATTGACAACTACTTCCTTGAAATCGGGTTCGAGAGAAGGAAGAATGAACCAACACTATTTGTAAATGTAAGTATTGAATTCTTGATAACTTAATTTACCTTGGAATGGACCTGAAATGAGTAAAGGTGTTCTACCAGAAATGATGAAATACTTTGAAGGGATTGTTCTTGGCTTATTGAGAAACTTTCTTGGCATATGAACAATTGCAAACTAGTTGACACATCAATAATGTCGAATGAGAAATTGCAGCTCAACGATGTCGAAGTTTGTTTGGTTCACTCACTTATCTCGCTCACACCAGGCCAGGTATATCTTATGCAGTAAGAAGGTTTCAAAATTCATGCAAAATCCCAGCAAAAATCATCTCATTTTGCAAAATAAAATTGAGACATCTACACGGAACAAAAGGGCTTAGACTTCAATATGAAAAAGAACAAAAAGAGCTAGCAGGAAGCCAGGACGGATTCACCAATGGTGATTAGCATGATCATTTTTGGTTGAAAAAACATCAACTATATTTTTGTCTTGCTTTTATTGTAATATCGTGGAGTTCACGAAACAAAAATCTAGGACGCTATCATTCGCCAATCAAAGTATACTCCTGCAATAGGAGCAATGTGTGAAGCAATTTGATTACAGTGAATTCTCAATGATATTCACCAAGTACTAAATGAGACAGCAATAATCTTTTGCCACAACATGTCATTAGTGGCAATGACCAATAATCCAAATTTTTATGCATGCTCAAGCATATCAATATTTGGCGTCGTTTCATTCGAGGTTTGGTAAGCAATGACGAGACTATCATGAAATTCATCAACACAAATAATCAACCAACTGAACTTCCTCACCGAGGCAGCTCCACTGGTAAAAATGACATTCAAGAAGAATTTGAAGATTACAAATCAAGGAGGAATGTAATTTCAAGTGAGTGCACTTCTGCGGAAACTAACAAATCATTTAAATTAGCACTCTCTGTTTGCATTCTCGCTGAAATTTCAAACAAAGTTCTACACTTCAACAAAATTTAGGCTGCATCCAATAGCTTTTAGATATCCCCAAGAAAGAATACCCCATAAATAGATGCATTAAAGATTCTCAGAGTCTCCATTAAGTAGAGAAACTCATTAAAGACCTACCAAACATTAAATCCTTATAAAGGGGAGAAAGCAGGTCCTGACCTGGTAAGCCTTCAGAGATTCCTCGGCAGCTTCCTTTCTGTCATTCCCAGACTTGAACTCCGCCAGATAACGATAATAATCTCCCTTCCTAAAACCAAAATCTGTGATGCATACAACCTCCAAAACCGAATTTGGCATAGAAATCAAACTAGTGATGTCTTCAACTCAGATGCTTACATCTTGTAATAGAAGACTGAGGATTCCCCGGCACTGGAAGAAGGGATGAGGTGCTCGTCGATGACGATCATAATGTCGTTGCAGATGTCGGAGAGCTCCGACTCCACCTTCTGCCGATAATCCCTGATCCACTTGGCGTGCTTATCGTTCCCCTTCGCCTCCTCCTTCTGCTCGATCGAGGACAAGATCCTCCAAGAGGCCCTCCGCGTCCCGATCACGTTTTTGTATCCGACCGACAGCAGATTCCTCTCCTCGATAGTGAGCTCCGAATCCAACTTTGCCACCTTCTTCATTGCGTCGACCATTTCTGCTTCGTCAAAACATGAATCGGAAGGAAAACTCTATAACCCTAAATCCGATGTAGATGACGCCGGGGTTTGGAGAGGTCTTACCATCATAGCGCTCGGCCTGCTCGGCGAGCTTCGCAGTGTAGACAAAGTTTTCGTGCTCTCTCTGCAAGGCCATGGTACCAACCAGATCCGAGTCGTCTTCTTCCGCCCGCGAAACCTCCTAACTTCTCCTCGAGGCCCGATCTGTCCCGCTCGAGGTCGCTCTGCCGGTTGACGATTTGGAGAGATCACCGGAAACGAGGGGGGTCGTGTGGTGTTGTTAGGCAACTGACAGCTGCGCCATCGGAGTCCGGAGATAATAATAATACATAATTATTTTTAACTTTTTTTATTGAAAATAAAAAAACATAAATAATTATTTTTAACTTTTTTTATTGAAAATAAAATGAAACAAATTGTAAACTATGGGTGCAAGTTGCGTAGAGCCGGCTCGTGAGCTCGATGAGCCGGCTCGAAAAAAGCTCGAGTCGAGCTCGAGCCAGTTGAGCTCGAGCTCAATTTCGAGCCGAGTTCGAGCTCGATTGTTCTTGTTCATGAACTCGTGAGCCGGCTCGCGAGCTTTTTTGAGGGTTTTTTAAAAAAAAATTATATCTATACTATTCTAAAAAGAAGTATCGATGACTTTAAAAGGCCATGAATTAAAATGCCATCAAAGAAATCATGACCCTTCATTAACTTAAAATCCCACCTTATTAAACACCCTCCCACTCTATCCTTACCAATCCCACGACAACCCTAACTCCCCCTCCCCGATACCCAGCCGCTCGCCATTTCAGTTCACCGCTACCCCGCGCCATCTTCACTCTAAAAACCTGTATTTCTTCTCACATCTCCTCATGCTGGTACGCCTGACATCCCTCGACCAAGTTCTTCTCTCTAATAACCTGCATTTCTTCTTCCCGCAGCGGATTGTTGGACTCTGTCGCAAACAAAGGCCAACGATGGATTAAAATGATGATCGTGTAATAAAGCTCCTTCTTTCATCCTCTGCCCTTGCCCTAGGGCCTTTTCCTCACTTCGCATCGGAAGCCATGGTTGCTACGCAACTCGAGATCATCGACGAGCTTTCCGTCTCCACCTCCGTCTTCCTTCGCGAGTTATACCTCCCCGCAGGCTACGATTGGAATTTCTTGGTAAGATCTGCTTCCGTTCTCTGTTACATTTTTCGCATCCAGCCAACGGGCTATTCTCCCTCTCCCTGTTTCTTTTACGCTCTCTGAACTGCCGAAGACGATCGATGATAGAGGTCGATCCTCCGTCCATGGATTGCTGTAGCGCCGGTTTTCCCTTCGAATTCTGTCGTACATGCTTCTATTTGCTATTGGTAATTCCTTCGATTCTCCCTCTCCTCTTTGATATTAGTAATTTGGTTGATTAGGTGTAAGTATGAATACTTTAAAGTTGAACCATTTCCAACAACAGGTTCCTACTTCCATATAGAATATCACCTACTTAATGAATTGCCAAGTGATGCATAACACCTGTTTGATGAATTGCGTAAATGAAATTAGGACTAAAGCTTAACTGCTAATAGTAGTTAGTACAATTACATGATATTTTCATATTTCACGGCAATACTCATTTGTCTCTATCCTTCCTGCGGAAAATGGATGTTGGAGCTTCACTGGCAGCTAATAGTAGTTAGTACAATTACATGATATTTTCATATTTCACGGCAATACTCATTTGTCTCTATCCTTCCTGCGGAAAATGGATGTTGGAGCTTCACTGGCAGCGACATAATAGGATGTTGTAAAGTTGATTTGAAGCTTGGGTAATAGCTGGGAATAGCAGACCACGAAGCCTGACTTCCATCCGATTCCACTCGCATGAACGCTAGGTTCTCTGAGATCTTTGGCACCGACTCAGAGTAAGAATTCAACACTCCATCTCCACTGCTTTAAAGCCCGCAGCTTCTAAGAACATTTCGAGTTTCTTTGTTTTTATCAAACTACTTCAGCAATGTAGGATTGACTTTGAAAAAGATGATTCAATTTTTTGGCAGTTAAATTAAGTTAGATATACGAGTGTGATATAATTATATTTTAATATCTCAAACACATTCCCAGTAATGATTTTTATATGCATATCATTTATTATGTACTGTTTGAGTCATTAGTGGAGAAATTTGCACAACTATTTCTACTATTCAACCCATCATGCAGATCAGACAAAGGGCCATCTCAAATTCAAAAAATCTCAAAACTGATGAAGGTTCGAGGATGAGTCTCATAGCCTTGATAATTTCTGTATGAAATTTTATCACAACGATGGATTTCCATCATTCTAGAGCTTAGATTTCCATCATTCTAGAGTTTGGATTTTATCACAACTATGTTGTTTTATGAATTTGATTCATGATTTTTTGTTCCATTTTTGTCTCTTCCCTCATACATGATTTGAATTATGTTTTCATGGGCACATTCAGAATACCTATATTGAAAAGGAGCACTTTTAAATAATATGAATTAGTACGTGTGATTTAAAGTATTAATGTACTTTACAGGTACTTACTTCATCTCTATTTTCTTTTAAATGCACGTACTCTAGGTGTGCTTTGAGGTATTAGTCAAGTAGTGGCTAAGCAAAGCACAATAGACTTTGTGATGAATGTTTATAGGGTTGCTCCGTAGTATTGGCCGGTAGAGGGTCAAGCGGAGCAAATATATCTTTATTTATATACTTTGTTGCAATGCTTCCATGTTTTATGCACATGTTGTTTTTAATGATGATTGTGTGTTGAAATCCTTACCCCATAAGAAAATAGTAATGACTTGTTCAATTCCTGTAAAATGAATAATAAGGTTGGTGTTGTAAATGATGTGATGGTTGGCAAGGGAAATCAGACAAATTTGAGTTCCACTAAAGGAGTGATGACATGCATGTTCTGTAAAGATGTGTTACTCAATATTAGTTAATAACGGATGACATGCATGTTACTCAAAATTAGTTAACAAGGTTAATCTTCATATTTTCTATAATTGTGTACATGGATATAGTAAAATTTGCTTCAATTCTTATTATGAAAAGTTAACTCGGTTGCGAATTGATCCATTACCGCTATCTGTGTTAATTAATCAAAGTCAGTCTATGTAGTCAAATGTCCCTTCCCTCGCCGGATTTCCCCGCCACCTCCGAATGTCCCAGCCACCGCCGAATGTTCCCACCCCTGACGAATTTTGACGCCCCCAAAAAATGTCGCCAACACGACAAATATCGCCACCCACGACAAATGTCGCCCCCACGACAAATGTCGCCCACTACGACAAATGTCGCCCCCACGACAAATGTCGCCCCTCACAACAAATGTCGCCCCCACGACAAATGTCGCCCCCCACGACAAATGCCGTCTTGGATCGGGCCGGAGGCCCGTGCCTGTCACTCGTAAATATATTATACTCTTGTAAATTATTTAGCATATTTGAAAAAAAAAAGATATTATTACTTAACCCGTCTGATGAAAGAAAATCAATCTGAAGCGTTAATTGGATAGTATCAATTCGCTCCAAATAGAGAGGATTATAACTCATGATAGTGTATTTGGAGTTCCTCTTCATTAAGACACAAATGAATAAATCTATTTCATAGATGGTGTAAATAAAAATTTATTGAGATAATAAAAAGAGCTAAATCCTTATTTAAGTCCATATGGTTAAAACTTAAAAGCTAAATCTTATTTAAGAGCTAAATCTTTATCTAATGGTGGAAATAGAAGAAGCTTGTTTCTCTCTGCCTTCTCTCTTGATTTCGACCCACTTGTCGTTTCAGTTTTCAGCGATTGTTGCTCCACATTGTAGCCTCCATCAAAAAGTACATTGTTGTGTGATTTTTGTTGAATATTGGGCCCTAATAATTTTCGTGTTGGATATTCGCTTCTACGAAGCCGTAGGAGTCATCAAAGATTTAGTGCTATTGAAGGGTGTGCACATTGTTGTACTGTTTATTGGTTGAATTATTCTCTAGTTTATTTCTCTACGGACTTGCTTTTGCCTGTCTACATGTATGTCTATGCGTGTTCTGAAGTGTTGTAGTGACAATCCTAACTCTAGTTTGAAGCTTGCATTTTTTGGTGTGTTTTTATTTGGTGTTCTCTCTTGTTTAGTTTTATGCATCCTAAAGGTCTCAAAATTTTCACAATAAGATGCTAAATTCAAATAGGACAAAAAATATTTTATGAAATATTTATTATTAAGTAATAAATATAAAGGGTTATTTACTGGCAGGACCTCCTCGCGAAGTTTCTAGAATTACAATTTTCGCCTATAATTTACCCTCCTTGATGTTTACATTTCATAGCATTCATGCACAAAAAGATCCCTCCTGAAGATTTACTCCAAGAGGGTCCTTTGTGCATGAATATTGTTGCGGCCAAACTCGTCGCTCTGGTAGATCGAACTTAAATCGAACCGTCTTAGCCCGGAGAGCAGTCGAGCGCGCAAACAGTCAATGTAGAATGGATTGATACGGCTAGTAAGGAGACTTTTTTACGTGGAAAACCCAAAAAAAAGGTATAAAATCACGTGATCAAAATTGTGTCGACCAAACTTTCACTATATTCTTGTGTTGTTATGGGGCTTTTTGGAGAACTCGAGTGCGACATGTCGCCTCTCGTTACAATTGTTGGGGAAGAGAGAGGGAAGGGCTTCGATGGTGACAGGCCACCGCCCGCGTAGCTAAGTATTTATTCTTGTGCAGAGGGGAGTGTTGTACTATGTGCGCTCTGAAGTCTTTGGTTGCTATTCGGAGGCTGGAGGGGCGCGCTCTGCGCGTCTTCTAGTTTGCGGCTTGTTTGCTGTGGTACGCGAAGAAATCTGGAGCGGAGGACTTGCTATTGAGTGGAGGGCACTACGTTTAGGGGGAGGTGCGCGCAGGGTGGAACGTGCACAGAGTGAAATGTGCGCAGGGTGGATCGTGCGCAAAGTGAAACGTGGGCAGAGTGGAACGTGCGCAAAGTGAAACATGTGCAGGGGCGCACGAAGGAGATTGAAGATCTTCGAGTGATATTCGAAGACACTCGAAGATATTCGAAGGATTCTTCGAAGACGCGCGGCCGTGGAGGCAAGCGGCCGCACGGCCGTGGAGGCAAGCGGCCGCACGGCCGGAGGGCCCCGCGGTGGAGGCGGCGCCGGCCGGGAGGCCGACCGTGAGGGCGCGAGTCCCCCTCAGTCGTGGGGCCGAAGGGTCGCACGACAACGGCAGTCGGCCGCGGGCCCTCGCGGTGGGTATGCCGCAGGGCCTCGCGGAGAGTCGGCCGCGCGGGCGAGCGTCCGCGCGGCTAGAGGGCCGCGCGGCTGAGGCAGCGGTCAGCCGGGAGGTTGATCGCACGGGCGCGAGGATCCCTTGGTCGAGCGGCCGGAGAGCCGCACAACGGTGGGTGGCCGACCATGGGGCCTTGCGGTCGGTCCGTCGTGGGGGCGCTCGGCCGCGTTCGGCCGCGCGACCGGAAGGTCGTGCGGCGGCGGAGGACGGTCGATCGGCCGTGAGGGCGCGCGACAGCGTTCGGCCGCGCGACCGGATGGTCGCACGGCGGCGGCGGCCGACCGGGTGGCCGGCCGGCCATGTCGCGATGGGTGACCGGCCGTCCGGTGGGGCAGTGGTTCGGCTGCGCGTGGTATGCGTGCGACAGTTCAGGTTGGTTCAGACATGCGGCGGTTCTGCCGCGCGCGGTGTGCATGCGGCGGTTCGGCTGTGTGCGGTGTGCGTGCGGCGGTTCGAGGCGTTTATGGTGCCAATATCAAATATTACGAAATGTAAATATTTAGGGGAGGTATTTATAATTTCGAAAGTTAGTGAGGTGCGAGCTGTAATTACACAAACTTCGAGGGAAAGTAAAGTCTTCTTTCTCTTTTTCGCTTATGTTCGAAACAATTGCTGCATGAATAATGTGCTATGAAGTTTTCTCCCCCTTAATGCTGAAATACCAGATGTGATATTTAGGGTTTGTCGAATCAGCTGAAATCTTGTGCGGTGAAGAGGTTTAGTAAATAGATCTACTAATTGCGCATATGATGTGCAATAGAGCATATTTATTTTACTATCTTGAACAAGGTTGCGAATATGACGGATGGTATTTGATGTCGATATGCTTTGATCGATTATGAAAAACTGGATTTTTGGCAAGTTGAATGGCGGAAACATTATCGGTCATCAAGTTCCACGACTTCGTCTTTTCTTCTTCCTCTATTTCTTGTAACATTCTGCTAAGCCATATGCCCTCTGTTGCACAACTGCTAGCGGTAAGGTATTCAGCTTCAGTTGTTGATAGAGCTATGGTTTGTTGTTTCTTTGTGCGGCAAAATTTTCTCTGCGCTCAACGCAGGAATTCATACTGCGAGAATAAATACCGTCGGGCCCACCTTATTTCCTTCCCGCCGAAACCCAGCTAGGGCGCGAAACACTCCAGGCTCTTCTGCGAACCCCTTTAGCTCCGGTGAAACCCGTACTCTCCGGTGAACCCCTTTAGCTCTGGCGAACCCATTAAGCTCCGGCGAAATCGCCGCTCCGCCTTCCTAGTTCTCGGTGAGCCCCTGTTATGCATCCGAACTGGATCACGCTGCTGGTTACCCCGAAATGCATCCAAGTCCAGCTATCCATTGCATTGTTATTTAACTCATCTAATTTATTTGTATTGCTTCCCTTGTTAGTTTTTTTGACAACGGAGATACTTGCATAACCCCTTATGATGTCGTCAGACAAAGTAGATGATAATGTTGGCACTGTAAGTCCTTCGATTCATTTGTTTTCTGTCTGTAGATAGTATTGAACTGTATTAAGTGAGTATTATTATTTATAAGTCCAACTGTTTTCCACTGTACTTTGACTGTATTTTTTATTACAATTTTAATAGTTCAGTAACTGTATTATTAATGTAAGTAAGACTTTATTCCATGAATTTGTCTCATTTGTTATGATTTCCAATGTTCTACTTAATATTGAACTGTATTAAGTGTGTATTTTTATTTATAACTCCAACTGTATTCAACTGTATTTTGTCTGTATATCGTAATACAATTTTAACAGTATATTTACTTTATTATCATTGTAAACTACCACTGTATTCCTTGTTTTGGTCTTTTGTTTCTAATCATTTGTTGATATTTCTAATGTTCTGCTTAGTTAATTGAATCTTAATTAATTCTTGTTTGGTGTGTGTAGGTTTTACTGAACATGTATTGAGTGTGTATTTTTATTTATAACTCCAACTGTATTCAACTGTATTTTTATTTACTTTATCATTCATGTAAAGTAAGACTGTATTCAGACTTTAATATTTTTCTTTATTCCTTTAGGTGCAAAAGAGCTCAGTTATTTTCCCTATTGTCCATTCAGAGGATGAGGCTTACGCTATGTATTGTAATTATGCTCACACTAAAGGATTCAGTGTTCGCAAATAACACATAAAGTATTGGACGCACACAAGAATTATTAAAGCACGAGAATATAGTTGTGCGAAAGCAGGTTGGAAGGATACAAAGGTGTCACCGAAGAAGTACCGCAAATTAGGAACGCGCACTAGATGTCTTGCTTGCATTTGTTTTCATTCAAATGTAAATGGCAAGAATTGGGAAGTCACAAGAGGTTCGTCGAGAAGCACAATCATCCACTCGCAATGGAGAAAGAGATGCACTTATTGAGGTCCAACCGCAAAATATCTCAGATGCAAGGTAGTCTAATGAAGAATATGACAGGCGTCGGAATAAGAGTAGTGGATGCTTACAACTTTCTTTCAGATGAAACTGGTGGTGCTGAAAATATTGGATTTTGTAAGACCGATGCCTTTAATTTTGTTCAACGAGAAAGAAGAGCTCTAATTGATAGTGGTGATACCTCTAGTTTGGTAAGGATACTTTAGGGGAGACAATTGGACGATAATATGTTCTCCTATGATGTGATGAAAGACGAACTGGATAGGCTCACCAGCTTTTTTTGGATGGATGGAAATAACAGAATAAATTATGATAGTTATGGCGACGTTATTATTTTTGATACAACATACAGACTTAATAAATATAACTTGGCATGTGCACCTTTCATCGCCGTGAACAATCATTGGCAGAATATTTTTGTTGGGGGGGGGGGGGGGGGGGGCTTTCATTTCTGAGGAAACTACAGATTCATTTTGTTGGGTGTTTGAAACATTTCTTAAATTTGTTGGTGGGAAACAACCACTTACCATTTTCACGGATCAAGATTAAGCCATGGCCGCAGCTATTCAGCGGGTATTCACTAGCAGTCGCCATCGTCTATGTCAATGGCACATATCAAAGAAAGCTCCTTCAAAAGTTTCTTTGTTTAACCAAAACAAAAATGTTCGGGCGTTATTCTACAAATGCATGAGCAAGTGTGATAGTGAGGCCGAGTTTGAAAGATGCTGGAATGAGATGGTAACGACAGGAAATCTGCAGGGTAACAAATGGTTAGGAGATTTATATAACGTCAGGAAGAAGTGGTCTACTGCATACAATAAAGACATTTTAGATCTCGGTATTTTGTCAACGCAAAGAAGCGAATCAGCTAACAATTGTTTGCATGGCAGTTCAAAGGGGACTAGTTCACTTGTTGAGTGTTTTTTGGGTTTGGAGAAGTTGGTGTTATCGTGGAGGAGGGGTGAGCACGAAGAAGATTTTTGATGCAAGCATGTAGTTGTTAGCTTAAAGTACAATAACGGTTCCCTCTTCAAAAATTTGTCAAAGTTGTACACTCAAAAAATGTTCGGTATTTTTAAAAAAACTTTCATGATAGGAGCCATTGGGGTTTGTATGGTTGACGAGACGAGATACGATGATGTTCATATAACATATGTGACAAAGGAAAGGGAGAGCAGTGAAGTAGATAAGCGATGGTTTGTGAACTATAACATATCCACAATGGATGCAGAATGTTCTTGTAGAGGATTTGAAACTAAAGGCATATTATGTCCACATATCTTGAGGGTATACAATGTACGAAATGTGGAGCAAATCTCACTAAAATATGTCCTCAAACGGTTCACTCGTAATGCAAAGAAGGGTATCTATCTCCATAATATCCCTGTCATGACCGAGAATGAGTCAAATATGATATTCAGAAACCATTTGATGCGGTTTAGCTACGATTTAACGAACCGAATAGAGAATTGCAAAATTGCCAAAGAGCATGTGATGCGCGTCATGAATGAACTGTCACAACAAACTGATCATATGGTGCATTTGGACGAAAGGCAGAATAAAAGTGTTGTAAATGAGAAAAGCAATAGTACATTTGTTCATAATCCTCTGGTCAAGAGACCTAAGGGTGCCCCTAATGCTCGTATGAAGGCCCACTGGGAGAGAGGAACCATGAAGTCACGTAAGTGTTTACATATTTTTCAAAGAACCATTTCATTTATTTTTTAAAGAGATTTTTATTTTTTCAAGACAATTTATATTATTCAACTCTATGAATAATAACAGGTAAGAAAGTGGATAAGATAAAGAAGGCTGTTGTGAATGACAATGATGTACAAGCAAATTATGTAAACAACGTCAACGTCCCTATACAAGATTCGTCCCTGACAACAAGGGAGTACAGCTTCATATGTTCTTCAGCAAATGAACATCACTCTGATGGGCCGGCTACTCCTACTGCTTTCGGTTTTGGCAGTGATTTATTTTTGGATATGTCATTCAACTTTTCAAATATACCGGATGTATTCAAACCTTGATGTACGTTGTTGAATTACCTGTCGATTTTTGTAAGGTTGTAGCTTGCCAAGTAGCAGCAAACTAATGTATCCAGCAATGTAATTACCGCACAAGCAAACATAATTAAACAGTTTCACTAGTACAACCCACATAATCAAATATGGATCAGATTGTTCTTAAGCAATGCAATTATCATGTAGCAGCAAAAAAAGTATTCCACTATCATTTTTGCACAAAACGACACATAGTAATGTCTACTACTAGTCTTCTAAATAACGCTGGACATAATTAAACAGCCCACATAATTGTTTCATTCCCTAAGAAATATTGGACTATATTAACGGTGAACAAGTTCTAAATATATCGGCAGCGATTTCGGCACGAAATTTTGGCATTTCCGACTATCATGTTCGGCAACAATCCCATGACTTTGTTTGTGTTGAAATAACAGCCTCCATGTACTTTATTACGAAAACCCCGCAGTCATTGTCATTCTCCTGCATTGGTAAGCCGGGAACATCAACTATTTGCCAATCCAGAAAATCTATTGGCAAGATCTCACTAACATCCTCATATAATGTTCGGACCTGCAACAATGGCAATTTACATGTACAAAGATAATTAGACTTTAATGTACTATTGAAGATACAATGAAAAATGAAAATCTCAATTATAGTTCACTTTGTTGAGAGATTTAATTTTAATACCAAAGTGGGTAAGGCTGCTCGATGACGCCTGATTGGCAGAGAGTCGTAATATTCCCAGTGCCGCTCTTTCAGTTTGCAAACTAACAAAGCCCAATGACATTCAAAATGACATGGCATTAAAATAATCTGAGAGGATTTTACGTTGTCCGTTGTTATATGACTCAGTAGTATTTTGGCATTTTGGAAATTACTCCGCTTACAGTTCTGCAGCAGGGTTAAAAAATTGGTTAATAACTATGCGAAGCTAAATTCAACACAATGAAATATTACTTACAGCAAAATCCGGAGAGACATATAGAAAACTTTTCATTTTATTTGGAGACCTCCTCCTAGCACTGAGTACTAATGCATACGCATTGAGGTGTGTATCTTCTAGCCATTCTTCACCCAAAAGGGTGTCAACTAAGCTTCTGGTTAGCAAAATATTTCCGCTCTGGAAGATTGTGCAATCACTAAAACATAAATTAATGTTTCAGCCAAACATATTTTTAACATATACTAAACAATATGGAAGAATTTTAACATGTAGTACTAATACCTTTATTTGAAATTCAATAGGACATAATCTATGACCTCACGTAATCATATAGGTATCAAATTTTTGCCAGGGTACTCCTTAGTAGGGGTCCCTAGATTCTTCTTCTTCCGGTTTGCCCTTTTCTTCACATTTCTGATCAAGCTACTTAGCTTTAATTGACTCTCGCATTCTGAGTCGTTCACCGGAATGGTGGAATCCACCAAAGTAACTTCAATTGGTGATTTCGTAGGTGTGAGTTGGGTGCTAGGAACAAATGTGACGTTGGGCGACGAAGTTAGTAGCGAGGGTGATTGATGGCGCGGTTCCTTCTCTCGGGTGTATTGACATGACATATTGTTAAACCCTTCACCTAATTTCCTCAAAGAATTAAAATTAGTCATAATTACTTGTCGCAGTGTGTCAACCTCACTCCAAACTTGCTCTTTGATAAAACCACACAATCTGCTCTCCAAACCTCTCAAACCTTCTTCAAAGTGCAAATACTCAACCTTTCCAAACTCCACTATCTTTCTCTTCCCTCTTTCACTCTGAAGTTCCCTCCTAGCCTTTCTCAACATCTTCTGCTCTAGTTTTCTTAACTTCTTCTTTTCTTTTCTCGCCTCTTCGACATTATAGAATACATTATCAACGTCCGAATGCTCATTACTTAATTTTCTAGGCCTTTTTTGGACTGCCTCAAAATCGGGGTCTTCATCATCCATCCTTAGTAGTAACTTCTCACTTTCTAAAACATTCTCAAATTCAATTTTCACCTACAAAATAATATAAAATATATGTTAAATCTAAAGTGGAGAACTCCATAGTAAATTGGTTTAATCCACCTGTTTTGGAATCCTAAGCTCTCTTTGTAGAGCATAACAATATTTCGCGCAATAACTCAACTTTGCAGTTCAGCGGCAAATTCGAGGCCTTGCAACGTCGTCACAAACCAGCTGAAATTTGATGTGCTCATACAACCAAACCTACACAATAAGAAATAAACTGAATGGTATTTTATAATCAATTTAAATATATAATCAATTTAAATATATAATCACACCAAGTACCAGTAATATGGTCGAGCATCTTTCCAAGTAACTCAAATGAGAACCTCCTCGTAATGCACTAATTCTACTCAACTCAAGCAGCTACGAGTGCAAGAATTTGTGTATGGCCTTAGGCCAATTGTACTTTCGAAAAACTTGTACTCCCCCAAATTTGTGAAGGCAAGCTGGAACCCTCAGGCTCTTCAATGGGAAAAAAATACCACCAACAGTTATCTCACTAAAGCTTCCACCCTCCTACACTCCAATGTCGGTGACCATGCCTCTCCAGCAAGACCTCTCATTTCTTCGATAACATCCTTGTGAGTTAAGCCAGAAAGAGGAAGTCTTACAAACTTAAAAACACGACCCCTATTTGGGGGACCCAAAATCATCGCTATCTCATTTACAGTAAACCTCACATAATATTTACCTAATAAAAAAGCTTTCTTGTCACCATTATAACACCGCACAAGCAAATATAGTAACAGTATATTCTGTACGAGATTCGGAATTTGGAATAGTGGAAGCACATTCGCATCTTGAAGAGCTGTCTTTGACTCATCAGAAAGTACTTCCAGTAACGAAGTTGCATTAGATTTGAAGGTGGACAATGCACACCTACAACTAAGGTACTGGCTACCGGGCATCTGAATAACCAAAAATAATAAAACATCTGACAAACCAATTTGTAACAAATACACACATACAACTGTAACAACAACACAGATACAACTATAATAACAACAAATACAGTTCCAATTGTAACAATAAATACAGTTCCAACTGTAACAACAAATATGATTACCACTGTAACAAGAAAAACAGTTACTACTGTAACAAGAAAAATAGTTACCACTGTAACAAGAAAAATAGTTACAACTGTAACAACACATGAGGATACAAAAACAGATACAACTTTAAGAACAAATACAGATACAACTGTATCGCTAATTCAAATAGCCCTAACGTACCGGGCTAAATCAACAAGACATTGCTACTATCCTAAATCAAGGAACCCTAACAATCCTAATTCAAAACTACCAAATGCCCTGAAATAACAGGAAAAAACAACAACACATTACTACTACAGTAAGTCAAGCTAACCTAACAATCTGTACAATCTCAGAAGTAGAAATGGTAAACTAAGTTCATAAAATTTACCTTGTCTGTCCAATAAGTAGAACTGGAATACTCCCTCTTCTTCTACTTCTTCTACAGCGAACGTTGACGGGAGAGCTATGAACGGCTTAACACTCCGGAGAAATCACGTATTCGACCCTGATGACCGCCTATGCTGAACGTCGGAGTTGTTGGACTGCGCCGGAGCGGTAGGGTTTCACCGGAGCATGAGTGTGCGGAGGGCTGCGCTCTACGCCGGAGTTGTTGGATGGCGCCGGAGCGGTAGGGTTCTGAGGGTTTCGGGTTTCGGGACGTTCGGCTGTAAAGAACTTGCGAAGGGGAAGGGAGGAAATGATGTGGGGCCTCAAGGAAATAAGGCAAAATTAGGTGGGCCCGACGGTATTTATTCTCGCAGTATGAATTCCTGCGTTGAGCGCAGAGAAAATTTTGCCTTCTTTGTGCTCCATGAAATGGGTTTTGTGCCTAGACGAAACACAAAACCAGTACTTTTTCTATCATTCACATCACCGGCCCAATCACTGTCAACAAAACCATTTAAATAATTCTCTTCTTCCTTTCTATAGAGAATTCCATAATTCATAGTACCTGCAGATTTAGGTCGCTGGATATATAAAGAGGCTTCATGAGCACTTTGATGGAATTGTTAAGACAACAGATAAGTATCAATTTTACTATGTCAGGCTCTCAGAGCTTGTTTTATGTCGTATAATGCCTTTTTCAACTTATAGACTTTGTCTAATTGATTAGTAACTTCAAAGCCTTGTGGTTGTTGAACATAAATATGTTGAGAAAGGGAGTACGGGACTTATCACCTGCTCTAGGTGCCCGCCTCTGCTCCCCCCAAAGGGCTGCAGCCCAACCCGTCTCCATCACTGTTCTCATGATGGCGGGTTGTTGTCGGAGAGCCTCGAACTCACGACCTCGATAAGAATCTCTCCTAGCAGCCCTCATCATCCAACTGCGATGCAGCTCAGTTGGGTGATGAGGGCTGCTAGGAGAGCTTCTTATCGAGGTCGTGAGTTCGAGGCTCTCCGACAACAACCCGCCATCATGAGAACAGTGATGGAGACGGGTTGGGCCTGGTTGGGCTGCAGCCCTTTGGAGGGAGCAGAGGCGGGCACCTAGAGCAGGTGATAAGTCCCGTACTCCCTTTCTCAACAAAAACCGGTTTTTGTTGAGAGGGGAGTACGGGACTTATCACCCGCTCTAGGTGCCCGCCTCTGCTCCCCCCAAAGAGCTGCAGCCCAACGCGGCCCAACCCGTCTCCATCACTGTTCTCATGATGGCGGGTTGTTGTCGAAGAGCCTCGAACCCCTGACCTCGATAAGAAGCTCTTCTCCACGTGGCAGGAACTCCTCCAGAAGCGGTGCTCAACCCCTCTCCACGGAGCATGTGCGGAGTTGGGTGATAAGGTGCTGGGTGGCTTGATCGCTGTGGAGCATGTGCAGAGTGAAGACAACCTTGCGGATATATTCACGAAGCCCCTATCTGCGAGGCCGTTCCGGAGGCTTCGCTCATTGCTTGGAGTTGTTCCCGGAGCTCACTTCAAGGGGGAGTGTTAGAATTGAAGTGAGCTAGCGCCAGCGCTAGCGCTAGCACCGGCGTTAGCTCCTTCTCGCCACCCCCCTAGTTTTTTGCCTATAAATAGAGGGGTACCCCCCCCCCCCCCCTAAAGAGTAGCATTCTGAAAGTGGCGAGTATCCTCAACTTTGAGTGAGTTAGAGATACCAGAGAGCTACTTGGCGAGCATCAAACTTGGAGTAAGTTCGGCAGAAGAGTTACCTACTCGCAAGATAGCGTCGACGATAGTGGATAGCGCCTGCGTTAGCGAGAAGAGAAGGAAGGAGCGAGTACCTACTTCGGAGATAGCGCCCGGCGCTAGTGCTAGATCTCGCGGTAGCGAGAAGTGGAGGAAGCGAAGTGCGGCGAGTGTGCGAGTAGCTTGGAGTGTGAGCAACAAGCTTGCGAGTTGGAGAGCTAATGCTGGGCGCTAGCGTTAACGCCGGCGGTAGCGAGGAGCGAGTATCACCTGCGCGGTGTGCTCCGGAGAAGAAGCGTACCTTGTCTGTGACCAAGTTTTTACCTACTATTGGCTGTTGTGATTCAAGTTGGATGCAACTTGTATTCAGCCTTGTTCATTTGTAACTAGCTGCCAGAGTTATTACATTGTGATAGTCTTGTTCCTTTCTTGGTGTCTTTATTCTCCTGTTGGTTGACGTGTTCTTCCGACTTCAAAATATTTCACAAAATATTCTCCTGCAGATCACCGTTTAAGAAGGCAGATTTGACGTCTAAGTGATTTACAGTCATTTCCTTTTGAACGGCTAAAGCAAGCACCATTCGTATGGTCTCCATTCTAACAACTGGAGCATACATTTCTTCGTACTCTTGGCCTGGGATTTGAGAGAATCCACGGGCTCAAATCCACGGGCAACTAACCTTGCTTTATGTTTTACTATAGAGCTGTCTTCTTTTAATATAGTCTTAAACAACCATTTAAGACTAATGATATTCTGATTTTCTGGTTTAGATACCAGCTGCCAGGTATCATTCTTCTCTATCATTCTTATTTCTTCTTTCATAGCATCTCTCCATATTTGCTCTGAATTGGCTTGATCAAATGAAGTAGGTTCAGTTGTGAGCAAGGCAAATTCAGTCATTGGATACAGTTCTTGAATAGATCTATATCTTGGCTGTCTGGGAGATGATGACTCACTGGAATCAGCAGAATCACTAGAACTGTGAGGTGATGTAGCCTGAATTGGACTAGATGGCTGAGATTCTGACTCTTCTGAGTCGTTATTTTCAGCAACCACCGAAGGGAGTGATGTCTGATCATATTCTGATTTCCATTCCCATCTTTCTTGTTCATCAAACACAACATCTCGGGTAATGATCAGTTGTTTAGATATTGGATTGTATAATCTATAGGCTTTATATTTTTCAATATAGCCTAAGAAGATGCATTTTTGTCCTCTGGCATCCAACTTATCCCATTTTTCTTTTGGGATATGAGCATAAGCTATGCAACCAAATATCATTAATTGAGTCACATTAGGCTTATGATGATACCAAGCTTCATAAGGGGTAATATCCTTTAAGGCAACAGTGGAGACTCTATTTAACAAGAAAATAGAGCACATTACAGCATCAACCCAAAATTGTTTAGGTAATTCCTTTCCTTGAAGTAAGCATCTACATATGTTGGCAATGGTTCGATTTCTACGTTCAAGAATACCATTTTGCTGTGGAGAATACCTGGTAGTAAGCTGACGTATAATCCCTTCATCTTGACAAAATTGATTGAAGGCTGTGGAGAGAAACTCTTCCCCTTGATCAGTGTTTTTAGTTGATATTGAGATTGCTTTTCTACCAGGTTTTTGATTTTGATGAAAGTAGATAGTGCATCAGACTTGTCATGTAGGAAATAAACACATTGCATACGAGTGTAATCATCTACAAACAAGAGGTAATACTTATTGCCTGCAGTTGAGTCAGTTGCTGCGGGGCCCCATATATCTGTGTATACAAGTTGCAATGGTTGAGTGGTTATGTGTACTGAATACTTGGGAAAAAGGTACTCTATGTTGTTTGCCCAATATGCAGGTTTCACATATTGATGATGATCCTTGACTTTGATGCAAGTCCTTCATACCTATTACCATGCTTTTCCTGTGTAGTAATTGTAAATCTGATAAGTTAAGATGCTTATACCTTTGATGCCATAAATGAATCAAATTAGATTGTTGACTAGATAAGACCACAGAAGAAGTCATAGGAGTCAGATATAATGGGAAGACATTATTGGCTGTCATTTTTACAGTCATTAAATATGTTCCATTTGGTTCTCTGATCTGATAGGATGTAGTAGCAAAATGTAGAGTGTATACTCTTTGAGCTAATTGCCCTACACTTAATAAGTTATGTGCTAAAGCCGGCACATAATGAACATTAGAAATTTGTTTTTGTTCCCCTGCAGTTGTAAGTACAACAATGCTTCCATTTCCTTCAATTTGCAATGTTTTTCCATCACCCAAGAGAACATGAGCTTTCTCAGAATTTGTAAGATTATAGGAACTGACTTTGTTATGGGTCATATGGTTAGAACATCCACTATCTAAGAACCATAAATCTTGTGGTAGAGGTTCTAAAGCTTCAGCTGTAGTGCAAGAGTAAAATATTTGATCCATGTCATCATTTTTCCCTTTCTCATCTGTTTTTCCTATATAGTGAACTTCTTCCTTGTTTTGAAACCAACAATATTTATTGAAATGAGTTGGTTTCTTACATCGCTTGCACTTATAAAAACAATTATTTGTATTATGAGTGTTTTTATTGCATAATGAGCAATACCCTGGAGGAGAAGTAAAATTTCTCTCAATATTTCTACCTCTTCCTCTTCCACGACCTCTTCTGCCTGCTGAGGTCCACTGAGCAGGGTTGCTATGTTGATAGGATGAATTCATGGAAGGTTCTTCACATCACTTCCCTTATGAAGTTTCAACTTCGTTTGTAGGGCTTGTTCTAAGGGTATTTCATAGAGCTTCATCTGATCTTCATGAGATCTTACAGAACCCATGAGTTCAATCATAGGGAGTGTCTGAATATTTTTGGACTCCTCCATGGCAGTTACCACATGGTTATATTTTATAGGTAGGTCTCTGAGTATTTTAGGCACAACTTTTTTTCTTCTATCTCATCTCCAAGACTCCTTATATTATTCACCAGATTGCTCACTCTACTCATATAAGTTTGAATATCTTCAGAGTCGTTCATATGTAAATTATCAAATTCAATCCATAAGGATTGAAGTTTGATAGTTATTACCTTGTCTGAGCCTTGGAATTCTAGATGCAATGTATCCCAGGCTTGTTTTGCTGTTTTGGATATAATGATACGAGGAATAATTGTCCGGCCTACTCCTTGAAGAATATATAACATAGTTTTTGAATCCTTTTTCAACTTGTCATTATATTCCTTTTGAAGAGAGGTTTCTGTTGGGGGTACAGATGAAATGCCTGATTGCACTATGTTGAAACCAGTTTCCCGGTTTCAGCGTTCGAAAGGGGGTTGCGACTAACTTTTACTTGACCTAAGCCTTGACTCTTGACCGGTCACTAAGAACTAAGAGACTCGGACTTGATAACAACTGGAGTCTAGGAACAGACCCTTAAGCTTCAGCGTGGAGGTCCCACCGCACACCCGGAAGCCCACTCGGAACTTCCCATCCCAAGCCAATGCTGAGCCTGGGCACCTTGGAGGGCACTAAGAACCACCTCACTGTCAGCTGAAGGATGACAAGGGAGGGGGTGCTTGCTCACAAGACACACGCGGGGGGGGGGGGTGGGGGGGGGGGGGGGGGGGGGGGGGGGTAGTGACCAACCCTTCCCAAGGTGCCCATGGGGGTCTATTTATAGACTTTCCCAAAAATGGGCTGCGGATAGCAAAAATCCTGCTATCCGCAGTCCAACCATGACCGCAATCAACCACGCATGAGGGGGGCGAGTGGGACTCGAAGTGCCCAGCGAGTGGGAGGACTCCTCCCACTTGCCCCCAAGGTGGACGGCGAGTGGGGGTGTCCCTCCCACTCGCCCGGTCGCCCGGTGAGTGGGAGGGCTCTCCCACTCAACAGGCGAGTGGGAGGGCTTCTCCCACTCGCTCGGCGAGTGGGAGGGTCCCTCCCACTCGCCCGGGTGAGTGGGAGATATCCTCCCACTCCTCCCGCAAAGGGCCGGTGAGTGGGAGGATTTCTCCCACTCGCCCAAGGGTGACTGGCGAGTGGGAGTTTCCTCCCACTCGACCAAAGAGTGACTGGCGAGTGGGAGTTTCCTCCCACTCGACCAAAGAGTGTCGGGCGAGTGGGAGGATTCCTCCCACTCGACCGAAGGGAGTCGGGGTAGCGGACGCTCCCTCCGCCTCTCCCGCGGCCTTTTTTTGCCTTGATCCGGGTCGACCGTCTCCACGCGGTCGTTGTCTTGGTCTCATCCGGGTCGGGTCACACCGACTCGGGAAATATGAGAGTTGTACACAATCCCCGCTCTTTGCGAGCTTGTCCCAAGCTTGGAAAGAAAGTCCAACCCACCTATTTGACGAGTAGGTGGGACCTTAGGGGAATCCACGAAGGGATCCGTCATCGGGGAACCTCCGCCAAGCCTTTCGGTTGATCCTGACTTGAGACGGAAGGAGAACCTTTCTCCACTAAAGAACCCTCCTATGGGCCGAGCCCAACTGGAGGTGGAGAAAGCTCAACACCTTGGGTCGGATTAACCTCGACCTGAGGTGGAGGAAAAACTCAGCACCTCTAGTCGAGCCGAGCTCGACCTGAGGTGGGAGGAAAACCTTTCTCCACTTAAGAACTCTCCTATGGGCCGAGCCTAACTGGAGGTGGAGAAAGCTCAACACCTTGGGTCGGATTAACCTCGACCTGAGGTGGAGGAAAAACTCAACACCTCTAGTCGAGCCGAGCTCGACCTGAGATGGGAGGAAAACCTTTCTCCACTTATGAACCCTCCTATGGGCCGAGCCCAACTGGAGGTGGAGAAAGCTCAACACCTTGGGTCGGATTAACCTCGACCTGAGGTGGAGGAAAAACTCAGCACCTCTAGTCGAGCCGAGCTCGACCTGAGGCGAGAGGAAAACCTTTCTCCACTAAAGAACCCTCCTATGGGCCGAGCCCAACTGGAGGTGGAGAAGCCTCAACACCTTTGGTCGGATTAACCTCGACCTGAGGTGGAGGAAAAACTCAGCACCTCTAGTCGAGCCGAGCTCGACCTGAGGTGGGAGGAAAACCTTTCTCTACTTAAGAACCCTCCTATGGGCCGAGCCCAACTGGAGGTGGAGAAAGCTCAACACCTTAGGTCGAATTGAACTCGACCTGAGGTGGAGGAAGAACTCAGCACCTCTAGTCGAGTCAAACTCAACCTAAGATGGAGGGAACTCAACATCTCTAGTCGAGTCGAACTCATCCTGAGATGAAGGGAACTCAACATCTCTAGTCGAGTCGAACTCAACCTGAGATGGAGGGGACTCAACATCTCTAGTCGAGTCGAACTCAACCTGAGATGGAGGGAACTCAACATCTCTAGTCGAGTCGAACTCAACCTGAGATGGAGGGAACTCATCATCTCTAGTCGAGTCGAACTCAATCTGAGATGGAGGGAACTCAACATCTCTAGTCGAGTCGAACATGACCTGAGATGGAGGGAACTCAACATCTTCCAGGGAGCAGAGCTCAACTGTAAGTGGAGGCAGCTCAACGAGAGCCCACGCGCCGGTTTCTCTTCTCGCCTGCTGAAGCCCAAAGACAGCTAAGGGAGAAAGGAGAGAGAAAGAGGCGAACCTTCGAGGGCAGCGATGGCTGCCCCACCTTGCCCTGTTGAAGCCGAGTGTACTCGCAAGAGGATTGTGACGTCAACGACCCAAGCCCTGGGGAGTCGCCTTCATGAGGCGGAAGCTCTCCGAGACAGCTGGAGGGGAGTCTCTGCCGATGAAATCCTGCACGAGTCCTCCCCTTCTCCTGCGCGACCCGACTCGTCCCCTTGCAGCGGTGGCTATTCCCCCTGAACGTGAGGGTGGTCAGGGACTTCTTCTCTTCTTTGGCTCCTTGTAGGAGCCATGTATTTTCTGCATACCTGTTTCCTTTAATCCTGCATGCACCAATAGGGGTGAAGTAATGACTAATGTAACATATGTTATCACTGAACCAGTTATCATTGTAATGAATTTCTTAGCTTACTTTCTCCCTTTACTGCTTGAGGATTTGATACCTTACTTGAACCGATCATTGGGTAGTTAATCGATCCGATGAGCCTCCCATCTGCCGACATGACTGAGCCCGGAGAATGGTCTGTAGTCAGGGATCTTACCGATTGGAGGTGGAAGTACCCGCCTGTACCCTGAGTTCTTACCTTCACCCGGAGGCAGAGGAACTCAACGCCTTCCCAATCCGACTGGAGGTGGAAGTACCCATCCACGTCTTAGGTGCTTAGCTCACTTGGAGGCAGAGGAACTCAACGCCTTCCCAATCTCATTGGAGGCGGAAGTACCCATCCGCGTCCTTGGTGCTTACCTTCACCTGGAGGCAGAGGAACTCAACGCCTTCCCAATTTCATTGGAGATGGAAGTATCCATCCACGTCCTGGGAGTCTTAGCTCAACCGGGGGTGGAGGAACTCAACACCTTCCCAATCTGACCGGAGGTGGAAGTATCCATCCATGTCCTGGGAGTCTTAGCTCAACCGGGGGTGGAGGAACTCAACGCCTTCCCAATCTGACCGGAGGTGGAAGTATCCATCCATGTCCTGGGAGTCTTAGATCAACCGGGGGTGGAGGAACTCAATGCCTTCCCAATCTGACTGGAGGTGGAAGTATCCATCCATGTCCTGGGAGTCTTAGCTCAACCGGGGGTGGAGGAACTCAACGCCTTCCCAATCTGACCGGAGGTGGAAGTATCCATTCATGTCCTGGGAGTCTTAGCTCAACCGGGGGTGGAGGAACTCAACGCCTTCCCAATCTGACCGGAGGTAGAAGTATCCATCCATGTCCTTGGAGTCTTAGCTCAACCGGGGGTGGAGGAACTCAACGCCTTCCCAATCTGACTGGAGGTGGAAGTATCCATCCACGTCCTGGGAGTCTTAGCTCAACCGGGGGTGGAGGAACTCAATGCCTTCCCAATCTGACTGGAGGTGGAAGTATCCATCCATGTCCTGGGAGTCTTAGCTCAACCAGGGGTGGAGGAACTCAACGCCTTCCCAATCTGACCGGAGGTGGAAGTATTCATCCATGTCCTGGGAGTCTTAGCTCAACCGGGGGTGGAGGAACTCAACGCCTTCCCAATCTGACCGGAGGTGGAAGTATCCATCCATGTCATGGGAGTCTTAGCTCAACCGGGGGTGGAGGAACTCAACGCCTTCCCAATCTGACCGGAGGTGGAAGTATACATCCATGTCCTGGGAGTCTTAGCTCAACCGGGGGTGGAGGAACTCAATGCCTTCCCAATCTGACTGGAGGTGGAAGTATCCATCCACGTCCTGGGAGTCTTAGCTCAACCGGGGGTGGAGGAACTCAACGCCTTCCCAATCTGACTGGAGGTGGAAGTATCCATCCACGTCCTGGGAGTCTTACCGCACCTGGGGGTGGAGGAACTCAACGCCTTCCCAATCTGACCGGAGGTGGAAGTATACATCCATATCCTGGGAGGCTTAGCTCAACCGGGGGTGGAGGAACTCAACGCCTTCCCAGTTCCCTTACCGATTGGAGGTGGAAGTACCCATCCGCGTCCTAGGTGCTTACCTTCACCTGGAGGCAGAGGAACTCAACGCCTTCCCAATCGGTTGTTGAACCGCGAGTCGACCTGACGAGTCCCCCATCTACCGGCATGATTGAGCCCGGCGGGGGATCTCCAGTCAGGGATCTTAGATCGGGGTATTACCCCAGAACCCTTTTTCATTCCTAGTTCGTCTATTACAACTTCACTACCCTACGCCCTTCCAGGGCACTTTATTACACCTCGCCCTTCTTGGGCACTTCACTTACATCTCGCCCTTCCTGGGCACTTCACTTACATCTCGCCCTTCCTGGGCACTTCACTTACATCTCGCCCTTCCTGGGCACTTCACTTACATCTCGCCCTTCCTGGGCACTTCATTTACATCTCGCCCTTCCTGGGCACTTCACTTGGCCGCACGCTCCTTAGTCATCTTCTTCGCCACTTCTTCCGTCTCCGCAACTCCCTCTTGGCCCTTCCGGGTGAAGTTACTCCCCCCTGGTTGGACGGGGGCGTTCTTATCGCCTCCCTGGAGGTGGTGTCGAGCACTCGCCGCGAGTGGAGGGTTCGACCTGCAGGAGCTCCAGGATCCCTTTGCTGAACTCATCGACGTCGCCTTTCTTCACAAACTCGCATGCCGGAGGCGAGTCTCCCAACTCGTCGCTTCCAGCCATGAGACATGGCTCAGAGCTTTCCGAACTAGTCGCCTCCACGCTCACCGCACCAGAATGTTGAAACCAGTTTCCCGGTTTCAGCGTTCGAAAGGGGGTTGCGACTAACTCTTACTTGACCTAAGCCTTGACTCTTGACCGGTCACTAAGAACTAAGAGACTCGGACTTGATAACAACTGGAGTCTAGGAACAGACCCCTTAAGCTTCAGCGTGGAGGTCCCACCGCACACCCGGAAGCCCACTCGGAACTTCCCCTCCCAAGCCAATGCTGAGCCTGGGCACCTTGGAGGGCACTAAGAACCACCTCACTGTCAGCTGAAGGATGACAAGGGAGGGGGGGTGCTTGCTCACAAGACACACGCGAGGGGGGGGGGGGGGGGGGGGGTGGGGGGGGGGGTAGTGACCAACCCATCCCAAGGTGCCCATGGGGGTCTATTTATAGACTTTCCCAAAAATGGGCTGCAGATAGCAAAAATCCTGCTATCCGCAGTCCAACCATGACCGCAATCAACCACGCATGAGGGGGGGCGAGTGGGACTCGAAGTGCCCACTCCCCCCCTCACGGGAGGTCATACCGACCTCCCCACCCATGCCGGGCGAGTGGGAGGACTCCTCCCACTTGCCCCCAAGGTGGACGGCGAGTGGGGGTGTCCCCTCCCACTCGCCCGGCGAGTGGGAGGGCTCTCCCACTCAACAGGCGAGTGGGAGGGCTTCTCCCACTCGCTCGGCGAGTGGGAGGGTCCCTCCCACTCGCCCGGGTGAGTGAGAGAGATCCTCCCACTCCTCCCGCAAAGGGCCGGTGAGTGGGAGGATTTCTCCCACTCGCCCAAGGGTGACTGGCGAGTGGGAGTTTCCTCCCACTCGACCAAAGAGTGACTGGCGAGTGGGAGTTTCCTCCCACTCGACCAAAGAGTGTCGGGCGAGTGGGAGGATTGTTTTGCTGTTTTGGATATAATGATACGAGGAATAATTGTCCGGCCTACTCCTTGAAGAATATATAACATAGTTTTTTAATCCTTTTTCAACTTGTCCTTATATTCCTTTTGAAGAGAGGTTTCTGCTGGGGGTACAGATGAAATGCCTGATTGCACTATGTCTCATAAGTCTTGAGAGATGAAGAGAGCTTTCATTTGAACTTTCCAGTAATCAAAGTATTCACCTTCAAATACTGGAATTGTAGAAGCGACATAATTAAAGGTTGGCCCTGTTGTAGAACTTGAGGATGCCAAAGGAGGAATTTCAAAGATGAGATCCCTGATTTGCTACTATGCTTGAATTCTGATGGCAGAGAGTTCTTCGATAACAAGCTCTGATACCAATATTGAGAAACAATTAAATGCACACCAGAATATGATCACTGAACATCAGCTTTTCTTGCTTGATGTTTTGCTTTCCTCTTGTATTTTTTTAAACTTACATATTACAGGATTGGGCCTTTTATAGCCCAAAAAAGACAGTTGATGCAAGCCCAGCAAAAAACAAAATATAAGAATGCAATACCATCATAGTATGCCTATACGTAGATGATCTACTAGTGACCGGAAGCAATATCACCTCCATTGAAACTTTTAGGGCACGTTCGTTTGGACGGAATTGGAATTTGATATTGGGATTCAATATTCAGAATTGGAATTGGTCTAATTCCAATTCCATCCTTCGCCTAATAAACAATATTGTTGAATATTGTGGAATTTAACAATTCTTTAGTTCATTTGTTAAATAAAATTCAATCTAAGAATTGAAAAATATTATAAAGAAATTAATATTTTTTACATATATTATAAAAATGTGCGTCCTGACAAAAAACACACGCCCGGGCGAAAAACGCGTGCCCAGACAAAAAAAAACGTGCTCGGGCACAAAAAGCCCGCCCGGGCAAAAATTGGGTGCCCGGGCGACAAAACGTGCGCCAAGGCAAAAAAACACGCCCCCAAGCGAGAAACGCGCGCCCGGGCGAAAAACACGATCCCTGACGAAAAATGCGCGGTCGCGCGAAAAACTTGCGCCCGGGAGAAAATTGTGTGCCTGGGCGAAATACGCGTGCCCGGACAAAAAAACACGTGTTCGGGCGAAAAAACGCGCGCCCGGGCGAAAAACTCGCACCCGGGGGACAAATTGCGCGCCCGGGCGACAAAACGCGCCCCCGGGAGAAAATCGCGCGCCCGAGCGAAAAATGCGTGCCCGGGCGAAAAACACGCCCTGGAGGAAAAACGCGTCCATGGGCAAAAAATGCGCGCTCGGTCGAAAAACGTGCGCTCGGGCGATAATTGCGCGCCCGTGCGAAAAATGCGCGCCCGGGCGAAAAATGCGCGCCCGGGCGAAAAACACGCGCCCGGGCGAAAACTGCGCGCCCGGGCGAAAATTGCACGTCCGGGCGAAAAACCCGCGTCCGGGCGAAAAACGTGCTCCCGGGCGAAAAACGAGCGCCCGGGCAAAAAATTGCGCGCCTGAGCAAAAAACGTGCGCCCGGGCGAAAAACGCGTCCACGGGCTAAAAACGCGCGCCCCGTCGAAAAACGCGTAGATAGTGCATCAGACTTGTCATGTAGGAAATAAACACATTGCATACGAGTGTAATCATCTACAAACAAGAGGTAATACTTATTGCCTGCAGTTGAGTCAGTTGCTGCGGGGCTCCATATATCTGTGTATACAAGTTGCAATGGTTGAGTGGTTATGTGTACTGAATACTTGGGAAAAAGGTACTCTATGATGTTGTTTGCCCAATATGCAGGTTTCACATATTGATGATGATCCTTGACTTTGATGCAAGTCCTTCATACCTATTACTATGCTTTTCCTGTGTAGTAATTGTAAATCTGATAAGTTAAGATGCTTATACCTTTGATGCCATAAATGAATCAAATTAGATTGTTGACTAGATAAGACCACAGAAGAAGTCATAGGAGTCAGATATAATGGGAAGACATTATTGGCTGTCATTTTTACAGTCATTAAATATGTTCCATTTGATTCTCTGATTTGATAGATGTAGTAGCAAAATGTAGAGTGTATACTCTTTGAGCTAATTGCCCTACACTTAATAAGTTATGTGCTAAAGCCGGCACATAATGAACATTATAAATTTGTTTTTGTTCCCCTGCAGTTGTAAGTACAGCAATGCTTCCATTTCCTTCAATTTGCAATGTTTTTCCATCACCCAAGAGAACATGAGCTTTCTCAGAATTTGTAAGATTATAGGAACTGGCTTTGTTATGGGTCATATGGTTAGAACATCCACTATCTAAGAACCATAAATCTTGTGGTAGAGGTTATAAAGCTTCAGCTGCAGTGCAAGAGTAAAACATTTGATCCATGTCATCATTTTTCCCTTTCTCATCTGCTTTTCCTATATAGTGAGCTTCTTCCTTGTTTTGAAACCAACAATATTTATTTGGTTTCTTACATCGCTTGCACTTATAAAAACAATCATTTGTATTATGAGTGTTTTTATTGCATAATGAGCAATACCCTGGAGGAGAAGTAAAATTTCTCTCAATATTTCTACCTCTTCCTCTTCCACGACCTCTTCTGCCTGCTGAGGTCCACTGAGCAGGGTTGCTATGTTGATAGGATGAATTCATGGAAGGTTCTTCACATCACTTCCCTTATGAAGTTTCAACTTCGTTTGTAGGGCTTGTTCTAAGGGTATTTCATAGAGCTTCATCTGATCTTCATGAGATCTTACAGAACCCATGAGTTCAATCATAGGGAGTGTCTGAATATTTTTGGACTCCTCCATGGTGTCTGATAATGTGCATACTCCCCCTATCTTAATGCTCCCCCTACATAAATGCAATTTATGTGTTACTCCCCCTAAATGATAGATTTCATGAGTTAGTCTCCTCTTATTTATCTATATTTCTCATATATAGATTTCTTCAATTAATCTCCCCCTTTTGGTATTATCAAAAGAAGGTGGGGTGAGGGTAGTAAGGAGGCATTTATATAACATGATCGAGCTTTTCGAAATATAAATAATGATAAAGAGTTTAAGCATAGCCTTTAGAAGAGATTTCAAATATAAAGATAAGAGTTGTAAGCAAGCGGAAGATTATAATAAACATCTTTTTGTAAGCATGAAAAGCATAAGTAGAAATATGAGTTTTGGTTCAGAATTGAAAGATGTTTTAACCTTTTTGAAATCTCAAAGTTTTTCATAAAAATACTAAGCATGAAATGAACATATCAAAAAGAGAGATTAAACTACAATGTTACTCAATTTGTAAATTCAAGAAATACCAAAACATTGTAGAGATCATGCTAGGTTATCTAGTGCATTTTTATATAAAGAGTAGTATAGATAAAGCATTAGAATCCAATACTCATGGGAAGAAGTGTTATGAAAGATAATGATGTGCACATAAGTGTATTTTGGGCAATGTTAACAATTGAATTAAATCACAAAATACTAGACATATGCAAAGTAAAGTGCACAATAAAACACAAGTAAATTACTTTCACACACTTTTAATGCACATAGTTTTTAACAAAGTGGTGTAATAACCAAGGTTTGCACAAGTAACTTTACTATTCTTTCCAAGGTGCTCAACCTCACAATGCTTATGAAGACTTATCAGGAGGTTCAAGTAGTGCTTGGTGGAGTTATATTTGTCTACATATATATAATTTTTTGTTCATATTTGTGAGACAACATTCTCCGAATACACTTGTTTTGCAAACCAAAAATTTTTAACTTAACCACTTTTCTAAATTTCATAAGTGCAATTGAAATGCAGTGTAGGCAATATATTTATGCAAGTTTTAATTCATTGCACAAATACAATACACAAGCAAGCATTTTTAGATTTAGACACACATGTTGATTACCAAAATAAGTGAGTGAAATGTATCATTATCAATCATAAAACATTTACTCATACTTAGAGACATGCTAAACTTGGATCTACACATTTTGCAATACAATTGATGCACTTTAAATAGATATATCAAAGCATGATAAGCAAAACAATGTTCATAGTAATTTGAAAGGATATGTTTTAACATTGTAAATAATTCTAAATAATAGAATTCATACATGCTTGATATTGGCAATAAAGATCATACAGTTTTTTTTGTTTTATCATTTTTAAATAAAAAAAATTAGAAAATCACAAAAACATATTTTTGTCATTTTTAAATTTTGAATTTTTGCAGTTGATTTTTCATAATATGAATAAAACAGAAAACCATAAAACATATTTTTGTATTTTTGAATTTTGAACTTTTATAGTTGATTTTTCATAATTCAAATAAAACAAAAATAAAAAAGACATAAGCACAAAAATAAATTTGCACAAATAAACTAACATATTTTTGTTGATTTTTAGAAATTTTAAAAATCAAAAAATTCCAACATCCACGCTAGCGCCGGCGCTAGCGCTAGCGCTGGAAACAGTACTCGATTTTTTGAGAATTTTAAAAATCTGATTTTTGATATTTGTTAAGTGTCCTTAGAGTAGTTCCATGCTGTAATTTCAGAATTTTTGGAGATCTCTAGGTGGATCAAATTTGCATGAAACTTTGACTTTTTCAAATTCATGTGTTTTACAAAAACATTTAAGCTCAAAAAGATAAATTATGCAAACACAAGAGGACATTTTTTTATTAAACAACCCAAAATATGCATGATTAAAGTGATAAGTAAATAAAATGATCATGCAAAGAGTAATATAAGTATGTCCTAAGATTAAAGACTACCCCGACTAAATGTCTACACCCTAGCCCCGTACTAAGTGACGGATGGGCATGAGGAGTTGCACGCATGCCGTAGGTTGGGGTGTTACTCCCATATGCACACACTAGAGAACGCTCAACCTAGCACTCTTTCCCCCAGTGCCTCGCAAGGCCCCACTGGAACCCTCCCCGATTAAGGACAAGACATGACTTAGAGGTTAGGTCTCTAATGCATACAACTCTACGCCCTCGCTATTGTGAGATATGAAGTCATAGGTGAATAATCTTTTGGACAACCTATGCTTTTTAAATCTATGGGTTGATATATAAACTATGGGTTTTTGTGAAGAGTTATAAAGCCACATAGTTTTTCTATTCTTATGAGATGACGATATGAGATAACTAGCGCAATTACTAATATGAGATAAATGGTAATGCTAGTATGATGAGTTTTGGGTTTAATGTCATGTCATAAGTTTAACATTTATATTGCATGTATTCCAAACTTAGAGTTTCAAATTATAGATCTAAAAAAAGTGATGATTTTAATTTATTCTTATTATTACACAATTGATTCTAGAATCTAAATATATGTGAGATACATGCAATCAATAGCAAAGCATATCTATACACCAACTAATGTAAAGAAAACAATATTCATATCTTTATCATAAAATTCATAATTCCTATTTGTTTTGAGATTTTTCTTGATAGAATATGAATTATGATTTATGATTATAAAGAATTTTGCATAGAATATATGTTAGATCATCATGATGTATGTGATTTCTATTCCTTCTAGACTTATGATAATATGATTTGGTGATTTTCTTTTGAATAAGCATGTTTGATTTTTTAAGTCTAGAAATTGATGATCATGTAATCATATCAAAGACAAAGATCACATATATAACATTTTGAAATTTAAAATAAAATTTGCATTCAATAATTGAATCTATTGATCTTTGGTTTTGCAAGATAATATATGATTCATGAAACAATATTCACAAATATTCTAATGATTATACTATGTGGTTGTTGGAATTTTAGTATTCTATATAATTTCAAATCACATAGTTATCATGATATTTTAATAACATTGTAAATGTTATACCTAGCATAAATATATAAGCATAGACCAAGAAGCAATGCTAGGATGATGAGTTTGAATGCAATGTTATTACTTAGAATTAATGGAGATAATGTTGCATGTAATATGAGAAGTTTACAAATTAATTTTCTTTAGACCTATAATGAAATGATTAAACTTTTGATTTGATCTTAATGATATAAGATGATTCTAAGGTCTAAATTACATGAACAATTATACATAGGATATCATGTGATGAAAAATCCATAAACACAGAAATTTCCGAATCAAGCGAACTAAGATAGCATTTAAAAACGGTGTTGAAATTTGGCAAATTGACCGCACCAAACAAACTTAAATGGGCAACTTTAGTTTGCCGATAGATGGAGATTTCTGTGCTCTTTCCGAAAAGATATTAAACGCGAAAATCGGACGAGCAGATCAAAAGATATGGCTATTTGAAGTTTTGATCAAAAACTCGCTTTTTGAAAGATTAAGCATGCGTTTAGATGAATTTTTGTTTTCGATTTTATTTGATAATATTTTTCATTATAAGGGCTATCAAATGCAATAAATAGAAAAATACTCAAAACGTTGCTCATTTTAATTTTTAGCTTAAGCCCTTTAATAAACCATTTAAATCCATTTTTTAAAATAGTTTCAATAGTCTTGATAATAATTTCAAATTTCAATTTCTAATGATGATTCAAGACAATTAAGGGTAAAGGATTTAAATGGATAAAGTATAATCAAAGATGAGATATAGATCACTTTGAAAAAATATATATGACTTAATGTTCAATTTTAATTCAAATTTGATTTGATAAACATTAGGCTTAATATATGAAAGTCATATTTCATGATATATAAAGTGATCATAACATGTTTGTTTTACAAAAAATATAAAATAAACAAAAGAAAAGAGGCAATAAGCATATCATGAAGTAGAGTATTGATATTTTATTTTTAATTGTTTCTACTTCATGCAAATGATTGGATACTAATTAATAAGAGATTTAGGTATCCAAAGGGGACCATGTGGGATGGTTCTTTTGAGTACCCAAATACATCGTGATGGCTTTTGGGAAGATAGTGATGAATGGGCCTTTACAAGTGGAGTTAGTGTTTCGTTTTTAATTTTGGGCCTCCATTCATACTTTGGTTGTTTTTCTTTTAAATTCATATTATGATTATTTGACATCTTTTTGGAATGATAGTTGTTTGAAAAATAATTCATTTGGGATTTATGTTTATTCAAATTATTTTTCAAAATAGATTGATGTTGATAATCATAATGAATTTTATTATAATGATTCTTTGAAATTTTATAAGAGTGATTGTCTTTCTTTAGAAGTGATTGTTGAAAGAGTGGGTTACAATATATTT
This sequence comes from Dactylorhiza incarnata, assembly GCA_033032865.1. Classification (NCBI taxonomy): domain Eukaryota; kingdom Viridiplantae; phylum Streptophyta; class Magnoliopsida; order Asparagales; family Orchidaceae; genus Dactylorhiza; species Dactylorhiza incarnata. The sequence continues at coordinate 1,738,860 of JAWHQI010000408.1, forward strand.
TAAAAGATTGATTATAATTTTGATGATTTTCATTTCCACTCTTTCTTATAGACATACTCTTATAATATGAAGGATAATATTTTGTAGTTTGATTTTTATGAAAAGGAGTTTTTAAATATGAGTCATGATTGAAAATATATTGAGATTTATAATAATGACTCTTAAGAATTTTGTGAGGGTCATAATTCTTTTTGAAACTAAACTCATTTTGAGTTGATGTGTGAAAATGATCCTTTTTAGAAATAATTTTGTAAGTTAATTTATCCTTGTTATTCAAAATCTTATGATGAAATTCATTACATGACATTTGAAATTTTTCAACAAAAGATTTTTATTGTATTAACTTACAAGTTAAAGCATCATTTTCAACTATCAATTTTTCATTATGTTCTTTAGAAACTAAGAGACCTTTTTCAATTTCCTTGAATTTTTCTTTAAATAAATTGCAATCAAAACAAGGAGTAGGAATTGTAACTAAAGAGCATGAAATAGAATTTAACACATCAATATTTGTTTCTACTTTATCGTTTACTTTTAAAGATTTATTTTCTAAACTTAATTTGGAATTAGCAATTTTTAATTTTAAAATTTTACGTTTAGCAATTTTAAGCATATGAGATGTAGAAATGGAATTCGTTACAAAAAGAGAAGTTTTTGATTTTCTTACCTTGCAATTGTTTCCGTCTTCTCTTTTGCTTGATGTGTTGCCAACAAATGAGTCCAATATTGTGATGTTGTATTCTTCTTCCTCCAAGCATAAGTCCTCATCGATTTCTTCTCTTGGATCCATAAGAAATTCCTCGTCGATTTCTCTCTTAGATTTATCATCCTCCAAGAATGAGTCTTTGTCGATTTCTTCTCTTGGATCCATAAGGAATTTCTCTTGTTCATCATCTGTAGAAGGAAGACTATAAGTATTCTCAAGAAATTTCCAAACTTCATAAGCAGTAGGAAGTGTATAAATAAGTTTGAAAATATTTTGATCTAATGCACAATATAGACTATTCATTGATTTGGCATTTAAAAACATTTCATTTTTATTTAAAATACTTGGGGGCATTTTAATTGTAATATTCCATACTTCCATATCCAAAAATTTAAGAAATTTTTCCATTAGAAATTTCCACCCATTATAATTTTTCCCTTCAAATAAAGGTGGTGCTAAAGATTTTTCATTTATAAGAAAATCTCCCCTATTAGTAGAAACGAGATCATGAGACGTCATTATTCCTGGTTTTTAAACCGTTTGGAATAACCTACCTCTGATACCACTTGTTGGATCTTACGGCGCCCTTAGAGGGGGGTGAATAAGGGAATAAAAATCTTTTTATAAATTTTATGGAAATTACTAAATTGTTTTATAATTTGTGAGAATATCATAATTTTCATCTTTAGAAATAAGTATTAAATTGTTTTATGATTAAGAGATTGAAATAAACAATTTAGTTAAAGTAATTTGAATTGAAAAACTTTGTAACCAATATATTAAAGATAACGCCAAAGGAGAGAAATCAAGTAAACACAAATAAAGACATGATTGTATTTATATAAAAAAGGTGTTTACAAAATTTAATTTCAATATCGCTAGAAATCGGAGGCGTACAAAAGTAAATTTCTTTTCATTTTCTATACCGACTTGTATCCCCACAAACCGGTTGGCTTTAGCCTATCCTTCCCCGGATAAGGCCTCAAGCCGCTCTAGCTAATCCTTCCCTGGATATGGCCTCGAACACCCCCTAGATCTAATCACCTAGACCTAGTCGCCAACACAAGGCGAATTTCCCCCTAAGTCCTACCCAGACCTAGGCGTCAACACAAGGCGAATTCTCTAAACGGTTACAAAAGTATGGAATGGAAATAATGAAAAACAATAATAAAACTCCCTATATGAGATCTCTGGAGTCGAGGATGAAGGATCGTTGTAGCATAAGCGAGGTAGAAGCGATCGTCCTTCGGATGTAGCGTGACGTAGTCCTCCTCCAAAATTCTCCTTAAGCTTTTTGTCGGAGATCCATCTTCAACAGCATAACAGCACTGGAGTTGTGGCACAAGCAATCTCTCTGGGATGTCTGGCCAAAACGAGAAGCAAAGCTCCAATTTATAGATCTTGGAGCTAGTGCCTGCGGTAGTGGCTAGCGCCTGCGGTAGCGTTCCTGTGGAGCGGTTACGCAACCGTCGGCGTCGTGGCGCTGTGCACGAACTGGAGATAGCGCCTGGCGGTATCGGGAGATAGCGCCTGGCGGTATCGGGAGATAGCGCTGGCGGTAACGGTAGCGGTAGCGGTTGCATAACCGTCGCTGCGCACGAACTCGATATAGCGCCTGGCGGTAGCGATAGCGCTGGCGGTAGTGCTGGCGGTAGCGCTAGCGCTAGCGATAGCGCTGGCGTTAGTGATAGCGCTGGCGGTAGCTCTGCTCCTTTCAAAAGTTTGTTCCAAGCTGCTTTCTACCTGTGGAGTATTGCACATATAGTTCCTGCACACTATAAACACACTACAAGCAATATCAAATACAATATGGGATTTGTTATTCTCAAACAAAGGGATGTGACACACATGTCCAACACATGGCAATTACCACATGGTTATATTTTATAGGTAGGCCTCTGAGTATTTTAGGCACAACTTTTTTTTCTTCTATCTCATCTCCAAGCTTCTTATATTATTCACCAGATTGCTCACTCTACTCATATAAGTTTGAATATCTTCAGAATCTTTCATATGTAAATTATCAAATTCAATCCATAAGGATTGAAGTTTGATAGTTATTACCTTGTCTGAGCCTTGGAATTCCAGATGCAATGTATCCCAGGCTTGTTTTGCTGTTTTGGATATAATGATACTGTACAACCCGTATTCGCCGAGTGGGCCCCTCAAGCCAAATGACGAGACCTGGGTCAGCCCGATCATTCGCCCCGACTAGGAGGTGGAAGTACCCCCGGTTTGGTGGGGGTAAGGTGCAGAAGAGAAGGAGCTAGGCGAGTGGTGCTCTCACGGACCACTCGCCCGGAAGCGTGGGCACTCGCCCAGCTAGGCGGGTGCCCAGCGAGTGGTGCCCTCACGGACCACTCACCCAGGATGATTTGAGGGGGAAATGACCCTAATACCCCTGGTGGGCTGCAAATAGCCCTTCGGAACAGCGGAGTTAGGCTGTTAGCAGACCAATTTGGGGTGCTGTTAGTAAAATTAAAAGACGAATTCATGTTATTTGCAGACCATCCTAGAAAAATCTATAAATAGACCCTTAAGGGCACCTTGGAGGGGATCCGATTTTAGAGAGTCCCATCCTCCAGGCTAGTTTTTGGTCGGCTGCTAGTGCCCTCCAAGGTGCCCGGTTGAGCTCTGGTTTGGGAGGGGAAGCTCTCTAAGATCTTCCGGGTGTGTGGCGGGACCTCCTCACTTCAGCCTTGGGTCTATTCATATTCTCGCATCCACCGTCAAGAGAGTCTAGTGAGGGAGAAGTAAGCATCGGCTACAGCCCCAGTGGGTCCGAACTCAAGAGACCTGTTGAAGGTTTCAACAGATACGAGGAATAATTGTCCGGCCTACTCCTTGAAGAATATATAACATAGTTTTTTAATATTTTTTCAACTTGTCCTTATATTCCTTTTGAAGAGAGGTTTCTGCTGGGGGTACAAATGAAATGCCTGATTGCACTATGTCTCATAAGTTTTGAGAGATGAAGAGAGCTTTCATTTGAACTTTCCAGTAATCAAAGTATTCACCTTCAAATACTGGAATTGTAGAAGCGACATAATTAAAGGTTGGCCCTGTTGTAGAACTTGAGGATGCCAAAGGAGGAATTTCAAAGATGAGATCCCTGATTTGCTACTATGCTTGAATTCTGATGGCAGAGAGTTCTTCGATAACAAGCTCTGATACCAATATTGAGAAACAATTAAATGCACACCAGAATATGATCACTGAACATCAGCTTTTCTTGCTTGATGTTTTGCTTTCCTCTTGTATTTTTTTAAACTTACATATTACAGGATTGGGCCTTTTATAGCCCAAAAAAGACAGTTGATGCAAGCCCAGCAAAAAACAAAATATAAGAATGCAATACCATCATAGTATGCCTATACGTAGATGATCTACTAGTGACCGGAAGCAATATCACCTCCATTGAAACTTTTAGGGCACGTTCGTTTGGACGGAATTGGAATTTGATATTGGGATTCAATATTCAGAATTGGAATTGGTCTAATTCCAATTCCATCCTTCGCCTAATAAACAATATTGTTGAATATTGTGGAATTTAACAATTCTTTAGTTCATTTGTTAAATAAAATTCAATCTAAGAATTGAAAAATATTATAAAGAAATTAATATTTTTTACATATATTATAAAAATGTGCGTCCTGACAAAAAACACACGCCCGGGCGAAAAACGCGTGCCCAGACAAAAAAAACGTGCTCGGGCACAAAAAGCCCGCCCGGGCAAAAATTGGGTGCCCGGGCGACAAAACGTGCGCCAAGGCAAAAAACACGCCCCCAAGCGAGAAACGCGCGCCCGGGCGAAAAACACGATCCCTGACGAAAAATGCGCGGTCGCGCGAAAAACTTGCGCCCGGGAGAAAATTGTGTGCCTGGGCGAAATACGCGTGCCCGGACAAAAAACACGTGTTCGGGCGAAAAACGCGCGCCCTGGCGACAAAACGCGCCCCGGGGAGAAAATCGCGCGACCGAGCGAAAAATGCGCGCCCGGGCGAAAAAACACGCCCCTGGAGGAAAAACGCGTACATGGGCAAAAAACGCGCGCTCGGTCGAAAAACGTGCGCTCGGGCGATAATTGCCCGCTCGTGCGAAAAATGCGCGCCCGGGCGAAAAACGTGCATCCGGTCGAAAATTGCGCGCTCGGGCGAAAATTGCGCGTCCGGGCGAAAAATGTGCTCCCGGGCGAAAAAACGAGCGCCCAGGCAAAAAATTGTGCGCCTGGGCGAAAAACGCGTCCACGGGCTAAAAACGCGCGCCCCGTCGAAAAACGAGCGCCCGGGCGATAATTGCGCGCCCGGGCGAAAAATGCTCGCCCGGGCGAAAATTGCGAGCCCGGGCGAAAAATGCGCGCCCCGGCGAAAAACGCGCGCCCCGGCGAAAACTGCGCGCCCGGGCGAAAACTACGCGCCCGGGAGAAAACTGCGCGCCCGGGCGAAAAACTGCGCGCCCGGGCGAAAAACGCGCGTCCGGGCGAAAACGCGCGCCTGGGCAAAAAATTGCGCGCCAGGGCGAAAAACATGCGTCTGGGCGATAATTGCGCGTCGGGGCAAAAATGCGCGCCTGGGCGAAAAAACGCGCGCCCGGGCGAAAATTGCGCGCCCGGGCGAAAATTGCACGTCCGGGCGAAAAAGCGCGTCCGGGCGAAAAACGTGCGCCCGGGCGAAAAATGCGGGCCCGGGCGAAAAATGGGCGCCCGGGCGAAAAATGCACGCCCGGGCGAAAAATGCGTGTGCCCGGGCGAAAAAACGTGCGCCCGGTCTAAAAATGCACGCCCGGGCGAAAAACTGTGCGTCTGGGCGAAAAAAAGCGCGCCCGGGCGAAAAACGCGCTTTTGGGCGAAAAACGCGCGCCGGGCAAAAAATTGCGCGCCCGGGCAAAAAACGTGCGCCCGGGCGATAATTGCGCGCCTGGGCGAAAAATGCGCTCCTGGGCGAAAACTGCGCGTCTGGGCGAAAAATGCGCGTCCGGGCAAAAAACGCTTGTTCGGGCGAAAAAACGTGAGCCCGGGCGAAAAATGAGCGACAGTGCGAAAAATGCGCGCCCGGGCGAAAAATGCGAGCCCGGGCGAAAAATGCGCGCCCGGGCGAAAAATGGCCGCCGGGGCGAAAAATGCGCGCCCGGGCGAAAAATCCGCGCGCCCGGGCGAAAAAACGTGCGCCCGGTCGAAAAATGCACGCCTGGGCGAAAACTGTGCGTCCGGGCGAAAAAAAGCGCTTCCGGGCGAAAAACGCGCGTTTGGGCGAAAAACGCGCGCTCGGGGCAAAAAATTGCGGGCCCGGGCGAAAAACATGCGCCCGGACGATAATTGCGCGCCCGTGCCAAAAATGCGCGCCTGGGCGAAAAACGCGCGCCTGGGCGAAAACTGCATGCCCGGGCGAAAATTGCACGTCCGGGCGAAAAAACGTGCGCCCGGGAGAAAAAACGCGCACCCGGGAGAAAAACGCGCGCCCGAGCAAAAAATTGCGCGCCCGGGCAAAAAACGTGCGCCCGGGCGAAAAAACGCGTTCACGGTCGAAAAATGCGCGGCCGGTCGAAAAAACGCGCGCCCATACGACAATTGCGCGCCTGGGCGAAAAACACGCGCCTGGGTGAAAAACGCCCGCCCGGGCGAAAAATGCGCGCCCGGGTGAAAAACACGCGTGCGGGCAAAAAAACGCGCACCCGGGCGAAAAACGCGCGTCCGGGCGAAAAATTGCTCTCCCTAGCGAAAAACGCAATAAATCGAGCATGTCAGATGTTGAAACCGATTTCTCGGTCTCTCGTAGAGCTCGGGGCCCTCACCGAAATGAGGGGCGGCTAGCCCTTACTAATCCCTCGAGGAGGGTGGACGGATGACTAAGAAATTGACTAAGACCTTAGTCACAGCGAGGAGGTCCCTCCACTAACCCGGAAGATCGTTGAGCGCTTCCCCTCCCAAGCCAAAGCTGTGACTTGGGCACCTTGGAGAGCTCTGGAAATGCTAACCAAAGAAAGCCTAAGGAGAGGGAAGCTGAAGTGACACCTCTCTCCAAAGGTGCCCTTAAGGTCCTATTTATAGATTTTCTGGTCTGGTCTGCAAATAACAGGATTCCGCCTTTTGATTTTACTATCCGCACCCCAAATGGGTCTGCTAACAGCCAAGCTCCGCTGTTTGGAGTAGGCGTGCAAATTTGGCCCGGGTCTGGTTGCCCGACCTGGATCTGCCCGGGTCTGAGTCTGATTAGGCCTGGGCCCGGTTAGGCCTGGGCCAGGCCCAGGACAGGCCTAAGGGGGCTCAACAGGCCCCCTTATTTAGGCAGGACCTGGCCTGGTGCCCGGCCCGGGCCAGGCCCAGGCAAGCCCGGGCACTAGGCTTTGCCTGGTGCCCGTTAAAAATAATGAACTGGGCGCTGCCCAGCTATATTTATAGCTGGGCAGAATCCAGCATTTAATGCTGGGCAGCGCATTTAGGCGCTGGCCCAGCATTAAATGCTGGGCTTCCACGCCCAGCATTTAATGTTGGGCGTGGCCGCCCAGCACAATGGCTGCCAAAAGGCAGTCATTTACATATAAATGGCTGCAGCCATTATATTATAAAATATTTATAATATTATAAATATTATAGAATTTTATAATATATATATAATGTTATATATATATATTGAATATTATAATATAATTTATTAATTTTGGGGCTTGCTTGGGCCCGGCCTTTTAGGCTCAAGCAGGCCCCCTTATTTTGGTGAAGCCCGAGCCTGGCCCGGGCCCGGTTTGGCAGAGGCCCGGCTTGGGCCTAGCAAAAATAATGCCCGGGCCCTGGGGGCCCGGGTCTGGCCCGGGCCCGCAGGGCTTTTTTTGCACACCTAGTTTGGAGAGGCTAAGGGCAGACCACCAAGGGTAAAAGGGTAAGTTGACCCTAATGATTTATGGATAAAGGATTGCGAGAACCTTACTGTTGGAGCTCTCGCATGTCTTCTCGCGGATCCTGCCCGTGGCGCCTCTTTTAGAGGGTCGCCTTGCGAGAACCCTGCTGACGGAGCTCTCGCGGGTCTTCTCGCAAATACTGCTCGCGGCGCCTCTTTTAGGGGGTCGCTTTGCGAGGACTTCGCTGGCCCATTTTGGTGGTCTGCCAAGGTCTCATCGGCTGGGGGACGATCTCGGCGAGGTCTGGATCTCGCAACTCCTGTCTCGCTCGGTTTCCTTGCCTGGCGAATATCGAGGTTGTACACAATCCCCGCTCTTCGCGAGGACAAATGTTCTCGCGAAGAATCATCCAACCCCTGATATTCGCCCGCTCCCGGATGACCTGTCAGGAATCTTTGGTGGGACGCACCCTGTGGGCTATAAATATCGTCCCGAACCCCCATTGGCGCGCGCCGTTACTTTTCTTCCTTCTCTTACTTTAGTTGCCTGGAGATGCCGATTTCCGAAGAAGCAGAGGCTCGCCTGAGGGCGATGAGAGCTGGCGGGCTACCTTCCACGACCAAGGTCCCCGCCTGGATGAACCGGCCGTCCCCCGCCCAGTCGCCGAAAGTCAAGAAGGCGAAGGCGGCTCGTCGCACCGGAGACGACTCTGTGATGCTGGACTCCTCCCCGGACGATCGCCGCCCCGTGAAGGTATGAGCTACTCGAACTTACGTTAATAAATTGCTCCCCATTCATTTCTACTCGCAGGATACTTTGCCGAGCGAGATCGTTGGAGAACTTGTTGAGGGGTCTCGGAAAAGCCCGCAGGTGGATACGAACCTCGCTGGGAAAAACACCACTGGTACGATCTGGATCTCGCATACCGTAATATTTCTGCCAACCATATATGACCTCCGTTACTCTTTTCTTACAGTCTCGCCCCTGAAGTCTCCGGTCCGCCAGTCGTCGCGACCTCCGTCTCCGCTTCCGCCTCCTGACAAAATCATAGACAAGCCTGGATTCCAGCTCTTGACGAGCGAGGAGACCGGGGGTTCTGCGCCTCTGAAGATCCCTCCTACCAACAGTGCAGCCTACCCCGCCGGCTTGGGCAAATCTCTCTATCCTCACTACGGCAACGTGTTCCAGGGTCGTCCCTCGACCTCTCGCCTCCCGCTTGGTAAGTATTCTGACCTCGTCGGAACCCTGCGCGAACTCACGCGCGCCATCTGACCTCTTCGTAATATCTTGCAGACAATGCCGAAAATCCGCCTACCGATTCCGAGCTGGGCGACGACGAGATGTCCCCCCTTCCAGACCAGGTGGAGGACTTCTTAGGGGATTCGCGGACCCCGAGAGGTTGAAGCAGCGAACCGCGGAGTTGCTGAGGAAACACGGGAGGATGCTTATGGATCTCAACATGCAGGCGAGGCGGGACCGAGAAGCCGCCGAGGACAGGCACGCGGTTTTAATGGAAGAATGTGCGAGGCTCCGGCAGGCGAGACAGCGTGACCAGGATGAGGGCGCCACGACGCCGGAGGTTCATATAGCTAGGATGAGAGACTATGCCTTCCTCACGGACATGGAGGGTCGTTTGGCGGAGGACTATTATAATTCTAGGGTACCGCCGAGGTCCGGGTCGCGTGGTGGGGGCCGGTGGAAATGGCTACCCCATGATTCTCGCTAACTGCTATGTTATGGAATTATTTGTAATAGGTGTCGCTGTTTTTTGAACGATCTCGCTATGTTTCGTGGCTCGCGTAATTGCCACTGATGTTGGCTTGTCTGACAATCACCATTATTTTTTTATGGTTTCTCGCTCGCTGTCTATAGATCTATTTTAATTGTTATATTGTGCTCGCAAAGACCCTCTATTCTCGCTAGACGTATCCCGCAAGAAATGTTTATACTAACCTTGCAGGCCCATCTCGCCCATGGCCATGATGTGATGTTCTTACTGCTACCCGCGCTCGCCGGCGCTTGGACTTCTTCCCGCCCTTTTGCTTTGGCTATAAATAGGCGGTTTTAACTGAGTCAACCACCGCATTTACTCTCAGCCTTCTTCTTCCTCTGCTTCAGAGCTCTCGCTTCTTATCGTTTTCGCATTTCATCATTTCTCGCAGGTTGCTAAGATGGGTGGTGACGCGGAGTCGGAGGGTCGGCGAAGGGTCGCGAAGGCCTTCGCCGAGCATAGCTTCTTTACTTGTAACTTGACCGATGAGGAGTACTTCAGCGCGGTCGCTGACTACGTCACTCCCCCCCCCCCCCCCCCCCCCCCCCCGTTTGAGGCACGCCGCCCTAGCGAGGATGACGTGATCAACGACCCGTTGGTAGACGAGTTGGCCATTCCTACCGCCCATTTTGCGGTCGGTCTGCGCCTTCCCTTGTGGCCGGAAGTCCGCCAGGTAATAATCGCTCTCGCTTATTTCCCATTTTTTTTGCCACTCGAGTTTCGCTCGCCATGCAGACTAATCCTGTTCTCGCTGCTCATTAGGTGCTCAAACACTATGTGGTGGTTCCCGGCCAGCTCACTCCTAATGCCATGGCGGTGGTCACCGCCTTCGCCTGCTACCTTCGCGAGGAGCGCATCGAGTTCAGCCTCCCGGTCTTCCGGAAGCTGTTCTCGTTCCGCGCCTACAAAGATGGGACAACCTACTTCGTGGGCACGGGTCCGAAGGTGGTCGAGACCGTCAACAAGGCCCACTTCTGGGCCCAGAAGTTCGTCGTCGTCAAGGGGAACTTCGGCAACATTCCCCTCTCGCCAGTTCAACATAGCGAGACCACCTACCGGCCCACCGCCCTCGGCGGCCATGACGCCCTCCTCCATCAGTTCTTCTGCAAGAAGAACTTCGAAGTCGTCTACCTCCGCCGCAACCTAGATTCGCTACCTCCGGTTCTCGCTGGAGAAGGTAAAGATCTCGCCCAACACCTTTGTCTTTATTCGCTACCATATCGTACTTATCCGAACTATTGTTTGTTTCTAGGCGAGCGAGATCTGCCCCTTCATTCCCCTTACGCGAGCACCCGGAAAACCGACGCTACCATGACTCTCGCTACCATGGGGGCGGAAGCTTGCCGAGGCGTCGTCACTCCGGCCGAGCCCTCTTCTCGCAAGAGATCGGGGGCTTCTGGTAGTCATGCTGCCCCTTCGAAATCTCCGCCCAAGAAGAAGAGCAAGAAGAGCACGGTCTCGCTCGCTCCTTCGAAGGGTAGGGAACCTCGCGAGGCCGCCTTCGACTAGTTTGACCTTACCGGCCTCTCGGGGGGCGAGGACGAAGAGACCTGCCAGGAGGCGGTTAGGACCTCCGTCCTCCCCATCCCGGTGAACCACTACAACTTCGGCCTCGGACAGAGGCGCCGGGACGAGACTGGTGAGCCCCTCGTCACTTGGAAGCCGGAGACCAACAGGGTGGATATCTCCTCCATCCTCCCCTCTTGGGTGGAGAAGGAGACCGTCAGTGGTCATGCCTTCGACCTCGCGTTCGCTCTTTATGGTCGCGAGGATGCGGGGTCTTATAAGGATGAGACCGCGAGGACCCTTGCTTACGAGAGTGCGAGGTCCCAGCTGCGCTCTGCCGAGCTCGCCCACATGACGGGGAGGCGTTGCTTACAGCTGGAGCTTCAGAATGTGGAGCTCGTGAGGGCCTACCAGGGGGTTCTTGCCGAGAACACGCAGCTGAAGGAGAAGTTGCTCGTCGCGGAGGGCAGTGTGGTGAGTCATCTAGACCTCCTCCATCTTCCTTTCCCCTGGCCGTTTCGCCTCTCTAATTGAACTTATTTGCAGGATGTCGAGGCCGCCGGGAGAGCCAACGCTCGCATCGAGGATTTGGAGGGCGAGGTGGCTGGGCTGAAGGCCCTAAACTGCGACCTCACTCGCGCCGTTGTTCCCCCCTCACCTCGCCGTTTAAAAGAAGACCGGTTAGCGCGAGACGAAGAAATCTGCGTGGGATCCATAGAGTCAGCTCGCTACATCTTTTCGGTGGTGAAGGCGATCGGCCTCCTGGCTGATGATGCGGTCAACATGACTCTGGAAGACGTCGTCCCGGAGCTCTTCCTCCCTCTTCCGCCCGTGAAGGACAGTGATGACGAAGAAGGATCTGCGGGTGGTTCCTGAAGCTCGCCGCTATTCTTTTCTTTTGCGCTGTAATTTTGATCGGCGAGATCGCCAAAGATTGTAACCGAACTATGAAATGTAGAATGCCAATTTTGCTTTGCTCATTGTGCCTTCCTTTTCCTGTCTTGCAATTTTCATGCGTTGAATGTCTCGCCCTCTCTTATCTCGATATCCGCCTTCGCGGAGGCTATTCTCGCGATGATTGTTCTCGCGCCACGCGTTATTGAACAGATAGGTATGTGCTACTTTGGTTGCTCAGACCTTTCGCCGTTTGCCTTGGGATTACTACCCTTTTAGTTATGCGTATTTTCTCTAGGTTTCGCAAGGCATTTTTCCTCTTGGCGAGAGCTCGCCTCTTACCCGGTGCCGGCAACCTTTCTTCCGAGGACCGGTTGTTCGGGATCGCATAAGATTGATTCTCTCCACTCGCATGGTGTGCGAAATTTCTCTTTGCCGAGCGGGCCTGTCCGCCGAGCGAGACGGAACCTTCCAGTATAAAGACCTGTCATTCTTGCCAGCCTCTCCAGAGATCAACCAGAACCCCCCGTCTAGGTAAGAGCCCGGGAGCGGAATCGATCTGGGGCATTCCAGCACCAACATATCCAACCTCGCCAGCCTCTCCAGAGATCAACCTGAACCCCCCGTATAGGTGAGAGCCCGGGAGCGGAATCGATCTAGGGCATTCCAGCGCCAACATATCCAACCTCGCCAGCCTCTCCAGAGATCAACCTGAACCCCGTCTAGGTGAGAGCCCAGGAGCGGAATCGATCTGGGGCATTCCAGCGCCAACATATCCAACCTCGTCAGCCTCTCCAGAGATCAACCTGAACCCCCGTCTAGGTGAGAGCCCGGGAGCGGAATCGAACTGGGGCATTCCAGCGCCAATATATCCAACCTTGCCAGCCTCTCCAGAGATCAACCTGAACCCCCCGTCTAGGTGAGAGCCCGGGAGCGGAATCGATCTGGGGCATTCCAGCGCCAACATATCCAACCTTGCCAGCCTCTCCAGAGATCAACCTGAACCCCCCGTCTAGGTGAGAGCCCGGGAGCGGAATCGATCTGGGGCATTCCAGCGCCAACATATCCAACCTTGCCAGCCTCTCCGGAGATCAACCTGAACCCCCCGTCTATGTGAGAGCCCGGGAGCGGAATCGATCTGGGGCATTCCAGCGCCAACATATCCAACCTTGCCAGCCTCTCCAGAGATCAACCTGAACCCCCCGTCTAGGTGAGAGCCCGGGAGCGGAATCGATCTGGGGCATTCCAGCGCCAACATATCCAACTTTGCCAGCCTCTCCAGAGATCAACCTGAACCCCCCGTCTAGGTGAGAGCCCGGGAGCGGAATCGATCTGGGGCATTCCAGCACCAACATATCCAACCTTTGTCACACCGGCACGGCAGTAGTTATAAGCATCATAAAAAAGGAGTAAGACATTAGTTAAACAACTCTCAAGGGTAAAACCTTTTCAAATCATCCCCACTTCGGGCTCGGTCGAGGGGTACCCCTTCCACATCCTGGAGGTGATACCCCCCCCCCCCCCGACTTGAGCACCTCGCTTACAATATATGGTCCCTCCCAGTTGGGGTTGAGCTTACCTACCGCGGCCCCTCTGCCGGCCGCATCGACCATCTTCAGGACTAGGTCTCCTTTCTGAAAGTGCTTTATCCGGATATGTTTGTCGAAATATCGAGCCATCCGCCGCTTGACCTCTTCCTGTCTGATGGCGGCCAAGTCCCTGAGTTCTTCCACCAGGTCCAAAGACAGCCTCTGCTCTGCATTGTTATCTTCTAGCCACTCTTCATCCCCCTCGCTCGCAGCGATCACCCGGGGGGTCTTTACCTCAAACTCTATGGGGAGAACGGCCTCGGACCCGTGAGAGAGCTTGAATGGAGTCTCCCCGGTGGCGGTATTTGGAGTAGTCCTCATGGCCCAGAGGACGGAGGGTAGCTGTTCCACCCAGTTTCCCCGAAGGTTCTCCACTTTCTTTTTTAATAGGTTAACGATTATTTTGTTCGCCGCCTCCACCTGCCCATTGCTCCTCGGGTGGTGGACCGATGCGAACCTGAGGTCAATGCCGAGCTGAGTGCAGAAGCCAACAAACTCTTCACTGGCAAACTGCGGCCCATTGTCCGTCACTATAGCTAGAGGGAGCCCGTGCCTGCAAATTATCTCCCCCCACACAAAATTCCTTACAACCTGAGAGGTTACCTTAGCGAGTGCTTTCACTTCTACCCACTTTGAGAAGTAGTCGATCATGACCAGCAGGAACTTCCTCAGGCCGCTGGCTTGGGGGAAGGGACCGACCAGGTCCAGCCCCCATATGGCGAAGGGCCAGGGAGCCGTGATGGTCCGGAGCCTTTGAGATGGGAGGAGTTGGAGCGGAGCATAGAGCTGGCACTTCGGACACTTTCTCGCGAACTCTGTCGCATCCTTGCTGAGAGTGGGACAGAAGTAGCCTTGCCTCAACACCCTCCCTTCCAGGGTCCGACTCCCGGAGTGACTGCCGCACTCCCCGGAGTGGATTTCTTCCAGGACTCTCGAAACCTCCTCCTCGGAGACACAACGGGCCAGGAGTCCCGAGAGGGGCTTTCTATACAGCCCTCCTGCATGCAAGGAGTAATAGGCGGACTTATACCTGAAGCGTCTCTTGTCCACGTCCTCTCCAGGGAACCTCCCAGAGGACAAGAAGGTGATGAATGGATCCATCCACGAGGCTCGTCGGTCCACCTCCATCAACTCTCCTTCTTCGATGGAGGGCCGGAAGAGTTCCGAAGCCGTCCCTCCCGCTCGGGGACCGAACTTGGCTAAGAGGTCCGCCTGGGTGCTCTCCTCCCTCGGCACGTGCTTGATGGAGAAGGTGCGGAACTGCCCGATGATCCCCTTGACCTTTTCCAGGTATAGTAGGAGGGTCGGGTCCTTCGCTTCAAACTCTCCCTTGATTTGGCATGCTACCACCATGGAGTCCGTTGAGACCTCCACATCCTGCACCCCTAGTTCTCGGGCCAGCCGAAGGCCCGCTATCACTGCCTCGTACTCAGCCTGGTTGTTGGTAATTGGGAAATGGATGTTTAAGGATTGCTCAATCCGGGTCCCCTGGGGACTCACCGGGACTATCCCCCCTCCATAGGAGTACTTTCCCGATGCTCCGTCCACCAACATCTTCCATGCCTCTGGGGGAGGTGGCCCGTGCTCCCCCACCTCGGCCGCGTAGTCGGCCATGAAGTCTGCCACCGCCTGAGCCCTGATGGACGTCCTGGGCACGAACGTGACATTGAATTCACTTAACTCCACGGCCCACTTTGCCAACCTTCCCGAGTGCTCCACCCCTTCCATGATTTTACGGAGCGGGTGGTCTGTCACTACCTTGATTGAATGAGCTTGGAAGTAAGGCCGGAGCCTCCGGGCCGACACCACCAATGCGAAGGCTAACATTTCCAGGATCGGGTACCGAAGCTCCGCCTTCCTCAGCACTCGGCTAACGTAGTAGATAGAGAACTGTTTCATCCCCTCCTCCCGGATCAACACGGAACTTACTGCTTCGGACCCTACCCCCAGGTACAGGGACAGGTCTTCTCCTGGCCTCGGCCCCTGGAGCAGAGGGGTCTGGGTGAGTTGTTCTTTCAGAGCCTGGAAGGCTTTCTCGCACTCCGGGGTCCATTCAAACTTCTTGTTGCCCTGTAGCACCTTGAAGAAAGGCGCACACTTTTCTCCCGCCTTGGAGAGGAACCTGTTGAGCCCAGCCAACTTCCCTGTAAGGCTCTGAACCTCCTTCAGATTCCTCGGCGACCCCAACTCCATCACCGCACTAACCTTGTCCGGGTTAGGTTCCACTCCCGCGGGGGTGAGCAAGTGGCCTAGGAACTTTCCTCGGCTCGCCCCGAAGACACACTTCAAGGGATTGAGTTTCATCTTGTACCTCCGCAGGGTCCCGAACGTCTCCTCAAGGTCTTGGAGGTGAGACCCAAGGTCTCGGCTCTTCACCATGAGGTCATCAACATAAACCTCCAAGTTTCTTCCCTTCTGCTCGCGGAAGACTCTGTCCATCATCCTTTGGTATGTGGCCCCTGCATTCTTGAGCCCGAACGGCATCATCTTATAACAGTAGCATCCATCCCCCGTGATGAAGGAGACATCTTTGATGTCTGGGGGGTGCATGCGGATTTGATGGTAACCTGAAAAAGCATCTAAGAAAGACATCACAGGAAAACCGACGGCTGAGTCAACCAGCGCGTCGATTTTAGGCAGGGGTAACAATCCTTAGGGCATGATTTATTAAGTAAAGAAAGGTCGATACACATCCTCCATTTACCTCCTCCCTTTTTCACCATAACGACGTTGGAGACCCAGCCTGGATACTGGATCTCCGATACAAAGCCTGCATGTAGGAGCTTGCCCACCTCCTCGCGGATGGGCCCTTCCAGCTTGTCGGCGATGGCCCTCCTCTTCTGGCGGATGGGGCGGGTGCCGGGGTCGAGGTTGAGGCGATGGCAAGCCACATCCGCGTCGATCCAGGGCATTTCCGCGGCGCTCCACGCGAAGACGTCTACGTTCTTCTGTACGCAAGCCAGAATCTCCGCTTGATCTTCCGGGTTGAGACCTACGCTGACACGGACCTTCTCCACCACCCCCAGCCGGGTGGTGACCTCGAGCTCCACGACCTCGTCCACAGCCTCCAACCGGGACTGCTCTCCCCAAGCCCTCTCCTCCTCGGCACAAGTGAGAGCTTGGGTTCCTTCTTTGACCTCCTTTTCTACCAACATCAGCTCCTCCGCCCCTCCCTCATGGGCCTTCTCTTCTTCTTCCTCTCCTTCCGCCCGGGGTCCCTCAGCTACCCCTTCCTGGGCATGGACTTCATCTCCCGCCAACTTCTCCTCGGCTACCTCCTTACCTCCGGCTTCGGCCGCTTCCTCCATCATCTTATCCCATTCCTCCGCTTCTCCCATCCAGGAGATGGTGTTGACAGCTGTCACGTAGCACTGCCTTGCCACCTTGGGATCCCCCCTGATCCGCACCTAGACCCCTCCGTCGTTGAACTTAAGGCATTGATGAAAGGTGGAGGGGACACAGCGGAACGCGCTGATGAGTGGCCGTCCAAAGATGGCGCTGTAACTGCTTGGAGCGTCCACTATGACAAAACGACAGTTCCTGGACTGCCTACCCAGGGTCACATGAAGTCCTACTCCCCCTTCCACTTCTTTCCTCTCCCCCGAGAATCCAAACAGAGGGTCATCCGAGGCCAACACCCTTCTAGGCTCCACCTCCATCCTGTCAAACGCCTTCTTGAAGATGACGTTGACCGAACTCCCGTTGTCCACTAAGATTCGGGAGACGGTGAAGTTCTCGACCGCCATCTGAATGACCAACGCGTCGCAGAATGGGTCCTCATAGCCCGGCATGTCCTTCTGGGTGAAAATGATTTTTTTCAGCCGGGGGTGGAGCGGTGGATGTTGAAGCTACGCTCCGGCGGTAGATGGTATGGAGGCTAGCCTTGCGGGTCGCCTCCACCCCCACCCCCCCCCCCCCCCCCCCCCCCCCATGGATCACCCCGATCCCTCCCCTATTCCCCACATCGTTTCTATCTTCACACCTTTCCTGATCCTCCTCTCGAGGTTCGACCTCCACGATCCTTACTGGCTGCAGCTGCTGTGGCGCGGGCGCTCTGCCTCTCTTCACTTCCAGGAACTCCGGGCAGGTGTCCGTCGAGTGACCTTCCTCATCATGGAAGATACAATATGGCAACGTCACCTCCCCTGCATCGGCCTCCGCCACCCTATTCCTTCTCCTCCTAGCGACTGCTGTTTCCACCTCGCCTCTCCTTCCTCTTCCTCTTCCCCGTCCAATTGCCATGGCCTATTGGGGAGGGGGAGGCATCTGCATCGGACCTTGCCTCCACCCTAACTGGGGGGGTCTCCATTGACCTCCGACGTGGTTACCCCTTCCTGGGCCGTAACCCCTTCCCTGCCCTTGCACCCCTCCTCCTTGCGGCCTCCATCCTCCTTCCGGGGCCCGGGGCTCTTCCCTTCTCCTGACCTCCTGCTGCCTCACCTCCGGCTCACTGAGCTTTGCTAGCCTCTTGGTGAGCTCTGGGTTGGCTTCTTCACTCGCGACTTCCTCCGACACCCTCTCCATCAGCTCCTCATAGGAGACGGGGGCCTTTCTTTTCAATGCCATCTTGAAGAAACTTTCTTTCAACCCGACCGTGAAGGCGAGTTGGAGTGCGAACCCAGGCATCTCCTGAGTGAGCTGCACTTCCTCCTGGAACCGATCGGCATATTGAGTCAACGACTCCCTGGGTTCCTGCTTCACCTTGAAGAGGGAAACAACGTCCTTCTTCCTCTTTTTTGAGGTCGATAACCTCAGCAAAAAACTTCGGCGCAAATCCTCGAATGCGTAGATTGATCCTGCAGGGAGCTGATGGAACCAGTCCCTGGCCTTCTCCTTGAGGGTGACGGCAAAGAGCCGACACTTGAAGGCATCTGACATCGGACTGATCGAGACAGAGTCTTCGAAACTCTGCAAGTGCTGGACAGGGTCATCCCTACAGTTGTAGTACACCCGATCCCACTCTCCAAACCCCCCTAGGACGGGTGCGGAAAGCACCAACTCGCAAAAGGGGCTTCCCCCTCCTGTCACCCTTTCTGGCTCCACTCGCCCCCCAAGCTCTCTCGCTAGACTTGAGCTCGTCGGGACTGCACTCGCGAGGGCGGCGCTCGCCTGAACCACCCCGACCGTCGCCGCATCCTCCTGGCGCGCGCTCGCTTGCGCCGTGCTCGCTGGGACAGAGCTTGTCGGCACTGAGTTCGCCGGCCCGGCGCTCGCCGGCGTGGAGCTCGCCGGCCTCGGGCTCGCCGGACTGGCGAACAACACTCGCCCCTCCCTGTCCTGTCCTGATCCAACGGCAACTTCCTTTCCAGCCCTTCCCCCCGGGGCATTCTCGCCCACCGTCGTTGGGGGAGGGGTCGCCTAAGGTGTTGGGGTCGCAAACTCGTTTCGCAGAGCTGTGACCTTAAACCCCAAGGTATCGAGCACTTCCTTTCTGAAATCTGCGAGCATCCTGGCCATCGCCACCTGGGGTGTCTCGCCGAACTCCTCGCCTTGTTCTTCATCTCCCGCCATAACCTTTCTCTGGAACTTTCTTGAACCAGCCACGCTCCACGCTCACCGCACCAAAATGTTGAAACCGATTTCTCGGTCTCTCGTAGAGCTCGGGGCCCTCACCGAAATGAGGGGCGGCTAGCCCTTACTGATCCCTCGAGGAGGGTGGACGGAAGATTAAGAAATCGACTAAGACCTTAGTCACAGCGAGGAGGTCCCTCCACTAACTCGGAAGATCGTTGAGCGCTTCCCCTCCCAAGCCAAAGCTGTGACTTGGGCACCTTGGAGAGCTCTGGAAATGCTAACCAAAGAAAGCCTAAGGAGAGGGAAGCTGAAGTGACCTCTCTCCAAAGGTGCCCTTAAGGTCCTATTTATAGATTTTCTGGTCTGATCTGCAAATAACAGGATTCCGCCTTTTGATTTTACTATCCGCACCCCAAATGGGTCTGCTAACAGCCAAGCTCCGCTGTTTGGAGAGGCTAAGGGCAGACCACCAAGGGTAAAAGGGTAAGTTGACCCTAATGATTTATGGATAAAGGATTGCGAGAACCTTACTGTCGGAGCTCTCGCATGTCTTCTCGCGGATCCTGCCCGTGGCGCCTCTTTTAGAGGGTCGCCTTGCGAGAACCCTGCTGACGGAGCTCTCGCGGGTCTTCTCGCAAATACTGCTCGCGGCGCCTCTTTTAGGGGGTCTTCTTGCGAGGACTTCGCTAGCCCATTTTGGTGGTCTGCCGAGGTCTCATCGGCTGGGGGCCGATCTCGGCGAGGTCTGGATCTCGCAACTCCTGTCTCGCTCGGTTTCCTTGCCTGGCGAATATCGGGGTTGTACATCAGACTCGCCCAATTCCGATATGTCTAGTTAGATTTTGTGCCTAGGTTAAAATCCATTCCATGATATTCAACTCGAATTCCAATTATTAAAGCTATCTAACAAGCGAACGACGTAATTGAAATTCGACGTCGAATTTCAATTCCAAGTCTTCAATTCCGTCCAAACGAACATGCCTTTAAAGAAAAGATGAAACTATCCTATGAAATGACAGATCTTGGAATCATTAAGTCGTTTTTTCTAGGAATGCAAATCAAACACCTTCTGGGTGGTATGTTTCTCTCCTATGAATGCTACATAACAAGCCTTCTGCAGAAATTCAAGATGGAGGAATGTAATTCTACGCTCACCCCCATGTCAACAACTGAGAAGTTGAGCTCAAACACAGAAGAATGAAAGGAAGTGAACAAAGAAGAATATCGAAGCTTAGTGGGCTCACTAATTTATCTCACAAACATGCGGTCGGGCATCGAGAATGCTGCTAATATTATTGCTCGTTTTGTGAGTAACCCTAACATGTCTCACTTCGCAGCAGGAAAGTGAATATTGTGCTACCTGCAAGGAACTAAGTCTTGTGGATTATTGTTTCGGAAAGAAGGAGAAAATTAGCTACTTGGCTTTACTGATTCAGACTGGGCCGACAACATTGATGACAAAAAAAGCACCAGCAGCTTCATCTTTTTCCTTGGATTGAAACCCATCTCATGGAGTTTACGAAAGCAGAAAAGTGTAGCCCTTTCAACCACCGAAGCGGAATATATAGCATTTAATGGAGCTGCATGTAAAGCCATTTGGCTTCAACAACAAATTAAAGAGGAAATTTGTGGAAAAAGGAGTAAAGGAAGAGAAAGGGGTAAAGCTGCTCTGTGACAATACTTCCGCCATCGCGCTGACAAAGAACCACGTTTATCAAAATCGTAGCAAACACATAGGCATTCGATTCCATTTCATTCGCGAGCTCCTGGTGAAGAAGAAAATCGAGATTGAGTTTTGTCCTACCAAAAATCAACTCGCTGACATCATGACCAAGCCCCTTTCTAGGGATCGCTTCGGCGACCTAAAAATAAGGATAGGCGTGAAGGAGATCACTGATTTATGGGGGATGTAAAATTAAATCAGAACTCTTAGTATCTTGAGCCTGATTAATTATGCAAATTAAAGCTGACGTTACCACCACATCGACCACCTGTGCACCGCACCCAATTAATGTATCCATTAAGTTCTGTTTGCCTATAAAAGACCTATCTTTGTACCTGCAATTATAATAAAAAAAAAGGCAATTGTTAACCGCATAGCACTTTTGGCTATCCGCAACCATTTGATATCCGCAAACCAGTGATTTTCAAAATGGCTATCCGCAAACAAAATTGATATCCGCAAACCAATTTTTCTGAAAAATACAAAATTCATGAATTGTAAACAATATCATTACTAATACATTGATATAAATTAACTTCACAAAACACCATTAAAACATAAATCATTGTCATTGTTTTAGAGTCCATAAGAACAAAGTTAACATTCAAAACAAGCTATGATTGCATCCAAAATTGTTATTGCTTCAAACCATTCTTTTACCCTGCAAAAATTCAATCACTAATTTATTAAAAGCAATATTAACATCACTTTCCAATGCGGCTTCAATCAATCATTGTCATTCATGCATAAAATGCTCAAAATCCTTTCCGTTACTAAACCATGCACAATCAAACAAGATTGTTTGTGATCGTTCATCATTTCCGACATTTCTTCTCTCGCACAAAATTTAAACCTACAATAAATTGGTGGAATACACTAAATTAGCAATAACAATTTCAGTTTTACACTATATCCAAGCAAGCTACTGTTGCTATTATAAAAGAACAAAATGAATTTTTGAGAGGATTACAATCACCCTCCCTCCAATAATATAACTACTATGTAATTGCGAGAGAAGCAATGTTGACTGGATGAGGGATGCAAGAAATTTTGAACAAAATGATAGTGGCCAATTCTGAAGTAACGGAAGGCAATGTTTGGGAAGGACCGGCAAACCGGAATGCTTCTCTACGACTCTTGCAGTATTCAGAGGTGGAGGTCATGAGAGGAGGAGAGTCAATACCTTGACTGGATGAGGGATGCTCCGGTGACGGGGAGGCCACGACGACGGCGAGGCGAGGCTACGGCGACGGCGAACTTGGACGGAGTCAATCGTGAAATGCCGGAGTGCGACGGCGAGGCTCCAGCGACGGCGAGCCTGTGGCGGCGGCTGGCTCCAGCAAGGGCGATGCGAGAGCGAGAGGGAAGGAATCGCGCAAAAGGAAGAGGGCAGTGAGCGGCGGAGGATGATTCACAAAAGGAAGAGGGCAGTGCGCTGCGGTTAGGTGTTTTACGGAACAAAAAAATGATGAGGTATTTTCTCCTAAGTGTGAAAGGGGCTAGCCACCTTTTGACCATGCTTTTCAAGCATGTGTTTCATGCCAAGTGTGAAAAGGGTTAGCCGTCGTTGACTATAAAATCAACATGTGCTCTTGAAGGAAGCTTCTAGGAAGGTGGCCAAAGGAAGCTTCATATTATTCGACATGTGTTCTTTGACCAAGGGAAGCTTCAAGGAAGCTTCCTCCACATGCTATCTACCACCATCTACCCCTTGGTTTTGGCCTTATAAATAGGCATGAAGGAGGAGGGGTAAGGCATCCACTTCTCTCCCATCTCAAGCATTGAAAGAGTTTCTAGTGAGGCCTTTGTGGCAAGCGTCTTAGTTTGGAGAGAGCTTTCGGACGTCTCAGTGACGTTGACGAGGAATACTTCGCCTACACGAATTGGATCTGGAGCAGACTTTGGCAAGGATTCGAAGAGGCATCTTGGAGAGGATTTGTGTAATCCATCTCATCCGCCACTGACGGTAACTTGCAATTTTTCTGCTACTGTTTATTGTGTAATATTGTGTGGTGCGAAGTTGGTGAAGATCCTGTGTGGATCGAGGAGGGAAAGCCTTGTAATTGCCTATCTGTTTTACACATTTTTAGTGGCGGCTTTCCGGGTTGGACTCCGATCGTCCCGTGGTTTTCACCCTATTGGGTTTCCACGTTATATCTGTGCGTCACCTTTATTGTTGTTATTTTGTGCTGTATTTTTGATTGTGTATTGGCATACCGCTAAGCGGTCGTGTAGGTACTTGCTCGAACTAATTTGCAGGTGCTCTGGTCGGGCTTGCGTGCTCTCTAGCCCAACAAGTGGTATCAAAGCCAGGTTCATTATCAGAGCTGGTATCGGGCTGACCTATTTGGGATTCGAGACGAGCCAATCAGATATTTCGGGTTAGTGATCGGGTGCGGTAGGTGACGACCATTGGTCCGCTCCCTATCCTATTTGATTCCTTTCTTGGAAATAGTCGGCTCAAAGAACTGAGGTTAGTCCGATCAGTGACAGAGCACAATGGAATCTACTTCAGCTTTGAGTTCCGAGCAAATGGTGAAATTAAACGGCGCAAATTACCATCAGTGGCACTTACTGATGGAAGATCTCATCTACGTCAAGGGTTGGCATGCTCCTGTCTTTGAGGAGATGCCAAAGGACACGGATCCGACGAAATGGAAGGTGGAGCACCGAAAGTTATGCGGATTCATCAGACGGTTCGTAGAACCGAACGTCTACAATCATGTCGCGAGTATCGTTGATGCAAAGATACTTTGGAAGACTCTCGAGACGTTGTATGCCAAGAGTACTGGCATCAACAAGCTATATCTACTGAAGAAGCTGGGTGAGTTCAGATACAGGGAAGGATCCCCTATCCTGGATCATGTGAATGAGTTCCAAGGTATTATTGATCAACTTACTGCTATGAAGGTGACCTTCGAGGACGAGGTCAACGCATTATGGCTGCTGAAGTCTCTTCCAGACTCTTGGGAGATGGTTAGAGTTTCTCTAATCAACTCCTCTCCCGGGGGCATCATTACTATGGAGATTGCCAAGAGTGGCATCCTGAACGAAGAGGTGAGAAGAAAGTCTCAAGGGATATCAGGCTCTTCTTCACGAGCTGACATCCTCTACACTAAGCCCAGGGGGAGAGGCAGGAGCAAGAGTAGAGAAAGGAAGAGCGAGAGAGGACAAAGCAGTTGGAAGTCCAAGTCACGTTATCAAAACATGGAGTGCCACTATTGTCATAAGAAAGGGCATATTCAGAAGTTCTGTTATTCTCTGAAGAATGACGAAAGAAAGAAAGGAGTGGCTACTGATGATAGGAAGGAGAGTCACACTGCAGCTATTGCATCTACAGAGGACGATGTCATCATTGTTGGACATGACGTCACAGCTGCACTCTCTTGTGGTGACCGAAGCTGGATTATTGATTCGGGTGCTTCTGCACATGTCTCTCACAACAGGGAGTTATTTGCCACCTACACTACTCACGATTGTGGGGTGCTTAGGATGGGCAATGGTGACACGTCTAAAGTCATCGGAAGAGGAGATATGCACCTGAAGACGAGCACTGGAGGATTGATGATCCTAAGAGATGTGCGACATGTACCTGACATCCGCTTCAACCTAGTTTCAGTTGGGAAGCTAGGTGATGAAGGACACTTAAGTGTCTTTGGTGGAGATTTTTGGAAGTTAATCAAGGGGTCGCTGGTAGTGGCCAGAGGTTATAGAGACACTGGCCTATACTATATGGAGGGGAGACCTGAAGCTGCTCAGGCCAACACCGTTAGAGATGGGGCATCCACATCCCTATGGCATAGGAGACTGAGTCACATTAGCCAGAAGGGTCTGGGATGTCTTTCCCGAAATAAGATGATCTCTGATCTATCTGTGGATCAGTTAGAGAGATGTGACCATTGCATGGCTGGAAAGCAGAATAGAGTTTCATTCAGCCACAGCTCCACCAGGAGATCCGAGCCACTAGAGCTCGTACATACTGATGTCTGCGGACCACTGAAGGTCTAGACGAGAGGAGGGGCGTCTTACTTTGTGACGTTCATTGATGAGTATTCGAGAAAACTTTGGGTCTATGCTATTAAGACCAAATGTGAGGTTCTCAATACTTTTCGAAGATTCCACGCTGAGGTGGAGAGGCAATCTGGGAAGAAGTTAAAGTGCATCAGGTCCGACAACGGGGGAGAGTGTATTGGTTCTTTTGATGAGTATTGTAGAGAGCAAGGGATCAGACATGAAAAGACTCCACCCAAGACGCCGCAGCTAAATGGCGTAGCTGAAAGGATGAACAGGACCTTGATGGAGAGGGTGAGGTGCATGCTATCTGAGTCAAAGCTACCTGGCATGTTTTGGGGTGAGGCTTTATACACAGCTGCACACGTCATCAACCTATCTCCCAGTTATGCATTGTAGGAGGATATTCCTGATAAGGTCTGGTATGGGAAGGACCCTTCGTATAGTCACTTGAGGGTCTTTGGCTGCAAAGCCTTTGTGCACATCCCTCAGGATGAAAGATCGAAGTTAGATTCTAAGACCCGTCAATGCATATTTTTGGGATATGGACACAGCGGCGAGTTTGGCTACAGGTTCTTTGATCCGGTTGAGAAGAAGCTTGTACGCAGTCGCGACGCCATATTTTGTGAGGATCAGACTATGCTTGATCCTGAAAAGACTGAGAAGGCTGACTCTCACACTGATGAAGAGTCTCATATGACTGGAGGTGACGATACTGAGGAGGCCGCGGACAACATTGATGATGTGCCCATACCAGCAGCTGAGCTTGCTCCACGGAGGTCTGATCGAGTCAGACAACCATCTTCGAGATACTTTGCTACTGAGTATATTTTGTTGACTGATGCGGGGGAGCCCGAGTGCTTTGATGAAGCAGTGCAGAGCTCAGAGAAGAAAGAGTGGATGGTTGCTATGCATGAGGAGATGCAGTCTCTGCATGAGAACCATACTTATGAGCTGGTACGATTGCCTAAGGGCAAGAAGGCTCTGAAGAATCGATGGATTTTTAGAGTAAAGCAGGGAGACCCCTCGACACCACTCAGATACAAGGCAAGATTAGTGGTGAAGGGTTTCAGTCAGAAACAGGGAGTTGATTTTGATGAGATCTTCTCTCCTGTTGTGAAGATGTCGTCTATCCGGGTTGTTATTGGCCTTGCTGCAAGGCTAGACCTGGAGATTGAGCAGATGGATGTCAAGACCGCCTTTCTGCATGGCGATCTTGAGGAGGAGTTTTATATGGAGCAGCCTGAAAGTTTCATGGTGAAAGGGAATGAGAGTCTAGTCTGTCGCCTGAAGAAGAGTTTGTATGGCCTGAAGCAGGCCCCGCGACAGTGGTACAAGAAGTTCGATGCTTTTATGGGGGAGATCGACTTCAGGAGGACCACCCTTGATCACTGCGTGTTTGTGAAGCAGTACGCACCAGAGGATTTCATTATTTTACTCCTTTATGTTGACGACATGCTGATAGTCAGAAGAAACACTGCGCGCATTGCCGAGCTGAAGCGGCAGTTGAGCTCCACATTTGCGATGAAGGGCTTGGGAGCTGCGAAGACCATCCTAGGGATGCATATTCGGAGAGACAGAGGCTCCAAGTTACTTTGGTTGTCGCAGGAAAGATATATCAGGAAGGTGCTACAGAGATTTAGTATGGATCAGGCGAAGAGGTGAGCACGCCGCTTGCAGCTCACTTCAGACTTACCGCTGACCAGTGCCCGAGCACACCTGAGGAGAAAGAGGAGATGCAGAAGGTCCCCTATGCTTCTGCAGTTGGTAGTCTTATGTATGCCATGGTATGCACTCGCCCTGATATAGCGCATGATGTAGGCACTGTGAGCAGGTTTCTCTCCAATCCCGGAAGAGAACATTGGAGCGCTGTGAAATGGATTCTGAGGTACTTGCATGGGACGTCAGACTTGACGTTAAGGTTTGGAGATAGTGAGCCAGAGCTACTGGCTACACTGATGCTGATATGGCTGGAGATTTGGACTCCAGACAATCGACCTCTGGGTACCTGATCCTATTTGCAGGGGGAGTTGTGTCATGGCAGTCGAGACTGCAGAAGTGCATTGCACTGTCGACTACGGAGGCAGAATTTATTGCAGTCACTGAGGCAGGAAAAGAGCTTCTTTGGATGAAGCGTTTCATCAAAGAGTTGGGTTTCACTCAGGAGCGCTACACACTCTTATGTGACAGTCAGAGCGCGATTCATTTAGGGAAGAACCCCACCTTCCACTCGAGATCCAAGCATATTGATACGCGGTATCATTGGATACGCGATACTCTAGAGCAGAGAGAGCTGGATTTGCAGAAGGTGCACACAGATGACAATGGAGCGGATATGCTTACGAAGACTGTGTCGAGGGGGAAGTTCGAACATTGTGTGAGGATCGCTGGCATGGCGATCTCTTCCACATAAATGCAAAGGGGATAAACTGTTGGGTATAGTTCCCGTCCTTTGTGGAGAAAACTGTGGATTCGAGTTTTACTAACTCGAACTTGGTGGCGCTGGATCTATCGACATATGAAGGAGACATGAAGGTCTTACCAAATGAAGATTATTAGAAGGACACATTTTTCACTTAGTCGAAAAGGGGAAGATTTGATGAGGTATTTTCTCCTAAGTGTGAAAGGGGCTAGCCACCTTTTGACCATGCTTTTCAAGCATGTGTTTCATGCCAAGTGTGAAAAGGGTTAGCGGTCGTTGACTATAAAATCAACATGTGCTCTTGAAGGAAGCTTCTAGGAAGGTGGCCAAAGGAAGCTTCATATTATTCGACATGTGTTCTTTGACCGAGGAAAGCTTCAAGGAAGCTTCCTCCACATGCTATCTACCACCATCTACCCCTTGGTTTTGGCCTTATAAATAGGCATGAAGGAGGAGGGGTAAGGCATCCACTTCTCTCCCATCTCAAGCATTGAAAGAGTTTCTAGTGAGGCCTTTGTGGCAAGCATCTTAGTTTGGAGAGAGCTTTCGGACGTCTCAGTGACGTTGACGAGGAATACTTCGCCTACACGAATTGGATCTGGAGCAGACTTTGGCAAGGATTCGAAGAGGCATCTTGGAGAGGATTTGTGTAATCCGTCTCATTCGCCACTGACGGTAACTTGCAATTTTTCTGCTACTGTTTATTTTGTAATATTGTGTGGTGCGAAGTTGGTGAAGATCCTGTGTGGATCGAGGAGGGAAAGCCTTGTAATTGCCTATCTGTTTTACATATTTTTAGTGGCGGCTTTCCGGGTTGGACTCCGATCGTCCCGTGGTTTTCACCCTATTGGGTTTCCACGTTATATCTGCGTGTCACCTTTATTGTTGTTATTTAATTTTGTGCTGTATTTTTGGTTGTGTATCGGCATACCGCTAAGCGGTCGTGTAGGTACTTGCTCTAACTAATTTGCAGGTGCTCTGGTCGGGCTTGCGTGCTCTCTAGCCCAATAAAAAAAACCCCTAAAAATTGGGTGCGGATAGCCATTTTAGTAGTGCGGTTAACAATTTCCTAAAAAAAATTCAAGAAGTAAAACCACTATAAGTAAAACCGTGAGTTATTGCATATTTTCTTCCTCTTTGTTAAACCATCGCTTTCACCGAAGCCTCATAGTTTCACCCTCGGTTGAAGAATTCCATTGCGCTTTCCTACTCTTCAACCACGCTTGAGATCGAAGAAGAAGGGGTGAAGAGAGAAGAAGAAGAAGAAGGGGTTTTAGAAGTATGAGATGCCGGAGATCGACGACGTTGTGTCAGTCCATTGTCTGGCCGGAGAAGAAGAGGGGCAGCTGGTTCAGACTTCAAACTTTTAAGATGGGGTACAAAGGATTCGAAGGAGGGATGGATTACAACAACAGCTTTTTCGGTTTTGATGGTTAAAAGAAAAAAATTTACATTTTATGGTATAAACATAGTTTTGGCCTTTAATCTTGTGCATATATTAGTTTTAGGACTAAAATAAGTAGAGTAGAGGGTTAAGAGACTGATTTCTTTCAAAAAAAAAATAAGAAATGATTTTTTATATTAGCACCGCAATTATGGCTATCCGCACTCAAAGTAGCATTTTTTTTAGGATTTTTTTCATATCAGCAAGCAAACCGATGCCTCCTATTCGCACTTTTACTATTCCCTTTCCCGCATCATATCAGTTACAATCTCAATCGGAGACCCACTCGATCGATCGGTTGCTCCAGATCCATAGCCAACCTCAAAGATGTAATCCATGGCAGCAAGCGGCAAATTGAAAAACCGCCAATCTGCAGCCCAAGATCTATAGGAAGCAACGTGTTTCTCAACCCTGTAACCCAGGAAGCCATTCTGAGCAATTAATTCCAAGGCTGACCTGAAGATTACTTCTCACAGAATATTGCAAACTGGAAGTTTTGCTAGTCCTTTGCATGGAAATAATTGCTCCCTTTTACCATATTCTACTGCTATTACGTGCCATAAATGTGGGGAGCGGGTTATGAAAGGGGAGGATTTGGAAGCGCATCATTTGTCTAAACATGCACGCGGATTGTTCTAAAAACGCAGAAAACTCTGGCAAGATTCGAGGAACACAAAGAAATGGTGAAGATGAAACTCGGAAAGCTTACAAAGAAACACCCACGCTGCCTCGCCGATGAAAATGAGTCGCTGAGATTCCATGGAACAAAAATCGTCTGCAGCCTCGACGTGAATGTCTCTTCCTCCCTCTGCGCTTTGGAGAAATGAAGTGTGTGTAGAATCATAAGGCATGGGTTTTCGGCGGAGGAGCTCAAGAGGAGAGTTGGTGTGTTCACATCTTCCACAAGCGCGAGAGCTAGAATCAGTTGATAATGGTGTGTTCACAGCTTCCATAAGCTTGTGTATAACCGTATAACTAAAAGAATGCTTGCTAATATCAGATCGTTTGCGGATAGCCAACATAAAAAAAAAGTACTTGAGGTTAACCAAAAGTGTGAATAGCCAAAACTGCGGTGCTAATATCATCGCCCTTTTTAAATTTACTACAGTTTAAGGACCAAAAACATAATTTTGCCAACTTCCATACGTTTAAGCACGCAAACCTACATAAAATCTCTACGATACAATGACTCCCATGTTCTTAATTAATTATCTAAGCAATCATCATGCAATATATTTGTACTATTATTATTATTATTATATATATATATTATTTTGTGTCCACCTTAATGACTTTATACAGGGATATTGCACATGTTGACTAAAGCTCCGGTGTGCGTGTGTTTTTGTGTGTGTCACTGTCATAAAATGTATGTTTGGCATGACAACGATAATGATCGTCACTAAGAAAAAAATTAGTTTTGAACCTAAAAGTGGACGGAGTTACTTACGTGAGGTCGGGGTTCACGAATACTTATGCGATTCGAATTTTTTGGAAGTATCGGGCGTTGTACCTTGGGATAAATTTGTCTAGGTAAACAGGAGACAATATTAATCTTAAGTCAGTGCAAAATTACATCATGTCTCTCTTCACATTAAGTGATTTTCTTTTATTTTGCAATATTTATTATATATACAAACTATTTTCCCAAATAAAAAATAATTTCTATTCATCATGTTTTTGGAATGAGAAATTGTGTTAGATTCAGAATTTTAGATTTATAGCAGCATGTCATTAAATGAACATTAAATGTGTTGTCCATGAAATAGAATTTAAAGAACCGAGAACCGAACCGACATTTCCGGTTCGGTTCCGGTTCTACAAATTAGAACCGTGGGTTGGTTCCGGTTCCAAAATTTTGAAACCGAACCTATACGGGTCGGTTCTTGATTCTGAGTGGAACCGAACCGAACCGATCCGAGTTGCACCCCTAGCCATTGATATTCTAGAAACAATCACATTCCCAACAAGCATTTCTAAAAAAACTTTTCTAATCATTTTTTATAAAATAATAATACTAGATATCAATGTTAACATCACATCACCGCCTCATCAGCACCACATCATTTAAAGTCGTTAAAATTTTTACGAAAGCTAGTCTAACAACCTATTTCAAATATTACCTAAATTTTTAGGCCAGATTTGGAAAGAATAAAAATTTAAAGAGTTTCTGCAAATTGAAGTTAAAGTTGAGAGACTGATTTAGATATTTATCATTAATTACTTGTTTTAATATAGTAGCCTGTAATCAAATTTGGAAGAGCTCTTACCAACCAGTGCGCTACAAATTACGTCGCGCTCAATTCGACGAGGCCTTGCTATAGTTGGTTGTGTAGTCTTGCTTTAATTATACAACTTCTTTCAAAATTGCGCCTCATAAAAAGTAAGGCTCTGTTTATTTGATATTTTTTTCTTCATTGAAATTTTCAAAATAAAAATAAAAATACTATTTTTGCCCGTTTGAATAGCCTTCCTTTAGAATTATCAATCCCCAAAACAACGTTTGATGCCTGATTCCAACAGTAGGGAGGGAACTTCATTCACGAAATCTATTTATCTCCATCTCTAACAACTCCATATCCCACCCCAACAACTCAGCCAAACAAGCCCTAAAAGTACTATTCATTGTCTGTAGGCCCAACTCTGGCTAGAGACAATAGCTACAACGACAACAATGCTTTTAGCGGTAGACTCATTACCAATATAGACAACCACACGGGCAAAGGTAGTAGCAACAGCAATGACCGCCACAACAGCAGTCGTCGTTCTATTACGAGTGGTCCCCATAGAGCTATTTATACAATCATTCCACCGGTTACAAGAGCACCATGTGGATGATGATGATGATCATGAGAGTCTTTAAAACTCAATTTTTACGATTAAAAAGGGGCAGCCCGGTGCACAAAGCATCCCCGCGCAGCGAGGGTCCAGGGAAGGGTCCCACCGCCACAAGGGTGAAATGTAGGCAGACCTTACCTTGCATTTTGCAAGAGGCTGCTCCCCGGACTCGAACCCGTGACCTCATGGTCACACGACAACACCTTAACCGATGCGCCAAGGATCCCCTTCATATGTACAAACACAAAATTTTTTTTGGTAATTGTTATTCGCAGACCATAAATGTCTATCCGCAGACCAACTTTTTCCCACTTTATTCGAGTTTATAAATTGTTATCCGAAAACAAATTTTAAACTTGAGCAGTAGATGTCTTCATTCTCCTGAGCGGAGCACGACAATGAAGGAACATCTTCGCCGACCTTCTGAGCATTTCAACATGTGCACGGATCGTGATTCATAAAATGAATGCGCGAATAGAGACCGAGTTGAGCAATTTCGGTTTGTTTGGGAAGATCTAGATATATAGCTAGGGTTATTGATCTCTCCTTGTGTTGAGGAAGGCGAAGAGGAGAACCGTTTTTTTTTTTTAATTTTATTTATCTGTGAATAACAAAAATATCTGTGAATAACAAGTTTGACTTCCTTTAGAGTCGTGAATGGACAAACGCGGTTTGCGAATAAAAACCGTACGTCTTATTTTTTGTCTACTCCTAGCTAGCTCATAACGCAGACTTCTATAATCTTTTCGGTGAGGTGGCGCAGACATAATTGTGACATATTAGACGTATTATATGTTCGATACCGCAGAATTTTCCCCGTCGATCCAGAAATAACAAGTAATTTAATTTGTTGACATGCGATCATGTTGATATCTCTTGGTTCCTCTTTTTGTTGATAGGGTTGACCAGATGCAGTCATGCACAATAATGACCTAGAAATTATTGCCACTTGGCAGCCTCTACTCCGTTGATACGGTCAATCGCATGCATAGTTGTTAAGCATTTATGGACGTGTGAGATTAAAAGAATTAACATCGTGTAGTTAATTAAGTAAATTAAGCACCTTATATTTGAATATGTCAACTTTTGCCTATTTAATTTTCATGATGTGCCAATAGGTTTATATTTAAATGGAAATTTGGTATTTGATTAAGAATTAATGTGTGTTTCTCATAAAATCAATTTATCTTAGAGCTAATAACTTTTATGTAATAACATATTAAAAAGCTTAAAGATTGGTAAAAATTAATAAAAAAAATTTAATATTATTGAGAAGCCGGCCTTGGACTAAAACGTCAAGCCTATGATAAGCAATTCTAAAAACACTACAAAAAAATACACAACTCCCAACGCATTTAGGCTCAGTTTGGCATCGTGGTGACGCTCATAAATGCGGTGGTTAAGAACCGTCGTAGTGAACGGCTGGTTTCACCTAAGGAACTTCATTCACTTTATGTTCAAATTATTTTTTTCTTGGTGGTGGTCGTAGTCGTTGTCATGTCAAACATATAGGGGCGGATCCAGAGGCGGCCCGAGGGACACTGACATCCTCATTATTTTTCAAAATTGTTAGAGTATTTGAATTCCTCTCCTCGAGGCAATGAACTTTACCTACTTATATGTCAAAAACGGTGGCCAGATGAGGGAGAAACAACTCTGATAAGATAGAAGCGTTCTCACGTCATGTAACTAGTTTGTTTTGAGACAAATATTGGCTATTCGGAGACCAAAATTGGCTATTCGCAAACCCAAATTGGCTATTCACGGATCAAATTCAGTTATGTGCACCCCAAAAATTAATTTTCAACATGTGACTCACGACCCTCCTACTCACCCCGCTAGCATTTGTGTTTAAAATTTTTTTGTGCACCCCATTAATTTATAATTTTCTGAATCCGCCACTGCAAACATACATTTTATGATAGTGACATTTTTGTCCAAACTCATAACCGGAGCAAAAACGTCGCGCCAAACAGAGCCTTAGTCATACAAAGGCCAATACAACACCAACTATGACAACTAATGTACTTGGAATCAGAGCAGTACCTCCTATAGTACTATATACGATGTGTGGTTCGAGGGCGAATCTAGCAGAGGCTGATGGGTCTGTATTATCCTGAATCAGATGAGAGAGATGTGTTTTTGGGATAGTGAAACTCGAGTTAGGCACATTTTGACATCCTTCTAGGTGAAAGGAGACCGAAAATGAACTAAATCTCGCATCTAATGTGAAAATTGTTGAGTTTAAGTAATAATTTGAATCATAGAATATCAAAGAGGCATTTTCGGAATCACTATAAGGAAATCATCAAATATAAATGATGAAAGACAGCTGCTAAATAACAAATTCGTTAGAAATAACATTAATTCGTAGCAAAATCGAGCCTAGATAAACTTAGCGATTATGATTTTCCTTGTTAATTTGCAAGCAATTCTTATCTGCATGCATCAATCTATATTTGGATAATCACTTGTAGACAATATGTGAAGGATGGGATGTTCAAGCTTGAGTTGAAGACGGAATTTCGAATCTTCATCGTATGCGAGAGGGATGAGTTCGTATACAAACTCTAGAACCCCATGGGAAATAAGCTCGATCGATATTATGTTCGTTGATTATTGGACCGCGGTTTGCTTTCATGAAACCAATTTTCCTTTTGAGGCATTTTACTAAAGCTAGAGTAAGGGTCAAATTGTCTTATTAGTGTTTTTGCTCTATCTCTATTGAGCGAAAAAAGTCACCGCTTCTTTAAAACTATTCGGAAAACCCTCATTCTAGAAAAAGCCACCGCTCCCACTCACACAGCTCAAACAAGTTGACCCTAAGGCTCCGTTTGTTTGAACGTCTTAGCTCCATTTCTCAGTGCTCAAACAAGTTGGCACTTAGGCTCCGTTTGGCGCGGCTTATTTGCTCCGGTGAGTTTGGTCAAAAACGCAATTATCATAGAAAATAAACTAGTTTTGAGCATAAATGCATGAAATTTTTTAGGTGAGGTCGGGCGTTCACGAACGATGGCATCATGACCACCACATTTACGACTGCAGCCACCGCGCCAAACGAAGTCTTAGGCTCCGTTCGGTTCGGCGATGCCGATGAAAAGTAGCTGATAGATTCCCAGTACTCGAATAAACAGAGTCTTATTAAACGGCGAATGAGTTCTTCACTACTTTAATTCTCTAATGCTCATCCATATTCTCACATCATCCCTATTGATATTTTAAAGCCACCCA
The DNA here is from genome assembly GCA_033032865.1 of Dactylorhiza incarnata. Lineage (NCBI taxonomy): Eukaryota > Viridiplantae > Streptophyta > Magnoliopsida > Asparagales > Orchidaceae > Dactylorhiza > Dactylorhiza incarnata. The sequence goes on from JAWHQI010000408.1 coordinate 1,773,340, forward strand.
AATTTTAAGTGAATTCAATCCTGTCCGTCCAAAATGAACAATACAGCGAACGGCTGTAATTAATGGCTAAAATAAATGCTGTGGCAATCGAGGGACCATAATTTGTATACAGAAAATTGAAGACCACTGTTTCCCTATTTGGAGCCGTGGTGGTAACCCGGCGCCGGATATTGAAGGAGAAGCTACTATTCTTCATTTCTTTGGCCGGATCCGGCAAAATTCGGGGTTGCGGCCGCCGACGGGCGGCGGCGAATTTGGCCCGGCGTCAAATCCGACGCACAAAACCCACACTTTATTTATTTGGATCCAAATTTTTTTTTTTCGAAATGCAGGACGAAAAGCCAAACACATATCATACCCTCCTTTTTTTATAAATGAAAAAGTCAACGCGCCGCCCCGGCGCTGTTCGACGTCTTCGTCGCCGCCGCCGGCATCTGCTCGTGCCGGAGAAGCCACTGATCTACCTCGGGGCAGTCGTCTGGAGAGCTGAGTCCGGCTGGGCGAGAGAGGATGCGATTTCGGCGGCGCTCGGCGCTGGCGGGGACGTTGCGGAGAGCGCCTCCGGCGGTCCAGTAGCGGTGGCAGGCCTTGCAGAAGTGTCGGGGCTGGTTGACGTTGTAGTTGTTGAAGTAGCAGAACTTGGTCTCCCGGCTCTTACACCTAGGGCACGGCAGCGCCGCCGCTCCCTTCGGCGGCTCCGCTTCATCCTTTCCCCCTTGATCCTCCCCCACCGCTGGAGGCGGCCTTTTCTTTTGCGGGCTCTCGTCGGAGTCAATTACAGTGCCGAAGAGCTTAAAGCGAGGAATCTGTTTGCGGCCAGTCATGTCGTCTACGTCGGCCATCGCCGCCGGGGTGAGGTGAGGAAGGAGACAATGAAGATAGAGAGAGAGAGAGAGAGAGAAGGGGGGGGGGGGGAGAGAGAGAGAGAAGGGGGAATTATTGAGTAGGTGGCGGCCGGCAGTGGGGAAATGAAAGGGAGTCGCATTTTGTTCACATGAGTATAAAGTGGTTCTGATTCTCTCCGGTCACGGTAACTTTATGGTGCAATAATTTCATCAAGTTTACTTTGGGAGACTCGAAGAATCTATCAAAAATCATACTTTAATTACAAGTAAATCTATACTATTCTAAAAAAAAGCGGTAGTCTGCGAATAGCGTGAGATCAAAAATCCCTCAAAAATTAGAACCGTCGGATATATGACTTCAAAATACAGGAGCCGTCCGATCAAATACAGTTGGACTGCAAATAGCTATTCTTCAAAAATCCAAAAACTCCTCTCCTCTCATTTCCCCGATACCATCCCGCCAGCCTCGCCTCCTCCGCCAATACCCTTCACCGCGACCGTCGGAGTAGACACTGGAGTGACCGGAGACCCCCGACGAACCTGCCAGGGTGAGTCCGGCCGCGCACCGGCAGGGCCACCGCCGGTCATGCCGGCAGTGGCTCCAGCGGCGGCGGCGGACGACGAAGTGGGGGGCGACGGTTGCGATCGGGATTTTAAAAAAAAAATCAAAATTTAAAAATCCTGCGTTTGACGAACGGCGACACTCCTGCGTTCGACGAACGACGAATCACTCCTGCGTTCGACGAACGGCGACACTCCTGCGTTCGACGAACGTCAGCACTCCTGCGTTCGACGAACGACGGCACTCCTGCGTTCGACGTGTTTGAATGGTGCTCGAAGCATTCGCGTGAGTGTCTAGTTTAGAACACTCTACTCGTTGCCCCTAGCAGGGTATTTATAGGCAAACCCTAATTCCCCGGCGGGTGCGTGGATCCCTAACGGGTCCTAACCTACCGCTAAGTATTCGTTAACCCGATAGTTAAATATACCTCAACATTCTCCTCCTATATTGTAAATATCGAGGTCACATCGCAGATTACTTTAAACAAGAGTTAATAACGACATAACATGAGTTTTCCAGAAAACATAAATATGAGTTTTAGAATACACAATATCTAAACTCAAACACAAGGCTCCAAACAAGAAACAGTAAGCAAAGCTGGAAAAAACTCAAAGAATAGATAAATGATCAGTGATATATGCAAACAATAGATCATCATCATCTAGGTCGAAATCAACTTTCTTTCCTCTAATCTCCATGTGATCTGTAAACAGACATAATAAGAATGTCATGAGACAAATCTCTATGAATTCTAACATTTGCTAATCAAGAGTAAAGTGAATAGTTATAGCAATAAAAGAACGTAATACTCTAACCAGGAAAAAAAGAATCACATATCAGCATCTCTATCCAATTTACACAAAAATTAGACAATTGATTTCAAAGAATCAAACCATGTTCCTTCGATTATTAAGATTATTACCAAACGTTTCACAATTGTATTATATCATCAAGTTTGGAATGATACAACAAGCTATGACCAATATATCATCAAGTTTGGAATGATATAAGTAATGATCATAATATCATGACACATATCAGCAACTTCAGTATTCATTTTTGGAATGATACCCAAATCAGCCTTTGAATTAAAAATAATTGCGTAAGTCATCAAGTTTGGAATGACTGGCAACTATCCATCTCTGGCTTTCATCAGATAGCATCTGGAATACTTCTTGTGCTCACTCTAGATGCTCGAATGTAAGCAGACTACGGTTCTAAGATTTAAAACATAAGTCGGGTATTAAGTCATATTAAATGAACCTTAATCCTATCTCCCCGATGTTTTATGTGTTAGATCCTTACATAAGCCCTTGGTAAGGGCATCTGCTACATTGTCCTTCGATCTCACGTCCAATAGGGAGATTATCCTCTGACTGGTGAGATGGATCAACCAGGCCTGTTTCATCCTTAGTTGTCTTCGCTTTCCATTGAACAACGTATTTGTTGCAATGGTCTTTGTGGCTTGATTGTCACAATATAGCGAAATAGAGTTCATTTTTAGACTCGTCATTGGAATGTCGATGATTAGATCTCGTATCCACTCAGCTTCTTCTCCTGCTGAAGCGAGGGCATAGAGTTCCGATTCCATAGAGGAAAGTGTAATGCACGACTGCCTATTTGACTTCCAAGCTACTGCTGCTCCTCCTAGGGTAAATACAAAACCGCTAGTGGATCTACTGTCACTAATATCTGAACACCAGGAGACGTCAGAATACCCCTCAAGTACAGGAGGATGTCCAATGTAACATAAAACATACATTTCAGTGTGCTTTAAGTATCGCATGAGCCTTTCTAAGGCATTCCAGTGGTCCTGCCCAGGGTTACTCGTAAATCTACTTAACATGCCGACCGTAAAGGCTATGTCAGGTCTAGTGCAGGTTGTAGCATACATGAGACTACCTATGAGTTTGGAGTAATCCAACTGTCTAATAGATGAACCTTCATTCAGTTTCAGTCTATTGTTATAATCGTATGGTGTCTCACTACCTTTGCTATGAACGTAACCCCACTTCTCAAGTAGATTTCTAATGTAGTGACTCTGACTGAGGGTAATACCCTTGTCAGTGAAGTTCACTTCCATTCCTAGGATGGTTTTCACCACGCCTAAGTCAGTCATGCTAAATTGTGTCGTCAAAGCAGCTTTCACGTCTTTCACCTCAGACTGATCAGTGCCCAGAATTAGCATGTCATCAACATACAAACATATAATTGCAACTTTATTTGAACTTGTACGAACGTACAGACATTTATCTGAAAAGCTGGATTTAAAACTCATGGCTTTAACACAAATGTTAAATTTTTCCTGCCACAATTTAGGTGCTTGCTTCAATCCGTATAGTGACTTAATCAACTTACAGACCTTATTTTCTAGACCTTCTACCACAAACCCTTCAGGTTGGTGCATGTAGAACTCTTCGGTCAGATCTCTATTAAGAAATGCAGTCTTGACGTCCATCTGATGAACTGTAAAGTGTTCAATAGATGATATAGCGAGAAGTATCATAATTGTCGCATAGTGACAAACATGTGAGTATATATCAAAGTAGTCTATTCCACTCACTTGAGTGAAGCCTTTTGCAACTAGACGTGTTTTGTATTTGACAATACTCCCATCAGGATTAAGCTTCTTTTTCAGAACCCATTGTTTCCAATGGTCTTAGCCCCTTTGGGCAAGTCAACCAATGTTCATGTGTTGTTCCGCATGAGAGAGTTTAACTCTTCATCTATGGCTTCTTTCCATAATAGAGAGTCTCGAGATCGCATCGCATCCTTATAGGTGGATGGATCAGCTTCAACTCGGTAAGTCACGAAGTCTGTACCGAAGCTTTTTGGCGTTTTCTCTCTACTAGATAACCTTCTGGTATTTAAACCACTCGTGTCTACAGGCGCAGTGTCAGAGTTACGTTGACTTGGCTCAGCTGGAGGCTCAAGACTAGTTGCTGGTATACCTGGAAGCGTCAGGTTCTTATCCTTAAGGAACTTATCCTCAAAGAAGACAGCGTCTCTAGATTCGATTACAGTGTTCGTTGAGAGATCTAAAAATCTGTCAGCAGCACTATCCTCTACACATCCTAAATAGACACACGTATTTGTCATAGGTCCAATCTTAGCTCTTCTAAGGTCAGGTATCCTAACCTAAGCGATACAGCCCCAGGTCTTAAGATTATCAAATCTAGGAGGTCTCTTAAACCAAAGCTCATAGGGTGTCTTAGTCAACTTGGCATGTGGAACTTTATTAAGAATGTGATTAGACGTGGGGGCAGCTTCACCCCAGTAGGCCACAGGCATGCCAGCAGTCAACAACATGGAATTCAACATTTCTGTTAAAGTCCTATTTTTCCGCTCAACAATACCGTTGGATTGGGGGGAATAAGGAGCAGTCGTTTCAGGGATGATGCCATTACTGGCAAGGAAATCTCTGAACTCCCCGGAGACGTATTCTCCTCCTCTATCACTCCTTAACCGTTTAATTTTTATGTCAAGTTGATTCTCAACCCTATTTTTGAATATACAGAATTTTTCAAAAGCTTCATCTTTGGATTTAAGTAGATAAATGTGACTCAATCTAGAGTAGTCATCGATAAAAGTTATCAGATACTTTGACCTCCACGTGTGACAAAACTTTTGTTGTCACATATGCCGGAGTGTATTAACTCTAGCAAATGTGTGCTCCTAGAAACCTGACTAAAAGGTGCTCTAGTTATCTTAGTTTGAGCACAGATTTCACATTTGTCAAATCTGGTTTTTGTGTCTACAAGGGTGTTGTGAGTTCTATCTAGCAGGAGTAGTTTTCTATAATTGACGTGTCCTAGTATTGCATGTAAAGTCTTAGGATCGATCAAATTAGAACTAACTTGATTTACTACTTCGTTTGCTAGACTCAACCAATACATTCCGTTGACAATATACGCACAACCAAAATAGTGCGAGTGAACCATCAACGTTACTCGACCACCACTAATGTTAAATGACATACCCGCATCGCATAACAAACTAATTGAAATTAAATTAGCAGCTAATGATGGTATAAATTTAACATTTTTCAAAGTAAGAGTTTTACCTGAGGAGAGTGTCAAGGTAGCATTGCTGACCCTCAGCACGTCAACTACTCCTCCATCAGCAACAGTAACAGTCTCTCGGACTGCAGTGACATCCTTTAGAAGCGCAGAATTGTTGCAGACGTGACATGTAGCACCTGAGTCTAGCCACCACTCTGTACTGGCCTGTCCGTTACCGACCATGGCAACAAAGTCGGTGGACGCAGTCTGATGGACCATATTAGCCCTATTATCAGGCTTCGGTGTACTAGGATCTCCTCTCTTGGGCTGCTTGCACTCAGAAGCACAGTGACCTCACTTGTTACAATTGTAGCACTTGCCTTTGAATTTCTTCACCTTCTTGCTCGTGTCCACAACTGCGGGTGCACTGGGTAACGGTCTAGTCTTGCCGGGCTTAAACTTCCGCTTCGGATGCGTGACCATGTTGGCAGCAGAGGACTGCTTGCTAATAGTCTCCCTAGTGTGTCTAATCCTGTTCTCATCCTCAATGCAAATGAAGCGCTTGAGGTCTTTAAGACTGACCAGCGTTTTCTTCTGATACATCTCCATTTTAAAGAAGTGCCACACCGACGAGAGCTTGAAGATAATAGCTCCTGCAACAAATCCATCTGGCAGTGGGATGTTCTCACTGTTCAGCTTGTCCACCAGATTCTCAAAATCTGCGACCTGTGGAAGGATTTCCCTTTCCTTAGTGAAGGTGAAAGCCATAAACTTGTCCACGAGGTGCGTCTTGGACATATTTTCCTCTTCCTTGAACTGCTCCTCCAGAGCATCCCAGATTTTTTTGGCGGTCTTCATTTTGCTGTACGTCTCAACAAGCTTGTTGGAAAGGTAGTTCAACAAGTAGTCGCGGCAGAAATCTTCATCGACCACCCACTGGGTCTCTCCATCTGTCCTAAGAACCTCAACACGTATAGTCTGAATGGTGTAGAACACGTTCAGGTACTTCATGCCAAACTGAGTGTTCCTCTTCCAAGCACAGAACTCAGAATTGGAGAATTTCTCCAATTTTATCATCGGAACTGGAGTAGAGCCCTTCGACATCGTGTGTCTCTTGCCAAATACGTGAATTCCACTAGCAAACGAATTATGAGCAGAAAAACTAGAAAGAGAGCACCTGAGACGCGGAGAGTCGAGAAAATCTTCGGATCCAATCCAGAGAAAGGTGTGCTCCTCTTCTCCGGCTGAACAAAGTCGTCGAAGACTAGATCCACGCAAACAACGACGGCAAAGAAACACCAGAGCCGAAAAACTTGATCACCAAGAAGGCAGGACACTGTCGGAATTCCGATATCGAAAAAACTACAGCGGCGCGTCTGTGTCCCGTTAGCGGTAAGGGACGACAGCGGCGGCAGCGGCTGAGGCAGGCAGATCCGGCAGCACAAGGCTCCTCCTTTCACTGGAGCAATGGATCGACAGCAGCACTGGAGCGGTGTAGCGTCGTCGATCGGGAGCAGCGGCGTTCACGGAACCCGACGATCAGGAGCAGCAAACCTCGTTGATCGGGAAGAAGAAGAGCGCGCGAGACGCGCTAGGGCTGGGATCAATAACGACGGCAACAGAAGCGGGCTTCTCCGACGATTAGGAGGAAGCGCGGTTGTACCTTCTCGTTCGAGAAGAACAGAGAAGAGAGAGCAACCAGGCTCTTCCTCCTTTGCAGCAACTGGAAAAAACGGCCCACACAGTACCAGCGGCCTACAACTTCAATCGACGAGAGGCAGATCGCGATCAGGAGAACTACCGGGAGCAGTTGCAGTTACGGGAGAGCGACTGAAGAACGGCAGAGGAAGCAATGCTTGCGATCGGCAAAGCTTCGTCTTCGAGAAGAGAAACTAAGAATTCGAATGTATTACTGAATGAGTAACATTGGAAATCATCATGAACTGTAACTCCCGAGGAAAGATAAAGAAAATCAGATTCAGTATCTGCGTGCAAATCATCGTATAGCCCTAAATCCTCAAAAAAAAGAAGCATTTAGGTAGGAAGGAGAAGAACATTACCTAAGAAGAAGAAGCACTACGTCGGCGGGCAGAGAAGACATCAACGTTTGTGTGCGGAAGAAGTGTCGATGAGCAAGAAGGGCGACGATCCAGTGTTTTCTGAGAGGTCTATAGCGGTCGGCAGGGCAGCGTTGATCGGTGAAGGCTTCTGCCAGAGAGGGTCGCCAGAGGGATCATCAGGGTGGGGAACTTCGGTCGGGATGAAAAAAGCGCGGAACTGAGAATGCGCGCGTAATCTGGAAGAAAATTGTGGCCGTGTATATAAGAAAAATGTACCTTTCAACGTTTTGCGGTCAGGAACGTTGCATCCAAACACATGGAAAACAATGGCGACGTCTGTTGTAAAATTCGGTACACAACGCAGACACAACTATAAAATCACAGTCAAAACAAGAACACAAAACATGTCAAATCTGCGCCCGACAAAATCCCCCGGCACATAATCTCAAATATATATTAACTTAAACAATATATAAATACAATTACAAGAAAATAACAGGAGAAGAAAAGACTGTCCGGTGAAATACCGCAGATGCGTCGGACGCGCACGATCCGCGGAAAAGTATAAGATCTGGACTGCAATCCGCCTAGCGGACGCACAAGCTAGGTTCACCGGAACCTTCAACGCCGATGTCCGACGTTCAACAGCATCACCACCAGGGACCAACGCAACCACCCGAGACCAAACGCCGTCAAATCTAACTGCTCTACTCACACACGTCTCCAAACGCCACTACGTCTCTCCACTCCAAAGAACGACTACCGCAACGCCGACGACGACGATCTTCACCAAGACCGGCGACAACACCCTCTCTCAACGACCGACGGCTATCTCCTCCAAGACCGGCGGCCTCTCCGAGTGCATGAGCAAGAGAGAGAAAGGAGAGAGAGGGAGGCCAGCGATCTCTCTCAGTCGGGTCAAACTTTACACCGGCAGGAAGGCCAGGCCAATTCAAATAAACCTGCGGATAGAATTTTACCGAGAAATCGTGGGTGATGGTCATGAGCTCGCTCGCTGAGCTGGAACGCGAACAGCCCCACACCAAAAGAAAATCATCTCAACCTGAAATCATCACCTCTACGATATCATAGAGCCCTTTAATGCATGCATAAAGGAATTTGCCGTGAAAAAAGACGGAAAAACAAAGACTTCCGTTAATGTTGAACGGAATATTGGAAATGGATCAATTTAAAAAAAAAACTAGAAATAAAAATCAGCTAAAATAAAGTCGAGGAATTGATATGATAAATATAGGTGATTTATATAAGCAGCTCTTGTTTGGCTGTTGGCAGCCCCCATTTCTATTAGTTATAACGCGTCTTTTGAAAATATGCATTATATATGCATATTTAGGAAAAGTGTTCAACACGAAAGTTGTAGATCTCATCGAGATCTACAACTTTCGTGTTGAACACTTTTCCTAAATATACACGCACAATGCCCTAAAATCGTCCTGATCGTAATTGTAGCAAATTTTTGACGCGCTTTTTGAAAATACGCTTTGTACATGCATTTTTAGGAAAAGTGTTCAACACGAAAGTTGTAGATCTCGATGAGATCTACAATTTTCGTGTTGAACACTTTTCCTAAATATGCATGTATAATGCACATTTTCAAAATGCGCGTTATAACTCATAGAAATGGGGGCTGTCAACAGCCAAGTAAGGGCTGCTTATATAAATTCCCTAAATATATATATAATATTAAGGGTCTAATTTCTATATTTCGCCTTTTCTTTTTAATAATTGTTGGAAAGTCCGTGTCTAATGACCTTGATTTTGACCGAGCTTTCTATCAAAATTAATTAATAGTTTAAATGAAGCCGTCACATAAAGTTTTGTTGGATTTAGCTGGAATTCTGGAACGATGCATTAAAAACTGCAGCATTTAATTATTTATTTATAAAATAATAAGAGTTAATGTTGATTAGCCCTGCACAAAAAGCCCGACCGGGCCGGGCCGGTACCGGGCCTGAAGGGCCCGGGCTTTTGCCAACCGGGCTCGGCCCGGGCTTTATTTGCAACCGGGCCGGGCCGGGCTTTTGCCCATGGAAGGGGGCCTGCCTAGGCCCCCAGGGCCGGGCCCGGCCTTATGGCAGCTTGCTTGCAAAAACCGGGCTTTTCAAGAGCCCGGTAAACCGGGCCGGGCACCGGGCCGGGCTTTTGCATAATATGGGGGCCCAGTTAGGCCCCCTAAGCCCGGCCTGGCCCAGGCGGGCTTTGCCCGGGCCCGGGCCTTGCCGGGCTTTTCCCGGGCCGGGCTCGGGCCGGCCTAGTGGGCCCGGGCCTTTTGTGCAGGGCTAATGTTGATGCAGATAAAAAGGTGATTTATTTATGCATAAAAATAAGGTAACTGTTATTTCTTTTTAGGGTTTAGAGTAGGGTTTATTTTGCGCAGGAGAAATGTCGTGATTAGGATACTATCTTGGCCCTTCGACTATCACTCTAGATAAATATTGTCCGCATAATATAAGATCATCGAAATGAAAATTTAATTTCTTTTATCATTGTTGCAACCAAGATCGGAGCTCTGGTAGACCGGACTTAAATTGAACCGTCTTAGCCAGAGGAGCGGTCGAGCGTGCAAACAGTCAATGTAAAAAATATTGAGACGCTGACAAGGAGACTTTTTTTGACGTGAAAAGCCTGGGAAAGAGAAAAAACCACGGGTCAGGAATATGCCGACTAAACTTTCACTATATTCTTGTGTTGTTACAGAGCTCTTTAGAGAACTCGAGAATGACAGATCGCATCTTGTTACAATTGCTGGGGAAGAGAGAGAGAAAGAGAGAGAAAGAGAGAGAAGTGCTCTGAGGGTGACAGGTCACCGCTCGAGGAGCTAAGTATTTCTTCTAGTGCAAGGGGGAATGTTGTACTCTGTGCGCTCTGGAGTCTTTGGTTGCTGTTCGGAGCCTGGAGGGGGCGTGGTCTGCGTGTTTTCTGGCACGCGACTTGTTTTCTGTTGCACCCGGAGAAGTCTGGAGTGGAGGACTTGCTATTGAGTGGAGGGCGCTACGTTTGTGGCGAGGTGCGCACATGGTGGAACGTGCGCAGTGTGTAACATGCGCATGGTGGAATGTGCGCAGGGTGGAACGTGCGCAGGGTGCAGCGTGCACAGCGCGGAACATGCGTAGAGTTGAACGTGCGCATAGTGAAACGTGTTAGAATTAGAGCTGCTCAAGATATTCTGCATTCCTCATCTAATCTGGAATAGTATCTCCAGCGTAGGGACCAAGCCATAGGTCGACACGCAACCCGACCCGTTAAGTCTGCTGTGTCGATTCCGATACGCGGGCATATTAAATAAAAATACTTAACAATCACATCCTATGTCCGCGGTAAACCCGACGACGGTTAGGGTGGTTTGTGTTAAATTCAACCAATCGTGAAAAGTACTATCGTGTCCAACACCTGCAAACAGATTAGACTCAAAGAGAATTGTATGCACGCATAAGAGAAAATAAATCTCAGTTGCACCACAACAATCTAATGTATGATCATAGCACAAGTCCATCATACATAGTGACTAGAATCAACAAAAGAGCAAGAGTCTAAATAACAAGTATATCAAAAGAAGAGCTAAACAAATGCTCTAAGCAGAGATAAAATAGAAAAGAGACAAAGAGCACTCTAGTTGTCGTCAGCCTCAGACATCCAACAAATCATCTTGTTCAGGATCCCATCTTGCCAGTGCTCCTCCATCAACAACAACTCCTGTAATTTTCAACAGAGAATTTCATTAGAAATGAATTCATCCTTCGAAAATGTACATGTATCTAGTTCTACAAAAAGGAACGTAATACTCAATAATCATCTAGAAGGAGACCTACTTAGATTATTTTAGGTTCAGCCTTAGAATCCAATATCAGTTTCCAACGAAACGATGAAGAGGTTGTGACGCTGAGACAACAACTAACCATTCGCTTTGAGATGAAGGATCTTGGTGAACTGCGTCATTTCCTTGGTCTTCAAGTGGAGAGGAGAAGAGGCAGATTGTTCGTCTCCCAGAGGTCTTATGCTGAGAAGATTGTCGAGAGATTCTGCATGAAGGAGGGGAAGAACAACATTGTTCCTCCAGAGGTTGGGCTGAAGCTTCGGAAGGTTGAAGGGAGGATTCTTCCTGATCCGAAGATCTTCCGGGCACTGATGGTGAGTCTTATCTACCTGACTATCACAAGGCCGGACATCGCCTTTACCGTCGGCCGAGTTAGTCGGTACATGCAGGAGCCGCATAAGCCTCATCTGGAGGCAGCTAAAGTGATTCTGAAGTACGTGAAGGGGACCCTTGAGATGGGGTTGTCTTATGGAGAGAAGTCTGACTTCAAGTTGCATGGATACACGAATGCAGACTACGAAGGTGATGCTGATGATCGCAAGTCGACCTCAGATCATGTGTTTCTATGTGGAGCTGCGGCTATCTCGTGGTGTAGCAAGAAGCACGATTCTATCTCCCTTTCCACCACAGAGGGTGAGTACAAGGTGTCGTACTTAGCAGCCCAGGAGTGCGTCTGGCTGAGGAGGTTCGTGGAAGATGTGGACGAGAAGGTCAGTGGACCTATTGTTCTTCACAGTGACAAGGAGAGCGCCCTGAAACTGGAAAACAACCCAGTGTGTCACGCAAGAACAAAGCATTTAGAGATCGAGCATCACTTCATCAGAGAGAAGGTGTTGGGTGGCTTGATTGCGGTGCATGTGCGAAACGAAGACAACATTGCAGACATATTCACGAAGCCCCTATCTGTGGGGTCATTCAGGAGGCTTCGTTCGTTGCTCGGAGTTGTTGACGGAGCTCACTTCAAGGGGGAGTGTTAGAATTATGAAGAGAGCTAGCGATGGCGCTAGCTCAACTTCTAGAAGGCGGCTCCCAGATCTATAAATAGGGGGCAATCCCCCTGTAGAGAAGATCAGAGAAAAGAGGAGACTTGAGCAGTCTCAACTTGGCGGTCTCAGTGAGAGCGAACTTTGAGTGAGTTCGGAAAGAGACTTGGGCGGTCTGAACAGGCGGTCACAAGTAGAGGGAACTCAGAGTGAGTTTGGAGCGACCTAGAGCAAGGTTCGCGAGCTGTGTTAGACCGCGAGATAGCGTAGGCGCTAGGAGATAGCGCAGGCGCTAGGAGATAGCGCATGCGGTGGCGTCTTGAGAGATTTGACGGTCTGCATTTGCGGTCTCGTCAGGAGTGTGTGCGAACAATGAACTCGCGCGGTCTGGAAATAGCGCAGGCGCTAGTACTAGCGCAGGCGCTAGCTTGGAGAGGAGAAGCGGACTCTGTCCACGACCAGTTGTTGTTTCTTATTCTCGGCTGTTGTGAATCAAGTTATATGCAACTTGTATTCAGCCATTCACTTGTAATTGTTGTAACTACTTATCAAATAACAAAGAAGTGTTTTTTGTTCATTCTTGGTGTGCTAGTCTCAGTGTGTAAGACCCCATTTTTTTGCAAAAACCACCGGGTCTTAGGCCCAGAACCGCCGTTTTGCGGTGACACCTTCACTCGGGAAGATCGCCGCTACAAATCGCCGATTCTGCCGGCCAAAATCGATCACAAGAAAAGTTCATAAAAGAGAATACAAGTCCACAGTCACATGAATTATAAACCACAAAGGTAAATGTCCATAGTTATAACTAAATAAAAGACTGCAAAGGTACAATAATAAAGGGCTCGTGCCCTGTACATCATATCCTCACTACAAGATCACTCGCGGAAGCTAACTACTAAACACTCACAGATCTTGAATCCTGTGCTCCTGTACTAGACTGGCCCGCCTCCGTCTGCTCCGGCCTCTGGTGTTGCTGCGTCTCCTCGAACCCCTAAAATGATATGGTCCACCGACCGTTAGTCAAAAAGACTAAACCTTATGTTCCCCACCCCACCCCCAATGGCTCCTAGGCACCGTGCGGGAGGATGAAGCGGAGGACAACAAGGGGTATAACAAAGAGCAGGTGACAGTGGTACATGAAACGTTTCTACACTACACATGTGCTTATATAAAACTGAAGTAGTAAATGGGCATAGTAAGAGCAGGTAAAGAATAAGTAAAGTGCAATAGGTAAATACAATAGCAATAGAAAAGTAACCATTGATTTATAGGAATGCCCATACAAACCTATAGACCAAGGGGTCGTTTAGCAGGGCCTACCGTATAAGAAGTCCCATAACCGACTTATACGTTAGGGGTAGGTTGAATGCAATGTTCATGCTATGACATGCAAGGTATGTTGTTATGCTATGTTCATACAAGTGCAACTCACCCACTTCGACTCTATGCGCATAGACCTTTAGTTCCCCCTTTTTGGAGCGAGCTAGACTCCCAGGATACTCCCGTAATGGCAAACAGAAGCGGTGGGTTGGGCCTCGCCCACCTCTAGGTTGGTATTCACAATACCTAACCTAGACCTATTGTACGCCTCCACTAAACCCGCGGAGCGTCTGCGTACTCTTGCTGACTGGACCGCCAGACTTTCAAGGCTAAGTGTAAATACCACACTCGCCGAGTCAACGTATTGGCGTCGGTGTGAACGACCGTCCAATACCGAAGACCCACCGCCTTCAATGCACAAGCAACATGTTCTACTTCCTATCTCTGAGCCATAAGCTCCCCAGGCTAACCTGCCCGCCATCAATAACCTTCCGAGCCATAAGCTTCACGGGCTAACCTGCCCGTCATTAGTAACCTTCCGAGCCATAAGCTCCCCGGGCTAACCTGCCCGCCATCAGAAACCTTCCGAGCCATCGGCTCGCCGAGCCAACCCGTCCGTACCCCAAAACACTACTGCGTCACAAGCTCTCCTGACTCAGCAATCCGCACCTTTAACCACCGGGCCTACCGCTCGTAAGACCAAACCAACTAACTTCTCATAACCACGGGTGAGTGTGAGATGAATTATTCTTGTACACTGTCTTACTCCTATAATTTAGGGTTTGTCTTGGACTTCCCGAGGGTTACCCTGTAAGGGGCTCGCTACGGTACTAGGAACTACAATGGGATGACACCCCAAAGTTCCCTTTCCCAAGACACTTAGTATTATTGGTATCTACCCATAAGAAAACCCTCTTAATACTTTTCATCTGATTTAAACCTAAGTGCTTTAAGACACTAAAGGGAAGGGACGATCTTTCGTCAATCCCAAGATGACCTACCCCAAGGGTGGCACCCCACCACCCCAGAACTCATCAACCCTAATTACCTCCAGGGGTCCTCTCATATCCAAGTGATCACCATTAGACTTCTCACCTCTCCAATCAATGTACCCCAAGGTTGCTAAATTGCTAAACGCAGACCACCCTTAACGTTTTGATGCTCATGAAGGGAGGTACACTAATTAGTCAACTCCATGACCCAACAATTTTACTGGGGGTCCATGCTACCTGTTTAAGATCAAACCCAGAGTTTCATAATTTTCCCATTATTATTAATATTTAAGACATTTTTCCAAAACACAATTTCCTAGGGTTTGAACTACAAGTATACTTTCCTGACTTCCAATGCTTGCCTCAATTTTTAAATAAATCAAGGGTACCTAATAATCAGTGGATATGAATTCTTAGAAAAAACCAGCAAGATTTACTATTTTTAAAAATTCCAAAACTCATTTATTACCAATAAATTCCAAAGGAGGTACCCTCATATGATCTCCAAACCTTATGAAATTTAATACATAGGTGATTCATACTAAAATATTCAGTCCTACAAAGTTTGACCATGTTCCACAGAGGGTACATTTGTAATTTTCACAAAGGATATATTTGCAATTAATTCCAAATTGAACTAGAGGTACCAAAAATATTAATCCATAAATTATGAGAAAAATACTGTGGGTTCATAATGGTATGAAAGGTCATCCAGCAATGTTTCATGCAATTACAGAAAACTAACACCCTAAAATTGCCCATCCCAATAATTGTCAACAATATGAATAATTACAATTTGGACCTCCAAAAGTTTTCCAATGGTTCTAATAGAATCTCCAGGGATTAATAACATCAAACCTAAGTTGGTGACAGAAACTGGTTAATCACTAAGTATTATTCGCCTTAAAACCCCAAAACCCAAATATTTACAAATCTACCCAAAGATTTATTCCCTAGGTTTGGCAACCCCAAAACCCACCAATTTCTCACAGTAGCATTCTCTGGTCACCAAGATCTTCTACCCAAAATTTCAAGTCAAACCATTAAGGTTTGACCCCTCTTCCTTCATTGGCCTCTAATTGCACCCCTTTAGGGTTTAATCCTAGGGTTAGGGTCAAAACCTCTCCAAATCCACCCAAACTTCTTGTGAGGGTGTTATAACACTTATAGGACTCAGGGGAGTCCAATACACCCCTCTCCAAGGACAAATGCTCCTATGTCATTCACAACCCCAAGTTCTACTCCATAGGGATCAACCCTATGGCCTTGAGCAAATCAACTCTAATGCTCACAAATCTTCCTCATGGGGTCTCAAATTGACCCCACTGACCTTCCCAAGAAGACTCAAGTCTCTATGGGCCCATTTGACCAATGGTTCTCTTCTTGGCTAAATGCACCCCAAGGTGCTCCAACCCCATGTCCTAGGGCAAACCAACTCCACATGACCCCATAACTCTCTTGGAGGTGATTTGGGTGATATTAGGGCAGTGGCCAAAATCCCACTCCAATTGGAGGTGGTTTGACCATGAAAAATCCCAAATAGCCCTTATTCACAAATTTCCCCTTAATGGACAAATCTTTGGCCTAATGATTACCTAATCAAATGAACCCCAAATGAGTTGCAATTTTAGCCAGGGATTTATCATGACCCTAAAAACACCCCACCAAAGTTTGGTGGAGGTTGGAGGTCATTTGACCCTCCAAATAATTTATGCAAAGATTATTAAATTTTTACAAAAACTTTAGGAAAAAGATCTCCAAAAATTATCATTTTTGTATATGACCTAGATATAGGTAATAATAGCCCACACACCAAATTTCAAGTCATTTTGATGACTGGTTTGGAGTGGGGAAATTTTCTAAGGTCTGGACATCCCTATGGATAGACCTCACTAAAATGAGTGCTGCGGTCTAACCAAGACTTCAAATTGAGTGAAATCAATTTTAAATTAAACTAGACATCAAGGGCTACAACTTTGGTGTTGGGCACTTTTTCTGCAGAGGGCCCTAGGTATTTTCTATAATCAATTTAACATTCAGCATATAAAAATACAGAAAATTGATTAATAAAATGACTATTATTACAAATCCCTGTACAGATTTTTGAAGGGCATCCGTGCGTCTTCTCCAAGCTTTCAACGGCCGAAATTTGCTGTGCCTGGGTGAAGTTTGGAGGCATTTTCCCGGCCACCCACGCCTCTCCCCGGCCGGCCAATGCCACCACCACCTTCCTTGAGGTGGTGGCCGGCGATGGGAGGTCTTGGCCGGCCGATGGTGGCCGGAAATGAGGGTTTAGGCAAGAGGAAAAAGCTCCAAAAAAATGGAGTTTTCGCTCACATGATCTAGGGCCAATTGGCCTTAAACCTTGCAAGCAATAGATGTGGATCTATCCATTAGAGAAGAGGAGAAGAACCGGACCTTTATACGGGCTTGGAGGTGAGGGTGGTGGTGGTGCGCCATTGCCGGCGAGCTCCAAGCTTTTCCTTGCCGATTCCATGATTCTCCACCAAAAGCCTTGATGTAAGAGTCGATTTCGACTGCCCTCTGCCTTTTGAAGCTAATGGTGAAGTTAGATTTGAGTGGGGAGGGCTGTATAGGGGGAATTTGAGAGGGGAGATTTCGGCCATGGCCATTAATGGCCATTAAGAGGAATTTCGGTTTTGCTTGGGGGAGATGAATAGGGCCTTAATCCAGCCGGGAGAAGGCTGGAAACTCCTCCTCTCCCCTAGAGGAGATGAATGTGACCATTAAAGGGGGAGATTGAAGGTTCCTTCTTCCTCCCCATTAATTCCCCTTCTTTCTCTCTCCTCCATTTTTTGGGAAATGGAGTTTTCTCTCTCCTGGCCGAATTTCTTAAAAATAAATGGCAATTTCAGTAGCACCCAACCCCATTAGGTGGTGGACTACCTCAATTGGGTCTAGCCCAAGTGGATTGGGCTTGATCCAAGTGATTTGCCCTAAATTAGGCAAGTTTGACTTTTGGTCAAATTGACCAATTGGGGGACCCTAGGATGGGGCTTTTGGGTCCATTGGACTCCAAATTAGGTTTAGAAACTACTGGTGGGGTCAATTTGGTCACATGAGCCTTTGTTGACCCAATTTGAGTTGATTTGACCAAAACAGGCTAAGTTGACTTTGATCAAATTGAGCCCTAGGGTTGACCCAGTCATGGGGCTTTTTGGTCCACTGGGTCCCCTATGACATGATAACACTATGGGTAGGGTCAATTTAATATGGTGGTGGTCAATTAGGGCACTTAGTGAAGAATTGCCATTTTGATCTAAAAAGGGAATTTTGGTCAATTTGCACCACCGGTGGTCCCATGATAGGGCTTTTAGGTCTACTAGGTCTCTTATGATATTTTAGACCTAGATGAGTGGTCAATTTGGCAGGGTGGAGGTTAATTGACTCCAATTAGGCTACTTTGACCAATTTGGGGGTTATGGTTGACTTTGGTCAATTTGGCCTCTTTGGTTGACCCCAATGGGTCCTTGGTGCCCTAAGGGGACCCCTAAAGGGTTAGAGATACTATGGTGGGGTCAAATGGTCAATTTGAGGCCCCTAAGTCCAACCCTAATCTTGGTCACTGGGATTTCTACACTACCAAGGCCTTGTCATGACCTTGTCATGACAGATTCACCTGGGGGGGTCTAGCTGTCTGGGGGATATTACACAGTGTTCCATAGATCTTGAAAATTTCACACGACGTTCAACCACACCACCACCGGAGAACAACTCTACCATCCGAGAAAAAACACCATCGATGCTAACTGCACTCACACACATCTTCGACACCACGCCTCTCCACTCCAAAGAACGTCCACCACAACGCTGATGACAATCTCTACCAAGGCTGGCAGCAACACTCTCTACCAATGCTGGTGGCTATCCTCCAAGATCGGCGACAACGCCCTCCAACATTGGCGATCCCTTTGATGCCGGCGACCTCCTCAATCACACGAGCAAAGAGAGAAAATAGGAGAAAGGGAGGGAGGCGACAGGGCTCCAGGCAATAGACGATGGTTCACCTCAATCTCACGTTGGGGAGGTTTTATTTCATACGTACATACCACCCAAGGCAATTTTTTTTATTCTCTTGATTTAGGCGGCAAGAATTTAGAAAATCATTTCAAAAATGGATTCGGATCCGGACCAACAAATCCAACCCTAGTGAGAAGTTCTCTCTAAAGGTGCCCTTGAGGGTTTATTTATAAATTTATGAAAATGATATACGGATAGCGAAATCCCGTCTTTTGGTTTTACTAAGGACAACCCAAATTGGTCTGACAACAGCGAAATCTCACTGTTTGGAAGAGCTAATCGTAAGTCGGTAGGTTTTTTCTTGAGGTCTTCTTGGTGACCCGTCGACGTGGCGACCCTGCGAGGTGAATGCTGCTGAGGTCAGGCTGACGAGCTGAATGGTGTCGAGGTTAGGCTGATGAGTCGAATGCTGCCGAGGTCAGCCTGACGAGTCGAATGCTGTCGAGGTGATGATGGCGAGTCGAATAGTGTCGAGGTGAGGTTGACGAGTCGAATGCTGCCGAGGTGAGGCTGACGAGTCGAATGGTGTCGAGGTCAGACCGACGAGTCGAATGTTGCCGAGTTCAGGCTGACGAGTCGAATGCTGCCGAGTTCAGGCTGACGAGTCGAATGCTGCCGAGTTCGGGCTGACGTGTCGAATGCTGCCGAGTAGCCTGTGGGAACGGCCACTCACCAGTCACCACCCACCCCGATCGTCGGGTGAGTGCTCTCACGAGCCACCGCTCATGGATCTTGCCACTCGCCCTAGGCATTGGGCGAGTGGTGGGCCGAGGATCTTCCACTCGCCGATTACCCACTCCCGCCTCAACCTGATCTTCCTGAGCCAACTCGACAAATACGAGGTTGCACATGCCCGAGACGAAAATTTTGGAAATGGGCTCCGGTTCCAAAAATCGTTCCAGCCAAACGCGGCCAATGTAGGCGTGCAAAAAAACCTGAGTCTGGTTCCCCGGCCCGGGTCTGAGCCCAGTTAGGCCCGGGCCAGGCCTAAGGGGGCTCACCAGGCCCCCTTATTTGGCCAAAGCCCGGCTTGGTGCCCGGCCCGGGCCTAGGCCCTGCCAGGCCCAAGACCCGTTTTTAATTTGTTGGGGCCTCAAACATTTAATGTTGGGGCAAGGCCCCAACATACTTGTTGGCAGCAAAAGCTGCCACATGGTAGCTCATGCTGCCATTTTAAACGGCAACTAGCTGCCAAATGGCAGCTAGTCATTAGCATTGGGCCTGCTTGGGCCCGGTTTTGTGGGCTCAGCAGGACCCCTGATTTGATAAGGGCCTGATCTGGGCCCGATTTGAGTTGGGCCCGGCCTGGGCCTGGTAGCAAAAATGCCCGGGCCTGGTAGCATACAACTATATCCATACAGATCTTTTCCAATAATACTAATCTAACCTGCATTGGCAAACAACTCTCTCTCTCTCTTCTCTCTCTCTCTCTCCCTCCCTGACGCCATTTTTAAAAAGTGGGAGGAGATGAGAGAGCAGGACAGAGACCAATGTACAACGGTAAGTGGGAAAGAACTTCAAATTTTATATCCTTTGCTGCGTCTCTTTTGTCTCCATCTTCACCCACGGCCTGTCCCCCTTTTACAATTCCCTTTCTACCTCTCAGTCCCCTGTTCCCCTCTGAACTTTGAACCCTAAACCCGGCTCAACTGAACTACAGCGCAAGAGGAGTAGGAGAAGAAAGCATGCCGAGGTCACAGTAAGCCCTCCATTTCCATTTCGTTTTCCAGATCTTTATTTGTTCTTGAACTGATTTCGTGGTGAAAATAGATCATCGGAGGTGGCGCACCAGCGGCAATCTACTCGCGTCCCTCTTCGTAACAAGCCGGCCACGGCATTCTCGGAGGCAAACTCCCTCACCGTCGCCGCCGTGGATCGCCGCTCCAAACTGGAGGATCGCCGCTCTTCTCGGACTGTGCTCCAGGAGGTACACTACTCTTCGCCCTCTTTAAAAGATTTCGCCGTTTTGATCAACGGCTCCATTTCAAAAACAATACTTTACTGCAGAAGAAGAGGAGGTCGAGGGCGGCCGCGGATCTGGAGACGAAGCTGGGTGAAACGATGGCGGAGCTTAAGTTGCTTAAGGAGCAGCTGGAATTAGAGGAGGTGGCGAAGAGAGTCGTGCTGAAGAAACTGGAAAATACGAAGAAGGAGATTAGGGAGAAGCTTCTGCCGGTTGAAAAAGATAGTGATAGCTGCATAACCACTGATATATGCGAAGTAGCTGCGTGTTGTAACGAGGAGAATGAAAGCCGTCGGATGAAGTCAGAGGTGGTCATGGAGATGGCCGAGATGAGATCCAAGCTCACTGAGAAGGAAAAGGAGTTGGAGACGGTAAAGAAGGAAGCAGAGCAAGCCATGGCGAGCTCATCTGCGGAGAGAAACAAGAGCAATGAGATGGAGACAAAGCTTGCTGGAACAGAGGAGGAGCTGAGGCAGAGCAGGGCGATGGTAGAGCAGATGAAGCAGAAGATGGAGTCTCAGGAAGTTGAGAGAGAGGCCATGGAGGCCGAGATGAAGCTACTTAGGATCCAGACCGATCAGTGGCGCAAGGCATCGGAGGCCGCGGCCTCCATACTAGACCACGAGAGCTTCAGATCAGTGCGGAAACCACTTGATACTTACGGCGGCGGCGGCGGCGGCGGTGGAATGCGGGTGTTAGGCGAGCTATGGAAGAAGAGAGGGCAGCAGAAGTAATCGATCGTAGAAGAACATGGACTATGGTTGTACTTTAAATCTCTAGCACTCTGTTTCATTTATTCTTCGATTGTTCTCCTGTTTTCTGCAACAATGTTGCTCTATTTTGATCTAGTTCTGATTAATTTCTTCGTCTTCTTCTCCGAGAAGGAGTTTGATGTTTTAATTAGTTGTATGATGAAATAGTAATCGTTAGTGAATTAAAAACTGAAACCCGCAACGTTCGAATGGCTCAGTGCTCTGCTCTTCTCTGCACCACCGCTATTTAATGCTGATTCTATAAATTCAAAAATTCTGTTTTCAGCCCCATACTCTGGTTTAGAAGGTGCGAGATTTTTGAAGGAATTGGTTTTGGGTTACCCAAATTCATTTACATGAGTTCATTTGATAATTTATTGGAGGGAATTAGTTTTCCTCCAAAATCTATCGAGGTCGGATCCGTTAAGAAAATCTTCCCCTTTTCATCGGCCTTAGGAGAACCTTGCGCCGCCATTCTCTCCTGATCGTGACTTGCCTGCTCCTTTCCTCCTCCGGCACGCGGCCCTCTTTTTGGCGAGGCATCTTCTCCGGCGACGTCGATTTGGCTTCCTTCTCCTCTCCGGCGACCGCGATTT
Organism: Dactylorhiza incarnata; assembly: GCA_033032865.1. Classification (NCBI taxonomy): domain Eukaryota; kingdom Viridiplantae; phylum Streptophyta; class Magnoliopsida; order Asparagales; family Orchidaceae; genus Dactylorhiza; species Dactylorhiza incarnata. The sequence continues at coordinate 1,795,290 of JAWHQI010000408.1, forward strand.
GCCTTCCTTCTCCTCTTCGGCGACGGCGAGTTCGCTGCCTTCCTTCTCCTCTCCGGCGATGGTGAGTTCGCTGCCTTCCTAGGGTTCCAGATCGTCACATTTGTTGACGTCTGCACAATCGAAGACGAAGTTTACATCAAATTCCAACAGATCAAACAGATCGATTGCCATTTGGTCGGCTCGAAATGATCCATTTTTCGGGTGGAAATGTCGGAAAAATTTCTGAACTTTGATGTTGTAATATCAATTCTTGTCTCTGAATTTTATCCTGCCTTTGAATAGAAATTTGACAGTTTTCAATTCTTATGTCAAAAACCTTTGAGTTTTTAGTTTTTAGTTTTGGATCAAAACCAATTCCTTTTAATCAAAACCTGCGAACGAATGCAGCCTTAGGTTTTTTAGTTTTGTACCGCATCCGTTCATTGCTCCATGCGACAGAAAAACACAGGTCCCGGACAGAGATCTCGAAACAGGACACGAAAACAATAATCTCCCGCAATGATGATGCCAGATTTGTAAATGAGGGCACAAAACATCCTAAACAATTTGAGATTTGAATGGTTGGCAAAAATATTAATTATGTTGATTTTGTTCGCCTTTTTTGAAGGATGATGAGTGATGACTAACATCAATCGCGATGACCCTAGAAATGTGGAAGGGTTATAGCAAGGTAATGTTAAAAGGACGCATGGGACTTCGTCATGCATGTCTAAAGTAGAAATAATCACGGGTCATATACGTAGGAGAAGTCTGAAGACACGCTCAAAGACATGGAGTTGTTAGAATATAAGAGGAGGGGCTCAATGGAAAAATACGAGAAATTATGAATGTGGATGACAACGGACTCGCAAGAAGAGACGAGAGGCCTTTCAAGCCTGGCCTTAATAGAGATCACGTGCTTGTATGCGGAGAAGCTCAAGACAAAGCCTGCCACAACGAAGACATGAGAAATGAGTGTGGTGATCGCCGTACGATCTAACCTCTGTGTGGATGTCCAAAATCATAGAGTTTTAATAGTACAAGGGCAACTAAATGTGTGACAAACCTAGTAGGACAAGAGAAGTACTCTAATACAATAGGGATAAGGAGGATGCACTGCTAGTAAGCACTGCATTGATGTATCTTATTTATGTGGTTTTACTCTCTTGATGACATAAGTCTAATGATCAACTGTGGTAGGGACAATAATACTTGAAAGGAATTTCAAAGAAATTTCAGTTGTGATTTCGTCTAGAACATGAAAAGAATGAGGTCAAAGTTAGGCTTAGCTGCTTGGAGCTTAAACGACACTTGTGTGACATTGTTAAAGAATCTTAATTTGGAGATTCTAGTTTAGATCCCCACTATAAGGATGAACAAAGCACGGTTACAATACATAGATGGACTCAAGCCATGCACTGAGCTTGTGTAAAAATGGGGCATGGAAGCGTTGTGAAAGATAATGAGATGACGAAGTGTTGATAAGGTTCATGACCTAAAGAGTAAAAAAGGGAAAAATATGATGAACATGAATAACACAGACAACGTGGAGAAAAGAAATAACTCCAAAATTTAGAAATAGAATGTGTGCGCGTGTGTGGCATTTAGATGATATAAGTAATCATTAGCCAATGATGTGCTTCATATGCAATGAAATGCATAAAATCCATGATTTACAATGAACGATAGTTGGAATGCACGCATCAAAATAGTGAAATGATGTATGGGGAAAAGAAATTTGGTTCATTGTGAAAACTCAGGCTTCATATTTAGAGTGGAGAAACCTAGTGGCGGTACGTATAAAGTGGTGGAAGCTAAGCGTCTCATTTGGAAGATCATATTGAGAGGCTTCTTGTTGAGATTACACACAACCAAAGAAATGTTAAGGAGATATCATACGTTGGAAGAGCTAAAGACAACATTGGGTAGGCACGCAAAGATTACTATAGGGAAATTTTTATGTGGTGATGACTTACTCTAAAAAAGGCAAAATTTGATGAATACCGAAGGAATAATCCATTGACAAAAAGAAATTCAAGGTACAATTTGAGCAAAACAACTTGGCCTCTGTGTTTTGCACATGAAAGTTAAGTGGAGAAAAAATTGAGTAAGGGTTTGTTTGGCATGACGGTGGTCCTCATGAACACCATGGTTATGAACCATCATTATTTGTGAGTGCCCGAACTCACCTAAGGAACTCCATCCACAAAACACCACGCCAAACGAACCCTAAATGAATGCATTGACATGTCAAGGAGGATGGCTTGGAAAACAACATCCTACAAAAGCAGTATTGTTGCACTCCAATGAAGGAACCTTAACGACAACGATGCAAAGAAAAGATTTCAGAATAATGTAGAGCGTTCTTGGTGCAGACGAGGGAGGAGTTTTCTCGAAAAAAGTGTAAAATTTCATGAGTATTTTAAATATCTTCAAGATGTGTATAAATGGTTCTAAGAAGATAAAATAATGAGAGAAAAATAGGTGCCCATGACACTTGACTCCCTTTGTTTTACATTATTAAGTTGCTTTGTAAATAAAAATAAAACAATGAGAAAAATATTATGAGTACATTAAAGATAAAACGAGTAGTAGTTATGTGAATAAAATAGCACATAATATATCATGCATTACATTGCCGGGACATCGACACTGTTCAAGAGAGTTTCCTTTATATTGTATGATCGTCGATCCACGAGAAGTTGATTTTTTTTTTAATTTAATAAAAGCCAAAAAAATGTCGTCTTTCTTCTCCCGGATGAAGCACTTCCTTTCCACTTCCGAAAGTTACATTGTCGGGAAGTGGATTTTTTATCTCGCGCACAAATTCATTGATCCTAATCTCCACTCCTTTCCATTGATCCTCAAGCAGTGCCTTCTTCCTGGGTGAACGTACTCCTTCCAGTGTTCCAGTCGCCGCATACCTCCTTCCAATCACTTCTAACAAGCACACATCAACAACGACGAGCTCAGCATAGCACTGGGACGAAGACAACAAAAACAATTTATTTTTGGAAAAACTCTTATTTTAGTCTCTAAAGTTTAGCTACTTTATGAAATAGGTCCCTAAACTTTTTTTGAGCTGCAATTGAACCCAAAACTTTCTAAGCTTTATGAAATCAGTCTCATTTCATTTGTCCATCTTATTTTTTAACGGAATGCACTATTCCTCCACCGCAACACCCTCCATGCGCTTTGTTCCCTTCTCTTCCTCTCCGCAACCTCCTTCCTTTATGCCGGTAAAAAGCAACTGCAAATAAACTTCTCTGCAGAGGTCTCCCCTGCAAAGTTAAATATAATTTTTCTTTCCAGCTGGAACAGAGCTCCCCCCCTGCAGATTCAAACCCCACTTGAACGAAAAGATATGAGCCCTAAAACCTCAATTTCCTAGTCCAACTCAATCGGCCAAAGCATGTAAAAAGGAAGTCTTTTTCCCCGCAGATTAATTATCAAGGCTTTCTCCATTCCGTTCTTCTCTCCGTTTTGAGAGGAAGAGAAAAGAACATAGCGCGAAAGTCCACCGGTCACTTGTCATAAATTCGAGAAAGGTGAAGAAAGTAAACTCCCTCGCCAGTCAGGAATTGAGCATGAAGGCTGTTGCGGCCGAGGAACATTGCATTCCGTTAAAAACAAAAATCAGGATCCTCTTCATTTTTGACGAAATGGATGAAGGGTAGGGGATCCATTTCACGGTCCAGATGGATTGCTTTTTGATCGGACGGGTTTACCATTTCTCAAACTTTTATAAATTTTTTTAATCAAAAAAATCTCCATAACTAGATATCTCTTACACCTATCTTGTGCATTGGATGGTGAAATGAATCCCCTCCACTTTATCAGAAATGGAGAGGATCCGAATCCTAAAAATAAGATGAAAAGGTGAAATGAGACTAATTTCATAAGGTATAAGAAGTATAGGGACCAATTTCAGTCTAAAAAAAATTAGCGGTCTATTTCATAAAGTGACTAGCCTTTAGGGACTGAATTAAGAGTTCAGCCGTTTATTTTTTCTTGAAAAAATCGAATTAAAAACAAATTACACGTTCAAGGACATTGTCAAAAAACACATTCTACACGCGAAAACCCGAAGACACATGCATTATTCACGTTGGATTTATTAAGAGAAAAGCACTGTTAAGTAAAATATTCATCTTTCCAATTTAACCCTTTTTATTTTAAAATTTAAATTTTTATAATTTAATTTGATTCATTTATTTATTATTTATTTTAAAGACAAAAAAGGACTGAAGAAATAATGAACGACTTCTTGTAACTTTAAAAAGCAAACATAATACCCTAAAAAACATTACCAAATTTAGAACAAATTACACCTCCACCCACCCACATTAAACCCGGTTCTATCTAAATATTATTACATAGCTTAATACTTTCTGCTTACCAAACAAAACCACTACAGATCACAGATTAAAATCCCTTAAACATTATTTATATAAAAATCATTATAAAATCTATTTAATATCAAAAACACGTCAACCCTTCCGGTGAGATGTGCTGACGTGTCGCAATATTAGATAGATTTTACATAATTTCCCACAAATAATATTTATCAGATTTTTTTTTTGTTGACGACCGGGAAATCACATCCTCAAGGAAAAGCAGAGGACAACAATCACGCCGAGAATCAGTCCGCCCAATCCCCCAGTCCGGGCCGCCGACGCCCCCGCCGCCAAAACCTTCACATCGTCGACCACCGGCCCGCAGAGCGAGCTGTGATCGTCGCTCCTCGTGTTGTAATACGTGCTGTAGAAGGCGACCCTGGTCCGCTCCGCCTTAGCGGTGAAGCTCACGTTCGCCGGCATGGAGGTGGAGTTCCCGATGGGGGCGAAGTGGAAGTTCTGCGCCTGATCGCCGGCGAAAGCCATGACCGCCAGAGGAAGCTGGCAGGAGTCTCCCGCGGAGCCCATGGTGAAGAGGAGGCTGTACTGCTTGTCGGGCTTCGTCTCGACCATCTGGGAGATGATGCCCTCCTTGCCGGAGAGGAGCTCGACGGCGCGCTTCCCCTGGGGGACGAAGTAGTGGTCGGAGTCGATGAAGCGGACCGCGCGGTTCGACTCGATTATCCAGCCGGGGAGGGAGGTGGTCTCCTCGTCTAGGTTGGTGGGGAGGAGGACGCCGAGGGTCGAGTTCTTGAACACCCATGGACCTTCCTCGAAATCGCCATTGATGACCTCATTATCTGCAATGTGAAGAGATCGTCATCGGTTACTACAGCGAATACTCTGATTCAATGGACTGCGTTTAGCCATGATAGGACTGCTTATAACATTGCCCTTTAAAAATCCACACGGCTATTTGTACTCAATCGGATGAAGGCTACGTTTGGCAAGGAGGTGGTAGCCAACATGGCTGTAATGAATTAAACGACGGAGGTGATCGTAACGTTTGTTATGCCAAACATGCATTCTACGACGGAGGTGTTTTTGTTGAAACACACCGGAGGAAAAACGCGGTGCCAAACAGAGCCCAAATAACTTTCGGGTGTGGTCTTCTTGAGCAAAATTTTGAAGGCAAAGATCATGCTCAGAGATGTGAGCGTGACTCCTAACAAATGCATTGTAATCAATTTAGTTCATCGTATAACATTTATATTAAGACGGGAGTGATGGCAATTGCAGGTTAGATGCGAGAAGCTCGACTAAGATGTTTCAGACATGTATAAAGGAGACCATTACAGGCACCTGCTAGGCGTTGTGAGAGTTTAGTCACTAGGCATGATAAAAGGGGAGGGGTAGACCTAATAAAGACTTGGAATGAAACTATAGGGAAAGACATGATGTACTTGGGCAATAGTGAGATTATGACTAATAAAGATAGGATGCAATGGCGACAAAGGATCCATATAGCCGACCCCACTATAGTGGGATAAAGGCTTTGAGTGTTGTTGTTGTTTGTATAACATGTATGCAAAGGATTGGGTTACTAGGCAGGATGCGACGGAGGAAGACGAAGTTAAGTGTTTAGGAAGATTATTGTCCTTAAATCCTCTAGTCGGTCTGGCTCTGAACCTATGTGTCTATGACTTCATTTTTTAGGAAATTCATGCGGCGCAAGATCCTGAATTTGAAACTTTCTACACCAAAAATATTCTCTTAAACGAAGGTATTAGTGCTTGGATGACGGCTCAGGAGGTTGAAGAAGGTAAGATAACACTTTCTTTGAGATGTTGAAGAAGAAGGTAATATTTTAGTTCAGAAGAATATTGTTGCACCAGAGAACCCAGCAGACATGTTCAGCAAGTTTATTCTATTAAAGAAAGGTCTAAGCAGAGGGTGTTAGAATATTTTATATTCTAATAATTAATGTGAACTTATTTATATCGAGACGTCCCGATATATCGTACGCAAATATTTAAGGCCGTTTAGACTCCCGCGAATGTGAGTTAGTTTAGTCGCGCGAACGTTCGAAACCCGTGATAGGTGGGCTAGATCGTCTCGTAACTTCATGACGCGAACTAAGTCTCGCCCTTGGCACAAATTTTGGCATGACAGAAATTTATTCATATAATTAATTTCAGGATTTCATATTAAATTTTGATTAGGAGTTTCAATTGGAATTAATTGAGCCAATTGAGTAACTCCTAATTTGCTCATCCTATTAAAGCAAGAGATGAAATCTCATGCCTAATTAATCTTCACGTGAACAAGGGTGAATAGCCTGTTCCTTCTTTGGGAAAGCTGCCGTGTACAACCTATAGCCCTTTTTGGAGAGGGAAAGCATAGTTGTCTGCAATCAGGTTTCCTCTTTCCCCTTTTCAGCTTTCATTTGTCCAGGAGAAAGATTTTTCTTTGGAGGCCGGAGATTTACAGTTGCCCTTTGAATTATTTCATTTCGATCACATCGAGGTAACTTTAATTTCATAACTTTATGTGATTATCCTCTATGCACACATACATGTAATAGATCTCATATGTTTGAAGTTATTTAGCGTAAATCTATACATAAAATTAGAGATCTATAATTCTGATCATATAAATCTTGTCTGGTCAAATCGTGCATGATTACGCTTTTCAAATATTCATTTATTTTTTTGAATTTAGATCTATTAAATTCATTTTGATGTATATGTTTTTGATCATTTTATTCGTAAAGATTTAACATCTTTCATATTGGATCTAAACCAACCTACATGCAAATTGATGATATGACAAATCGCAATTAATTTTAGGCATACACAATCATATGTTAATTTTTCATATATTTGTTTTAAATTGCATGCGCTGATTTTCATTCTCTAATTTGAGTTTATCTAGAGAAATCAAAGACCTGTAGGGATTGAGTTGTATGTTATCGGCTTCGTCCGTTGCCGCAAACTTCATTCGAAAAAAATACCGGATCGCTTTTAGGAATGGCGGCGATCATGCGACATGAAGCTGAATCAAAGAATGGTATGCGATAAATATTCCGCACTTTATTTTTAATTGCGCATATTGTTATTCGTGCCACTCAATTTTGTGTTCTTAAATTAATTAGTGATTATTAATTTCTAAAATTTGGATTATACTCTCATAGAGGTTAATTAATATTGTTCTTGACGATCCTAAATTTTGCGTTAGTATTTCATTGGAATTAAACTTGAGTTGATTTTAATTCCCAAATAACGCCTTAAGTCCTCAATTAAATTCTAACAAAGGGATGATTGAAAATTACTCATCAATAATGCATGACTTGGGAGTTACATTAAATGTGAAGATTTGTCATAAATGTAAGGAATTGGGGCTTACCTGTTTAAGCCAGTTCTTGGACGCGAGCCTTTAAGGCTATATTATGGTCAAAGACGAGGCAATATTATGGAAACTTCGGACGTCAATAATTAATACCGTAATGATGATATATTGTTGTTTTTGTAACTACGCGGTTCATAATATCTGAGACTTTGTATGCTTTGATTTAGCTCAGCTCATACAAACTTGAACTTCACGATTTATCATTTTTCAAAGTTGGCCTACGAGAACTTCCCAAGAGGGCAACCATCAAAGAATTGTTGAAGCCAAGAAAATCCCGACTCCAAAATTCGGATCAATGCAGACGGAGATTACTCGCCCAGCAGTCCAACTAGACGGCTTGACTAAGAAAGACGAATGGACTAGAACGGTAACAACAGGACCCCAGGTACTGCGGCAGGGAGGTCCCACCACGTACCTTGAGTTGGAGGCGAAGGTCGACCGCCTGGCGATCAGCAAATCTCATCGTCGTCTTACCGAGCTGGAGGTGCGAGTCGCAAAGCTCGAAGAGTTTGAGACTCGACTAGCAGGCGTGTAGTCCCGCTACCAATCTATATATGATCTGGAGCGCCAAATAGCGAGGATTGAGCATCGCCAGCAGCTTCATCATGCTGAGCTGGTCGGTATGCGGGCGAGTGATAACTTCCCAAAAAGAAGTTATCTTGATCCGTTATTTAAACCTTTTTTACCAATTTAATTGAAAAAGTTGGATAAATAGTGGATAAAATTGAATAAAGTAATATTTAGAATTAAGTTCAGTTATTGGGTGTGTTTTGATAAAAGGAAATGCAAAGAATTTAATGTAGTCTTGAAGTACAAGCATATATCAAAGTCAGAAAATTTGTTGCAACAAAATCAGAACATTTTCAATACAGTTTATGAAGAAAATCCCCCAAAAAAATTGTTGCAACAAATCGGCGGAAAGCAAAAAATGTAATTTCCATGAATTTTCGAAATCTGACAGTTTTATTATGAAAAGACACATCTATTCGGCATAATGACTCTCCAAAGGTGACGTATGACTATAAAAGGGAGGAAGGAGAGAGAAAGACCATCTTTGATCATTTTCGAAAAAGGAAGAAGCTGGAGAACAAGAGGAAATTGGTCCAGATAGAGGATTCCACTGCAGATTTGGCGTTCCAGCCATTAGAGCAGGGAGAATCTAATTTCGGTCATCATGCCTTGTAAGATCTTTCCAATTTCGTGGTGCTTGATTTCAGCTATGAACTAAATTCTCATAGTCTTGTATGATGAGAGTACTATGCATGTTATGATGATGATTTCTTTTAAGTTGTAAGTTTGTTTGACAATTTATCTTTAGGGATCTTATGAATTTTAATGAAACTTTTGAATTTTGTTTTTGTCTTTTATTGAGCCGCAAGAATCGAAAGAAGAGGGGCGTAGTAATATTTTAAAGGCTACCTTAGTGCATCGCAAGAATCGAGAGATGAGTGATGTGAATTTTTAACAAAAGTTTCTATATTTTTATTGCACTTCAAGATCCGAGAGAGAAGAAGTGTAAGTGTTTTATAAGTTCACTATAGTGTAGAAGGGTGAAAAAGATTTCCTTTTCTTGCTAGCGATCTTGATTTTTATCTTTCATAATATCTTCATTCCAACTAAGTTAGAGATGACTGGGGGAGTGTAAGATATTAATATTTCTGAGATCGAGAGATAAGGATTTCTTCTATTAAAATCGTCGCAAGATAAATTAAAGAATATTCCTATAAAATAATATTTTCAAACATCATCATGATAGACATAGGAAATCAGAAATACAAGACTGTTTTTCTCAATTGGTAAAAAGTATCTTTAAAATAGTTAATTTAATTTAAATGCTTGTTCAGAGTTTTTGTTATTTTTCAAAATCACCTTATTTGATTTACTTGAATTTAAAGAAACGGTGTAACTGGTATTTGCAAGCACTAAATTAATCACTTCTCCATCGTAACGATCTCTACTCACACTTTATTACTTGATCCGGCACGTGCACTTGCGTATAAACCATTTTCTGCGTATCAAGTTTTTGGCGTCGTTGCCGGAAAAGTGTAAACTAGTTTAATGTCTTCTTGCAATATTAGTAATCCTGAGTAATTAAAGCTCAAGTTTTTGTTTTTCTATTAGATAAATTAATTGTGAAGTTTTTTTAATTCTCTTTTCTTTGTTATTTTAATTTTTTTAAGCGGGCCTCCATAGTGGTTTTGTATTTGTACATTTAATTTATGCATCATTTCAATTTGTGAATCCACCCCTGCAACATCATGTTTTCTTACTCTCAATGTCGATGGTGCGGGTCTTATAATCATAATAGTGATGAATGTTATATAGGAGACCGTAATTATACGTCATATGACTCACCTTATGGAGCACCAATATCCTATGATACGTCATATGACGATCATAATTTTAATAATTACGCACCCCCACAACAAGTATCGTTCTCTTATTTCAGCTCAACCCCTCAAAGACCGAAAAGAAATGAGAAACAATGTCTGTTCTGTCATAGCACCGACCACGCATTAAAAGATTGCGCTATATTTCAACGTAAAAGGGAGGAGGATGAACCGACTATTCGAATCATCTCGTCCTCTTCTCATTCCGACGTTCCTTCTACCTCCGATGATATATACACAGTACCATCTTGTCTATGGGGGAGTGCTCCAGATTTTTCTATCATAATTTTCGATGATCGATGTAATGGCATGGTGGTACCTCCTCTCCCTACGCATTTATCATCTCTTTTGGATTCACCCCGGGAGGAACCAATCCTTATATTCTTTGATATTGCATTTGACGCAGTTCCTCCATTGCATAATTTTCTGCACTCATTTTCGTCGATCCTGCTGTTGCCATCCAGCAGGGCAAGATTACAGAAAATGTAGTCGAATCGCAAAAGTTCGAGGAGGACACCTCACCGATTGAGGAAGTATCCACTTCCTTACTCGTTGATGATGATCATGTCGCTTGTGTAACTCCTATGCTCTCTGATATCTCTTGCCCCGCCTTGGACATTGACAGTGGTGAATGGGATTTGGAGCCTGCTGGGAGTGAGACCGGGACCACTCATCCGATTTTCAATTATTTATGTTTTTCTTCTAATTTATTTCTTAAAGCCCATTCACCGTCTAAGCCTATGCAGGTTGATGAGTCACATGTGCATCAGGAGGATAAAGAGCAACAAGCTCAATTTGATGAGGTGAGCATTCTCTTTTGTGATGAGTTTGATCCCTCCTCCATCGAGGCAGATCCGCATGTTGCTTTCTCCCCATGTATTATCCCTGTGGACGAGGACACCTTGCTAGACAAGGATAAATATTTTGATGAGATGAGTGGAGAGGAAACCTCCTTCTCTAATTTTCTATTTCTCTTACCTGTGAAGTTCGGGTATTACTATTCAGGAGAGGGAGTAACTATGTTATCTCAGTATCGGTACCGTTACCGCAACGGATATTAAGGCAGTTACCTGTTCACTTTATCTTTCACATGCCAATAATCTAAAATATTTTTAAGACCTGAATAAGTCATGCTGGAGAGACAATAAACTCGGTAGTTATCTTATTTTTCCTGCATTTTTATTTTTCTAAGTCTAGTTTAATTAGTATTTTTTGTCTATTTTCCTTGTTTGTTGGAGCTCATCATTGCAGGTACACTTTATTTTTTTGCCTCCTGAGTATGTAAAGAGAAGAGATGTGAAGAAGCTTCAGATTGTTAATTTCAGGGGAGTATTTATATTCGGTTTTTATTTTGAATGATTAAATCTTTCTTATTAAAATGTGATTTACTGTACTCATTCTTCAAGAAATATCTTTGTTAGGGGTTAGCAAAGATCTAAGTGTGGGGGTGCGAAATCAAACCTCCACTGGATGAGTACAAGCTAATCAATTGACTATTTCTTTTGAGGAGCCTTATTCTTGTTGTCTACATTCTACAAATTTAATCAACAAATTCAATTTGATTACGTTGCTTAGCTATTCAATCCTAGAATTTCATTCAATCATATGAAGTTAGAAAGATAGAATAAAGTTCTTTCATAATCCTTATTTTATGCACAATATTACTTAAAGATTTTACTCTCTACAAAATAAATTATTAACTTCTGAACATAATGGTGAGAGGATGAGCAAGAACTTAGTCAATATTGTAAGCCAAAACATGAAGTGTAGGTAGCCTCTTTGGGATAATTTAACACCTCAAAACCTACATTTGTTTTGATTTTCCCGAATCCTTTGAGCTTGAACCTTGACAATTTGATACAATTGACCATGCATAATTCCCTATAATTTTACTAGTTATTTCTTAGTAAACTTTTTAACTTTTGGTGTTTAATAGAAAAAAGAAAAAAAATGTGTCACTGTGATATGTGGCATAAGTATGTATACGCCTACTTGGAATGATCCCAACTATGACCATAAAAAATAGAGTGAAAAATGTATAAGTGTGTCATAGTTATATGTGGCCTAAGTATGTGTACACCTACTTGGAATGATCCCAACTATGGACTAAAAAAATGTTGATGATTGAGAAATAAACCTCATAGTATGAAGAGTTATTAAGAATATTAACTAGAAAAATTCCGCCCACTATCAAAATTTATCCAAAAGTTTCTTACCAAGCCAAAGTCATTCCTTCAGTAAGTCCTTATGATTTCTTCTCAATTGGAACTACTAAACTCTAGTGGAGGCTAAATCAAAGACTCGGATTATTCTTAGCCTTCCCAATTATGAGGAAGTTTAATAAAATAGATTGCAAAAGGTGTAAATAAATTTAAGAAATATCACACTTCACTGAGGATATTGATAGAACTTATTCTTTTATCAAACTAATGGATTTTGCGAAAATTAGAAATTTTAATGATTGATAAGTTTAGCAATTGTTCATGCAAATCCCTTGAATGAAGTTTGTCTAAGTATACTCAAGAGTAAGGTGAATCGAATTTTATTATGTGCGATCATCCAATTATTTGCAATGAGTTATTTTTGCTAGGGACTAGCTAAGAACTAAGTGTGGGGGTGTGATAACTTCCCAAAAAGAAGTTAACTTGATCCGTTATTTTAACCTTTTTTGTTAATTTAATTGAAAAAGTTGGATAAATAGTGGATAAAATTGAATAAATTAATATTTGGGATTAAGTTCAGTTATTGGGTGTGTTTTAACGATAGGAAATACAAAGAATTTAATGTAGCCTTGAGATGGTCTTGCAATACAACTCTCCACCGTGCAAAAAATAGTACGCCGCTTTGTACCGAAATTCTCTGATCTCCGTAATCTGCCGGGAGTTGACCGGTAGTCAGGAATGTCACGAACGGATCCATCTAGGAAGGGCGTCGATCGATCTCCATCATCTCCCCTTCTTCGATGGATGGTCGGAACAACTCGGTTACCGTTCCTCCGACCCTCGGACCGTATTTGGCCAAACAGTCCGCCGTCGAGTTCTCCTCTCTCGGCATGTGCTCGACGAAGAAGGATTGGAAGCTTCCAATCAACCATTTCACCTTGACAAAGTACTTTTACAGGATGACGTCGCGCACTTCGAACTCTCCTCAAATTTGTGACGCGACTACCATCGAATCTGCGAAAGCTTGAATATCCTGGATGCTCAGCTCCTTGGCGAGACCAAAGCCCGCCACGATGGCATCATACTCCGCTTAATTGTTTGTGACGAGGAAGAGGATCTCGACTGCTTGCTCGATCCTAGTCCCTTGTGGGCCGACAAGCATGATGCCTACTCCCATAGAGCTTTTGCCCGAAGCTCCGTCCACGAACATCTTCCAAGAAACCAGATTGGAAGGTGCCTCACTCGAATCCGCTTCTCCCGAGAAGTCGGCTAAGAAGTCTGTCACCGCCTGTTATTTAATCACCACCCGGGGCGACAAGGAAATGTCGAACTCATTGAGTTCTACCGACCATTTCACCAGCTTTCCTGAATACTCCACTCCTTCTAGGACACTTCGGAGGGTATGATCGGTGACGACCCGGATGGAGTGAGCTTGAAAATAAGGTCGCAGCTTCCGCGCCGACACCACTAAGGCGAAGGCAAGCTTCTCTAGGATGGGATACCGCAACTCCGTCTTCTTTAACACCCGGCTAACATAATAGATTGGTAGTTGCTTTCTTCCTTCTTCTCTGACGAGCACTGAGCTTACTGCTTCCGACCCTACTCCAGGAGTCCAGGTAAAGGAGCAGGTCTTCACCTTCTTTCGGGCTTTGGAGGAGAGGTGTCTGGGTTAGCTGCTGCTTTAACCGCTCAAACGCTTTCTCGCATTCTTCGGACCACTCAAAGTCGACGTTCTTTCGGAGCGTCTTGAAGAACGGAGAGGAGAGCACTTTTCCCCGGCCTTTGATAGGAAGCGGCTAAGGCCAGCCAGCTTTCCGGTCAACCTCTGGACTTCTTTGGTACTCTTCGGCGTGGTCATCTCCAGAATAGCCTTAACCTTGTTAGCGTTAGGCTCTACTCCCTCCGGGGTAAGGAGATGTCCCAAGAACTTCCCTCTGCCTGCCCCGAATACGCACTTTGTAGGATTGAGCATCATCTTGAACTTTCTAAGCGTTGTGAATGTCTCCACCAGATCGGCAACATGCTCCTTTTGCTCTTTGAAAACATGATTCATCATCCGCTGATAGGTAGCCCCCGCGTTCTTCAACCCGAAGGGGATCATCTTGTAGCTGTAGCAGCCATCACCAGTGATGAAGGAGACATCGCGGCAATCGGGGGGATGCATCCGAATCTTGTGGTATACTGAAAACGCATCAAGAAAACTCATTACAGAAAAAACGACGGCAGAATTAATCAGCGCGTCGATTCGAGGCAGAGGATAACAATCCTTCGGGCAAGCTTTATTCAGAAGGTAAAAGTTGATACACATGTGTCATTTACCCCCACCCTTTTTTACCATTACAACGTTCGAGACCCAACCTGGATACTGAATCTCCGACACAAAGCCTGCCTCAAGCAGCTTCCTCACTTCCTCCCTGATAGGTCCGGCCAACAAGACGGCACTTGACCTCTTCTTCTGCCGGATGGGCTTGACCGCGGGGTCCAGATTGAGGCGATGGGCATTTCGGCGGTGCTTTAGGTGAAGATGTCGACATTCTCTTGCACACATGCCGTCATCTCGGTCTTCAGAGACCCTCCTATTTTCAGCAGATCGGGTACTCCAGCCTCGGAGAGTACCTTGATCTCCTCCACCTCCTCTGCGGCATCCAGCCTCGCCATCCCTTCCAGCACCTTCTCTATTTCCTCAGTGTCCGCCATCCAGCTGATGATGCTGACGGCTCTTGGATCGCTCCTGATCCTCACCTAAACCTCCCCTTGGTAGTACTTCAAGTACTGATGGTAGGAGGACGGGACGGCCTTGAAGAAATTGATGAGCAGCCTCCCAAAGATCATCTTATAGCAGCTCGGGGCGTCAACGATGACGAATCGACACTTGATTGAGGTGTCGCCGAGTGTTACTAGCAGATCCACTCCTCCATCCACCTCTTTCCTCTCTCATGAGAAGCCAAAGAGGGGACCATCCGAAGTTGTGACCCTTCTTGGCTCGACTCCCAACCCATCGAACGTCTTTCTGAAGATAACGTTTACAGAGCTTCCGTTATCCACTAAGATCCGGTCGACGGTGAAATCTTCCACGGCCGCTTGAATCACGAGGGCATCATGGAAGGGATTCTCATTTCCTAACATGTCCTCCTCTGAAAAAGTGATCTCCTCCAACGGGGGTGGTACCTGCGAGGTCGAGGAGACAGTCCTGCGATAGATCTGATGGAGGCTTCCCTTGCTGGAAGCTCCAAGCCCTGCTCTCCCGTGAATCACTCTTACTATGGCTCCTCCTACTCCTCCTGCTCCCTGGATGACTTCTCCTCGACCTCCCTGGTCGATTCGGTCTTCATTCCTCCTTTGAGCGACAACTTGCATTGCTTGCGGCTCGACAGGGGCTTCCAGCCTCCTAGGCTCTGCTCCCACTTCTCCAATGGCTAGCCTCCTCCTGCACTCCCAAAAATTTGGCCAGGTCATCATCCCGTTCCCCTCTACCTGATGGAGCTCACAATAGAGGGGGACCTCTTCCTCCTGCGGCCTTCTCCGCTGGTTTCTTCGGGGTGGCCCGTTACCCTGCCGGGCAACAGTCATCGCTTCCTTGCGTTCTCTCTCCTGACGCCTCTCCTGCTGGTTGAAGTTCCTCCTCTCCAGGGAGACTCTTCTTCCCAGACCTTGACGTTGTGGCCGACCCGCTGGCCTCCACGGCGGCCTATTAACGGGGACCTGATAGCGCATTTCTTCCTCCCGACGCTCTGGAGCCACTACGGGCCTCCTCTCTTCCCGCCTCCTTGGCTCCTCCCTCCTGGGCTCTTCTCTCCTTCTCTCTTCTGGCTTCCTCCTCTCCTGCCTTCGGGGCTCCTCCTTCCTGGACACGGGAACCTTCTCCTCTTCTTTCTCCTCCCTGGTTAGCTTGGTGAGCTTGGCCAGGAAGCCGCGATTCGATGCCTCCCCCCAGACAAACTTATTGACCCTTTCAATAAGCTCCTCGTAGGACATGGGAGGATACCAACTAATCTCCAGCTTGAAGAGGCCTTCCCTCAGGCCGAACGTTAGGGAAAGTTGCAGGTTGAAGTCATCCA
The DNA here is from genome assembly GCA_033032865.1 of Dactylorhiza incarnata. Lineage (NCBI taxonomy): Eukaryota > Viridiplantae > Streptophyta > Magnoliopsida > Asparagales > Orchidaceae > Dactylorhiza > Dactylorhiza incarnata. The sequence continues at coordinate 1,811,624 of JAWHQI010000408.1, forward strand.
CCTCATGGATGTCCAACACTTCTTCCTGGAAGCGGTCGATGTAGTTCCCTAATGTTTCCCGCGCTCCTTGCACCAGATGGAAGAGGGTTGTCGCCTCCTTCTTCCTCTTCTTCGTCGTGGCGAATCGCATCGTCACTCCCCGACGAAGGTCTTCAAAGCAGTAGATGGAACATGCTGCCAGCTGGTGGAACCAGTCTCTGGTCTTTCGTCGTGGCGAATCGCATCGTCACTCCCCGACGAAGGTCTTCAAAGCAGTAGATGGAACCCGCTGCCAGCTGGAGGAACCAGTCTCTGGCCTTTCCATGGAAAGTGATGGCGAAGAGCCTACACTTGAAGGCATCCGACATGGTTCAGATGGAGACTACATCCTCGAACCAGTGGAGATGACGGACAGGGTCATCCCTCCCAGAATAGTAACTCATCACCGGCTCTCTGAATCCCTCTGGCATGGGAGCAGTAAGAATCTCCTCACAGAATAGGCTCGTCCCACCTGACAGGCGACGATCTTCGGCTTGGCAAGCAGCCCCTCCATACTCTAAAATTCGGATCAATGCATCCTGAGGTTACTCGCCCAGCAGTCCGACTAGACGGCTTGACTGACAACGACGAAGGAACTAGAACGATAACAAGACCCCAGGTGTCGCGGCAGGGAGGTCCCACCACGTATCCAGAAGCTCAGAAGAGACTTCTCCTCCACAACCAAAGATGACCGAGCAGGGTACGAGAAAGGCACCAACTGGCGAGTATCTAGGATGACGGTCGAGGGTGACGGTCAAGAACTCAGGGGGACAAGTCTTCGAAAAAGGGGTTCCAAAAGCTCATTCAAAGGTGTCAATCCAAGTACTCATGAGGTCCTATTTATAGAAAAACCAAAGGGAATGGGGGGTTATTTATAGCTCAGCCTTGCCCTTTGACTACGCGACATTGAGAGGAATCTCGTCTGGCTTCGGCGAGCATCCACTATGGTCGCCCACCTGACGAGTATAAAGGGCTTGCTCGCACATGCTCTCCTATACTCGCACAGGCCTTCTGCTGCCTCTGCTTGTTGAGCTGTGTTCATCCTTTGACTCATATTCTCTGTGTTGACCTTTGACATTGACATTTTGCCTACGTGACTTGAATCGGGTCCTACGCTCAGAGAATATGGGTTGTACAAGAATTATTCCCACGTAGAACTCAGCTAACTATAAAATTTCTAACAAAATTTCATCACTTGCTCTGAAAAACACAATTGATAATTGAGGGTGCAATTTTGATTTCAGTACATTCGTGCATCTCCTTTTACATAAAAATCTATCATCCTAGAAGTCTTTTAGTCATTGCTTTTGTCGGCGCTTCATTGCACCCAAGGACACTCTTAACCTCATCAGGTACCCTAATTCGGTTCAAGATGTAATGGACCAACTAATTTTCACTTGGTTCGTCCCCAAACCAGATATCACACTACAAGAGATTTGATCTGATACCATTTCTAACTACGCATCCCACAATATTTAAGATAATAACTAATTTAATTAAGCCCGACACATACGAAGTTGAACATCGCAATCTTATTCTTTTTGTGAAGTGGCTACGAGTGCTTTCTAGCAGGTCACTCATCTTAAAACTACTCCCACTCATAGATCACTTAACTAGTAAAATTATTATTTACTTTTATCTTCAATTCTGACGTGAGATTCAGTTTATTCCTCACCTCCTTTCACCTAAAAAGCTAGCAGAAGTTGCATTTCTCTAAGCTTCACTACCTCAAAAACACTCGTTTGCATAAGATTCGAGATGTCACAATGTTAGCTAAGAAAAGAAGCAGTAGATTCATGAGAAGTCGAAGCCTTCGGCGCACGAGCATTCACACGCAAAAGAAAGATTTATTACTAGCCGTGAGGATTGGGAAACCCTAGCTACACAAGAAGAGTTGACCAATTAGTCAACAACAAAGTGTCTGAGAATGCCGTTTCTTCACAAACTCAAAAGTACAAGAAATGGCTACAAATGAAGAGCTGGCTAGTCACTTTGATAGCAACTATCATCCTCATCACATCAGAGCAGCGTTTAGGAGTTGACTGATATTCTAATGCCATGTAATGTGAAAGCATTAATATGTTTAAGATAGATGGATGTGTCACGGTGTACACATGCAAGCATGAAAAGAACTAAATTTGGATTAAATTTATTGTTTACTGATGTGAGCCCGTGATGTATGTGGAAAGCCAAACTTATGTCAATGCGTCCAATTAATTTCTTTTATGATATTGTGTTGGTTTTTTGTATATTTACAATTTCGACTCCAAGGCTCCATATGTTTGAGCATCTTTTCTCGATTGATGAACGGAAATAATTTTTTGGGCGTTTATATAAGCAAACACTTTCTATATATTTGAACTCCCTAAAATAATAAAAATAGAACCAAATAAGAGCAAACTGGATCTCTATTTGCAGCCCCCCATCCCGATACTCCTTTTGGCTTCACTCCCGCGACAACCCCCGATCAACAGCCCACGCGCCTAACTTTGCCGCTCCTCTCATGCCACCGGCCAGAACAGCCTGCCGACATCCCACTGTCACAATGCTAATGTTAACTCAATTGCTCTGTGAATCTAGTATCCTTCTTGTGTGGATAAATCTAGATCCTTCTTGAGGTTTTGAGGGAAAAAAAGGAGGATGCCTATATAAGAGGAAGATCTCTTCTCATTTCCATCATTCATGATTTGGAGCTTGTTTTCGTAGTGAGTTTCCACTTGTGAGAGTTGACTGTGCTTGTTAGTGCTAAGTGTTATTGTATGTCTTGAGATTTGTATGTCTCAACTGTCTACCGAAGTGTCTTGTAACTATGTTCAGAAGTATAATCAAACGTTTTCTCTTCATCCCGCTGCATTGTCGCAGTAAGGCTTACTTGGTTAGCACAAGTTTGCGGAGAAAACTAGTTAAGTGTCGCATGCGCCTTGTGTTAAAATTCTGTGCGCGTGACAGTTGGTATCAAAGCACAGTTCGCTCAAGTTCGTGGTTGGTACTATAACAAAGCTAATGATGGCAGGTGAAGACTCCAACATTATGGAGGAGCGAGGTAGAGATACTACACACCATGCTGACAAGAAAAAGCATGACCGGAGCAGAGCTCGCGAAGAGAGCCGCTTAGAGCTTGTTATGATGGACTTGGAAAAACGCATGGAGGTCATGGAGATCAATAACCGCCAGGTATGAAGAGTGAGAAATCATTCGAGAGGATCTAGAGAAGAAACTCCAATATAATTTTGATGATAATGCAACATTGCATGAACATATTGATGAGTTGGTCGAACAATCTTGCGAGCTAATAAGAAAAGTGACGCACATGAAGGAAGGACTAGCCTTCTGCAAGTAGGCTATTGCCAATTGTGGTAATACCATTGCTTTCGGGACAAGATTGGATATCCTCAAGCCAGACATGTTTGTAGGCAAGCGAGATGCAAAAGAAGTTGAAAACTTCTTATGTAGGATGTAGAATTACTTCGAGGGATGTAATCTAAAAGATGATATAATCAAGGTACGAACTGCTTCCCAATTTCTCGATAATAATGTTGTGTTATGATGGCAAAGAAAAACAAGCAGATGTTGCAAAAGGATTGTTTCAATTAGACACATGGGAGTAGTTCAAGAAGGAACTCAAACGCCACTTCTACCCAGAAAATGTCGTGTATAAAGCAAGAAAAAAGTTGAGGGAGTTAAAGTAGAGAAGAACAATAGCATAATATGTTAATGAGTTTACAACGCTTATGTTACAAATCCCCGTCATGACAGGAGGATCGCCAATTCTACTTTGTGGATGGACTGCAAACACGGGGAAAACAAGAAGTACACCGACAAGGACCCCGTACTGTCGATGAGGCAATCACGACAGTTGAATCACTCAGCGAGTTCCACCTAGAAGAAGAAATAGACCATCTTGATAATAGTGGAGACGATGAACTTGAATCAAAGAATGGTGCACATCGTCAAAGGAGATTTGGGGAAAGGAAGAGGTCACCCTCCTGCTTTGTATGCAAGGGACCCCATCACATGAAGAATTGTACAAAGCTTGAATCCTTGACGGCTATAATGAAGAAAGATGAGACAACAAGTGGGGATGAGGATGAACCAGAAGAAGTGGCAAGGCTGAGTAACATGCAACGCCTTAATGCCATGTCTACTCGAGAAGGATGAGAAAGAACAAGAAGCTCCTACATAAGTCATCCACCTTTGCGGTGTTTCTTTTGCGAAGGACTCCCCAAAGTCAATGATTGCCCAACCTTAGAGAAAATAAGAATCGTTGTCGATTGAGTTGGGGCAAGATGCAGCTTCAACCCAGGAAGTTTGAGCCAAACTCATACTAAAAGAAGGATGATAATGAGCACAAAAATGAGAGCCTTGGTGGACACAAGCAAAACTGACTTCTTCGTGTCCAAGACAGTCGCTGCGAGAATTGAACTACCAATTAAATTTGGACCAACATGGCTCAAATTCCCTAATTCTCGGGAAGTACAAACTATCGGTCTTGCACCAGATGTGGACGTTTATCTTGAAGGATGGAAAGGTAAGGTGCATATTGAAGTTATTCCCTTTGGAGACTACGACGTTGTCATTGGGATCAATTTTCTTGATCAATTTCAAGGAATTCTCATTTGCCCCATGTCTCAAATACATCTCATTGATCGCCTGACTACCTACTCGGTGTCGATGAAGCGACTATGTGGGCAAGAATAGAAGGTTCTCTTCGCAATTAGGTTTGCAAATAACGAAAGAGTGTTAAACAAAAATGGAAACGATTGATGCGTCAGGGATGACGCATAGATTCGGTGGGGGGAATGTCATGGTGCTAAGGTTAACTCATTTGCTTTGTAACCAGTTTTAACCATACATGAAGGATTATTCTAGACTAGTATGAATATGTTGAGAACATTCTAGAATGACAGAGAAAAGTCATGCATATGAGATATGGAATGATGTAGAAGAGTGTGGAATAATCTAGTCTCCACCTTGTGTGAACAAATTTAGATCTTTCGTGGGTTTTGGAGGGAAAAGGGGAGGTCTATATAAGAGGCAGACCTCTCCTCATTTCCATCATTCATGGTTTGAAGCTTATTTTCGTAGTGAGTCTCCACTTGTGAGAGTTGAGTGTGTATGGTGCTTAGTGGTGTTGTATGTTTTGATCTTTGTATTTCCTGATCAACTGTCTATTGAACTGTAACTTTGTTCAGGAGTATAATCAAATGTTTTCTCTTTATCATGTTGCATTGTTGAAGCAAAATTTACTTGGTTAGCACAGGTTTGTGGAGAAAACTAGCCAAGTGCCGCACGCGCCTTGTGCTATAGTTCTGTGTGTGTGACACCACACTCCAAACTCCTTTCCATTTTCCCGTGAATGGAAGCATGAGGGTTTTTTCCCACCTTCTCGTTGAGCTGCCGCATGAACTCCGCTTGCAGACCTACTTTCAAATGTACTCCGCCCAAGCACTTTGATCATTCCAGGTGAACTCGACCTGCAGACCAGCCTTCAACAGGACCAGGGAGATTATTGTCCGGATCTTGCATTTTGAACACTTCGATCTCTTTAAAGATTGAATCAAAATATTGAGGTTTTGATTTGGGATCAGGTTGGAGAGGAAGCCATAGATCCACGATCCCAGATCCTGAGCTCACCAAGACATAATCCTCATAAATTGAATTGCCAATTCCATTGCTCCAACCAATAACATCATCTCCTTCCTGAGTTGTCTGGTTATTTAGATATCAAAAACCCTCTGGTTTATTTTGGTGCTTGGTCAGCCGTATTTCACAGAAATGAAGTCGGGCGAGACAGTAGTAAGTTAAAAAAAATTTTGGTCTGCACATAACGACATGTCTACAAATATCGGGATGATGACTGCATTTTTGATATAGGTATGAATATCAAGAGAGAGTCCGCTTATATAAACGTCCTATGTTTTCCCTTGTTGAATAACCCCTATTTAGAACCAAAAATCCCGAAAGAAGAAGTGTTATGTCTGATTTTAGCCTGAGATCATGTTTAAGAATGCAGTTTCACCACACCAATTCCAAACTCTCTCCATCCCCAACCTCCCTACCAAACAAGCTATAAGTTTAATGCTTCTCCATCTGAAAACAGATTCAACTCCCATGGTAGATCAAAATTATTCTAAGAAAATATGGATTAACTAACTGCCTGTGCAGGCTGACCAAAATCAAAGATTTTTTATGCAGGTGGGTCAATAATAATGATCTAAACTAAAAGATTCTGATGCAAGATTAGTCGACTAATAATCTAAATCCAATGGACAATGTAGAAGTACCTTCAGCGCGATCCGGGACGAAGAGTTTTTTTATGGCAATGTTGTCGATGATGGGACCGCAGGTTGGGTCCTCCTCCATGCCTGGGTTGCTGAAAGCTAGCATAGCGGTGGCCCCGTCACCGCCGCTGCCAGCGGAGGCGGCACTACCGGCCTGGAAGGCCCAGGAGTAGGCGTCCCAACCCTCGACACTGTACAGCGTCTGGAGATCGACGGTCTGGGAGGAGGCGCCGGCAACAGAGATGTCCAACGACTCCAGCTGTGCACACGTGCGGGCAGCGCTGAACGTCACCGCATACGTGGAGCCCTTCTCCACCGCCACATCCTGGCTCACCCCGGCCTCGTTGCCGAGTCGGACGGCGTGCTCCCCTGCAGCATTTCACCACCACTCAATCAGCATCAAGAGGCAGCGATTTTTCTGAGCTAAGGCTCGAATTTGTATGATGTTTATACCTTGTGGAACAATGAGGATCATGCCGCCTTGGCGCTGGCCGGAACGAACGACCTCTATGGTGCCGTTGATCTCCCAGCCGGGAATGACGGAGGCGCCCTCCCCCGTGCCGGCGCTGGGAAACCCCCCGGCCGGAATAGTCTCAAAGTCGCCGTTACCCAGCGGACCTGCAAGAAAAGCATCGCCGTCCATTGCGTGAGTGATAGCTCGTCATGATTCATCGCAGCCATTCAATAAGTTGATACATAAAATGATTAATGCCGTGAAATTTCTTTTATTCTAAGCTACAAACTAATAAGGTTTTGGAATAATAACAAGATGTTGCACCTTTGAATATAGGAAAAATTCTTAATTCAGTACCTCAAGTTTAATTACTTCATGAAATAGGTCTCAAAAGTTTTATTTGACTGAAATTGGTCCTTAACTTTTTCCTTTTTATCCAATTTTTAACGGATCTCACCCAATACCCGCCATGGCAGTTTCTTCTACATTCTTCTTGGCTCTCTTATCTCATGCCCGTCGCCTTTCCCTCATCTCACACAGCAGAGAATAGGCTGGACGAAGTTAGCTATGCATGCACTATGAAAATAATTCCATCCCCCATCTCCTCCCATCTCTCTAGCCATCTCTTCTATATGTTTTTTTTCCTTTTGATGTATCTTAACTCTCCCTCTTGTCTGCGGCAGTAAAAAAAAAGGGCAATGTTATAAGCAATCCTATAATGGCTAAACACAATCCATTGATATTCGCAGTCCAATGAATTTAAATGCTTTTAGGACTGCGAATAGCTATTTTATGTGTTTTATGACTGTGAATAGCTATCGTAGGACTGCTAATAACATCGCCCTAAAAAATGAAGTGCAAAATAAAAATCCTAAATTTATATTATTGATGGGACTTTTCTTTCATTTAAAAATGACAGATTTATAATATGAATCAGTGGTCCTTTCAATCATGAAGAGTTATTATTGTTATTATTGCTCAAGGACTACGGACAAGGTCTTCACATAATAGAAAAACATGGCATTATTCACATGGATCCAAGATGCACACATAAATTCATAACAATAAATCTTATATACATATATATATACACACATTTTTTATTACTCAAATTTCTTATGCTGAGTTAGCATAATTATACATTACACTCCTCTATCTCTTGAAATTACAAAAATCTCCCCTGCAAATTTGCATTCCGTAACATGAATGCACAAAAATACCTTCTCGAGGAGAAGAAATGGGAGGTTTTTGAAATTTCATAAAATAGAATGGCACAACTTGTAATTTTGTAAATTTACAAAGGTCTCCATAAAAAACTATGCTATTAATCTATAATATATATACTATATATACTATATAAAAAGAAAAAAAACATCATTTGGTGAAACATTCATAATACCAATTACGCCCCTATTTTTTTGCCTAAAGACTTAGATAATTCTAAACCAAACTCAAATCATTTAAAAATTAAAACCTAATAATGTAATTTTGATTTCCACCCGCAAAGCCCTGTGCCCGTCACTCGTGTATATATATAAGGGAAACACACCAATTCGGTGAAACAGTTAAACTTTATATTAGTTGAGACAAACTTTTCCGGGAACGATGAACGACATGCGTACTATCACGCCGGGAAAATCCCGTGCACGATTGCTTGTATAATATACATAGATTGTCTATCCTTATAATCTTTAATGAAGTATTTTGCTGAACACTAACACTTCTTACTGCGAATAAAAAATAATGCATCAAAAAAATCAGGAAGAAGAAACAAACAAATAAGCCCCACCCACTCATAAAAGCCATTAAAAGTTTAGAGCATTATCCGTGGCAGGTACAATGTATATGTCTGGAAAAGCCCGGCCCAGGATGGGTGTTAATTAAATTCATGAAAAGAGGAGGTACCCAAAAAAAGTGCTCATGATAATGCGACCCCATTCACAGTAGATAGGAATTTAATTTCGCCATAAATTAAAGATGCTGTTACTGGCAGATCAATTTTAGCTATGGGCAGATCATTGTTAATGACAGATCAAAATAAAAAAACGAAAGAGACCTATGAACACGTAAAGGTGGTCTACCGATAGCCATTTTTCCAAGAGCACGAACTGTTAATAGCCACATGTGGTTTGCCATTAAATTTTTCCTAAATTAAAGTACGAAGCATGCATCACACCATTTTTGGACTTTCTGTTTCTCTCACATTTATAATTCCCAAATGTTAGAGCAGATGCATGCATCACTATAATGTTGCTTGGACACGAATTTATGTCGGGGGCAGTTGGCGCATTCACAGCCGCTAACATCTAACCGCATTATAGGCTCCGTTTGAGAAATATGTGGACATTTGATTGGTGAAAGTTTGAAACCGTGGTTGTAATTTGACCCAAATTTCACAGTACGGATTTTGAGCGCTCGTGACAGCAAACGCTTGACCATACATGCGTGACTGTGGTAGTGTTTCGGCCTAAAACATTATTATGTGGAAATAACTCGTGATCACATCTGCCGAGAAGCTACCTACTTTTTTTTCATAACTGTGTTGTCATTGTTTTCTCACCGCTCTCCTAAACAGAACTTTAGATGACTGGCGGCATTTTGAAAAGAAAAATAGTGTTATCAACCGCAACTTTCCAAAGTCCAAACGCAGATTATATTTTTCTTCACTGATTTACCAACTATCAAAGCTCTTCCAAACAGAATCATTAGCTCACACTTACAAAGTATACATTCATCCCACCTACAACCGACATGGGATAAAATATGAGTGGCATGGCCCGCAAAGACAACAAAAAGTACTGCTAAGAAGTCAAAAGGCGGGCGTGCAGCAGCTCCATGTGACTCTAATTATTCAGCGGCAAAAATCAACAACATTCCCTGCAACAGCCTCGATTTTTTTTTCTTTTTCAGACCACTTTGTGTTTTCATCTTCTTTCCCCTCGTGTTTTTAATAATTTTATTTAGAGTTTAGGGTTATGCTTTTTCTTTGTTTTCCTCATTAAATCTATTCAATGTGAGTCTGATCTCTACAACAGTTGATATTGTGGCAGAACAGTAAAAAGTTTAGGGATTGTTCAATATAAGTCACAATTACTATGGTCTAGATTTCTTAAGGCCGTGTATTTGATAGATAAATTGACGTTTTAATAATATTAACATCTTAAAATACTACTAACCACAGAATAACAGTTTGTAAGCTCTAGGAGGCTTAGTTGTTAAAGGCGCGCCTCAGGCTCGCCTAAAGCTCAACAGGCTCAGAGGCTTGCGCATTTATGCGCCTTTTTTGTGCATTTGTAGTATAAAAGACGCGTCTGATAGCAGTTTCTGTTGCAAACCTTTTTTTCCCAATAGAAAGAAAGAAATAATGTAAAAACCCAATATTTTTTGCATGATTTAGTGTTTATGAAACATAATTGAGTGTTAAGACTTAGATATGATGTAAATGATCATATTAATTCTATTTTTTAAGAGTTATAAATGATAATAATGAATGATTAATGAGTAGAATAGATGAAAATTTTAATCAAGATGAACTAATGTTTGATGCTTATTTTTTTAAATGAATGTGGTTGCGCTTGCGCCTTATTTTCGTCAGGCGCGCGTCTGCGCCTTGAGCCTTGCGCCTAAAATTCAAAACCCCTTTGCGCCTTGATTCTCCTTGAGCCTTTAATAACTAAGCTAGGAGGTCTACTACCATTGTGGCAGAATATAAATGTTTGTGTTATCCATCTATATATATAAGATTTGATAGATATTAATATAGTTTTATTTTGCTCTCCAGCTAACCTCCAGAATCCGTGCAGTTTAATAAAGTAGTGGCGTCACTCCTTATCCATACCAGTACGGCCCAATAGGACTGAGTGCGCCATACGCGCACAACCTGTGACACGGCGTACAAAAGCGCGTGGTTTCCGCCACCAACTCCGACACGAAAGCAAAACTTCGATGAGTGACATTTCACGTGCTCTTGTGCGGTAATACTCGGCGGAGAATATTTAACGGGTTGCAATATTTGATTAGAAATTGTGACAGAAAATCAAAAATCGTAAATGAAATTGAAATTAAACAGGAACCGCAAAGAATCGGAGAGAACCGTAACACACAAGTCTATAGCGATTTGTAGCCCTAATTCAAATCGGATCGAAGCAAAACAGAACCGCAACCCGTTTATAATTATTATTTTCCCACTCCTCTCTTGACACAAAATCAATTGAAACCAAACCGGACTGCATAGAATCAGACCGAACTATTAGTGGCCGGTTTCATTTTGATTTTTGTTGAACCAGAATCGAAACCGTTGACACGACGGTTTCAAAAATTATGCTGAAACCAAAATCAAAACCAATCAAATCAAATTAAATTACAGTTCTAATTTAAAGAACCCTTACCTTAGATATTCGATCCACAATTTTACTGGAACCGAAACCATGACAGCTCTAAATTTGAGGTCACCAACCCTTTAAAATAAAAGATATTGAAAATATAGATGGAAAACACAAAATGGGATTAAAATCATTTTTTTTAAATTGAATAAGGTATTTTTGGCACGTGGAATGTTACATTAAGCTCTTCTTGAATTCCATTATAATATAAAGATATTATTAAATTTACAATTTATAAAATATATATTTTTAATGAAATCAATAGACACCGACCGAAATCACAGACAGGCTTCCGAAATTAGAATCGAAAAAAATAAAATAATTTCGACTAGAAAACAATCCAGCTATTAAAATAAAATTTACATACATAAATAATCAGAAAAATTGCAAATAACAGTCTGGCTTTAATAATAATAAAAGACTAATTTAATGAAATATCTAACATATGTGCATCAAGAACCATCTCCCAATCAGGGCGAGGCGAACATAAAATTTAAAAAATATATAAAATGTGACATCATTTTAGGGTCATTATCTTTTATATTTAAAAAAGGGAGTTGTTAAAGGCAAACCAGCTATTGGCAAACCAATTTCTATGAGTTATTATGCGGCTTTTGAAAATACGCTTTGTACATGCATTTTTAGGAAAAGCGTTCAACACGAAAATTGTAGATCAACTTTCGTGTTGAACACTTTTCCTAAAAATGCATGTACAAGGCGTATTTTCTTGTTATTTTCAAAAATTCACTATAGTAGCGATCATGGCGATTTTAAGGCATTGTGCGTGCATTTTTAAGAAAAGTGTTCAACACGAAAGTTGTAGATCTCGACGAGATCTACAATTTTCTTGTTGAACATTTTTCCTAAAAATGCATGTACAAAGCGTATTTTCAAAAGCCGCATAATAAGTCATAGAAATTGGTTTGTCAATAGCCAATTCTGGTTTGCCTTTAACAATGCCCTTAAAAAAATATACTGTGATGAATTTGAAATTTTTATATTTTACATAACAGAAATACAGGCCACTCGAAATATCAGCAACACCAACACAATGCAATTAGCTAGTTGTTCCCTGAATAAGTCTTGACTATGGCCCCGTTTGGCATGGTGTTTTTGCTCCGGTTATATATAACCGCCGCCCAGAAAAGAAAATTAGTTGTGAACATAAAAGTGGATGAAGTTGTTTAGGTGAGATCGGGCGTTCACAACCGCCACCGCCGTGCCAAACGGAGCTTATAAGATTTGATTTATTATGATCTCACTCCATATTAACCTTACTTATATATAGGCTCCTCTCTCCGTCATGAAGGACAGAATCCTTCCATCAAGGCTAAACGTTGTAGGATGTTGAGGCCAAGTCTTCAACCCAGAATCTCCTTGATAAGAAGACTCAGCTCCCGGGTTCAAGACCTGACCTCAACATCCTACCGCGTTTATACTTGGGCGCGGGGACGGGTTGGGGTGTACGGGGTTGCAAGCTTTGATGGCGGAATTCTGTCCTTCATCACTCCATGAAGTAAAGATACGACTTCCGGATCCACCTTTATCTCGCCTAGCACCGTCACCTAGATTTGGACTCTCATTTGAAGAGATGGTCTACTCCTTTCCTTTCAATCAAAAAAAGATCGGACCATTCATTATCGGCTAACCTCTCAACCACGACCCTTCATCTTCTCGCCCAACGCCGCATCTCTAATTCAACCCCCTCTCCTCTTCTTCGTATCTACACTCCGTCCTTCGAGAGGGAACCAACCCTCGTAAATTAGGCGCAAGCAGATCACGAGAGTTGTATCCCGCATTTTACTAATTCGATAGCACACAATCTAGTGATATAGCCGTGTATCGAGATTCATGTTGTTTTCACCACAATCACAATCTCAAACGTAATAACAAATTTGGAGAGACTCAGGCTCCGTTCAGCGTAGCGTTTTTGCTCCGGTGAGTTTGGACAAAAATGCCACCATAATAGAATGTATGTTTGGCATGACAATAATTACGACCACTGTGGATGAATCTCCTTAGGTGAGGTCGGGCGTTCAGAAACGCCGCCGGTTCATAACCACAGCGTTCATGACCGCTACCGCACTGCCAAACGGGCCCTTATGTTACTCCGCTTGGAAGCGGGGAGGTCAGATGATTTCTTTAAGGAGACCTCTCTGTTTCTTCTCCGCCTTCATCTAAATTTCCCGATAATTTTGATTACTTCAAGAGATCGATCATGGAGAGTGTTCGATTACTCACTCTAAGGTCAATCCGTTCTATACTTTTATGTTTCTTCTTCTTCTTCTTCTTCTCTAGTTCGTCCAACCCTCTGAGATTGAAGCTCAACTAAAGCTTGATGTAATCGGAATCCAACAACATATACATAGCAAAATGAGAGTAATTTTCTGCTTCAAAAATGGACGCGCAGAGGATCAAAATCATTGGATTCCACCCATGAGTGTCCATTTGATTCAGAAAACAAGAAAAATGTGTTCTACAGTTAAAAGACTAGTGAATTAAAATTTATCATGGTGGTGTTTTATTATAAAAGTAATGAAAATAGAAATTAAAAGTAAAAAAGAAATCAGTCTGCAAAAGAACTAGGCGGAAATGGCTACACGGAACGCCTGTTTGGGGTTCTCGAGCTGCCTACAGCCGCCGTGACGGAACATCGCCGGAGCGCCCAACTAGGCCTAATTCATCGGTTCTTCCGGCGAAATCCATTTCAAGAAATCGAGTGGTCTCTAAACTAAACACCTAGCATTCAAGCTCTCTTAAATGTCCGTCGTCTAAAAGCAAAAAAAAAAAGGAAAGACTAATCGGCCAGATCCCTAGATCTAAGCACGTCCCAAACAGACTGTGTAATCTACGAGTTAAATTCTCTAAAAAATGCAGCAAAAAATCATCTAAAAGCGCAGTGAAATGAGCATCTCCAAGTGTTAAACATCGTAGAAATAAGTGTGGAAACCATTAGTGGGAGAAGGAAGAAGAGCGAGTAGGAATGCAACACAAACCGTCTTCGATCGCGGCAGCAACCCACTGAAATGATGTTAGCAGGATCGCAAGGAACAGATGAATCCCAATACGCCCATTCGCCGCCGGCGAGGCCATCGTCTCGGCCCTTCTCCTCCTTCCTATTTCTGCTCCGCTGCGCTGCCTCTGCCGCCGCTCCTCCCTTTCGAGTCTCTCTCAGCTCACTCTCTGAGTGAAAATCCTGCTACCAACTCTCCTCCCGCCCTAGCTTGCCCTTTTATGGGCGGGATTCCATCTTCTTTGGCATTATGCAGTGAATTAAGCATAAAATAATATAAAGGAAACGCACGAAAAGCTTGGCTGTTAGAAAAATAAAAGGAGAGGGGGGAGAAGTGATAAATTAAAATAGGGTGGTTATATTTGCAGACCCTAAAGAGATAGTTGCAACCCAATTTTTACGAGTTATTACGCGCCTTTTGAAAATACTCTTTGCCCATGCATTTTTAGAAAATGTGTTCAACATGAAAGTTGTAGATTTCGACGAGATCTACAACTTTTATGTTGAACACTTTTCCTAAAAATGCATGCACAAGACGTATTTGCCGCCTTGATTGAAACATGGGCGTAATTATAGCGAAGTTTTGGAAGTACGTCTTGTGCGTCCATTTTCAGGAAAAGTGTTCAACACAAATGTTGTAGATCTAGTCGAGATCTACAACTTTCATGTTGAACACGTTTACTAAAAATGCATGGGCAAGGAGTATTTTCAAAAGGCGCGTAATAACTCGTAGAAATTGGGTTGCAAATATCTCTTTAGGGCCTGCAAATATAATTACCCTTAAAATATTGTGTACTCTGCGATATTAAAAAAAGTGTGTTGATATTCGCACTGTATTTTTTTTTGTAGATCTTGATGAGATCTATAACTTTAGTGTTGAACATTTTTTCTAAAAATGCATGTGCAAGACGTATTGCCAAAATGCGCGTAATAACTCATATAAATAAAATGTGGATAGCTAAAACTGCAGTGCGGATATCAGCGCCTTAAAAAAAGGAAATTTTTATACGCAAGGTAAAATTTTTAGTGCCCACAACTCCACAACTTCGGTTATAACCGGGATATAATCTAGCCCTTATATATTTCGAGAATGACGCCCGATAAATTCAAGTCTTTTATCTAAAAAACATTTTACACATGACACGTCATTATAGTCTGTCGTATTCTCTCTCCTTCTGACCCAATAATCTCGCTCCACAAATCAATATAGAAAAATAATAATAAACATTCATTCTTGCAATCACAAATATTCTATCTTAGCAAAAAAATTTATTGAATTTTTTTAATCCAATTTGTGAGTGTGTATATTTACTTAGAACTCTTCCGCATAAAAGAATAACAATTATATGCACACATAAAATTATTTTAGAATGGCACAACTTTATATTTCTTAAATAATTGGTTAGAAATTTGATTAGCGGACAAAAGATATTTAATTTAAATAAATAATTAAATATTTGATTTGCGGATAAAAAAACTTTGCTCTGCGGGTAACAATTACTTTAAAAAATGAATATTTATCCAGAATTTTAGATGATGTGGCAACCCTAATGCAAATATTGAGCATTATTATTTTATTAAAAAATTGATAAAAATAATTTAATATTTTTATTTTAAATTATGTATAGCATTTTTGTCCTAATTTAACAATTAAGATCATGAACAATATTTCTCCAAATTAAAATTTAGTTGCAAAGCATCCTCATAGTCATCCACATTGATCTAATGTTAGCCGCCCGATCCTTAAAAAAAGGTACTTTAATAATAAATATGGGAGTTGTTAAAGGCACTGCAGTTTTGACTAGGCACACCGTATTTTCTCCTAATTTTTCGCACATTTTGGAAATACGTCTTTTACATATTTTTTTAGGAAAAATGTTCAATACAGAAGTTGTATATTTCGACGAGATCTACAACTTTCGTGTTTAACATTTTTCCTAAAAATGCATGTACAGTGCGTATTCCCAAAATGCGCGAAACATTGGCGTATTTCCAAAGTACGCCTTGTACATGCATTTTTAGAAAAAATGTTTAACACGAAAGTTGTAGATTTCAAACTTTTCATAAAAATGCATGTACAAGGCATATTTCCGAAAGACACAAAAAATTAGTAGAAAGTACGGTGCAACTACCCTAAACCGCGGTGCCTTTAACAACTCCAATAAATATTGTAATGATTATTTCAAACATGCGTAAATCATCATGGTAGCATTTACTATCAGAGTTAATGATGTTCATTCAAGCACCATAGCTATGTTAAACTTTCCTCGAATTATATTAATTTACATTTACAGCTCAAATAATAAATTTCTAGTTCCCTCCTTATTTTTATTCACTGTTAAACCCTAAGTCGCTCTCATTAGTTTGTGCGCATTTCAATACTTTAGAATTAGGGTGATGTTATTAGCAGTGCTACGGTGACTATTCGTAGTTCTAAAAACACCTAAAATAATTATTCACAGTCCTAAAATCACTTAAATTTATTGGACTGCGAATATCAATGAACTGCCTTTAAGGACTGCCCTAGAATTATCATCAATTTTGTTTTCAAAGTAATGATTATAGATGAGGTGACATAAGATTTATTTTAACTTCATAAAGTTACATGCATTTTTTAATTATGAGTCTCTTTGGGACGAGAGAATTTTCTGTAGGCGTAGCGTTTGATGGGATGATGCGGGATAATATTTTTAGTTGAAATTACGGCTGTAACTGTATTCATAGTTATATTTACAGTCGTAAAAACGTATGTAATTTACAACTGTAACTATATTAAAAAAATTACTTTTTAACACGTATATTTTCAGACTGTAACATATACATATGAGATCTTAAAGTGATCATAAAATAGGTAAAATAATATTCTGTGATTTATTTTTTTTAAATAACTGTATTTGGGGCTAAAAATACAATCCACGCATAGAAAAGTAGAAACGTTACACGTACAGAAAATTTTCACTTTGGGACTGAGATTTTTTGGGGGCACTAGACGCGTTGTTCTCCCGTGCGTATTTAAATAAGAATTATTTCCAGGGGGCCCACCTCATTCTCCTCCCCGAAAATTTCCCCCCATTTCGAAAACGCACTCTACCGGGCGAAACCGTAAATCCTAACCAACGGTGAGCTAGAAGATAGAACTGTGTTGAAAACAACACCTTCCTGTTGAAGCAGGAAAGGTGAAGACAATGACATTCCTCCTTAGCCGTACTCAGGAAGACGATGACCTAATTTCCTCCGCAACCTAAATTTCTTTTGCTGGATTTTGTGGCGCCCTTAGAGGGGGAGGGTGAATAAGGGCTTTTTTAAATTATGATTTTTTACTTAAGAATTTTTAAAACAAATTTTGCTTTTCTAAAATCACTTATAAAAATTTTCAAACCAATGTAATTTTTTAAATTAGTTCAAACACAAATTTCTAAGTTAAAGATTAAGCAACCAAATCAATTATAGAAAAAGTCATAATTTCTAATCATGAAATTCACATACAATAAAAATGATATTAACAATGCTTAAGATCAAGGCACAAAATATGATAATAAACTTTTAACAATTTGAGTTTACCAATCCTTCTCCCAAGGATCGGAAGGCTGTCACTTGTCTCTCCCTAGACCAAGCCCAAGCCTATCCTCCCTCTAGATCTTCCCAAGATCTATACGTAGCACACAAGGCCACGATTTCCTACCAAGCCACGCAAGGACTTGGACGCTCCGCACAAGGAAGCGATTTTCCCCTAAGCCACGCAAGGACTTAGACGTCACGCACAAGGAGACGATTTCCCTACCAATACAAAGTGAAATGTATATAAATGAAAATACAAAATGAAATGAAGAACTCCCTAGAAATTCAGATCCCTGAAAGGAAGGTTGAAGCCTCGAGATGATCGTTGATGTAGAAGCGCGTTCGATCTCGTCTTCAATTTCAAACCTTCTAAGCACAAATGGGAGTTGATGAGGTTCTGGAGCTCTCTGGTTCGTATGCACTCAGGAAAGGACTTGGAGATCTAAAAGCATGGATTGCACGAACAAAACGAACCAATTTATAGTTTTTCACTGTCGCCTGGGCGACATCGCTGTCGGAATTGCGACAGCGCCAAACTACCTCTCGTCGTGCTGTCGTGCGGGCTGTTGTTGTAACTTCTGTCCTGACGCCTTGGCGACATCGCTGTCGGAATTCCGACAGCGCCAAACTACTGCTCGTCGTGCTGTCGTGCGGGCTGTTGCTGTAACTTCTGTCCTGTCGCCTGGGCGACAGTAGATGCCGAAAAATTCCGACATCGAAATTTTCCATACAGTTAAATTGAGCTCCAATCAGAATTGTGAACATCTCATACATGTTACCTGCACACCATCAATAAAAATAGAATCAAATACAAACGAGATTTTGTTATTATCAAACCGGAAGAGTGCGAAACGCATGCTCCAACATCTTTGTCCGTCAAGCTACAATGCTCCGACGCCAACATTAATGGAATGAAGGAGAAAGACGAAGAACAGCGGCTCTGGAGCACTAATAAAAAGAAAAAGATGCAAAAACGTGAGGAAGAAGACAAAGAGGGAGCGCTAAAGGCAAGCCTGAGCTGAGCAGTAATGACAAACCTGAGCTGAGAGCACTAATAGCAAGAAGGAGATGCAAAAAGGCGATGAAGAAGACCAGGAGGGAGCGCAAAGGGCAAGCATGAGCTGAGCGGTAATGGCAAACCTGAACTGAGCGAGCTAAAACCCTATTAAGTGTAGTGGAGCGGGGGAAGGCAAAATTTCAATTTTGAAAAATGCAAAATGTGGGCCCGCTGGAAATAATTCCTATTTAAATGCGCACACCAAAACGGTGCGTCCGGCGCACCAAAAAAAATTCCTTTGAGACGCCTGTGGTGACTGAAAAAATAGTGATGAAAAATCAATGAGGAGATTAGAGTTGTCAGAAAAACAAATAAGAGTAATGAAAATGCAGCATCACCGTCTCAAACATAACTACTAGTCGTCAAAAAATGAAGTCCATTTTGTGTTATTTAGTCACTATGTCTAGCCTGACAATTACCTACTTGGTTTATTCACTAATCCATGATGATTATTATGATTATTATTATTAGTGATTATATAAAAAAGCTTACTTATTAAATCATCATTACTATTATCATTTTCATAGCCTTCTGGGTGCAAACGCCACTGGCAGCGCGCCCCGGGCCATTTGTTTTTCTTCCACCGGTGACGTTTGCTCCCTTCTTTTGTGTAAAGCAGAGAAGTTTTTTCGCTGGCAAACCTGGCCCCCTCCCACCAGTAGCGACCACCAGTGGCATTCGATCCCTCACCGGATTGCCGCCGCCCCCAAAGGAACCCTTAGTAATACACTAATCTGGTAGAGAATCATATCTTAATCTATTATCAGAAATGTGAATGAAGTGATACCACCCGTGCCCGCCGATCGCTGTGCGATGGCAACACTAACCGCCCACTACTCGGGCTATGGCCAAATACTATTGCCGCCGCCAAATACACAATGGAGGAGAAATTAAACAGGAAAAAAACAACGAAAGCCACATCTGACAGATTCAAGAGGCTTTTGGTAAGTATTAATTGCAAGTTTTATATGACTGATATAATAATAATCCTTTAGACTCCGTTCGGTTGGGCAGAATTGAGTCTTCGAAATTGAATTTGAATGTTAAATTTAATTGAAAATGACTCCCCAAGTCTAATTTCAAGTCTCCAATTCCATCCAAACTATGTTGAATAGATTTTGGATCATATTAGGAGCAATGTCAGCCAAGCAGTATATCATGATCAAATTACAATGTCAGCCAAATATGGGAAACCATAACTGCGTTCTAATGCTATAGCAGCTTTTCTACAAAATATTCAGGGAAACAATTTGAACCAATAACTGCGTCCTGGTGCCAAGCCCACTAGGCTCTGTTTGGCAAGGCGGTGGCAGTCGTGAACATGGCAGTTATAAACCGTCGTTCATTAACTCTCAACCTCGCCTAAAGAACTTCATCCACTTATATGTTAAAAACTACTTCTCTTTTCTTGGTAGCGGTCATAACCGTTATCATGCCAAAAAAAACATTCTATGACGGTGGCGTTTTTGTCCAAATTCACCAGAGCAAAAACGCTGCGCCAAACGAAAGCCTAAACCCCCTCTTAAAAACAGCCGGATCCACGCTTTCAGTCAAATCACAAATCTACTATCTATATTTGTTTGCTATTACATGCAGGAAAAACATTTAAACATTCCAGCAGTTATGCTAAAACATGATTTTTCTGAAGCACACCGGTTACATGCTGACCAACAACGGATGTTCACACACCGCATATAAAGGCAACTTCCTAGCAGAGAGAAGGGTGGATATTTGCTTTCTAGTGAGAAACAACTAAGTTTACATGACAAAATGCATCATTTGCTTATGTATTTAGCAGGAGGAAGGGGGGCGCGACTATACCATATATCCATACATCACGAAGAACGGCGGACAAAACAAAACTCGGGCATCATGATCAGGTTGCGATCGGTCTCCCGCGACCCATTGTGAAACCCCTCGTTCCATCCGGCATCTTTGGCCCAGGAATCGGCTTACTGGTTACGCCGCCTTCAGCACTGCACCCAGAAGGGACACTACCATGGCCTAGAGACAAGGTAACATTTTAGAGGCTAGATTTCAGTGACAGAAGCAAATGACAGTGCAATGGTCAAATGTATTGAAACGATGTGATGCTGTGATGTTATGTAGTGTAAATTTGGAATTAATGTGAATATTCTTCCTTATACTATATTGTTGTTGTTTTCCCCTACTTCATTTCGAAGTTAGAACAGAGATTTGGACATCAGCTAGTATGAATAAAAGTTATAGACCCTTGGTAAAGAAAGATTTGAACACCTTGACCACTTGTAGGCTTAGGCTGATAACCTTGACCATTAGCAGATTGATAGTGATGGCCCTTGCCTCTGGATTTGTTTCTTTTCCGCCCACCCTTGCCGCCACCGCTGCCGAGCTTCTCTTCCTAACAATATGCAGAATACACGAGTTTCAAACAGTCTCACAAACTATAGTTTGCACATATAAAACTAGTTTGTCCGGATTTAGGCTTTTTGTTTGGGGCTCCGTGGCAAATGGAGTAGTCCGTTCTCATGGAACTCGCTATGCTAAAGTTCGACGTTCCGACCCCATTCCCACGGCATGCCGAGGCCCATCCGTTGGCATGGCGCTCATGTTGGGTTCTCAAAGAGAGCCTTACAAAAATTAGACAAAGATAAAGTAACCTACCATTCTTCTGGACAAAAGTTGAACCCGCATGCCGCTCCAATTATCATCATCGTTCAGAGTCGAAACCTTCAACCATGTTGACAATTGACACTTTGATGAGATCATAGTGCGAGCACGCAATGAAGTCAATTACAAACGAAATGTTAAAAAATGAAGATTGCGATACGCACAGCACCCTCAGCTGCCTTGACTGTGTCATACTCAATGAGAGCGTGCAGCTGCACAATTAACATGACAGCTCAAAATTAAAGTGGAAGCAATGAAAATAGGCGCCACAACAAAAAATGACAACATTAGCGTGTAGAGTAGCTTAAAAAAATATTTGTATCAGATTACAGTAATTGCTCGAGTAATATAAATGAAGTAAAATTGAGATCACACCTTACTACTGATTGCCAAATCTGCCGTTTTGAGAGTTAGTAATGCCTCTTCTGAGTGCGGATCACAGACGGTAACCGCTACAATACTTAAAATCCAAGAAAACAAATAGCGATTAGCTTGTTTTCCTCAAAACACACGCAAACTATTAAGGTTCAGACGGACAATAGATAGAACATACTGGCCAACTGTCCCAAAGATTCTCCGGATATTATCTTCAGAATGATCCTTTGGTAAATTTTCCACTAGAACAGTTTGCGTCTGGGCCATACACATTTCGAATTATAATGAATCGGAATCTACAGGCAACAAGTAAAATTGTTGGAAAATAAAAAGAGTACCTCGATATCCCTAATTTCAGGGAGAGGAAGTGGATGCGACCTCTTCACCTTTTTTCCATCTGAGCTAAGAACCTGCACGAGAAGCAAAGAAAATAGAGGGTGAGAACTGAAGGGGCGGTTAATCATGCCTGCAACTAGAAATAACTGTAATCCAGAAACAGCTAATCAAAGCATGGTCTTACAATTAGGGAAGAA
This sequence comes from Dactylorhiza incarnata, assembly GCA_033032865.1. Lineage (NCBI taxonomy): Eukaryota > Viridiplantae > Streptophyta > Magnoliopsida > Asparagales > Orchidaceae > Dactylorhiza > Dactylorhiza incarnata. The sequence continues at coordinate 1,833,944 of JAWHQI010000408.1, forward strand.
GTTCTCAGAGCAGCTTCAATGATGGACAGATCCTTGGTGAGTTTTTTCATCTTTTTAAATGATCCAATAACTGGAACTGGAACTGCAGCAAACCAAGTAAAAAAGTAAATAAATCACAGAGATATGTAGAATACAGATTAACTGGTCTTCAATACAAACTAGATGTGCCATATATTCAGTGCATACAAGACTGAAGTTTAACTTCTACAATTTCCCATAAACAAAAATTCTTATGAAAAATACTTAAATGATCTTCAAAATTAGATAGGTCAAAACACTGTTTCTAAAGTACGCAAACGAGTAAAATGTGTGCTGAAATGATAGAATGTGGATGAGATAATCATTACACCTATCCTATGGATATTTCCAGAAGTCACCATGTTACGGGATTGGGAGAAAAAACTGAGTACCTCATATGTATGTCTCACCCTTTATTTATACTAAGCATGAAGGAACATAATGTGGTGGTACAAGGTGTGGGACTAATATGTCTAAGGCTCTGTTTGGGGCGGTGGGGGCGACTGGAGAAGCAGTGGTGGAAAGCAGTGAGGGAATAATCAGCTGTTTTGCAGAGTGGTGGTAGAATCTGTGAAACTGTTTGGAAGAACAACGTTTTCAGTGATGTTTCAACATGACCAAAAAATTTTAAAAACTCAATCAAAAAATTCATTTTGAAATATAACTTATATTTAAAAAAAATTATATTATATATAACTTATATTAATATAATTTTTTTAATATTATATTATATATTATAATATAATATATTATAAAGTAATATAATTATAACTTAATATAATTATATATATTATACGTAAACCCTAAACTAATATAATTATAACTAACTATTATATTATATAACTATAATATATTATAAAAGTAATATAATATATTATAAAAACTATTTTTATATAAAAAAGGACAGCAGCGCTGCAGCCAAAAGGCTGCAGCGCTGCTGCTATTTCCGAGTCGCGGAAAAATTTCGTGACTCGGAAATAGCGGGCCACCGCTAATTTTAGCGGTGGCTGATGCCACCACTACCTCACTAAAATATTGTTTGGCGGGAATTTTTGTAAATCAGCAGTCCCCCACTCCTAAAACGCCGTGCCAAACAAAGCCTAATAACACTCCCCCTCAAGTTGGATCATGGGAACTTCCCAGACCCAACTTGTTATATATATAGTTCATTCGAGTCCCCGTAATCTCTTTCGTAAGAATGTCTGCAACTTGATCTCCGGTCTTCACATGCTTTAGCGAAACAAGACCTTCTTCATACTTTTCTCTAACAAAGTGGCAGTCGACCTCTATGTGTTTTGTGCGTTCATGAAACACGGGATTCGCGGCTATCTTGATTGCAGCTTGATTGTCACGCCATAGAGGAGTGGGATCTTAAACGGGATACCCAATTTCACTGAGAATCTGCCTCACCCACATGATCTCAGCAACAGTGTGGGACATAGTCCGATATTCTGCCTCAGCACTAGATCTGGCAATTGTGGTTTGTTTCTTGCTCTTCCAGGAGATAAGATTGCCGCCCATAAAGACAGTGAATCCCGTGGTTGATTTTCGGGTGGCCTAGCATCCTGTCCAGTCAGAGTCATTGTATGCCTCTAGATCGGAATGACCTTGACTCTTGTATGATATTCCCAAACCAGGATCCTTCTTCACGTATCTGATAATCCGGAGAACGGACTCCCACTGAGACCTAATTGGAGCCGCCATAAACTGACTGACCTTACCAACCGCACAAGCAATGTCCGGACGAGTCATGGTGAGGTAGTTTAATTTTCCAACAATTCTACGGTACTTCTCTGGTGATTCAAAAGGTTTGCTTTCGGCATGAAGACTCTTTTCCCCTGGTTCCAGCGGAGAATCCATATGGCCACAGTTAGCCATCCCAAGGTCAGATAGAAGATCAAGAGCATATTTTCGTTGGCAAATAAAGAGAGAGTGATCATCATGAATCACCTCAATCCCAAGGAAATACCGCAATGGGCCCAGATCTTTTGTTTGGAAATTAGAGTGTAAGAATGCTTTGAGATTTGATATTCCTTCGGAGTTGCTGCATGTGATAACAATATCATCAACATATACCAGTAGCAGAATAGTACCAGCCGAGGAGTTCTGATAAAAGAGAAACGAGTCTTTAGTACTCTTGGTAAGCCCGAACTGAGTAACAACAGCTCGGAACCGAGCAAACCAAGCCCGAGGGGATTGTTTCAATTCATATAAGGACGCTAGGAGACGGCACACCTTGTTACGCTCCCCCTCAGCAATGAACCCAGGAGGTTGTTCCATATAAACTTCCTCATCCAGGAGCCCATGGAGAAAAGCATTCTTAATATCCAACTGGTGTAAGTTCCACTGGCGGAAGGCAGCAAGTGAAAGGAGTATTCGAAGAGAGGACATCTTCGCAACTGGAGCGAATGTTTCATCATAATCCACGTCATAAGTCTGAGCATAACCTTTGGCAACCAGGGGGGCTTTTAGGCGGTCCAGAGAACCATCAGCATTCACTTTGACAGAATATATCCATTTGCATCCAATTGCCTTCTTGCCGGGAGGTAAGGGAACCAGGTCCCATGTATTGTTCTGTTGGAGAGCAGTCAATTCGTCATGCATGGCTGCCGCCCAGCCAGGATGAGCTTTGGCCTCCGCCACGGTCGATGGTAGATGATATCGATCAAGAGTCGAGTTCAGCGCTCTATGAGAAGCAGACAAGCCCTGGTAAGAGTGAACATAGAGCGGTTTCTCCCGACAAGTCCGGACGCCTTTCCGGACTGCAATAGGAACCTCTGGGCTAGATGGCGGAATAGTAGTAGGTTCTGCCGGAGGAACAGTCGTCGCATTATCGGTAACAGAGGTAGGCTGAGGTGGTGGCACCACTGTATTATCAGAAGAGCGGCTGGAGTAAACTTGCCCCCACAGGGGGGACAACAGATCAGTCGGTGAAATGATAGCAGGTTCATGCCTAGGAACCAATAGAGCATCAAGAGAGGGATCAGGATGAGAGGATCCAGGAGAGAGATAAGGGTCGGACTCCCGGAAGACGACATCAGAGGAAAGGATGTATCGGTGGAGATCAGGAGAGTAACACCGATATCCTTTAGTGGTCCGAGAGTAGCCGAGGAAGATACATTTCAAGGCACGAGGATCAAGTTTGGAGACAGAGGGACGAGCATCTCAAACATAGCAGACACACACAAATACCTTCAAAGGGAGGAGGGGACCGTGATGGTCAGGATAGAGAGTGTGGTAGGGTGTCTCCCCCTGAAGGATGTGAGTGGGAAGATGATTAATAAGGTGTGCAGAAGTAAGTACGACATCCCCCCAGAAGTGTTTGTAGTGGAGGATTGACCGGGTGACTTCAAGGAGATGCCTATTTTTGCGTTCGGCAACACCATTTTGTTAAGGGGTATCCGGGCAACTGGTTTGGTGGATTATGCCTTTGTCAGAAAGAAAGGTAGACATAGGCTGAGACAGGTATTCCCGGCCATTATCAGTACGAAGACGCTTAACACGGACAGAAAATTGAGTAAATATTTCATTCCATAAGGTTTGAAAAATGGAAGGTAGCTCAGAATGATTTTTCATTAAATAAACTCAAGTCATACGAGAAAAATCATCAATGAAAGTGACATAATACTTGTGCCCTAACAACGTAGGAACAGGACACGGTCCCCAAACATCTGAATGAAGTAAATCAAAAGGTGCAGAAGCACGAGCATCAAGACGAGGACTATAGCTAACTCTGTGGAGTTTAGCAAACAAACAAGACTCACAACTAAGAGGGGAAACTTTCCCAAGCTCAGGATACAGACGACACATGACCTACATAGATGGATGAACATGACGATAATGAAGATCCAGGAATTTGGTGGAGGCCGCGGTACAAGCAAGATGGGAAACTTCATCCAGGACATAGACGCCACCACGCAGCTTCCCTCTACCAATAATACGGCTCGTCGTCTGTTCCTGAAAAATGCAACCAGAAGAGGTGAATATAGCAATACAATTCAAATCATTTGTAAGCTTACTAATAGACAATAGATTGTAAGCAGACTGAGGGACATGCGCCACTGAGGAGAGTGTCATGTTAAGTGTCACATTGCAGCTACCAAACCCAACAATAGGAACCGTGGAGCCATCAGCAACAGTAATTGAAGCTCCGCTATGAGGTTTGTATGAGTGTAAGATACCTGAGGACAGGGAGGATCCAGAAGGAGGCCCGAGGGACACGTGCACCCCCATTATTTTTCAAAATTGTTAGTGGATTTGGATTCCTCTCGTCGAGACAATGAATTTTGACTACTTATATGTAAAAAACGGTGGGCAGATGAGGAAGAAACGGCTCCGATAAGATGGAAGCGTTCTCACGTCACGTAACTAGTTTGTTTTGGGACAAATATTGGCTATTCGCGGACCAAAGTTGGCTATTCGCAGACCAAAGTTGGCTATTCGCAGACCAAATTTGGCTATTCGCAGACTAAGTTCAGATATGTGCACCCCCAAAATTAATTTTCAACATGTCTCACGACCCTCCTACTCACCCCGCTAGCATTTGTGTTTTGAAATTTTTTGTGCACCCCCATTTATAATTTTATGGATCCGCCACTGCCTGAGGAACTAGTCAGGTGATCAGAAGCACCAGAATCAGTCAGCCACTGGACCTGCCTCTGTGAGGTACAAACAGGCTGAATGGTTTGAGCCACAGTCGCACTATGAGTTGGTGAGGCAACCTGGAGAGCCTGCAGGCGCCGATACTCATCCTCGGATACTTCAACAATTCTCGATCCCGAAGGTACAGAAGTAGAGTCAGCCAGGTGTGCCGACCGAGGTGGAGGAGGTTTGGAGGCCCAGTTCGGCTTTCCATGAATCAGCCAACATGTATCCTTTGTATGTCCCCGACGCCCGCAATGGGCACAATGCCTTGTGTCAGTGTTACGACCACGGCCAGAGCGCCCCCCCCCCCCCCCCCCCCCCCGACTAGTTCCTCTTCCTCCTCCTCGTGAAGCAAGAGCCATCGACTCGCTGGAGGATGTATGTAGAGCAGATGACGAAGTACCGATGGAGCCAGCCTTAGTAAGCCGATGGTACACACTAGCAGTCTGAAGGGTAATAGGACTCGCTAGCATTTCAGTCTTCGTTGTGGAGAAGTGTGGATCCAATCCATTCGAGAGCCAAAGGAGCCAGGTGTTCACGTTGAGCCTGATGGCCTTCCCTAGTAGAGGGAATCTCCCAAAGGTCTAAAATCTCATCAGCCAGAACCTTCCATTCGGCAAAGTACTCGGTAACAGGACGCGCTCCCTGTCTCAGGTCAGCTATCTTGGGGAAGAGTTCACCAAGTCGAGAGAGGTTGTTCGCCTGAGAGAACATCGTGTCCCATAGTTCTTTGGTGCTGTCGCAGTTCTTGCACATTTGCTGGACAGATGGATCCATGGAACTCAGGAGAAGAGCAAAGATACGACAATCATCACTATATCAGTCATCATATTCGGTACTCCCCACTTCATGAGTTGGGAGACGAGTAAGGTGGTGAGTACGTCGGATGCCTGCAAGAGACATAGTAACCCCCTTCTTCCATAATTTAAAATTGGAGGAGGTAAGGATAGTAGTTGCAATTCTCACGTTGGGAGGAAAGGTATTGGTAGAGTCCCCTGCGGGAGCAACGATCGGAGTAGTGTGTTACGGGCCTCCCTATCAGGTCACCCGCAACAGGGCCGCGGCCCATACACCCTAACCCATCTCCGACATTGTTCCCATGCACAGCGGGTTATTGGAGCGGTGGCAAGCCACCGTCAGGGTTTGAACCCCTGACCTCTTACTCCCTTGACAAAGTCCTCTCCAAGCAGGACTCATCACCAACTGAGCCGCGGCCCGTAACATAGTGCTTGTCGGAGTAGTGGTAGTAACAGAGGAGCCCATGGCAACGATTAGCAAAACAGGAGGCAGCCGGCAGCACTGCACCGTACGGGATCAAGATCCGTCGGAGCAGGGCATCCCTATTTGTCGGAGCAGCACAACGGGTATCGCCGGAGCAGCATTAGGCGGCGTCGAGGCAGACGGCAGGCGGCATCACGACGAGCCCCGCCTTCGTCGATGTCACGAGAGGCGCGCAGAAGCACGCAGGAGGGAGGAATGTCGCAGGCGAGGCTTTGTCGGCGGGGACAGAGCGGGCGAGAAAGAGCGGCGAATGGAAAAAAACCCTAACTTGGCTCTGATACCATGTTACGGGATTGGGAGAAAAAACTGAGTACCTCATATGTAGGTCTCACCCTTTATTTATACTAAGCATGAAGGAACATAATGTGGTGGTACAAGGTGTGTGACTAATATGTCTAATAACACACCACAATCATCTTTTCAACAAATAAGTAATACTGAGCATTAGATGATTGTGGTGGCTCGGCAGGGGGCTAGATGGAGAGGGCTTAATTGAGTGGAAGACAGTTAAATCCGGAAGAGGCGCTGAGTTAGGAACAGTGTGCTGGAAGGTTTCTGTTACGTTGATCGATACAAAGGGGCGGCGCCGGCCATGGACCAGCGAGGGGAGGAAGACGACGGGCTTGACAACAGGAATAAGTACAGGAAAAAAAGAAATACTTTCATTAATCATGTGTAATTACATATCCCTAACAACGTTTATTATATAGAGTTCGTAATCAATGTGACCGTTGGAGTACAGGTCACATTAAATGCACATGGTACAAGTAACCGGCTGCAATAAGTAAACCCGGAATATTTCCAATGTAGTGGTCCCACGCTACATCTCCTGCCCGTCCTGACCTTTCTGCCTGGGGGGCCTTCGCGGTCAGCTGCTCGGTGTAAAGGGCCCGTGAGCCCTAAATGATGTGTTCTGAGCCGGTCGATGGGGCGTCTGCGAATGGAGCGGCGGCCTCGCAGTGGTGTCGGAAGATGAAGCTGCCGGAGCGAACGCAGGAGGTTGTTTGTTACGGGCCTCCCTATCAGGTCACCCTAACCTATCTCCGACACTGTTCTCATGCACAGCGGGTTATTGGAGCGGTGGCAAGCCACCGTCAGGGTTTGAACCCCTGACCTCTTACTCCCTTGACAAAGTCCTCTCCAAGCAGGACTCATCACCAACTGATCCGCGGCTCAGTTGGTGATGAGTCCTGCTTGGAGAGGACTTTGTCAAGGGAGTAAGAGGTCAGGGGTTCAAACCCTGACGGTGGCTTGCCACCGCTCCAATAACCCGCTGTGCATGAGAACAGTGTCGGAGATGGGTTAGGGTGTATGGGCCGCGGCCCTGTTGCGGGTGACCTGATAGGGAGGCCCGTAACATTGTTTTGAAGTCGAAGCGAGTGTCTGGGCTTCGGGGAGACGGATCCTTCGAGGTAAGCCATCGTGCTCCTTTCTTCTGCTGAACGTCTCGTCATGTTCTCTCGTATCGCTTGATGATGTTGAGGTGTTTGTGTGCATGTTTTACTGTCATTCATAGAAGCGCAGTTATTGTATTTGTTTGTATTATTTTGAATGATGACAGTGGGATTAAGTTTGCGAGTGTCCCTGTAAGGTCCGAGCGACGTATTTCCTTGATCTTTCTTTTGATGTGTTATTGAGATTCTGAATTCTGGATTAGGCTTTTCTGTGTTTCTCTGTTCGTTCTGGGTTCTCGATCGTGGTTAATCCCTGTGATCAACAACGGGGTTAGTGTTAACATAATTAGGAATGTCTCTGTGGATGACTGAGTTTGGGGTTGATGGTTCATCCCTGTAGTTTGGCGAAGTGGGCTGCTGCTGGGTTTCGTCCAAATTTGTCTTCCTGTGGTCTCTTACTTGCAACTTTATCATTAAAATAAATTTTATTAGCGGTTATATCCGAATTGAGAGGGGGGATGACAAGAGATGTCTGTGAGTGAGGTATCTCCCTGTTTTGTGTTGTTGAATGTGGCGCCGTCGATGTGTCCTCTGGATCCCGTCGAGTGTTGATGGGGGTTTGTGGGCAGGAGCAATCATCTTGTAGTTGTTGTAATGTCTGGGGGGGGCGAAGATGGATAGTTCTTCCCATGTGGCTTCCTCCGGCAAGAGGCCTTCCCAGTGAATGAGTGCTTGCGGGATTTCTGTACCGTCTATAGTTTGAGTTCGGTAGCCTAAAATGTTTATAGGCTTTTGTTTTGGTTGAGTCTGTAAAATTGGTATGGGTATGTGTGGGATGCCAGCATTTGGACTGTGAAAATATGGCTTCAAAAGGGAGACATGAAAAATTGGGTGTATCTTACATGTTGGTGGTAGGTCTAGCCGGTAAGCGACTGCCCCGATGCGTTCGATTATTTTATAAGGTCCATATTATACAAGGCTAAATCGTTTACATTTTCTTCTATGCAGGGTTTGTTGTCGATAAGGGTGGAGGCGAAGTAGGAGCAAATCTCCAATTTGAAAGTGTTTTTCTTTTCGTGTTTTGTCGGCCATTGATTTCATTTTCTGTTGGGATTGTTGTAGATTATTTTGTAAACGTAGTAATAGTAAAGCTCTGTGATGTGGTGTGATAGTGGTAGGTGCCGATGGCATGCTACCCGTAGGTAGTGGGACAAAACACGGTGGGGGTCGGCCGAAAACTGCCTCATACGGTGTCATTCCGGGTGATTGATGAAAGGAGGTGTTGTAGTGATATTCAGCCCAACTTAAAAGTTCGGCCCAACGGCGGGGGTGTTGGAATGCAAATAATCGTAAATATTGATTTATACATCGATTAACGTGTTTGGTCTGACCATCTGATTATGGATGGTGGGCCGAACTAAAACGGAGTTTTGTACCGTTTGTTTTAAAATAATTCAACCAAAATTGACTTAAAAATATTGAGTCTCTATCCGAGACAATTGACTCAGGCATGCTGTGTAGTTTCCCACAATAGTCCCAAAATACTTGTGCTACCAGTGGTGCTGTGTAGTGTGGAGGCAAAGGGGCAAAATGTGCTCCTTTGGATAAGCGGTCGACCATAACCAAAATTGTTGTGTATGATTTAGATGATGGTAGGTTCGTGATAAAATCGATCGATATATCCGCCCAAATTTGGGAGGGGATCGGTAATGGCTGTAATAAACCAAACAGATGTGAATTGCGACCTTTGGCCTTTTGGCACAAATCGCAATGTTGAATATATTCCTGAACCGATTTGTGTAGTCCAGGCCACCAAAAATATAAGGACAAACGCTTAAAGGTCGCTGTAATACCCGAATGCCCACATATTTTCGTATCGTGCGCTTCCTTAAGTAAAATCAAGCGAAGGGGACAATCATGTATATAGAGTTTAGTTTTATAAAATAATGTTGGTCCAATGCGCACCCACTCGGGTATTGTCGCCGGCTGGGAATCTAGAAGGCTCAGAATTTTCTTAGCATATATGTCCTGGTGGTACAGTAGATCTAAATCATGAAATAATGTGGAAACTGAGAAAGATATATTATGAAATTCTAAGTTATCATTATTTTGAAGTGAATAGATCGAGCTAGGGTTCGAATGGGATGGTTGTCTAGACAACGCGTCAGCCGCTCGGTTGTCGCGCCCGGGCTTATATTTAATTATATAATTGAAACACAATATTTTTTTATAGGAATTTCTGTTGTTCGGGCATCGTTATAACTTGGGATGTTAGGTTATGTATGGTTTTATGGTCAGTTAAAATTGTGAAGGATGTCCCTATCAAATATTGTCTCCATTTGCTAATAGCGGTTGTGACTGCTAATAATTCTCGTGAATATGTGGATTTTGCTTGCTCTCTAGGAGTTAGCTTTTTACTAAAATAGAATATGGGGCGGTTATTTTGTGATAACACTGCTCCTATGCCTACTCTGGATGCGTCGCATTCTAAGACAAATGGTATAGCAAAATTAGGTAAGGAAAGAACCGGTGGTGTCATCAATAATGTTTTAAGGTGTTGAAAACTGCGGAAGTGTTAGTGGACCAAGCTAATTTTTCCTTAGCTAAAAGATCTGTGAGTGGCGCGGAAATGTTCGCGTAGTGCTAGATAAATCTTTGGTAATATCCCGCGAGACCCAAAAATGAGAGCAGTTGTTTAAGTGTTTTTGGCTCTGGCCATTGTTTGATGACTTCCAGTATTTCTGGGTTCGGCAATACCCCTTTAGCGGATATTACATGACCCAAAAATTCGATTTCCTGGACTGCAAAGTTACATTTTGAACGTTTCAAATATAACGAGTGTTGTGAGAGTACTTGAAATACTGTTGTGAGATGTTGTGTATGGTCGAGTAGATTAGAACTATAGATAAGGATATCATCGAAAAAAATTACCAAAACCCGACGTAAATAAGGTTGAAAAATTGAGTTCATTAATGCTTGAAAAGAAGTCGGGGCATTGGTTAAACCAAACGACATTACTAAAAATTCGTATAACCCTTGATGTGTTCTAAACGCGGTTTTGTGAATATCTCCTTTGTGCATACGGATTTGATGATATCCGGAATGGAGGTCTAACTTAGAAAAAATGGTGGCCCCAAACAGTTCGTCAATTGTTGGCATGGGAAAACTGTCTTTAACAGTGAGTGTGTTGAGAACTCGATAATCGACACAAAACCTCCAAGAACCATCTTTTTTTTAAATTAACAATACCGGAGAACTAAAAGATGAGGTGCTTGGTCGTATTAAGCCGTTTTTTAACATTTCATCGATTAGACGTTCAATTTCATTTTTATGAATATATGGGTATCTATGGGGTTTTACTTTAGCGATTTTTGATTTATCCATTAAGGGTATTTTATGATCAATTTGCCTAGCGGGTGGTAGTGATGTAGGAATGGAGAATAAAGAGGCGAAATTTCTAATAGTGTAGTAATTTAGGTACTGTGTTCTTGGGTGATATGGTCATTACTGATGGAGAGTGGTGGTGAGTCGGCTTGAAGGCACATAAGAATCGTTTCGATAGAATCTTGGGCTATTGGTTTATTTAATTGTGTCGGGGATATATGTTCCGAATTGAGGGTGCGCAATGCCTTAATAATGCAGTTTTTATTATTATATTGGAATGAAATTTGTAAGGATTTATAATCATTAGTAACTGGTCCTAATGTTTCAAACCATTGAAAACCTAGGATTATTTCCGTGCCATGAAGGTCTGTTATAAACAAATTTGTTAGAAAAGAAACGTCTTGGATGGTTAATGAAACATTCAGACATGCTTCCTTGCAGAGCATGGTATTGTCATTCCCTACATGAATCTTAAAAGGTGTACAAGGAGAAATAGGTAGTTTGTGGAAATGTGCGGCGCGTTTGGTAATAAAATTGTGTACTCCCATTATCAAGAAAGATGTGGACTAAAGAGGAACCTATGGAACCTTCTACGCGTAATGATTTCGGGGAATAGTTTCCAGTTAATGCATTTATACTTATCTCGGATTCAATTATTGAATTTAAAGTGGACGCATCTAAAATATCTGTTGGGTCAAATTGTTCATCAATGTCGCCTTCATAAAAGTATAATGTAGATTTATTTTTACATTTATGGTCGCGGGTGTACTTTTCTTCATAGGTAAAACATTGTCCCTTGTCTCAGCGAGTTTGAATTTCGGCTGGTGATAATCGTTTGATACTAGATTTTTCCGAACGATTGGATCTAAAAGTGCTTGTGTGTTGTGGGTGTTTTGTATCCCAAGGCTTTTGTGCTTTGTGTTCGTCTAGAAATTGGTCTTCAGAGAGTCTAGCTAAACGAAAAGTATTATATAAAGAAGTGGGTGGTTGAGCCGTAATTGAACGTTTAATATATGGTTTAAGGCCTGAAATAAAATTACGGCGTAAAATATCTGGTGATAGGCCCTCAATTTGGCAAGATATGATTTCAAAAGATTCTTGATAAGAAGCAACGAACCAGTTTGCATGAGTTTATTGAATTTACCTAATGGGTCTTCATAGTCGGTGGCTCTGAATCGATCGTGAATTGCGTATTTGAATGTGGCCCAATCCGGACACATACCATCACGAAGCAGTCCTTGAAACCATGTTGCCGCCGGTATCTCTAAGTGCATAGAGGCCAGGAAGAGGTAATCCAAAGGATTCGTCTGATGGTAGCGGAAATATAACTCGGCCTTGTATAACCAATTTGTGGGGTCGCCGGACGAGAATTGTGGGAAGTCCATTCTAGCCTTCAGTGGTTTGGCCGTATCATGAAAGCGCGGGGGATTATCGAGGACGGATGTTGAAGGTCGGGGGTTGGTAATATCTTGGGCTGAATATGGTGGGAAATGGAAATTCAGGTTAGGGTAGTTTTGAGGCTGTGGTGGAGGGAGTTGATATTTTGAAAAGTAATATTGTGGTGGCTGATTGGGTAGAAAAACAGGGTTGGTTGGTGGACAAGGCTGAGAAATTCCAAAATAAACAAAATCTGTATTAATTGGTATTGTCGGAGTCGAAGAAGAGGGCTGGCCGTTTCCCAGTGGTGAATGGTCGTGAGGGACAATGGCGGGAGGGCGTGAATAAGACTGAGTGTGTCCAGAATCTATTGGTGTTGCTGATATTTGCGGTGGTACAAAACTTTTGCCGGTTGTGAACGACCGGGCGAGGCCCTGCATCTCTGATCTGAATTCTTTGAATTCTTGGTAGAAGTCGCGGTTTGCCGCCGTTGTGTTGTCGTGATTCTGTTGGGTAAGTGCTACGGCGGCGGAGATCTTCTGAAGTTCTTGGGAAAACTGATCGTGGTGAGCCTGGATCGTGGCCTGAATCGTCGTCGCCTGCTCCATGTAATGAAGATGACGATTGTCCAAATCCTGCCATGTGACTGCACGTGCGGTTTGGGATGCTTGAGTGAGGGGAAGGGATGACGACTGAGCCTCCATTGTCGAAAGAGGAGGACTCAACGAGAGCACCAGTTGTTACGTTGATCGATACAAAGGGGCGGCGCCGGCCATGGACCAGCGAGGGGAGGAAGACAACGGGCTTGACAACAGGAATAAGTACAAGAAAAAAAGAAATACTTTCATTAATCATGCGTAATTACATATCCCCAACAACGTTATTATATAGAGTTCATAATCAATGTGACCGTTGGAGTACAGGTCACATTAAATGCGCACGGTACAAGTCACCGGCTGCAATAAGTAAACCTAGAATATTTCCAATGTAGTGGTCCCACGCTACAGTTTCCTTGAGGTGAAACATAAGAGAGGAAAGAAAGATAAGAAGATTATATTCAAGTCAGAGGACCATGTATTGAGTCAAGAATGTAAAATATTATCTCAAAAAATAAACTAATACAATGGTTGAAGGAGAGAAGGATCAAAATCTGATGTTCTGAATTGTTTCGCCATGAAATTTTCAGTTATTTATAGAGTAATTGTGGCCGCTTCGCTCATAGCACTGTAATAAATTTAGAACATTATAAATTATAATCATGTTGACCACTTGGGTGGTTGGCCCGTTCATGCATGCCTTGGTATAGGGCTGAGCGTATTATTCGAACTCGAAAGTCGCTCGAAAGTCGCTCGGATATTGAGTTGAATCGAAATCGGTTACAATTGATTCGACTTAATTTGAGTCAATTCAATTTGACTCAAAACACATTTCGAGTTGATTTCGAGACTACCTCGAATCGCTCGAAATATGATTCGAATCAACTCGAACTGATTAAAATATTATATACCTATTAACATATTATTATTTTAAAATGAAAAGCACTAAAGTCTAAACTTTAAAGGATTAAAATCTTAAAATGCTTCATTTGCTCAATTTCGAGTCAACTCAATTTAATTTCGAGCCGATTCAGAATAAAGAGAAAAAATGCTCAATTTTGAGCCGACTCGAATGGTTTTCGAGCCAGCTTGAGTCGAGCTGACTCGACTCGAAATAATTTCGAGTTGATTTCAAGCCGAGTTCGACTCAAAATTTTCGATTTCGAGCCGAGCCCAAATCGCTCGAACTCGACTCAAAATCAGTCGTTAATGGGTGACTAGGTCACAATGAGTAGGGCCTTCCTTGTGAATTGAATTTTATTTGGGTACACTAGCACAAATAGGAATCCAAGTCATCATAAACTTTCGACTAAGGCATGCATCATGACAAAGGTGACATGTATAGCCTTCTTATATGCTGATTTGTCATTACCTATTGTTGTCATATGGAGGATAAGTTGGGATATACAATCATGTATTGAAAACTACACAAATACAACCTAAAGAATACTTCTTGTGTTGTTCTAATTCTTGAAATGTCCACTCAATCTCTCAATTTATCTAATATCTAGGATGTTTCGTTTAAATTTCATATTCCTAAGAAAATTCTAAATATGGATACCACTTTATGTAACCCTACGTCCAAAACCCTAGTATTTGAAAGTTGGTATGAAAAGTGTGATGAAAGGATTGTGTTTACAATTGCTTCTTAAATATTTTTATATAGAAAAGATGGAATATCAAAATAAATTTACTTTCATGATAATTAGCAAAAAATATAAATCTTTGTAGAAAACAGTATTCGTCATTAAATTTATTTACCTGCAGCGGAAAATAAACTATAATAAGGTTCCATACTGCCTGTACAACCCTCATATTTCCCGAGTCGGTGTGACCCGACCAGATGAGACCGAGACAATGAAGGTGGTCGAGACGGTCAAAACAACCACGCATAAGCGGTCGGGACCAGTCAAGGCAAAGAGAGGCCACAGGGGAGGCGGGGGGAGCACCCGCTCCCCCGACTCCCTTCGGGCGAGTGGGAGGAGCCTCCCACTCGCCGTTCACCAGGGCGAGTGGGAGGATCCCTCCCACTCGCCGGGCGAGTGGGAGGGTCCCTCCCACTCGCCGGTCACCTTGAGGGGGAGTGGGAGGGGGCCCTCCCACTCGCCACCCCCTTTGGGCGAGTGGGAGGAACTCTCCCACTCGCCCGGTACATTGGGGGGAGGCCAGTATGGCCTCCCATGAGGGGGAAAGTGGGCACCTCGGGTCCCACTCGCCTCCCCTCACGCGTTGATTGTTCATGGTCATGGTCGGACTGCGGATAGCAGAATTTTGGCTATTCGCAGTCCAACTTTGGCTATCCGCAGTCCATTTTTGGGAAAGTCTATAAATAGACCCCCATGGGCACCTTGGGAAGGGTTGGTCACTACCCCCCCCCCCCCCTCGCGTGTGTCTTGTGAGCAAGCACCCCCCCTCCCTTGTCATCCTTCAGCTGACATTGAGGTGGTTCTTAGTGCCCTCCAAGGTGCCCAGACTCAGCATTGGCTTGGGAGGGGAAGTTCCGAGTGGGCTTCCGGGTGTGCGGTGGGACCTCCACGCTGAAGCTTAAGGGGTCTGTCCCTAGACTCTAGTTGTCATCAAGTCCGAGTCCCTTAGTTCCTAGCAACCGGTCACGGGTCAAGGCTTAGGTCAAGTAAGGGTTAGTCGCAACCCCCTTTCGAACGCTGAAACCGGGAAACTGGTTTCAACATTCTGGTGCGGTGAGCGTGGAAGCGACTAGTTCGGAAAACTCTGAGCCAAGTCCCATGGCTGGAAGCGACGAGTTGGGAGACCCGCCTCCGCCTTGCGAGTATGTGAAGAAGAGCGACTTCGACGAATTCAGCAAGAGGATCCTGGAGTTCATGCAGGCCGCATCCTCCGCTCGCGGTGAATGCTCAACACCACCTGCACCTAGGATCCCCTCACTCCCCCTAGTGGAAGTAAGAAGCAGTCAGCAAGGGAAGGAGCCAGCCTCGGAGGAGGGCTTGAGCCTCCAGGCACGAGTGCTTTTCAACAGTTCACCCCGGACCAGCTGCCCCGGCGGGGGAGTGATGGGAACGCCTCCCCCCAATCAAGAAGAATGGAGAAGCCCTTTCTGCGAGCTGGTCATGTCAGCCCCCGTTCCGGATGGGTTTCGCGATCCCGCCATGTCCTACTACGAGGGGGATAGCGATCCTCTCCAGCATCTCCAGTGGTACGAGGACATGACCTCGAACAGGCAAATGTCGGACGCCTTCATGTGCAGGCTTTTTGCCGTCACATTCTAGGGAAAGGCGAGGGATTGGTTCCACTCGCTTCCGGCGGGAACCATCTACCGCTTCGAGGATCTGCGTCGAAGTTTCTTGCTAAGGTTCTCTACCTCGAAGAAGAGGAGGAAGAGCATGGAGGCCTTGTTCGCAGTCAGGCAAAAGCCAGGGGAGACGCTGGCTAGCTACATTGATAGGTTCCAGGCGGAGGTCCTTCTCGTCGTCGAAGTACCCGGGCACACCCTGCAGCTAGCCTTCACCCTTGGGCTGCAGCCTGGGCTGTTCCGGATGAGTCTGACTCGGGATCCTCCCCTGTCTTTCGAAGA
This sequence comes from Dactylorhiza incarnata, assembly GCA_033032865.1. Classification (NCBI taxonomy): domain Eukaryota; kingdom Viridiplantae; phylum Streptophyta; class Magnoliopsida; order Asparagales; family Orchidaceae; genus Dactylorhiza; species Dactylorhiza incarnata. The sequence continues at coordinate 1,850,188 of JAWHQI010000408.1, forward strand.
GCTGATGAAGCGTGCTGATCGTGAGACCGAGTGTGAGGGCTAGGTTAGCCGAGGTAGCAGAGGAGGAAAGGAGAGAGCATGGAGGAAGAAGGAAGGAGGAAGTGAGGAGTCAGGGACAACAGTGACCTCCCGTTGGGCAGGAGCAAGGCTGGAAGTCGCAACCGACAGCCGCCCGACCAGCTTGGAGGTCACAGGTTGGTCCCCCTCAGGGCCAAGGAAGGGGCCACTTCCAAGGAGGAGGAGGTTATCAGGGGAGGCACGGGCGGTTCCACCCGGCAGGGTGGCAACAGAACTCGGGGCCGCTGCAAGTCCAGCCCCTGCAAGCCATGACCATCTGCCGGAAGAGAGGCGGAAGGAAGAAGGAGCGTTGGGAGAAGCGGGGGGGCGAGCTGGCGCTGCTATACTGTGACTTCCACCAGCAGGAGGGTCACGCGACCGCAGCTTGCCCAGAGTTCCTCGAGATGAGGGAAGGAGGAAGAGCTCCAGCAGGGGGAAAGCAGTTGTGCCTGGAAGGACCGCGGGCGGGGGAGAAGGGGAAGGACAAGGAAGAGGATGATCCATGTGAAGAGAGGGTCGATGTAGGGGCCTTGGGAGGGATCGGGGTCATCCACGGAGGAGCGGGCAAAGAGGCCACCCGGAAGGGGAACCTCTACGCCATATACCGTTGGAGCATCGCCTCGACTTCCCGATCCCCGCCCTCAAGCGAGAAGATCATCTTCTCAACCCAAGACCTGCCGGCCAATGAGGACCCCTTCTGCGACGCGCTGGTCATCAAGGCGGCGATCGAGAACTTCACCGTCTCCCGGATCCTAGTCGACAACGGGAGCTCGGTGAACGTGGTCTTCAAGAAGGCTTTTGAAGGAATGAAGGTTGACGCAAAGCGAGTGCTAGCATCGGATGGGCCACTTTTCGGATTCTCTGGGGAGAGGAAGGAGGTGGAGGGGGGAGTCGAACTCCTCGTCACCCTGGGGGGAACTTCAAAGAACTGCCGGTTCGTCATCGTGGATGCGCCGAGCAGTTACAACGCCATCTTCGGGTGTCCCCTCATCAGCGCGTACAAGTGCGTGCCGTCCTCCTACCATCAATGCTTGAAGTACAACTCCGGAGAACTCCAGGTGAGAGTCAGGGGGGATCCCCGGGAGGCGCGTCAGTGTTTTGTTACTGCGGTCAACACGATCGGATGGATGCAAGCAGCTGAAGAAGTGGAAGAAGCGATGGCAGAGATGGCCAAGGAGCAGGCGGCAGAGTGAGCCCGGAATGGGCGAGGTGTAAGGAAGTGCCCAGAAAGGGGCGAGGTGTAACGGCGTGCCCATATAAGGGCGAAGTGTAGTGAAGTGCCCGGATAGGGGCGAGATGTAAGGAGGGGCCCAGAAAAGGGCGAGGTGTAACAGGATGCCCAAAGGGGCGTAGCGTAGGTAAGTTGTAATAGGTAAGAACTATGAATGGGAAAGGGGTTCTGGAAGAATATCCAGGTTCAAAATCCCTGGCTAGAGACCCTCCGCCGGGCTAAGTCATGCTAGTAGATGGGGGACGCATCGGGTCAACTCGCTGCTTGGTAATTGGATTAGGAAGGCGTTGAGTCCCTCCACCCCCGGTTGAGCTAAGACTCCCAGGACGTGGATGGGTACTTCCACCTCCAGTCGGATTGGGAAGGCGTTGAGTTCCTCCACCCCCGGTCGAGCTAAGACTCCCAGGACGTGGATGGGTACTTCCACCTCTAGTCAGATTAGGAAGGAGTTGAGTTCCTCCACCCCCGGTTGAGCTAAGACTCCCAGGACGTGGATGGGTACTTCCACCTCCAGTCGGATTGGGAAGGCGTTGAGTTCCTCCACCCCCGGTCGAGCTAAGACTCCCAGGACGCGGATGGGTACTTCCACCTCCAGTCAGATTAGGAAGGAGTTGAGTACCTCCACCCCCGGTTGAGCTAAGACTCCCAGGACGTGGATGGGTACTTCCACCTCCAATCGGTAGGATCCCTGACTAAAAGAGACCACTCCCCAGACTCGGTCATGTCGGCAGACGGGAGACTCATCAGGCCAATCAACCACTCGGTGATCGATTCAAGCAAGGTATCAAGTCCTCAAGCAGTAAAGGGAGACAATAAGCTGAGGAGATTCTTTCACGTAACTACTGATTCATTGATAATATATGTTACATGAGTCGTTGCTTCACTTTTACTAGTGCACGCAGGCTTGAAGAAAAAAAAAAGCAAACATAAAAAAATACATAGCTCCCATGAGGAACAGGAGAAAAGAAGAAGTCACAGGCCACCCTCACGACCGTGGAGAGTAGCCGCCGCTGCTAGGGGGCGAGCCGGATCGCCCAGGGGAAGGAAAAAACTCAGGCAGGAGGTCGCTGGCGGAAACCCCCCTCCAGCTGTCTCGAAGAGCATCCACGTCATGGAGGCGACTCACCATGGCTCGGGCCGTTGACGCCATGATTCTCCTTCGACCGCGCTCGGCTTCAGCAGGTCGAGGTGGGACCGGCATCGCCGCCCTCGAAGGTGCACTTCCTTCTCCTCTCCCTTCCCTTAATTGCCTATGAGCCTCGGCAAGCTGAGCCCTCGGGTCCTGCACCTCCTGGTCCGACTCCTCGCATCGTCTCCTGAGCGAGTCGGCGGCACCGGGTCCGTGCAGGCCGACAAGGCAAATAAATTAGAACCTACGAGTAATAAGAAATTAAAAAGAGAAAAGGAAGATTCATCAAGGCGGGCACGAACCAAGCCTCCGGATGACTCCTCCAGGAGTCTCTCAGCGATGGCCAAGCGAGCCGCAAGGTCAGTGGCCTTCTCTTCCGCATCCAGCTTCGACGCATCCGCCCGCACCGACCTGTACGAGAGACTAAGACCTCGGCGGGCGGCCATGTGGGAGAGCTCGGTCGCGCGAAGCTGGGCCTGAGAGCTCGCATACGCAAGGTCACGCATGGACATCTCCTTGTAAGATGCGGCGTCCTGCCGACCGTAGATGCCATAGATGAAGCTATATGCCGCGTCGTCGATGACGTCCCCCTCGGCCCACGAAGGTCGCTGGGAGGAGAATGAGACCCGGTTCATCGTTTCATCCCAATAGACGACGGGCTCGCCGAGGAGGTCCGTGACCTTCCCCCCCCATCTCGAAGTTGGGGTGGTTGGCCAACGCATGGGGGTCACTCGGTTCCCCCCTCTCCATGGCCGGCGCCCCGGAGTCCTCCGGCAGACGACTTTCCCTCGCCGCATCCTCGGTCCCTTCGGAGGGGAGGAGGGCACACCCTCCTCTCCCACCAGTTCCTTATCCTTCCTCTGCCTCGACCCGGACACCTTCGGAGCCGAGGCAGAGGCAGCTGCGACCTCCCCGACTGGCCCATGGGCGAGGGAAGAGCCTCCCCCCGCAGAGGGGAGGTGTCGAGGAAGGGACCGTTCGCCTGCACAAGTTAGGATGGGATAAGCAACCATAGGAAGAAATGAACCATAAAGGAGACGAGTTGGTGAGGTCCAAATACCTGTCCCCGGCTCCACGTAGGTGAGCCGATTAATGTTCCTCCGGAGATGATCAACCTCGAAGTTCGCACCCTTAAGGAAGCGGTGCAGCTCAGCGGCCTCCCCACGTAGCGAGGGGGGTCTGCAGACCTTCTCAAGTCTCTGTGTGGGGGAAAAAGGGATGCCGTCCAGATCACCCCGAACGAACACAAATGAGTCGTTCCAGTGATGGACCTTGTTGGAGGTCTCATGCACGTCCACGTGTGTGCTGGTCAAGAAGCAAACCCCATCGGCTGTTGATTGGAAGATAAAGGCCTTGCGGAACACGCTCAGGTCAAACACCACCCTCTCCTCCCGCAGGTAGCACGCGTAAGTTGTCAACATCGAAATCGCATTCGTGTTAACTTGAGCCGGGACTACGCCGAAGTAGTCCAGGAACTCCTTCACCTCAGGCCACAAGGGCAGCCGTAGCCCAGCCTCAAAGTGAGGGAGGGGGAATGCAAGCCAATCATCGTAAAAAGAGTTGATGGCCTCACCCCCTGACGGGCGCCTGCATGACCACCCCTCGGGGAGGAAGGAACTTCGGAAGGCCGAGAGATCCTCCTTGGATACCTTTCCCGCGGGGAAAGAACACCCTGAGAAGTTGGCCGCGTTCTGCTCCCGCCATTCCTCTTGACAGGTGGGCGCTTGGATGCCATCTTGCAGGAGTGAAGGGAAAAGGTAGAAGCTGGCTATTGGGAGGAGGGCAAGGCAAGGGAAGAGAGGAAGGTGAGGACCTAGAGGTGGAAGGGGGCGTATTTATAGGGGGGGGATAAAAGAGAAAGCGAGTGGACCGTGGGTCCATTCGCCCAAGGGCATGGAGGGGGAGTGGACCGGGTGGTCCACTCGCCCCGGGCGAGTGGACCGCAAGGCCCACTCGCCCCGAGCACAGGCGAGTGGACCTCGAGGTTCACTCGCCCGGTGCACGGGGGTGGACCTCATGGTCCACTCGCCCGGCAGAGGAGGGCGGGCCCTGCAGTCCTCCCACCTAGTGTAAGGATACGGACTGAGAGGTCCCCTTCACCTACGCCTCCCCCTGACACCTTCTGACCGCTTCGTCCCCAGATCATCCTTTCGAGGCCTCTATCTCCCGCCCGTTAGTCAGCTGTCTTAGCATCATTACGACCACCATACATGATAGTTAACCAAAAGATAGCCACTCAAGCATGACATAAATCAATGGGGTTATTAAAGCAAACATAGTGGAGACATAACGAAACAAACAGTTCAGTCGCGAAGCAGACGAACTGCTATGGCGAGCCGATCCTTATTATTACGTAACAAATAGTAGATCCCCGAAAAAGGGGTAACTAACGCGCCGTCCACTTCCAATAGCCCTGGTCCTGGGTGAAGGGGACCCCCCCCCCCCCCACCCCCCCCCCCCCCCCCCCCCCCCCCCGCGCGTGGATTCGAAGCATGCCTTGGCTGAGGAGAGCTCCTCGCCCACGGTGCGCACGGAGGCCTCCACCCGGCGAAAGTGATCCTCGAACGGTGTCGTCATGCCCCCGAATGCGAGCCGGACCTCTCCCCGTAGGAGGTTGAGTTCAGCCTCCAGCCGCTAGACCTGGCGCTCCAGCACGCAAACGCGGGCGAGGGGGTCGGGTCCGGAAGACAGCCTTCCCTCCCGCAGCTCCTGGGTGAGGATCTCCAAGCGGCTCAGACGCACGAGGACGTCAGATTGGTCTTCGACGGGCTCCAAGACCGCAGTAGGAGAACGGGATGGCGCCGAGACTTCCCTTCGGCTCGATTGGCCCGTCGAGGTCTGGTTCCCTTCAGCAGAAGGGTTATCGTGAGCGGTCGAGTGGGCGGCAGGTTCCTGAATGAAGGGAGCGGGGCCCACCCGAACGTTTGTACCCGTCCCCTCTATCAGCCTTCGGGCCCCTTCGATGTCATCCGCGAGAAGCTGTGAGCACTTAAGAAACGCGTCATCATTATCGTGTCACGATTGCAAGTGTGGGACAAAAACAAGAAGAGAACTGATACCGTATCCATCTCCAGGCCTCGGACGAATTCGGTCATCCCATGGGAGGATGACGACGCAACCTCCTTCACCGACTCGGGGCGAGGTTTCTTCCGAGGTGATCGCACCGCGGATCGGGTAGGAGAGGACGAAGGGCCATGGACTAGAGCTTTAAGCTCCGTCAGGTTGGACGGACCCTTCCCAGCAAGAACCTTGATGCGAGCCCTGAAGTCTCGAGGTGGATCCATCTGATTCAAGAAGAGAAGTAGGAGGAGCTCTCAGGAATGGTGCTCTTCTTACCCCCCTCTTCGAGGGGGTTTTATATAGCCATCGGGCGGAGGCCTCCAAAGATTCCCTCTGGGTCCCACCTACTCGTCCAATAGGTGGGTTGGACTTTCTTTCCGAGCTTGGGACAAGCTCGCAAAGAGCGGGGATTGTGTACAACCCTCATATTTCCCGAGTCGGTGTGACCCGACCCGGATGAGACCCAGACAATGAAGGTGGTCGAGACGGTCAAAACGACCACGCATAAGCGGTCGGGACCAGTCAAGGCAAAGAGAGGGCACAGGGGACGCGGGGGGAGCACCCGCTCCCCCGACTCCCTTCGGGCGAGTGGGAGGAGCCTCCCACTCGCCGTTCACCCGGGCGAGTGGGAGGATCCCTCCCACTCGCCGGGCGAGTGGGAGGGTCCCTCCCACTCGCCATTTACCCGGGCGAGTGGGAGAGACCATCCCACTCGCCGGGCGAGTGGGAGGGTCCCTCCCACTCGCCGGCCACCTTGAGGGGGAGTGGGAGGGGGCCCTCCCACTCGCCACCCCCTTTGGGCGAGTGGGAGGAACTCTCCCACTCGCCCGGTACATTGGGGGGAGGCCAGTATGGCCTCCCATGAGGGGGAAAGTGGGCACCTCGGGTCCCACTCGCCTCCCCTCACGCGTTGATTGTTCATGGTCATGGTCGGACTGCGGATAGCAGAATTTTGGCTATTCGCAGTCCAATTTTGGCTATCCGCACTCCATTTTTGGAAAAGTCTATAAATAGACCCCCATGGGCACCTTGGGAAGGGTTGGTCACTACCCCCCCCCCCCTCGCGTGTGTCTTGTGAGCAAGCACCCCCCTCCCTTGTCATCCTTCAGCTGACAGTGAGGTGGTTCTTAGTGCCCTCCAAGGTACCCAGGCTTGGGAGGGGAAGTTCCGAGTGGGCTTCCGGGTGTGCGGTGGGACCTCCACGCTAAAGCTTAAGGGGTTTGTCCCTAGACTCTAGTTGTCATCAAGTCCGAGTCCCTTAGTTCCTAGCAACCGGTCATGGGTCAAGGCTTAGGTCAAGTAAGGGTTAGTCGCAACCCTCTTTCGAACGCTGAAACCGGGAAACTGGTTTCAACACTGCCAAGTAAAGAATAAATTTTGTATAATCTATTTATTATAACAAAATATATCTTATGCTTCACATACACAAATGCACTCTCACATAAACTTCCATGACCTGGTACCATCACAAAGCATCAAAATGCAGAAACTGTAAACAAATGGTGTGGGGATTTAGCTTAAACAAATATGGCTAACCAAAAGAAAACAAATTATGGTAACTTACATGATAAGCATATGACCTTAGTAATTAAAGGCGCAAAAGGATCTTGGAGCCTAGGCGCAGGCGCGTGCTTGACGAAGGCAAGGGAAGGCAAGGCAAGGTGCAACCACATTCATTTTAAATAATCAGCATCAAACATTATTCTTCTTCTTGATCAGATTCTTCATCTATTCTACTCATTACTCATTCATTACCATCATTTATATCTATTAAAAAATAGAATCAATGTGGTCACTTGCATCATATCTAAGTAACTTACATGGTAACTCAACGCTCGATTATGTTTTTCGAACACTAAATCATGCAAAAATTATTGAGTTCTTACATTATTTTTTTCTTTATTTTGAAGAAAAAATGTTTAAGACAGAAATCGCACTCAGTCGCGCCTTTTATGCTCCAAAGGCACAAAAAAGACGCACGAAGGCGCAAACCTCTGAGTCTGATGAGCCGTGATCAGTTTATAATCAAGATGTGGATAATCAATAAGAATGATGCAAGGGAATGAGAGGTGTTAGTAATACTTGCATCAGTAAAAAATGCAACTAACATCAATAAACCTTCAATTCCAATCCGAAAATCAGAAGGTACGATAGAGACAAGATCCTGAACTTTTCTCTCTCCCAAGAAAGATGTTTTAAATGTCCCCCGTCATGTCCAACATGCAGGTTTTGAGGGAAAAACAATTTTTTCTTAAAAAAATAGGTTATATCCTTTGATGAAATATAGGCCGACATGACTTTTGAAAATATCGCCCGTTGTTTTATTTTAGGTTATGTTAGCAATAAACTGCTTCAATTACCACAAGGGTGAAATGTAGGCAAACCTTACCCTGCATTTTTGCAAGAGGCTACTTCCATTACTCGAACCGTGACCTCAAGGTCATGCGGCAACACCTCAACTGCTGCGCCAAGACTCCCCTTCGTTGTATTATATAATGCTTAAATCGACTAAATTTATTATTTTATTCACTTTCATAGATGTTATTATTACACTATCAAATTTGTATAATCATTTCACCTTATACACTTGTTAGGTTAATATATATTAAACAAAATAGTAAAATATTCTACACATTATTAGTTTAATGACCTTTATGCTTTTAATACAATTTTATTAAGCAAAGAAGACTTATTGTCAATCAAGGACATTTAACTTTTAAATCTTCTTTGCTATAAAACTTAATGTAGGGTAGGTGGTGAATGAAGATGCACTACGATGCCACCTTAAATAGAATACAATGCATCTGTCGCAAATCCCAATGTCGATGCAGATGCAAATGAAACAATTCGACTAAAAATTATCAATAAGTAATTAATTGAAATAAACTCAATTCAGGAGCGCATTCGTTCACAGAAATTGAATAGCAAAGCACGCATTAATTCACACGCAGTTGAGGCACAAAATATCTCAAGCGCACAACGATTAAACTCTGCAAGTCAAGAGATTTCACAGAAACTGTACATATAACAATTGCATCTCACGAAATATAGTACGAGCATACAACAATAGAAAGACAAAACAACAATATAAGACTTACGCGTGCAGGCGGAGGCAGAATGTAGCATCTGTGGAGGTCCAAGGGTTGTTGGCTCCCATTGGGGCTGTTGCCGATAGGAAACAATGAAGGCTCGGTGGGACTTGAAACAATGAGAGGGTGGGTCGGAATGTGGCTAGAGGAAATCGTGGGGGCTTGCGGGAATGGGACAGGGCATGGGATAGAAGGAAGAGAGGGCGGCTAGAGGTTCGAGCGAAGGGACGTCTCAAGAAATGATCGAAAGGGCTACATCAGGCGATAAGGAGGTCGATTGGAGAAGGGAAGGCTGGTGGGGTGAAGATTGACTTGCGGAATGGGAGAATCGAGACTGTAGAAGGTCGGCGAGAGGCGGGAGGGTGACTTGACTATATGGACTGGGAAAAGAGATTTGAGCGGTACGAGCGTAACTGCAGTTGTCAAACGTGAAAAAGGTCGGAGTAAGCGGTTAGAGGATGAAGAGACAGGGTAGGTGATGGAGTAACGGGAGGGAAAGACTTTAGAAGAACGAGAACCCTAAGAGTAGCACCAAGGGGGCCTCGCAGAGTCGCACCGGGAGGAAGACCGACGGTTTCAGTGTTTTTGAACCAAAGATTGATGCTCCAAACTGCTGCACGAATGCCCATAAAAAGAAAATAACTGACAGGGCACTCAGATCGGATGACTCATAATGTCTTAACCGAGAGGTGTCAAATACAATTCGAATAATAAAAATGAATATAATGAAATTGACTCAGAACGACCATCTGAACACATCTGTGGACTAGGATTGTTCGGATGAGCAGTAGATCACTACATCCAGCAAGAATAAACATGTACGGGTCGTCGATCCCCGTCAACTTCCCCAACTTGAAAGTATTCATCTCCGATGAATAAAGATGGTCATACTCTCGGCGTAGCCTAGGGGCGAGTCACTCGAGCTTAGCTGGGGAGATCCAAGTATCATTTGAAATCGGGCAGTCGCTCCAACGAACAAGATACCGCAATGTAGCTTACCCCTCTGTGGTACTGAAGTCATGGGCAACTATCTGAACTATGCACCTTGTTGTCTCTGGTGTCCTTGAACAAAATGTATCTTCGTCCAACATCTGAGTTGGTGGTGCAAGGTGGCCCTCATGGCAAGACTCATCAGGCTGAGACTGGGGTGGAATGAAGGGAAGTAAGGAATGTTGTGGCTCGCGCGTGGAAGTAGATAAAGGGTCTACATATGTTTGCTCCTCGTACTAAGGAGTCAGGTCCTCTGCGTCGAATACCCTACTTATCCTCATATTTTGAGGGATCCCAATCTCATATGCATTTGTCCTGATCCGTCGTATGACTGTGTAAGGACCCATTTGTCGAGCGCTTAATTATTTTGGTGTCCCATGAAGGACCCTCTCAAAACGTATGTGAATCACCACCTGCTCTCTAGCTTCGAAAATTTGCTCCATCCTGTGCTAATTTGCTTGACTTTATAGTAATCATCACTCATTGCAATTGTTAACCGAAATCCTACGACTATGGCCAGTGCTCCTCATGTCGGTCTCAGAGGTCCCGGTGGACATCCAGCAGTGTGCCTGGGACACCTTCCAGATGGGCGCGCCCTCTCCTCGACAAGGTCGCGCGGTTACTCGTCATGTGCCTGCGTTTTCCTCCAGAGTGTCGGTAGCTTCCGAGGGAGGTCGCAGCGCACGTTCTCCAGGACCCGCTTGAGTCCCTCTCTCAGCGAGTAGTGTTCGTGGTTACGGCGTGTCGTACCAACGAACCTCTTTTCCTTTCTTCCGCAACTGATGCTTCGAATCCCACAGATTGTGGAGCATTTAGTACAACATTAAATGCTCCCAACCGGTTGGGTAGCCTACCCACGAGTATAAATAGAGGGCTAGGGGTGCTCTATGGAGACACGGAACTTGGGTTAGAATCTACCCTGTTGTAAGTGCGGTTACAAGTTCTGTCTCTCGGTTACCTTCTATTTACAGAGCACATTCTTGTAATAGCTTGTAATAGATCTTTGTGCAATAGCATTGCCCGCAGCAAGTGGTATTCGGCGTTGCGGGTAAATCTGGTGTCCACCGCTGCTAGCAGCACTCTCTTCTCTGTGCTCTGTTCGCCAGGCCCTTACGGGTTAGTTGTTGTCTCTGATCTCTTCACCGGACTCCCCGAACCGGTCGTTGAGTGTGAAAAGTTGGGTGACAAATTTTGCACAAACAGTTCGAACACGCGACCTTCAGATCAAGCAACCGGCGAAATCGCCCGGCGCTCAGGGAAGGGCGACAGAGTCCGCCCGAAACCGCCAAGAAAGTCGATGCAGGCGGATGCTCCTCCAGAAGCGCGATCACCTGCGGGCACTCGAGAATCAGTCGCGAGTGCGCGTGAGCGGTTAACCGCCCGGATGGATGGAACCCATCTGGAGCCCGCCCAGGAAGTTCAGCAAGTCAAGGTTCTAGGAGGTGACGGAGACAGAACCATCTCCATAAATGTGGAATTGAAAGAAGAAGACAAGGCAATGCTCCTTCGGTGTCTCCTGGATAACATCAATATCTTCACATGGTCAGCTTCGAACATGCCTGGGATAAGCCCAAACGTCGTCTGTCATCGCCTCAACATCAGCCCCGACTTCAGGCCTGTGAAGCAGAAAAAGCGAGTTGAAGCCACAACGCTCGTTGAGCCCAATCGGGAAGAAGTCTCCAAACTGCTCAAAGCGAACTTCATCAGAGAAATCCAGTACCCGGATTGGATCTCCAATGTTGTGATAGTTCGTAAAGCCAACAACAAGTGGAGAATATGTGTAGACTTCACCAGGCTCAATAAGGCATGTCGCAAAGACTGTTACCCCCTACCCCGGATAGACTCTTTGGTCGATTCTGCTGTGGGTTTCTCAGTGATGAGTTTCCTGGACGCCTTCTCAGGATATCACTAGATCTGAAAGCACGGGCCTGACATTCCTCATACGTCGTTCATCACGAATGACGGTTGTTACTGCTATCACGTCATGTCGTTTGGGTTGAAGAATGCAGGTGCTATATATCAGAGGATGATGAATCGTGTGTTCAAGCATCAGAAGGGTCATCTTTGAAAAATGGTCTACCATGACAAAGATAGAGTCATGCTTCCTCTGAGTACGCAGGAGCCCGAGTACAAAATCCATACTGACGTCATCCCAAGGTCTGTGAGGGATAGGGAGGGGAGGGTATAAATCAGTGGGTTGGTGTTAGGGGTAGGTTTGAAGAAGGAGGGGGAGAGGATGAAGAAGAGGAGAGGAATAGAGTCAACCCCTAGAGATCTTTCCAATTCAACTTACTACTCATATAATGCAAATAAGAGATACATAAACTTATATGGTGTCTAGTTCCGAAACACACAAAGGAAAACAACAAATAACCACACGGCCCGAAATACATGTGCGATGATAAAATATAGAGATGTCGGGTGCGTAATGCCCATGCGCACTAATAGTCAACGTTCATCGTCGTGTTGGGATTTGTGTCCTTGTCGCCTTGGTCTCAACGTCAACATAAGCGTTGTGTCCTCGTCTCCTTGTCCCTCGCCCTCTTCCGTATTCGTAATAATGTTGCCCCCTCAAAAATTCACTTTGTCCTAAAGGAAGAAGAAACGTCCTGGACGCACTGCAACTAGAGTGGTGTAACTTCATTTTGGCAAATCGTACTCGTCTCTCTAGTCATTCATCTCGTATCACTCAAAGTAATGGTCTATGTCCAAGAGCCGATCGTTAAATGCCTTTGGGTCCAAATGACCGTCGAAGGATAGCGCGTCAATGTGAATGTGCGACGTAATGTGATCATCGGCTAGGGTCGCTCTGCAGCGTGACTCATGGTAGTTCTCATAATGACCATCATGGTCATAATCAAATCGTTTTGGTGGAGCACGAGCTCTACGAGCCGGTGGAGGAGGACGAGGTTCATCGAAAGGGCGGTTGTGTCTCAGTAGGGTTGGGCCATGTCGATACTCGTACGCCTGCTCAGGATTCCTTCTCACGGAAGGAGCAAGATCTCGGCGAAACAGGTCTCTAGCACGTCTATCAGTGAGTGGTGGAGCATCTCAGGGATCATCTGGGAGATCATCATAATATGGGGGTGGGGCTTGACCTCTTAGTATTTCTAAATGATCAACTCTAATGCTAACACTAGCGATACCTTCCCTAATGATGTCAAACTGGGATCCTATCAGTTCAAATCGATCAAGTACAATTCTATGAAACTCGGCGAGTGTCATGTACGAATACAAACTCGCAACCCGGTCATTGATGAGGTTCGGGTCATATATAGGTTATTGGAAGAACCTACCACTATATAGAATGTAATGTGGCCCAACCCGGGCTCTAATACCAGTTTAATGTAGTGTAGGTGGTGAATTAAGATGCATTATGATGCCACCCTAAATAGAATACAATGCGACCATCGTAAATCCTAATCTAGATGCAAATGAACAGTTCGACTAAAAATTATCAGTAAGTAATTATTTGAAATAAACCCAATTTATGAGCACATTCGTTCACATAAATTGAATAGCAAAGCACACATTAATTTACATACAAAGCGCAAAATATATCAAGCGTGCAACGAATAAACTCTGCAAGTCAAACGATTTCACAGAAATTATACATATAACAATCGCATCTCTAGAAATATAGTACGAGCATACAACAATAGAAAGACAAAACACCAATATATGACTTACGTGTGAAGGCGGCAGAGGTATGTGGCGTCAGTGGAGGTCCAAGGGTTGCGAGCTCCAACTGGGGCTGGGTGATGTAGATAGGAAACAATGAAGGCTCGATGGGGCTTAAAACTATGAGGATGTGTGTCGAAATATGGCAGGAGGATGTCGTGGGGGCTTGCGGGACTTGGACTAGATGTGGGATAGCAGGAGGAGAGGGCAGCGAGAGGTTTGAGTGAAGAGGCCAGCTCGGTAAATGATCGAAAGGGCTACAACAGGCGTGTTGATGTAACCTAAGCGATCCGAGAGAGCGGATCCGAATTTTGCGCGCGTAAAATCAGAGACGTTCGAATTTTAAAATTTCGTTTTTCCGTTATTTGAGAGCGCTCTCTGATGCGTGGAGGGATCGACGCGGAACACGGGCAACCACAAGCCTTCGCACATAATAATTTATGAAAACAATAAACAAGCAATCGAACGCATCCGGCAAGCCAACCAGTTATTTAATTAAGCGCATAAAATTAGAACTGAAAAATTAGAGTAAGGCGGATTTATCCAGAAATTACCAACGAGCTATGGCCGTGGAAGTTGAGCCGATCTGGAACGGTCACGCAGGGGGGATGCGGCGACCTAATCGACGATAGAACTCACTGTAGAACCGACCGGAGGAGACGCGTGGTCGACGGTCGGCGCAGGGAGTCTTGTCGACGAGGGGAAAACGGATTCCTGCCGGAGAAGAACTCGCAGTCGACGGCAAGAGCAGGACTCCCGACCTCGGCGCGCCTGAGAAGTCGTCGACAATACAGGCGGAGGGGAGGGAGACGTGGGGCGCTGAGTTGCGAAGGAAAAAAACGGCGTCGGGAGGAGCAGCAAGGAGGATACGAGCAGGGTTTCAACCGGGAACAGGGAACGAGAGGTATCTCGTCCTGTCAAATCCGGGTTCTTCTTTTTGGGGAGCTGTCAATGCCTTGTTATTGATAGGCGGCAGATTTATTTTAGGAAGGAAATTTAGGTTGCTTCCTTAATAAGGGATTTAGCCATTTTAATAAATGAAATTATGGCAAGTTTTAAATGAGAATTCTTTAATTGATGCTCACATGATTTTTTGTAATGTAATTTGGAAGTAATTTTATACGTAATTAAAGTAATTGGTTGGCTTACCTTTTACGTCCTATTACTATATTTATTGGACCATTCATTCAGGGTCTCACCGGGTGGTCAAACCGGTGAGCCGAACCAGAAAAGGAAAACAATACAAGAATAAAAGTGCATAATGCAGGAAAATTTAAACATAATAAAATCAGGTTGCACCAATTCCCCCCGGGTTGAGAGAACTCGACTCCGGCGAGAATTTGCAAAGGCCAGCAACAGAAAGATCAGGGCGGCGTCGCTGTAACTCAGTAGGAGTAATCCAAGAACTGTCAGTGATGGCACGCCCATGCCAAGAAACCAGGTAGCGCTGATACGTGCCATGACGAGTATGAAATTCCCGGACATCAAGGACCTGATCAATCTCATCTGTGATAGGCGTCGGTGAGGGCACCAGGTCTGGAGGTATGTCCGGAGCTGTGATCGGCGGTGTCGGGCCGGAAGTCGGTGGATCTCCATAAAATAGGGAAAGATCTGCCACATTAAAAATCGGTGACGTACCGAATTCAACGGGCAGATCAAGGAGATAGGCGTTATCTCCAATGCGCTTCCGAACCTGAAACGGGCCAAACTTCCTTTGATGTAGCTTGTGATATGTCCCTGGCGTAAATCGCTGCTTCCTGAAATAAGCATACACCCAGTCGCCTTCTGAAAAGTATAACTCCCGGCGATGACGATCGGCCATAGATTTATAAGTTTCAGAAGTCGCTCGCAATTTATCAGCTATAATTTTATGCAACTCTTTTAAATAATCGATATGTGTTTGCGCTTCAAAGGAGATGCGTTCATGGCAGGGAAGGGAGTGGCGATCAAGCAAGTGTGGAATGGAAAAACCATACACAATCTCGAAAGGAGATTTATTAGTGGAGCGATTTTTAGAATTATTAAATGCAAATTCAGCTTGTGGCAGCGCAAGATCCCATTGTGTCGGTTTTTCCCCTGTCAAACATCTAAGAAAATCCCCCAAACTTCGGTTAACGACCTCCGTCTGTCCATCAGTCTGTGGATGATACGCGCTACTAAACTCGAGCTTGGTGCCCAGTCGGCTCCAGAGCGTTTTCCAGAAATAACTCATGAATCGCGTATCCCGATCGGACGTGATAGAATTCGGAATGCCATGTAAGCGCACTATCTCTCTAAAAAATAAATTAGCGACATGTACCGCACTAGAGGTTTTCCTACACGGGATAAAGTGCGCCATTTTTGAAAATCGATCAACGACGACAAATATAGAATCTACCTTCCTCTGAGTGCGAGGGAGGCCCGTCACGAAGTCCATCGAAATGTCGTCCCATGGCCTCTCAGGTATAGGCAAGGGGGTGTATAAACCAGTATTTTGAGCATGCCCCTTATACAATTGACACGTCGTGCAGTGTCGGATGAAATCAACAACGTCCTGTTTCATCTTCGGCCAATAATAACGAGAGCTTGCGAGATCTAATAGTTTAGACTGACCAACATGACCTCCTAACCCAGACGAGTGGAGCTCTCGAAGTAACGTTTCTCGAAGTGGACCTTCGCAGATGCAAAGGCGGGTGCCTCTAAATAGATAGCCATCACTCACGACATACTGGGTAGTGGTGTCAGTCCCAGTGTGACTACATGACCGCCAAATGTCTCCAAAATAGGGGTCAGTCGGGTATAGGTCACGCTGTGAGTCTAAGGATGTGATGCGTGGGTGGAGGGTGACTAATAAGTGGGAACGACGGCTAAGTGCGTCTGCTACTCGATTTGTGACACCAGGTTTGTGCTTTAGATGGAAAGTGAACTCCTGCAGGTAAGCAGCCCACTTGGCATGACGCCTGATCTCCTTCTGGGAGTTTAGGTGCTTCAATGCCTCATGATCGGTGTTCAGCACAAACTCGCGCTGGATCAGATAATGTCGCCAATGACGGAGAGCCTGTACGATGGCATAAAACTCTATGTCATACGTGGAGTATCGAGTTTTTGCCTCGTTCAGCTTCTCGCTATAGAATGCTACAGGACGACCCTCCTGACTCAAAACGGCTCCAATCCCTATAATCGATGCGTCACAGTCAACCTCAAAGATCTTCTCGAAGTCAGGGAGAGCTAAAACAGGAGCGCTAGTAAGTCTATCCTTACTAATAGAAAGGCTCGCTCGGCTTCCTCAGTCCAGATAAAAGTACCCTTTCTCAAACAGTCAGTCACGGGCGCAATCAGGGTACTAAAATTTCTAATGAATCGCCTATAAAAGGATGCTAGCCCATGAAATCCTCGAGCCTCCGTGATCGTCCTAGGGCTAGGCCATGATTCTATCGCCTTGACCTTCTCTCTATCAACCTTAATACCTTCTGATGAAACGATGTATCCTAGGAAGGTCAGGCTATCAGTCATAAATGTGCATTTCTTCAAATTTATATACAATTTATTCTCTCGTAGGATATCTAGGACCTGCCTAAGGTGAATTAAGTGCTGATCAGAATCCAGGCTATAAATCAGAATATCATCGAAATAAACCACTACACAAACTCCAATAAGCGGTCTAAGCACTTGATTCATCACGCGCATGAAAGTACTAGGGGCATTGGAGAGCCCAAATGGCATCACCAACCACTCATACAACCCTTCTCTCGTCTTAAAAGCAGTTTTCCATTCATCCCCGGGACGTATCCTAATCTGGTGGTATCCACTCTTCAGATCTATCTTAGAAAATACACGGGATCCACTAAGCATATCCAACATGTCATCCAAACGGGGGATGAGAAAGCGATATTTGATTGTTATTTTATTAATCGCTCGACTGTCTGCGCACATACGCCAAGTCCCGTCTTTCTTAGGAACTAATAATGCGGGGACGGCGCACGGGCTCATACTCTCTCTAATGTGACCCTTTGAAATCAGATCGGTCACCTGCCTATGGAGTTCTTCGTGCTCCTTCGGACTCATGCGATAGTGGGGAAGATGAGGTAAACTGACTCCAGGCATAAGGTCAATACAATGCTGGATGTCTCTCATCGGAGGGAGCTGATCGGGTAACTCCTCCGGCATGATCTCAGCATATTCATCAGTCAGTGGGCGGACAATACTAGGGATATCAGCTATGGTCGGGGAGGTATCTAGACCAGACAACATATAAACGATCTCACTATCCTTCATCTCCTCCTGAAATTGGGGCCCGGTCAGTAACATCGTGGCGGAGGGGAAGGATATGGCTGACACGGTAGGTGTAGAGGGTGAAGATCTCTCAGGGGCTCTAGGAACAAGACTGTTCTTCTGGGGAAGAAGAACGATCTTGCGCCCTTTGTGCTCGAAAGAGTGAGAGTTCTTCACTCCATCATGGATAACTCGTCTGTCGTACTGCCAAGGCCGTCCCAACAGGATATGGCAGACCTCGATAGTGGCGACATGACACCAAACAGCGTCCTGATAGGTGCTACCGATGGAAAACTCTACGAGACACTGATGTGTGATGGGAATAGTCGTGCTACTCGTGACCCAAGATAGACTGTAAGGTTTTTCTAGCGGTTGTGACTTCAGCTTTAGCTTATCTACCATACGTTGAGAAACAAAGTTCTCCATACTACCGCTATCAATGATGATGGAGCAGAACTGCCCCTGAATGCGTGCGGTCGTACGAAAAATATTGTTTCTCAACCATTCGTCGTCAGTAGGAGCTTTGGGCGTTAGGAGACTATGTTGGAGAACGCACACTAACGATTCAGGCTGCTCTCCCTCAACTTCGTACTCACTCTCTAACTCGGGTTCAGGAGTCGGGTCAGGATGGGAGTCACTAAGGAAGACCCCATACTCAGGTTCTGACCCACTCTCAGAATCAATGACGGCGACGAAGTGGCGTCGCGGGCACTCAGAAGATTTGTGTCCCGGCTCCATACACTTAAAACATCTAAAGGTGCCAGCCTGCGGTCTAGAACCAACAATCTCCTTGCCTCTAGTGGATGTGGTAGGTAAGGCAGGAGTGCTCGGGGGCAAAGCTGGACGAGGGGGCCCGACAGTCCGAGTCACTGATGTGGAAGTGTGAGTGGATGGGGGTCTATCAGTAGACCTAAACCCGGATGTCCTCTTCTGCGAGGCCTCGGCTCTACGCGCGCGACTCAAAACTTCTCCTAAGTCCTTATAGTCAAATAACTCCAGTTGATCTCTAAGGGAATATCGTAATCCGTTCAGATATCGAGAGACAACCATGTCATCGTCCTCTCGGAGATTGAGGCGAGATTGGAGTACTAGGAACTCGTTCGTATACTCGTCGACCGTTGACTTATCTTGTCTTAGGTTGTGGAACCTACGATATAGGGTTTGCATGTAATCAGGAGGCACATACCGTTTTCGAATTTGTTCTTTAAATCCGGCCCAGGTGGTGACGGGTGGCATGCCTAAATTAAACCTAGTTTGTTCCCACCAAACTAACGCGGGACCTTTAAGTCTCATGGTGGCGTACTCAACCTGCCTAGCTCGGGGCATTTGCTTCCAAGCCAAGTAGCGGTCCATCCTGGCACACCAGTCTAAACAACGTTCGGGTTCTAAGTACCCTTCAAAATCACCAACGTCTAGCTTGACTCCCATATCCCAACGAGGACGGTCATGAGGTTCGTCAAGGGGCTCGGGTTCGGGTTCGGGTTCGGCCTCCGGTTGTGCAAGCTCTAGGGGCCTAGTGTTCGGGTTTACTTCGTTCACCGGTGCGCGGTTTATGTGTACGGTGGCTTCGATATTATTAACCGAAGTACGTAGCTCATTCATAACGTGTGTGACACTTCCCATACCCGTGGTGATAGTCCCTACCGCTTTCATCAGTTCATTCATTCGTTGGGCTAAGTCCCCAACACTAGTTTCTAAATTATCGACACGCTTGTCCATTTTAAAATTTTAATTTTAAATTTCTAGAAAATATATAATTTTAATTTTCGAAAAAATATTATAAAGTTATTTTTTTTTTTTATAATAAAATTCAAATTAAAATAAAATTGATTTTCTTTTTTTTTTAAAGGAAAAAAGGGCTAATACAATTTTTCTTTTTATTTTGAAAATAGATGATAAAATTGAAAGATAATTTTTTTTTTTAATCCGGATCGTATGATTCGCGATAGGAGCGAATCAAAAACCACCTCTGATACCAAACTGATGTAACCTAAGCGATCCGAGAGAGCGGATCCGAATTTTGCGCGCGTAAAATCAGAGACGTTCGAATTTTAAAATTTCGTTTTTTCCGTTATTTGAGAGCGCTCTCTGATGCGTGGAGGGATCGACGCGGAACACGGGCAACCACAAGCCTTCGCACATAATAATTTATGAAAACAATAAACAAGCAATCGAACGCATCCGGCAAGCCAACCAGTTATTTAATTAAGCGCATAAAATTAGAACTGAAAAATTAGAGTAGGGCGGATTTATCCAGAAATTACCAACGAGCTATGGCCATGGAAGTTGAGCCGATCTGGAACGGTCACGCAGGGGGGATGCGGCGACCTAATCGACGATAGAACTCACTGTAGAACCGACCGGAGGAGACGCGTGGTCGACGGTCGGCGCAGGGAGTCTTGTCGACGAGGGGAAAACGGATTCCTGCCGGAGAAGAACTCGCAATCGACGGCAAGAGCAGGACTCCCGACCTCGGCGCGCCTGAGAAATCGTCGACAATACAGGCGGAGGGGAGGGAGACGTGGGGCGCTGAGTTGCGAAGGAAAAAACGGCGTCGGGAGGAGCAGCAAGGAGGATACGAGCAGGGTTTCAACCGGGAACAGGGAACGAGAGGTATCTCGTCCTGTCAAATCCGGGTTCTTCTTTTTGGGGAGCTGTCAATGCCTTGTTATTGATAGGCGGCAGATTTATTTTAGGAAGGAAATTTAGGTTGCTTCCTTAATAAGGGATTTAGCCATTTTAATAAATGAAATTATGGCAAGTTTTAAATGAGAATTCTTTAATTGATGCTCACATGATTTTTTGTAATGTAATTTGGAAGTAATTTTATACGTAATTAAAGTAATTGGTTGGCTTACCTTTTACGTCCTATTACTATATTTATTGGACCATTCATTCAGGGTCTCACCGGGTGGTCAAACCGGTGAGCCGAACCAGAAAAGGAAAACAATACAAGAATAAAAGTGCATAATGCAGGAAAATTTAAACATAATAAAATCAGGTTGCACCACGTGTAAGGAGGTCGACTGGAGGAGGGAAGGCCGATGGGGTGATGCTTGACAGCAGAATGGGAGAATCGAGACTGTAGAAGATCAACGAGAGGCGGGAGGGTGACTTTGTGGACTGGGATCGGGGCGTCGAGCGGTATGAGCGCAACTGCGACTGTCGATCAGGGAAAAAGTCGTAGTACGTGGTTGGAAAATGAAGAGATGGGGCTAAGTGGCAGAGTAACGGGAGGGGAAGACTGTAGGAGAATGAGAACCTAGGAGTAACACCAAAGGGTCCTCTCGGAATCGCATCGGGAGGGAGACCAACCATTTCGGTGTTCTAAACCAACAGTCGATGCTCCAAAATGATGCATGCATGCCTATAAAAAGAAAATAACTGTTATGGCACACGGATTAGACAGATCATGATGTCCAAACAGATTAGGTGTCAAATACAACTCGAAAAATAAAATAGAAATATGAAATTGACTCAAAATGGTCATCCGGACACATCCATGGACTAGGATTGTCTAGGCGGGCAACGGATCACCGCCTCTTACGGGAATAAACATGTTTGGTTCCTCGATCCCCATCAAAACTTAGTTTTAAATAAATAAATTATTGTATAATATGAAATATATTTCACGATTTTTCTATTTGTGTTTTTTTGGATATTTTTAGTAGTACTCGTAATGTGTTACTAATACTTTATTTTGAATACTCTTCTAATTTATTATTGTGATACATATGACTCAATGTTTGTCTACTTATTTTTTTAAAAATTTCACTTTTAGAGCATATAAGTATACTTAGTATATATATTTTTATTTATTAGATATAGAAATCTGATATTTTAAAATATTCTCGGCATTTCTCCAACATCCGATATTTAAAAATTCAATTCGACAAATCGACGACATCCGACAATTACAACTTTGCCCAAGAGACAAACCAATTAAAAAATCATATTGCATATCCTACGATAGTGGTGCTTGCTTAACCATTATTAAATAGTCTTTAAACTAGTTGCAGTACTAATATAAAGCCACCATTCTAGTGCTCGACATTGACAACATCACAAAAAGGTCTAATATGACAACATCACAAAAAGGTCTAATATGACAACATCACAAAAAGGTCTAATATGACAACATCACAAAAAGGTTTAATATGACAACATCACAAAAACTCTAATATGACAACATCACAAAAACGTCTAATATGACAACATCACAAAAAGGTCTAATATGACAACATCAAAAAGGTCTAACATGTCAACATCTATGTAAATTATAACCATTCATTGTCAATTGTATCATTGTATGCACCTCAAGTATGTATGCACTCTTACTACAAGAATGATATCCACATAAATGTTATCGAGAAGTAGGAATTCACATCTCTCAAATAAAAAACTTGATAGTTAGCATGTTTTTACTGAAGTATTTTTTCAACAAATGCTATAAACTACTTTGCATGCTATTTTCCCACAAAATAGTATCCCTTCTACCATCAAAATTCTTACAATCTCTAGAAACTATATTCATCAAGCACAAGTTTGAAAGCTAACCATGTCCTGGGTGAAGTTTCTTTATGTAAGTGCTAAAAATTACTTTACATGCTATTTTCGAGAAATTTGTATCCTTCTACCATCTAAATTCTTCCATAATGAGGTGTCATGGACAATTAAACTTAAAATTATCTTACTAGTTATAAATAAAATATAAATCCTGAGAAAATGTTACTAAGAAATAAGAATTTGGTAACAGAGAGAATCAGACGGTGATTTGGTTCTTAGTCACTCAGGCCAAAACTAGAAGCTCGGCACGACTATACAGCTGCGCCAGGAGTATCAACTAGTAATCATAACCTGTCATAAGTACCTGCATTGCCTCATCAAGTTCATCTCTATTCTCAGGTCATCAATCATAGGATGTGGCTCTCTACATGCTAAGAATGCTGGAACGCCACTGAACAAGTAGAGGTTCAGATCCAACCATAGACACAAGCAGACTAATTTTCAATAGAAAATCAAGAATCCACAAGTTTTCCTATCACAATTCAAAAATCAACTCAAATCAAGAAGGATGGCTAACAAGCAAGTGAAACTAATTGTATATTTGGTACATCAGACAACTAAAATCATGAAGCACAAAGAACATAGAATATATTTCACAAGAAGATCGAATGCATGTGTGAATTTAAAAACTAAAACTCCATCATGAGAAAAAATTTTGAAGAAAAATTCTAAAAAAAGGCTCCGGTAGCTGACACAGGAAACAAAGGAGTGAAGAGAAGGTTGATCATTCATTCTTACCATACCCCTCCTTGTCCTTCGCCATTTGCTTCAACAGAAACTTGTCGTTGGGAAGATTTGCATCACTAAAATAGTACTCAACCTGTAAAATCGTGAGCGATCAAACCACGAAAAAACGAAACAAAACGAGAGTACCTGCCGATCAATACCGCTTAAATGTTTAAAGATACATGTATCAAACGAGAACAATCGGTAAAATGGAAGCTCGGTGAATGAAACTACATCAACAAGAACGAGATGCAGAAGAAGAGGTTAAAATAGTGGGTGGATTCACCTGTCGCACTATCGCATCGAATAGATCATCGTGAAGAGAAGCGGCGTCGGAAGGTAACACGGCGATTTCTTTAGCGGAAGGAGAACCCTCGTCCGTCGGCCCGGAGTCTACAACGCGGTCATGGTATTTAGCATCGCCCAGAGGCTGGTCGCCGGCGGCCGAATGATCGGCGGTCGGAGGAGGGGGAGGGGAAGGAGCCCGCTCTTGGATTTCCATTAATACGAGAGACGGAGTCCGCCGGCCCTTCTTCCCCTGCTCTGCCGTTCACCATTCTCCATCTATTTATACGAGCTCGAGCTGTGAGTTTACAGTTCGACATCTTCTCTAAATCATGTTAAAAGCACATTAATATCTGCTATTTACAATTCAATAAAATTTAGGGCTATTGTTTGGGAAAAAATTTTTGGTGGTCCGAGGACACCATGCTCTACGTGCCTCAATAAATAGCTATTTCAAAACCTGGGCCTAGCCCCTCATTATTTCGAAAAATGAAAATTTTCCTTGGAGCCCCGCCGGTTCCTCTTCCCCTTCCTCCCGAAGTTTCTTCATTCCGCTTTTTTTAGGTTTTTGAAAAACATTCCGACTGAACTTCCAGCGGCCAATCTCGATATTGCAGAGGGAGTCGTCTGTGGTGGAAGAAGGAAGGACTCCAAGGACGATCCGAAACAATTTCACGTCAGCGGGTGGAAGAGGAAGAGATGGTATTTTTCCGGCGTTTCGAACCTCCGTAATAATTTTCGCGCTGAATATTGTAGTTTTGGACGCGATTGATCGTTATTGTAATCATATTGTGGACTTATGACCGTAATATATCCGTATTTTCCGTTTTTCATTCGTTATGAAACCATATGCTAGGTTACGGTTGTAAAATTTCAGCAATGAGTAAATAACTAAATACTAAAATACGGTCGTAAATGCTAGGTTACTCTGTTATGACTGTATTCTAAGTTTCTGTTTTTTGTGCCATTCTACTCAAGTTACGGTCGTAAAAAGACCGTAAATACTAAATTACGACTGTAATTGCTGTATTAAATGCAGTAATTTGTTGTATGTTACTGTAAATTACAACCATAACTGTAAGTTCCGGCATTTTACAACTGTAATGGGTTGCATTGTTTGGTAGTTGTATACTACGTTACAACCGTAACTACGATTGTAGACATGCATGTAATTTATATTGTAAGGATTTTTTTCATTCAAGTTTTGGTCTCATCTAAGTTTTGGCGAAAATGGAAGAAAGCGAGTATTCGAAAACCTGGATTCAGCCGACGGATCAAATCTTCGGGCACCTTCACGTCCTCTACGCCCGTATAATTTCGAAACCCTAATAGAAGGTTTAGGCGGGGAAAGAGGACGAGGAACCGGCGGGGCTCCAAGGAAAATTTTTGTTTTTCGAAATAATGAGGGGGTGGGCCCGGGTTTTGAAATGGCTATTTATTGGGGCACTTAGAGCATGGTGTCCTCGGGCCACCAAAAAAATTTTCATTGTTTGGGCGAGCGCAACACACTCGTGGTGCGGTGAGATAGTATCCGTCCGATCGTCGGTAAAATTAGGGATAAGAAAAATAAAAAAAAATGATATTCGATCGAATTTTAAAAGACACGGGCAGATATCTCTGTTATAAATAATTATTTTATGGATAAATAGGATGTTAAAATGATTCTAAAAAGACTCTCTAATTAATATTCTTTAATTTGTTTCATAAAAAAAATGGTTAATAAAATTCATTTTTGTTAATATAGCCTGTTTGGCATGGTGGTGGCGACGGTGAACTCAGTGGTTACGAATTATCATCTGGTTGATGTGGTGTACCAGATGTAGCGTTTTAATTCGCTTAGTTTGTACAAAAACTTCATTACAAAACGGTTATGAAAGGCACTAAGAAAAAAAATTGAATATAAAAAATGGATGGAGTTCCTTAGGTGCGGTCGGGCGTTCATGGACGACGTTTCGTAACCACTGTGTTGGCGATCGCCACCAATGTGCCAGACGGACCACTATTTACACATCGACGTTTTATTGACACACAAAAATTAAATTATTATAGGTAAAACATTCACTTCTCTTTGGCACTAAACACAACTTCGAATAGCTCTCCGAACTCGAGAGAGGAAGATGAAGTGCAGATCTAATGAATAGTAATAGCATCGTCTGGGAGACCGATAGTAAGTAAAAAAAACTCGTCGGGAAACATGTAAGAGACTTGCTTGGTAGAAGAAACGGTGAATCGTGTTCCAAGTTGTTGTTGCCCGGAAACATGGAGGTCAATGCGGGGACAAAACTCCATTACCAAGCGGGAGTAATGAGATGTGTCAAAGTCGGCGTACAACATCGGCAAGAATGGGTGGTCCAGCAAACGCAAAATGTCCTTCTTTGTCTTCGCCCACTGCAGCTTTTTCCTCAGAGCGACCACCTCGCGGCCGATGACCTTCATGGAGTATAAGCTGGAGGCAGGGGAGGAGGGGACCATCACGGAGTTGGCAGAAATAGATATTGTCGTGATTGTACAACCCCCATATCCATCGAGTAGGTTGCCACGACCCAGGAGTGCATCGGGGCCGCGTCTGTAGTATGATCCAAGACAGGGAGAAAAGAGGGAGAGCGGTAGAGGCAAAAACCTCCTGCTCACCCAGCTGGAGTAAGAGGTAAGTGAGGGGGAGAGAGGAGGAGGGGCGGGTGCCCCCCTCTCGCCCTCGCCCAGCTAGGGGCGAGAGGGGAGGGGCGGGTGTCCCCCCTCTCGCCCTCGCCCAGCTAGGGGCGAGAGGGGAGGGGCGGGTGCCCCCCTCTCGCCCTCGCCCAGCTAGGGGCGAGAGGGGAGGGGCGGGTGCCCCCCCCCCCCTCTCGCCGCACCCAGCTATGGGCGAGAGGGGAGGGGCGGGTGCCCCCCCTCTCGCCCTCGCCCAGCTAGGGGCGAGAGGGGAGGGGCGGGTGCCCCCCTCTCGCCCTCGCCCAGCTAGGGGCGAGAGGGGAGGGGCGGGTGCCCCCCCTCTCGCCGCACCCAGCTAGGGGCGAGAGAGGAGGGGCGGGTGCCCCCCCCCCCCCTCTCGCCCTCGCCCAGCTAGGGGCGAAAGGGGAGGGGCGGGTGCCCCCCTCTCGCCCTCGCCCAGCTAGGGGCGAGAGGGGAGGGGAGGGGCGGGTGCCCCCCCCCCCCCCCCCCCCCCCTCTCGCCGCACCCAGCTAGGGGCGAGAGGGGAGGGGAGGGTGCCCCCCTCTCGCCCTCGCCCAGCTAGGGGCGAGAGGAGGAGGGGGGCCGACCCCCTCTCTCGTCCCCGACCCTGGTAAGGGGGAAGACCCTTGGTCTCGCCCCACCCCAGCGAGGAGGCTCGCCGAGCTCCGCGGGGTAACCCCTCTCGCCCAGTTCCGGAGGAGGGGGGGGGGGGGGGGGGGGGGGGGTTGGTCTGCTTTAGTATCCCAGAACAGCGGGATTTGGCTATTTGCAGTCCAGTTTTGGCTATTCGCAGTCCAATGGTCTGCGTTTAGCGCTTCAGAACAGCGGGATTTGGCTATTTGCAGTCCATTTTTGGCTATTCGCAGTCCAGATCCGAAAAACCTATAAATAGGACCAAGGGGGCACCATTTGAGAGGATCTCATTCTTAGCTAGCTCTCTCCTCTCTCTCCCTCCTCAGCAAGTCTCTCTAGAGAGGGTGAGGAAAGGCTCCAGTGGTGCCCAAGCTTAGTCGTGGCTTGGGAGGGGAAGTTCCAAGGGGACTTCCGGGTATGTGGCGGGACCTCCCCACTAAGCCCTTGGTCCGTTTCCAAATCTAAGTGCTCTTGCCTAGAGAGTTGGCTCGAGGGAAGTAGGTGTGAGACCACCCCTTCTTAGGGACCCCGAACTCCACAGAGACCAAGTCTTGTCCTCGAGATTTCGGTTTCAACATTTTGGTGCGGTGAGCGTGGAGAGTGGTCAGCACAGAAGTCCTTGAGCCAAATCTCATGACAGGAGACCTCGGAGGAGGAGACGATGAGGGGTCTCACATCCCAAGTGAGGTGGTAGGAAGGGGAGAGTTCATGACGGCCATCAAGGGAATCATGGAGCTACTCCAAGGCATCTCCAGGGGAGGTGACTGCTCGGCTCCCTCCCCCCAGACACCGCCTTCTGGGTCGCAAGGAGTACTCGCCCAGGGGGGGGGGGGGGGGTCAGGAGAGGTTGCCCCAGGGGGTCGGCCAGGCAAGGAGCCAGTGACTGAGAGTGGCGAGCGAGACCTCGCCGGGCGAGTGCTTTTTCCCAGCCCGGCGAGTGGGGTCTCGCTCGGAGCAGGAGTCGCGCGAGCGGAGCTCGCGAAGCCGGCGAGTGGGGGGTCACCCTTTAGCGAGCGGATCATCTCGGCTCCCATCCCGGAAGGCTTCAAGGAGCCCAACATGACTTTCTATACCGGGAAGGATGATCCCGTCCAGCACCTACAGTGGTTCGAGGATACCGTCTCCATCAGGCCCATGACGGACGCGTTCAAGTGTCGTCTCTTCGCCACCACCCTGAGAGACAAAGCTAGGGACTGGTTCCACCAGCTCCCGGTTGGCTCCATTTACAGCTTTGATGACTTGAGCCGAAGCTTCCAGCTACGCTTCTCCACATCCAAGAAGAGGAAGAAGAATGCTGAGTCCATTTTCCTGGTCAAGCAGAGGCACGAGGAGACGTTGGCCCAGTACATGGACAGATTCCAGGAGGAGATCCAGAACATCCAGGAGGTGCGGGGGTATGCCCTCCAGATGGCTTTCACCGTGGGGCTACGAGAGAGCCTCTTCAAAATGCGCCTAACTAGGAAGCCTCCCCTGTCCTTTGAGGACCTGATGGAAAAAGCTGCAAAGGAGATAGCCACTGAGGCGGCAAACCCGGGGCTGGCAAAGAAGTTGGCAAAGCTGGTGGAGGTCGAGCCAAGAGAGCAAGGTGGCCTCAGGCAGCAGGAAGGAAGGAGGAGGGAAGAGCAGAGGGGTCAAGGGTACCAGGGACCCCAGGGGGGTCAGGAGCAAGGGAGGGGTCTCGCCCAAGGAGGGGGAAACTTCTACGGAGGCCAAGGGAGGCCCAACCCTCCTCCTTGGAGGCAGGCCCCTAGGCAGCTCCTACCCCCACCAGCTCAAGCTATGGCGATTCGAAGAGGAGGAGGAGTGGAAGCAAGAGACATCCCAGCCCGTAGGAGAAGGGGGGGAAGGGTGGTGCCGTACTGCGACTACCACCAAGCAGAGGGGCATGCAACAACTACCTGCACGGAATTCTTGGAGGTGAGAGAGGCGAGAGGTCAGGCACAACCGCAGCCGCCGGTGCGGATTGAAGAAGTTCCACCTGGAGCAGTAGTGGACGACGACATCTGCGAGGACCGAACTGACATAGGAGCCAAAGGACGGGTCGCGGTGATCCACGGGGGGGTAGGGATCGAGGCCACCCGTAAGGCAAGCCTCCACGCCGTATATCGACGCAGCGTCGCTTCAACGTCACAGGACCCACCTCCCGAGGAGAAAATCACTTTCTCAAGCAAGGACATGCCAGATAACGAGGATCCATTCTGTGATGCGCTAGTCATTCAGACAGCCATCGAAGGTTACACTGTCTCTCGGATCCTCGTTGACAACGGGAGCTCTGTCAACGTCATTTTCAAGAAGGCATTTGACGAGTTGAAGGTGGAGCCAAGGAGGGTGCTGGCCTCAGATGGGCCCTTGTTCGGATTCTCCGGAGAAAGGAAAGAGGTGGAGGGTGGAGTTGGACTCCAAGTGACGATGGGGGGAGGCTCAAGGAACTGTCGGATCGTCATAGTTGACGCTCCTAGCAGTTACAATGCCATCTTCGGAAGACCCCTCATCAGCGCCTTCCGATGCGTACCATCATCCTTCCACCAATGCCTCAAGCTCAACGCTGGAGGAACCCAAGTCAGGATCCGCGGAGACCCCAGGATGGCGAGGCACTGCTACGTCACAGCCGTCAACAGCATCTCTTGGCAAACGGGGGCGAAGGAGATGGAGAAGATCATGGAGAGCATGAGCCAGATGGGAGTGGCAGGAGAAGCAGAGGAATGATCATCTCGCGCGAGCAGCCGGAGAGGCGAGTACCATGGGGGGGCATGATGTGTTGGTTTTTTGTTTTTTGTTTTTTTGTGGTTTTCCTTTGTAACAAGCTCTACCCCTCACTAGTTGGGCCAGGAGGTTTTTGACAAGGGAAATCCCCCCATTAGATGGATGAAGTTATTTTGCTTATATGATTAGTGAGTTCAACGCCGAGATGTCCTCCTCACTCCAGGCTCTCACTAGCTGGGTGGGTCGAATGATCCTCGGATGGGTAAGTTCAACGTCGAGATGTCCTCCTCACTCCAGGCTCTCACTAGCTGGGTGGGTCGAATGATCCTCGGATGGGTAAGTTCAACGCCGAGATGTCCTCCTCACTCCAGGCTCTCACTAGCTGGGTGGGTCGAATGATCCTCGGAAGGAATGGCTCGCCATCGAGATGTCCTCTTCACTCCAGGCTCTCACTAGCTGGGTGGGTCGAATGATCCTCGGATGGGTGAGTTCAACGCCGAGATGTCCTCCTCACTCCAGGCTCTCACTAGCTGGGTGGGTCGAATGATCCTCGGATGGGTGAGTTCAACGCCGCGATGTCCTCCTCACTCCAGGCTCTCACTAGCTGGGTGGGTCGAATGATCCTCGGAAGGAATGGCTCGCCATCGAGATGTCCTCCTCACTCCAGGCTCTCACTAGCTGGGTGGGTCGAATGATCCTCGGATGGGTAAGTTCAACGCCGAGATGTCCTCCTCACTCCAGGCTCTCACTAGCTGGGTGGGTCGAATGATCCTCGGAAGGAATGGCTCGCCATCGAGATGTTCTCCTCACTCCAGGCTCTCACTAGCTGGGTGGGTCGAATGATCCTTGGATGGGAGAGTTCAACGCCGAGATGTCCTCCTCACTCCAGGCTCTCACTAGCTGGGTGGGTCGAATGATCCTCGGATGGGTAAGTTCAACGCCGAGATGTCCTCCTCACTCCAGGCTCTCACTAGTTGGGTGGGTCGAATGATCCTCGGATGGGTAAGTTCAACGCCGAGATGTCCTCCTCACTCCAGGCTCTCACTAGCTGGGTGGGTCGAATGATCCTCGGAAGGAATGGCTCGCCATCGAGATGTCCTCCTCACTCCAGGCTCTCACTAGCTGGGTGGGTCGAATGATCCTCGGATGGGTGAGTTCAACGCCGAGATGTCCTCCTCACTCCAGGCTCTCACTAGCTGGGTGGGTCGAATGATCCTCGGATGGGTGAGTTCAACGCCGAGATGTCCTCCTCACTCCAGGCTCTCACTAGCTGGGTGGGTCGAATGATCCTCGGAAGGAATGGCTCGCCATCGAGATGTCCTCCTCACTCCAGGCTCTCACTAGCTGGGTGGGTCGAATGATCCTCGGATGGGTGAGTTCAACGCCGAGATGTCCTCCTCACTCCAGGCTCTCACTAGCTGGGTGGGTCGAATGATCCTCGGATGGGTGAGTTCAACGCCAAGATGTCCTCCTCACTCCAGGCTCTCACTAGCTGGGTGGGTCGAATGATCCTCGGAAGGAATGGCTCGCCATCGAGATGTCCTCCTCACTCCAGGCTCTCACTAGCTGGGTGGGTCGAATGATCCTCGGATGGGTGAGTTCAACGCCGAGATGTCCTCCTCACTCCAGGCTCTCACTAGCTGGGTGGGTCGAATGATCCCCGGAAGGAAGGGCTTGCCATCGAGATGTCCTCCTCACTCCAGGCTCTCACTAGCTGGATGAGTCAAACATGCCTCGGGGGCGAGGTTCTGCCCCCCTCGATGGATATTTGGGCTTGGACTTTTCTTTCCAAGGTTGTGCCAACCACGCAAAGAGCGGGGATTCTGTACAACCCCCATATCCATCGAGTAGGTTGCCACGACCCAGGAGTGCATCGGGGCCGCGTCTGTAGTATGATCCAAGACATGGAGAAAGGAGGGAGAGCGGTAGAGGCAAAAACCTCCTGCTCACCCAGCTGGAGTAAGAGGTAAGTGAGGGGGAGAGAGGAGGAGGGGCGGGTGC
Organism: Dactylorhiza incarnata; assembly: GCA_033032865.1. Lineage (NCBI taxonomy): Eukaryota > Viridiplantae > Streptophyta > Magnoliopsida > Asparagales > Orchidaceae > Dactylorhiza > Dactylorhiza incarnata. Next base: position 1,881,260 of record JAWHQI010000408.1, read on the forward strand.
CCCCCTCTCGCCCTCGCCCAGCTAGGGGCGAGAGGGGAGGGGCGGGTGTCCCCCCTCTCGCCCTCGCCCAGCTCATATGTATGTCTCACCCTTTATTTATACTAAGCATGAAGGAACATAATGTGGTGGTACAAGGTGTGGGACTAATATGTCTAAGGCTCTGTTTGGGGCGGTGGGGGCGACTGGAGAAGCAGTGGTGGAAAGCAGTGAGGGAATAATCAGCTGTTTTGCAGAGTGGTGGTAGAATCTGTGAAACTGTTTGGAAGAACAACGTTTTCAGTGATGTTTCAACATGACCAAAAAATTTTAAAAACTCAATCAAAAAATTCATTTTGAAATATAACTTATATTTAAAAAAAATTATATTATATATAACTTATATTAATATAATTTTTTTAATATTATATTATATATTATAATATAATATATTATAAAGTAATATAATTATAACTTAATATAATTATATATATTATACGTAAACCCTAAACTAATATAATTATAACTAACTATTATATTATATAACTATAATATATTATAAAAGTAATATAATATATTATAAAAACTATTTTTATATAAAAAAGGACAGCAGCGCTGCAGCCAAAAGGCTGCAGCGCTGCTGCTATTTCCGAGTCGCGGAAAAATTTCGTGACTCGGAAATAGCGGGCCACCGCTAATTTTAGCGGTGGCTGATGCCACCACTACCTCACTAAAATATTGTTTGGCGGGAATTTTTGTAAATCAGCAGTCCCCCACTCCTAAAACGCCGTGCCAAACAAAGCCTAATAACACTCCCCCTCAAGTTGGATCATGGGAACTTCCCAGACCCAACTTGTTATATATATAGTTCATTCGAGTCCCCGTAATCTCTTTCGTAAGAATGTCTGCAACTTGATCTCCGGTCTTCACATGCTTTAGCGAAACAAGACCTTCTTCATACTTTTCTCTAACAAAGTGGCAGTCGACCTCTATGTGTTTTGTGCGTTCATGAAACACGGGATTCGCGGCTATCTTGATTGCAGCTTGATTGTCACGCCATAGAGGAGTGGGATCTTAAACGGGATACCCAATTTCACTGAGAATCTGCCTCACCCACATGATCTCAGCAACAGTGTGGGACATAGTCCGATATTCTGCCTCAGCACTAGATCTGGCAATTGTGGTTTGTTTCTTGCTCTTCCAGGAGATAAGATTGCCGCCCATAAAGACAGTGAATCCCGTGGTTGATTTTCGGGTGGCCTAGCATCCTGTCCAGTCAGAGTCATTGTATGCCTCTAGATCGGAATGACCTTGACTCTTGTATGATATTCCCAAACCAGGATCCTTCTTCACGTATCTGATAATCCGGAGAACGGACTCCCACTGAGACCTAATTGGAGCCGCCATAAACTGACTGACCTTACCAACCGCACAAGCAATGTCCGGACGAGTCATGGTGAGGTAGTTTAATTTTCCAACAATTCTACGGTACTTCTCTGGTGATTCAAAAGGTTTGCTTTCGGCATGAAGACTCTTTTCCCCTGGTTCCAGCGGAGAATCCATATGGCCACAGTTAGCCATCCCAAGGTCAGATAGAAGATCAAGAGCATATTTTCGTTGGCAAATAAAGAGAGAGTGATCATCATGAATCACCTCAATCCCAAGGAAATACCGCAATGGGCCCAGATCTTTTGTTTGGAAATTAGAGTGTAAGAATGCTTTGAGATTTGATATTCCTTCGGAGTTGCTGCATGTGATAACAATATCATCAACATATACCAGTAGCAGAATAGTACCAGCCGAGGAGTTCTGATAAAAGAGAAACGAGTCTTTAGTACTCTTGGTAAGCCCGAACTGAGTAACAACAGCTCGGAACCGAGCAAACCAAGCCCGAGGGGATTGTTTCAATTCATATAAGGACGCTAGGAGACGGCACACCTTGTTACGCTCCCCCTCAGCAATGAACCCAGGAGGTTGTTCCATATAAACTTCCTCATCCAGGAGCCCATGGAGAAAAGCATTCTTAATATCCAACTGGTGTAAGTTCCACTGGCGGAAGGCAGCAAGTGAAAGGAGTATTCGAAGAGAGGACATCTTCGCAACTGGAGCGAATGTTTCATCATAATCCACGTCATAAGTCTGAGCATAACCTTTGGCAACCAGGGGGGCTTTTAGGCGGTCCAGAGAACCATCAGCATTCACTTTGACAGAATATATCCATTTGCATCCAATTGCCTTCTTGCCGGGAGGTAAGGGAACCAGGTCCCATGTATTGTTCTGTTGGAGAGCAGTCAATTCGTCATGCATGGCTGCCGCCCAGCCAGGATGAGCTTTGGCCTCCGCCACGGTCGATGGTAGATGATATCGATCAAGAGTCGAGTTCAGCGCTCTATGAGAAGCAGACAAGCCCTGGTAAGAGTGAACATAGAGCGGTTTCTCCCGACAAGTCCGGACGCCTTTCCGGACTGCAATAGGAACCTCTGGGCTAGATGGCGGAATAGTAGTAGGTTCTGCCGGAGGAACAGTCGTCGCATTATCGGTAACAGAGGTAGGCTGAGGTGGTGGCACCACTGTATTATCAGAAGAGCGGCTGGAGTAAACTTGCCCCCACAGGGGGGACAACAGATCAGTCGGTGAAATGATAGCAGGTTCATGCCTAGGAACCAATAGAGCATCAAGAGAGGGATCAGGATGAGAGGATCCAGGAGAGAGATAAGGGTCGGACTCCCGGAAGACGACATCAGAGGAAAGGATGTATCGGTGGAGATCAGGAGAGTAACACCGATATCCTTTAGTGGTCCGAGAGTAGCCGAGGAAGATACATTTCAAGGCACGAGGATCAAGTTTGGAGACAGAGGGACGAGCATCTCAAACATAGCAGACACACACAAATACCTTCAAAGGGAGGAGGGGACCGTGATGGTCAGGATAGAGAGTGTGGTAGGGTGTCTCCCCCTGAAGGATGTGAGTGGGAAGATGATTAATAAGGTGTGCAGAAGTAAGTACGACATCCCCCCAGAAGTGTTTGTAGTGGAGGATTGACCGGGTGACTTCAAGGAGATGCCTATTTTTGCGTTCGGCAACACCATTTTGTTAAGGGGTATCCGGGCAACTGGTTTGGTGGATTATGCCTTTGTCAGAAAGAAAGGTAGACATAGGCTGAGACAGGTATTCCCGGCCATTATCAGTACGAAGACGCTTAACACGGACAGAAAATTGAGTAAATATTTCATTCCATAAGGTTTGAAAAATGGAAGGTAGCTCAGAATGATTTTTCATTAAATAAACTCAAGTCATACGAGAAAAATCATCAATGAAAGTGACATAATACTTGTGCCCTAACAACGTAGGAACAGGACACGGTCCCCAAACATCTGAATGAAGTAAATCAAAAGGTGCAGAAGCACGAGCATCAAGACGAGGACTATAGCTAACTCTGTGGAGTTTAGCAAACAAACAAGACTCACAACTAAGAGGGGAAACTTTCCCAAGCTCAGGATACAGACGACACATGACCTACATAGATGGATGAACATGACGATAATGAAGATCCAGGAATTTGGTGGAGGCCGCGGTACAAGCAAGATGGGAAACTTCATCCAGGACATAGACGCCACCACGCAGCTTCCCTCTACCAATAATACGGCTCGTCGTCTGTTCCTGAAAAATGCAACCAGAAGAGGTGAATATAGCAATACAATTCAAATCATTTGTAAGCTTACTAATAGACAATAGATTGTAAGCAGACTGAGGGACATGCGCCACTGAGGAGAGTGTCATGTTAAGTGTCACATTGCAGCTACCAAACCCAACAATAGGAACCGTGGAGCCATCAGCAACAGTAATTGAAGCTCCGCTATGAGGTTTGTATGAGTGTAAGATACCTGAGGACAGGGAGGATCCAGAAGGAGGCCCGAGGGACACGTGCACCCCCATTATTTTTCAAAATTGTTAGTGGATTTGGATTCCTCTCGTCGAGACAATGAATTTTGACTACTTATATGTAAAAAACGGTGGGCAGATGAGGAAGAAACGGCTCCGATAAGATGGAAGCGTTCTCACGTCACGTAACTAGTTTGTTTTGGGACAAATATTGGCTATTCGCGGACCAAAGTTGGCTATTCGCAGACCAAAGTTGGCTATTCGCAGACCAAATTTGGCTATTCGCAGACTAAGTTCAGATATGTGCACCCCCAAAATTAATTTTCAACATGTCTCACGACCCTCCTACTCACCCCGCTAGCATTTGTGTTTTGAAATTTTTTGTGCACCCCCATTTATAATTTTATGGATCCGCCACTGCCTGAGGAACTAGTCAGGTGATCAGAAGCACCAGAATCAGTCAGCCACTGGACCTGCCTCTGTGAGGTACAAACAGGCTGAATGGTTTGAGCCACAGTCGCACTATGAGTTGGTGAGGCAACCTGGAGAGCCTGCAGGCGCCGATACTCATCCTCGGATACTTCAACAATTCTCGATCCCGAAGGTACAGAAGTAGAGTCAGCCAGGTGTGCCGACCGAGGTGGAGGAGGTTTGGAGGCCCAGTTCGGCTTTCCATGAATCAGCCAACATGTATCCTTTGTATGTCCCCGACGCCCGCAATGGGCACAATGCCTTGTGTCAGTGTTACGACCACGGCCAGAGCGCCCCCCCCCCCCCCCCCCCCCCCCCCCCCCCCCCGACTAGTTCCTCTTCCTCCTCCTCGTGAAGCAAGAGCCATCGACTCGCTGGAGGATGTATGTAGAGCAGATGACGAAGTACCGATGGAGCCAGCCTTAGTAAGCCGATGGTACACACTAGCAGTCTGAAGGGTAATAGGACTCGCTAGCATTTCAGTCTTCGTTGTGGAGAAGTGTGGATCCAATCCATTCGAGAGCCAAAGGAGCCAGGTGTTCACGTTGAGCCTGATGGCCTTCCCTAGTAGAGGGAATCTCCCAAAGGTCTAAAATCTCATCAGCCAGAACCTTCCATTCGGCAAAGTACTCGGTAACAGGACGCGCTCCCTGTCTCAGGTCAGCTATCTTGGGGAAGAGTTCACCAAGTCGAGAGAGGTTGTTCGCCTGAGAGAACATCGTGTCCCATAGTTCTTTGGTGCTGTCGCAGTTCTTGCACATTTGCTGGACAGATGGATCCATGGAACTCAGGAGAAGAGCAAAGATACGACAATCATCACTATATCAGTCATCATATTCGGTACTCCCCACTTCATGAGTTGGGAGACGAGTAAGGTGGTGAGTACGTCGGATGCCTGCAAGAGACATAGTAACCCCCTTCTTCCATAATTTAAAATTGGAGGAGGTAAGGATAGTAGTTGCAATTCTCACGTTGGGAGGAAAGGTATTGGTAGAGTCCCCTGCGGGAGCAACGATCGGAGTAGTGTGTTACGGGCCTCCCTATCAGGTCACCCGCAACAGGGCCGCGGCCCATACACCCTAACCCATCTCCGACATTGTTCCCATGCACAGCGGGTTATTGGAGCGGTGGCAAGCCACCGTCAGGGTTTGAACCCCTGACCTCTTACTCCCTTGACAAAGTCCTCTCCAAGCAGGACTCATCACCAACTGAGCCGCGGCCCGTAACATAGTGCTTGTCGGAGTAGTGGTAGTAACAGAGGAGCCCATGGCAACGATTAGCAAAACAGGAGGCAGCCGGCAGCACTGCACCGTACGGGATCAAGATCCGTCGGAGCAGGGCATCCCTATTTGTCGGAGCAGCACAACGGGTATCGCCGGAGCAGCATTAGGCGGCGTCGAGGCAGACGGCAGGCGGCATCACGACGAGCCCCGCCTTCGTCGATGTCACGAGAGGCGCGCAGAAGCACGCAGGAGGGAGGAATGTCGCAGGCGAGGCTTTGTCGGCGGGGACAGAGCGGGCGAGAAAGAGCGGCGAATGGAAAAAAAACCCTAACTTGGCTCTGATACCATGTTACGGGATTGGGAGAAAAAACTGAGTACCTCATATGTAGGTCTCACCCTTTATTTATACTAAGCATGAAGGAACATAATGTGGTGGTACAAGGTGTGTGACTAATATGTCTAATAACACACCACAATCATCTTTTCAACAAATAAGTAATACTGAGCATTAGATGATTGTGGTGGCTCGGCAGGGGGCTAGATGGAGAGGGCTTAATTGAGTGGAAGACAGTTAAATCCGGAAGAGGCGCTGAGTTAGGAACAGTGTGCTGGAAGGTTTCTGTTACGTTGATCGATACAAAGGGGCGGCGCCGGCCATGGACCAGCGAGGGGAGGAAGACGACGGGCTTGACAACAGGAATAAGTACAGGAAAAAAAGAAATACTTTCATTAATCATGTGTAATTACATATCCCTAACAACGTTTATTATATAGAGTTCGTAATCAATGTGACCGTTGGAGTACAGGTCACATTAAATGCACATGGTACAAGTAACCGGCTGCAATAAGTAAACCCGGAATATTTCCAATGTAGTGGTCCCACGCTACATCTCCTGCCCGTCCTGACCTTTCTGCCTGGGGGGCCTTCGCGGTCAGCTGCTCGGTGTAAAGGGCCCGTGAGCCCTAAATGATGTGTTCTGAGCCGGTCGATGGGGCGTCTGCGAATGGAGCGGCGGCCTCGCAGTGGTGTCGGAAGATGAAGCTGCCGGAGCGAACGCAGGAGGTTGTTTGTTACGGGCCTCCCTATCAGGTCACCCTAACCTATCTCCGACACTGTTCTCATGCACAGCGGGTTATTGGAGCGGTGGCAAGCCACCGTCAGGGTTTGAACCCCTGACCTCTTACTCCCTTGACAAAGTCCTCTCCAAGCAGGACTCATCACCAACTGATCCGCGGCTCAGTTGGTGATGAGTCCTGCTTGGAGAGGACTTTGTCAAGGGAGTAAGAGGTCAGGGGTTCAAACCCTGACGGTGGCTTGCCACCGCTCCAATAACCCGCTGTGCATGAGAACAGTGTCGGAGATGGGTTAGGGTGTATGGGCCGCGGCCCTGTTGCGGGTGACCTGATAGGGAGGCCCGTAACATTGTTTTGAAGTCGAAGCGAGTGTCTGGGCTTCGGGGAGACGGATCCTTCGAGGTAAGCCATCGTGCTCCTTTCTTCTGCTGAACGTCTCGTCATGTTCTCTCGTATCGCTTGATGATGTTGAGGTGTTTGTGTGCATGTTTTACTGTCATTCATAGAAGCGCAGTTATTGTATTTGTTTGTATTATTTTGAATGATGACAGTGGGATTAAGTTTGCGAGTGTCCCTGTAAGGTCCGAGCGACGTATTTCCTTGATCTTTCTTTTGATGTGTTATTGAGATTCTGAATTCTGGATTAGGCTTTTCTGTGTTTCTCTGTTCGTTCTGGGTTCTCGATCGTGGTTAATCCCTGTGATCAACAACGGGGTTAGTGTTAACATAATTAGGAATGTCTCTGTGGATGACTGAGTTTGGGGTTGATGGTTCATCCCTGTAGTTTGGCGAAGTGGGCTGCTGCTGGGTTTCGTCCAAATTTGTCTTCCTGTGGTCTCTTACTTGCAACTTTATCATTAAAATAAATTTTATTAGCGGTTATATCCGAATTGAGAGGGGGGATGACAAGAGATGTCTGTGAGTGAGGTATCTCCCTGTTTTGTGTTGTTGAATGTGGCGCCGTCGATGTGTCCTCTGGATCCCGTCGAGTGTTGATGGGGGTTTGTGGGCAGGAGCAATCATCTTGTAGTTGTTGTAATGTCTGGGGGGGGCGAAGATGGATAGTTCTTCCCATGTGGCTTCCTCCGGCAAGAGGCCTTCCCAGTGAATGAGTGCTTGCGGGATTTCTGTACCGTCTATAGTTTGAGTTCGGTAGCCTAAAATGTTTATAGGCTTTTGTTTTGGTTGAGTCTGTAAAATTGGTATGGGTATGTGTGGGATGCCAGCATTTGGACTGTGAAAATATGGCTTCAAAAGGGAGACATGAAAAATTGGGTGTATCTTACATGTTGGTGGTAGGTCTAGCCGGTAAGCGACTGCCCCGATGCGTTCGATTATTTTATAAGGTCCATATTATACAAGGCTAAATCGTTTACATTTTCTTCTATGCAGGGTTTGTTGTCGATAAGGGTGGAGGCGAAGTAGGAGCAAATCTCCAATTTGAAAGTGTTTTTCTTTTCGTGTTTTGTCGGCCATTGATTTCATTTTCTGTTGGGATTGTTGTAGATTATTTTGTAAACGTAGTAATAGTAAAGCTCTGTGATGTGGTGTGATAGTGGTAGGTGCCGATGGCATGCTACCCGTAGGTAGTGGGACAAAACACGGTGGGGGTCGGCCGAAAACTGCCTCATACGGTGTCATTCCGGGTGATTGATGAAAGGAGGTGTTGTAGTGATATTCAGCCCAACTTAAAAGTTCGGCCCAACGGCGGGGGTGTTGGAATGCAAATAATCGTAAATATTGATTTATACATCGATTAACGTGTTTGGTCTGACCATCTGATTATGGATGGTGGGCCGAACTAAAACGGAGTTTTGTACCGTTTGTTTTAAAATAATTCAACCAAAATTGACTTAAAAATATTGAGTCTCTATCCGAGACAATTGACTCAGGCATGCTGTGTAGTTTCCCACAATAGTCCCAAAATACTTGTGCTACCAGTGGTGCTGTGTAGTGTGGAGGCAAAGGGGCAAAATGTGCTCCTTTGGATAAGCGGTCGACCATAACCAAAATTGTTGTGTATGATTTAGATGATGGTAGGTTCGTGATAAAATCGATCGATATATCCGCCCAAATTTGGGAGGGGATCGGTAATGGCTGTAATAAACCAAACAGATGTGAATTGCGACCTTTGGCCTTTTGGCACAAATCGCAATGTTGAATATATTCCTGAACCGATTTGTGTAGTCCAGGCCACCAAAAATATAAGGACAAACGCTTAAAGGTCGCTGTAATACCCGAATGCCCACATATTTTCGTATCGTGCGCTTCCTTAAGTAAAATCAAGCGAAGGGGACAATCATGTATATAGAGTTTAGTTTTATAAAATAATGTTGGTCCAATGCGCACCCACTCGGGTATTGTCGCCGGCTGGGAATCTAGAAGGCTCAGAATTTTCTTAGCATATATGTCCTGGTGGTACAGTAGATCTAAATCATGAAATAATGTGGAAATTGAGAAAGATATATTATGAAATTCTAAGTTATCATTATTTTGAAGTGAATAGATCGAGCTAGGGTTCGAATGGGATGGTTGTCTAGACAACGCGTCAGCCGCTCGGTTGTCGCGCCCGGGCTTATATTTAATTATATAATTGAAACACAATATTTTTTTATAGGAATTTCTGTTGTTCGGGCATCGTTATAACTTGGGATGTTAGGTTATGTATGGTTTTATGGTCAGTTAAAATTGTGAAGGATGTCCCTATCAAATATTGTCTCCATTTGCTAATAGCGGTTGTGACTGCTAATAATTCTCGTGAATATGTGGATTTTGCTTGCTCTCTAGGAGTTAGCTTTTTACTAAAATAGAATATGGGGCGGTTATTTTGTGATAACACTGCTCCTATGCCTACTCTGGATGCGTCGCATTCTAAGACAAATGGTATAGCAAAATTAGGTAAGGAAAGAACCGGTGGTGTCATCAATAATGTTTTAAGGTGTTGAAAACTGCGGAAGTGTTAGTGGACCAAGCTAATTTTTCCTTAGCTAAAAGATCTGTGAGTGGCGCGGAAATGTTCGCGTAGTGCTAGATAAATCTTTGGTAATATCCCGCGAGACCCAAAAATGAGAGCAGTTGTTTAAGTGTTTTTGGCTCTGGCCATTGTTTGATGACTTCCAGTATTTCTGGGTTCGGCAATACCCCTTTAGCGGATATTACATGACCCAAAAATTCGATTTCCTGGACTGCAAAGTTACATTTTGAACGTTTCAAATATAACGAGTGTTGTGAGAGTACTTGAAATACTGTTGTGAGATGTTGTGTATGGTCGAGTAGATTAGAACTATAGATAAGGATATCATCGAAAAAAATTACCAAAACCCGACGTAAATAAGGTTGAAAAATTGAGTTCATTAATGCTTGAAAAGAAGTCGGGGCATTGGTTAAACCAAACGACATTACTAAAAATTCGTATAACCCTTGATGTGTTCTAAACGCGGTTTTGTGAATATCTCCTTTGTGCATACGGATTTGATGATATCCGGAATGGAGGTCTAACTTAGAAAAAATGGTGGCCCCAAACAGTTCGTCAATTGTTGGCATGGGAAAACTGTCTTTAACAGTGAGTGTGTTGAGAACTCGATAATCGACACAAAACCTCCAAGAACCATCTTTTTTTTAAATTAACAATACCGGAGAACTAAAAGATGAGGTGCTTGGTCGTATTAAGCCGTTTTTTAACATTTCATCGATTAGACGTTCAATTTCATTTTTATGAATATATGGGTATCTATGGGGTTTTACTTTAGCGATTTTTGATTTATCCATTAAGGGTATTTTATGATCAATTTGCCTAGCGGGTGGTAGTGATGTAGGAATGGAGAATAAAGAGGCGAAATTTCTAATAGTGTAGTAATTTAGGTACTGTGTTCTTGGGTGATATGGTCATTACTGATGGAGAGTGGTGGTGAGTCGGCTTGAAGGCACATAAGAATCGTTTCGATAGAATCTTGGGCTATTGGTTTATTTAATTGTGTCGGGGATATATGTTCCGAATTGAGGGTGCGCAATGCCTTAATAATGCAGTTTTTATTATTATATTGGAATGAAATTTGTAAGGATTTATAATCATTAGTAACTGGTCCTAATGTTTCAAACCATTGAAAACCTAGGATTATTTCCGTGCCATGAAGGTCTGTTATAAACAAATTTGTTAGAAAAGAAACGTCTTGGATGGTTAATGAAACATTCAGACATGCTTCCTTGCAGAGCATGGTATTGTCATTCCCTACATGAATCTTAAAAGGTGTACAAGGAGAAATAGGTAGTTTGTGGAAATGTGCGGCGCGTTTGGTAATAAAATTGTGTACTCCCATTATCAAGAAAGATGTGGACTAAAGAGGAACCTATGGAACCTTCTACGCGTAATGATTTCGGGGAATAGTTTCCAGTTAATGCATTTATACTTATCTCGGATTCAATTATTGAATTTAAAGTGGACGCATCTAAAATATCTGTTGGGTCAAATTGTTCATCAATGTCGCCTTCATAAAAGTATAATGTAGATTTATTTTTACATTTATGGTCGCGGGTGTACTTTTCTTCATAGGTAAAACATTGTCCCTTGTCTCAGCGAGTTTGAATTTCGGCTGGTGATAATCGTTTGATACTAGATTTTTCCGAACGATTGGATCTAAAAGTGCTTGTGTGTTGTGGGTGTTTTGTATCCCAAGGCTTTTGTGCTTTGTGTTCGTCTAGAAATTGGTCTTCAGAGAGTCTAGCTAAACGAAAAGTATTATATAAAGAAGTGGGTGGTTGAGCCGTAATTGAACGTTTAATATATGGTTTAAGGCCTGAAATAAAATTACGGCGTAAAATATCTGGTGATAGGCCCTCAATTTGGCAAGATATGATTTCAAAAGATTCTTGATAAGAAGCAACGAACCAGTTTGCATGAGTTTATTGAATTTACCTAATGGGTCTTCATAGTCGGTGGCTCTGAATCGATCGTGAATTGCGTATTTGAATGTGGCCCAATCCGGACACATACCATCACGAAGCAGTCCTTGAAACCATGTTGCCGCCGGTATCTCTAAGTGCATAGAGGCCAGGAAGAGGTAATCCAAAGGATTCGTCTGATGGTAGCGGAAATATAACTCGGCCTTGTATAACCAATTTGTGGGGTCGCCGGACGAGAATTGTGGGAAGTCCATTCTAGCCTTCAGTGGTTTGGCCGTATCATGAAAGCGCGGGGGATTATCGAGGACGGATGTTGAAGGTCGGGGGTTGGTAATATCTTGGGCTGAATATGGTGGGAAATGGAAATTCAGGTTAGGGTAGTTTTGAGGCTGTGGTGGAGGGAGTTGATATTTTGAAAAGTAATATTGTGGTGGCTGATTGGGTAGAAAAACAGGGTTGGTTGGTGGACAAGGCTGAGAAATTCCAAAATAAACAAAATCTGTATTAATTGGTATTGTCGGAGTCGAAGAAGAGGGCTGGCCGTTTCCCAGTGGTGAATGGTCGTGAGGGACAATGGCGGGAGGGCGTGAATAAGACTGAGTGTGTCCAGAATCTATTGGTGTTGCTGATATTTGCGGTGGTACAAAACTTTTGCCGGTTGTGAACGACCGGGCGAGGCCCTGCATCTCTGATCTGAATTCTTTGAATTCTTGGTAGAAGTCGCGGTTTGCCGCCGTTGTGTTGTCGTGATTCTGTTGGGTAAGTGCTACGGCGGCGGAGATCTTCTGAAGTTCTTGGGAAAACTGATCGTGGTGAGCCTGGATCGTGGCCTGAATCGTCGTCGCCTGCTCCATGTAATGAAGATGACGATTGTCCAAATCCTGCCATGTGACTGCACGTGCGGTTTGGGATGCTTGAGTGAGGGGAAGGGATGACGACTGAGCCTCCATTGTCGAAAGAGGAGGACTCAACGAGAGCACCAGTTGTTACGTTGATCGATACAAAGGGGCGGCGCCGGCCATGGACCAGCGAGGGGAGGAAGACAACGGGCTTGACAACAGGAATAAGTACAAGAAAAAAAGAAATACTTTCATTAATCATGCGTAATTACATATCCCCAACAACGTTTATTATATAGAGTTCATAATCAATGTGACCGTTGGAGTACAGGTCACATTAAATGCGCACGGTACAAGTCACCGGCTGCAATAAGTAAACCTAGAATATTTCCAATGTAGTGGTCCCACGCTACAGTTTCCTTGAGGTGAAACATAAGAGAGGAAAGAAAGATAAGAAGATTATATTCAAGTCAGAGGACCATGTATTGAGTCAAGAATGTAAAATATTATCTCAAAAAATAAACTAATACAATGGTTGAAGGAGAGAAGGATCAAAATCTGATGTTCTGAATTGTTTCGCCATGAAATTTTCAGTTATTTATAGAGTAATTGTGGCCGCTTCGCTCATAGCACTGTAATAAATTTAGAACATTATAAATTATAATCATGTTGACCACTTGGGTGGTTGGCCCGTTCATGCATGCCTTGGTATAGGGCTGAGCGTATTATTCGAACTCGAAAGTCGCTCGAAAGTCGCTCGGATATTGAGTTGAATCGAAATCGGTTACAATTGATTCGACTTAATTTGAGTCAATTCAATTTGACTCAAAACACATTTCGAGTTGATTTCGAGACTACCTCGAATCGCTCGAAATATGATTCGAATCAACTCGAACTGATTAAAATATTATATACCTATTAACATATTATTATTTTAAAATGAAAAGCACTAAAGTCTAAACTTTAAAGGATTAAAATCTTAAAATGCTTCATTTGCTCAATTTCGAGTCAACTCAATTTAATTTCGAGCCGATTCAGAATAAAGAGAAAAAATGCTCAATTTTGAGCCGACTCGAATGGTTTTCGAGCCAGCTTGAGTCGAGCTGACTCGACTCGAAATAATTTCGAGTTGATTTCAAGCCGAGTTCGACTCAAAATTTTCGATTTCGAGCCGAGCCCAAATCGCTCGAACTCGACTCAAAATCAGTCGTTAATGGGTGACTAGGTCACAATGAGTAGGGCCTTCCTTGTGAATTGAATTTTATTTGGGTACACTAGCACAAATAGGAATCCAAGTCATCATAAACTTTCGACTAAGGCATGCATCATGACAAAGGTGACATGTATAGCCTTCTTATATGCTGATTTGTCATTACCTATTGTTGTCATATGGAGGATAAGTTGGGATATACAATCATGTATTGAAAACTACACAAATACAACCTAAAGAATACTTCTTGTGTTGTTCTAATTCTTGAAATGTCCACTCAATCTCTCAATTTATCTAATATCTAGGATGTTTCGTTTAAATTTCATATTCCTAAGAAAATTCTAAATATGGATACCACTTTATGTAACCCTACGTCCAAAACCCTAGTATTTGAAAGTTGGTATGAAAAGTGTGATGAAAGGATTGTGTTTACAATTGCTTCTTAAATATTTTTATATAGAAAAGATGGAATATCAAAATAAATTTACTTTCATGATAATTAGCAAAAAATATAAATCTTTGTAGAAAACAGTATTCGTCATTAAATTTATTTACCTGCAGCGGAAAATAAACTATAATAAGGTTCCATACTGCCTGTACAACCCTCATATTTCCCGAGTCGGTGTGACCCGACCAGATGAGACCGAGACAATGAAGGTGGTCGAGACGGTCAAAACAACCACGCATAAGCGGTCGGGACCAGTCAAGGCAAAGAGAGGCCACAGGGGAGGCGGGGGGAGCACCCGCTCCCCCGACTCCCTTCGGGCGAGTGGGAGGAGCCTCCCACTCGCCGTTCACCAGGGCGAGTGGGAGGATCCCTCCCACTCGCCGGGCGAGTGGGAGGGTCCCTCCCACTCGCCGGTCACCTTGAGGGGGAGTGGGAGGGGGCCCTCCCACTCGCCACCCCCTTTGGGCGAGTGGGAGGAACTCTCCCACTCGCCCGGTACATTGGGGGGAGGCCAGTATGGCCTCCCATGAGGGGGAAAGTGGGCACCTCGGGTCCCACTCGCCTCCCCTCACGCGTTGATTGTTCATGGTCATGGTCGGACTGCGGATAGCAGAATTTTGGCTATTCGCAGTCCAACTTTGGCTATCCGCAGTCCATTTTTGGGAAAGTCTATAAATAGACCCCCATGGGCACCTTGGGAAGGGTTGGTCACTACCCCCCCCCCCCCCTCGCGTGTGTCTTGTGAGCAAGCACCCCCCCTCCCTTGTCATCCTTCAGCTGACATTGAGGTGGTTCTTAGTGCCCTCCAAGGTGCCCAGACTCAGCATTGGCTTGGGAGGGGAAGTTCCGAGTGGGCTTCCGGGTGTGCGGTGGGACCTCCACGCTGAAGCTTAAGGGGTCTGTCCCTAGACTCTAGTTGTCATCAAGTCCGAGTCCCTTAGTTCCTAGCAACCGGTCACGGGTCAAGGCTTAGGTCAAGTAAGGGTTAGTCGCAACCCCCTTTCGAACGCTGAAACCGGGAAACTGGTTTCAACATTCTGGTGCGGTGAGCGTGGAAGCGACTAGTTCGGAAAACTCTGAGCCAAGTCCCATGGCTGGAAGCGACGAGTTGGGAGACCCGCCTCCGCCTTGCGAGTATGTGAAGAAGAGCGACTTCGACGAATTCAGCAAGAGGATCCTGGAGTTCATGCAGGCCGCATCCTCCGCTCGCGGTGAATGCTCAACACCACCTGCACCTAGGATCCCCTCACTCCCCCTAGTGGAAGTAAGAAGCAGTCAGCAAGGGAAGGAGCCAGCCTCGGAGGAGGGCTTGAGCCTCCAGGCACGAGTGCTTTTCAACAGTTCACCCCGGACCAGCTGCCCCGGCGGGGGAGTGATGGGAACGCCTCCCCCCAATCAAGAAGAATGGAGAAGCCCTTTCTGCGAGCTGGTCATGTCAGCCCCCGTTCCGGATGGGTTTCGCGATCCCGCCATGTCCTACTACGAGGGGGATAGCGATCCTCTCCAGCATCTCCAGTGGTACGAGGACATGACCTCGAACAGGCAAATGTCGGACGCCTTCATGTGCAGGCTTTTTGCCGTCACATTCTAGGGAAAGGCGAGGGATTGGTTCCACTCGCTTCCGGCGGGAACCATCTACCGCTTCGAGGATCTGCGTCGAAGTTTCTTGCTAAGGTTCTCTACCTCGAAGAAGAGGAGGAAGAGCATGGAGGCCTTGTTCGCAGTCAGGCAAAAGCCAGGGGAGACGCTGGCTAGCTACATTGATAGGTTCCAGGCGGAGGTCCTTCTCGTCGTCGAAGTACCCGGGCACACCCTGCAGCTAGCCTTCACCCTTGGGCTGCAGCCTGGGCTGTTCCGGATGAGTCTGACTCGGGATCCTCCCCTGTCTTTCGAAGAGCTGATGAAGCGTGCTGATCGTGAGACCGAGTGTGAGGGCTAGGTTAGCCGAGGTAGCAGAGGAGGAAAGGAGAGAGCATGGAGGAAGAAGGAAGGAGGAAGTGAGGAGTCAGGGACAACAGTGACCTCCCGTTGGGCAGGAGCAAGGCTGGAAGTCGCAACCGACAGCCGCCCGACCAGCTTGGAGGTCACAGGTTGGTCCCCCTCAGGGCCAAGGAAGGGGCCACTTCCAAGGAGGAGGAGGTTATCAGGGGAGGCACGGGCGGTTCCACCCGGCAGGGTGGCAACAGAACTCGGGGCCGCTGCAAGTCCAGCCCCTGCAAGCCATGACCATCTGCCGGAAGAGAGGCGGAAGGAAGAAGGAGCGTTGGGAGAAGCGGGGGGGCGAGCTGGCGCTGCTATACTGTGACTTCCACCAGCAGGAGGGTCACGCGACCGCAGCTTGCCCAGAGTTCCTCGAGATGAGGGAAGGAGGAAGAGCTCCAGCAGGGGGAAAGCAGTTGTGCCTGGAAGGACCGCGGGCGGGGGAGAAGGGGAAGGACAAGGAAGAGGATGATCCATGTGAAGAGAGGGTCGATGTAGGGGCCTTGGGAGGGATCGGGGTCATCCACGGAGGAGCGGGCAAAGAGGCCACCCGGAAGGGGAACCTCTACGCCATATACCGTTGGAGCATCGCCTCGACTTCCCGATCCCCGCCCTCAAGCGAGAAGATCATCTTCTCAACCCAAGACCTGCCGGCCAATGAGGACCCCTTCTGCGACGCGCTGGTCATCAAGGCGGCGATCGAGAACTTCACCGTCTCCCGGATCCTAGTCGACAACGGGAGCTCGGTGAACGTGGTCTTCAAGAAGGCTTTTGAAGGAATGAAGGTTGACGCAAAGCGAGTGCTAGCATCGGATGGGCCACTTTTCGGATTCTCTGGGGAGAGGAAGGAGGTGGAGGGGGGAGTCGAACTCCTCGTCACCCTGGGGGGAACTTCAAAGAACTGCCGGTTCGTCATCGTGGATGCGCCGAGCAGTTACAACGCCATCTTCGGGTGTCCCCTCATCAGCGCGTACAAGTGCGTGCCGTCCTCCTACCATCAATGCTTGAAGTACAACTCCGGAGAACTCCAGGTGAGAGTCAGGGGGGATCCCCGGGAGGCGCGTCAGTGTTTTGTTACTGCGGTCAACACGATCGGATGGATGCAAGCAGCTGAAGAAGTGGAAGAAGCGATGGCAGAGATGGCCAAGGAGCAGGCGGCAGAGTGAGCCCGGAATGGGCGAGGTGTAAGGAAGTGCCCAGAAAGGGGCGAGGTGTAACGGCGTGCCCATATAAGGGCGAAGTGTAGTGAAGTGCCCGGATAGGGGCGAGATGTAAGGAGGGGCCCAGAAAAGGGCGAGGTGTAACAGGATGCCCAAAGGGGCGTAGCGTAGGTAAGTTGTAATAGGTAAGAACTATGAATGGGAAAGGGGTTCTGGAAGAATATCCAGGTTCAAAATCCCTGGCTAGAGACCCTCCGCCGGGCTAAGTCATGCTAGTAGATGGGGGACGCATCGGGTCAACTCGCTGCTTGGTAATTGGATTAGGAAGGCGTTGAGTCCCTCCACCCCCGGTTGAGCTAAGACTCCCAGGACGTGGATGGGTACTTCCACCTCCAGTCGGATTGGGAAGGCGTTGAGTTCCTCCACCCCCGGTCGAGCTAAGACTCCCAGGACGTGGATGGGTACTTCCACCTCTAGTCAGATTAGGAAGGAGTTGAGTTCCTCCACCCCCGGTTGAGCTAAGACTCCCAGGACGTGGATGGGTACTTCCACCTCCAGTCGGATTGGGAAGGCGTTGAGTTCCTCCACCCCCGGTCGAGCTAAGACTCCCAGGACGCGGATGGGTACTTCCACCTCCAGTCAGATTAGGAAGGAGTTGAGTACCTCCACCCCCGGTTGAGCTAAGACTCCCAGGACGTGGATGGGTACTTCCACCTCCAATCGGTAGGATCCCTGACTAAAAGAGACCACTCCCCAGACTCGGTCATGTCGGCAGACGGGAGACTCATCAGGCCAATCAACCACTCGGTGATCGATTCAAGCAAGGTATCAAGTCCTCAAGCAGTAAAGGGAGACAATAAGCTGAGGAGATTCTTTCACGTAACTACTGATTCATTGATAATATATGTTACATGAGTCGTTGCTTCACTTTTACTAGTGCACGCAGGCTTGAAGAAAAAAAAAAGCAAACATAAAAAAATACATAGCTCCCATGAGGAACAGGAGAAAAGAAGAAGTCACAGGCCACCCTCACGACCGTGGAGAGTAGCCGCCGCTGCTAGGGGGCGAGCCGGATCGCCCAGGGGAAGGAAAAAACTCAGGCAGGAGGTCGCTGGCGGAAACCCCCCTCCAGCTGTCTCGAAGAGCATCCACGTCATGGAGGCGACTCACCATGGCTCGGGCCGTTGACGCCATGATTCTCCTTCGACCGCGCTCGGCTTCAGCAGGTCGAGGTGGGACCGGCATCGCCGCCCTCGAAGGTGCACTTCCTTCTCCTCTCCCTTCCCTTAATTGCCTATGAGCCTCGGCAAGCTGAGCCCTCGGGTCCTGCACCTCCTGGTCCGACTCCTCGCATCGTCTCCTGAGCGAGTCGGCGGCACCGGGTCCGTGCAGGCCGACAAGGCAAATAAATTAGAACCTACGAGTAATAAGAAATTAAAAAGAGAAAAGGAAGATTCATCAAGGCGGGCACGAACCAAGCCTCCGGATGACTCCTCCAGGAGTCTCTCAGCGATGGCCAAGCGAGCCGCAAGGTCAGTGGCCTTCTCTTCCGCATCCAGCTTCGACGCATCCGCCCGCACCGACCTGTACGAGAGACTAAGACCTCGGCGGGCGGCCATGTGGGAGAGCTCGGTCGCGCGAAGCTGGGCCTGAGAGCTCGCATACGCAAGGTCACGCATGGACATCTCCTTGTAAGATGCGGCGTCCTGCCGACCGTAGATGCCATAGATGAAGCTATATGCCGCGTCGTCGATGACGTCCCCCTCGGCCCACGAAGGTCGCTGGGAGGAGAATGAGACCCGGTTCATCGTTTCATCCCAATAGACGACGGGCTCGCCGAGGAGGTCCGTGGCCTTCCCCCCCCCATCTCGAAGTTGGGGTGGTTGGCCAACGCATGGGGGTCACTCGGTTCCCCCCTCTCCATGGCCGGCGCCCCGGAGTCCTCCGGCAGACGACTTTCCCTCGCCGCATCCTCGGTCCCTTCGGAGGGGAGGAGGGCACACCCTCCTCTCCCACCAGTTCCTTATCCTTCCTCTGCCTCGACCCGGACACCTTCGGAGCCGAGGCAGAGGCAGCTGCGACCTCCCCGACTGGCCCATGGGCGAGGGAAGAGCCTCCCCCCGCAGAGGGGAGGTGTCGAGGAAGGGACCGTTCGCCTGCACAAGTTAGGATGGGATAAGCAACCATAGGAAGAAATGAACCATAAAGGAGACGAGTTGGTGAGGTCCAAATACCTGTCCCCGGCTCCACGTAGGTGAGCCGATTAATGTTCCTCCGGAGATGATCAACCTCGAAGTTCGCACCCTTAAGGAAGCGGTGCAGCTCAGCGGCCTCCCCACGTAGCGAGGGGGGTCTGCAGACCTTCTCAAGTCTCTGTGTGGGGGAAAAAGGGATGCCGTCCAGATCACCCCGAACGAACACAAATGAGTCGTTCCAGTGATGGACCTTGTTGGAGGTCTCATGCACGTCCACGTGTGTGCTGGTCAAGAAGCAAACCCCATCGGCTGTTGATTGGAAGATAAAGGCCTTGCGGAACACGCTCAGGTCAAACACCACCCTCTCCTCCCGCAGGTAGCACGCGTAAGTTGTCAACATCGAAATCGCATTCGTGTTAACTTGAGCCGGGACTACGCCGAAGTAGTCCAGGAACTCCTTCACCTCAGGCCACAAGGGCAGCCGTAGCCCAGCCTCAAAGTGAGGGAGGGGGAATGCAAGCCAATCATCGTAAAAAGAGTTGATGGCCTCACCCCCTGACGGGCGCCTGCATGACCACCCCTCGGGGAGGAAGGAACTTCGGAAGGCCGAGAGATCCTCCTTGGATACCTTTCCCGCGGGGAAAGAACACCCTGAGAAGTTGGCCGCGTTCTGCTCCCGCCATTCCTCTTGACAGGTGGGCGCTTGGATGCCATCTTGCAGGAGTGAAGGGAAAAGGTAGAAGCTGGCTATTGGGAGGAGGGCAAGGCAAGGGAAGAGAGGAAGGTGAGGACCTAGAGGTGGAAGGGGGCGTATTTATAGGGGGGGGATAAAAGAGAAAGCGAGTGGACCGTGGGTCCATTCGCCCAAGGGCATGGAGGGGGAGTGGACCGGGTGGTCCACTCGCCCCGGGCGAGTGGACCGCAAGGCCCACTCGCCCCGAGCACAGGCGAGTGGACCTCGAGGTTCACTCGCCCGGTGCACGGGGGTGGACCTCATGGTCCACTCGCCCGGCAGAGGAGGGCGGGCCCTGCAGTCCTCCCACCTAGTGTAAGGATACGGACTGAGAGGTCCCCTTCACCTACGCCTCCCCCTGACACCTTCTGACCGCTTCGTCCCCAGATCATCCTTTCGAGGCCTCTATCTCCCGCCCGTTAGTCAGCTGTCTTAGCATCATTACGACCACCATACATGATAGTTAACCAAAAGATAGCCACTCAAGCATGACATAAATCAATGGGGTTATTAAAGCAAACATAGTGGAGACATAACGAAACAAACAGTTCAGTCGCGAAGCAGACGAACTGCTATGGCGAGCCGATCCTTATTATTACGTAACAAATAGTAGATCCCCGAAAAAGGGGTAACTAACGCGCCGTCCACTTCCAATAGCCCTGGTCCTGGGTGAAGGGGACCCCCCCCCACCCCCCACCCCCCCCCCCCCCCCCCCCCCCCCGCGCGTGGATTCGAAGCATGCCTTGGCTGAGGAGAGCTCCTCGCCCACGGTGCGCACGGAGGCCTCCACCCGGCGAAAGTGATCCTCGAACGGTGTCGTCATGCCCCCGAATGCGAGCCGGACCTCTCCCCGTAGGAGGTTGAGTTCAGCCTCCAGCCGCTAGACCTGGCGCTCCAGCACGCAAACGCGGGCGAGGGGGTCGGGTCCGGAAGACAGCCTTCCCTCCCGCAGCTCCTGGGTGAGGATCTCCAAGCGGCTCAGACGCACGAGGACGTCAGATTGGTCTTCGACGGGCTCCAAGACCGCAGTAGGAGAACGGGATGGCGCCGAGACTTCCCTTCGGCTCGATTGGCCCGTCGAGGTCTGGTTCCCTTCAGCAGAAGGGTTATCGTGAGCGGTCGAGTGGGCGGCAGGTTCCTGAATGAAGGGAGCGGGGCCCACCCGAACGTTTGTACCCGTCCCCTCTATCAGCCTTCGGGCCCCTTCGATGTCATCCGCGAGAAGCTGTGAGCACTTAAGAAACGCGTCATCATTATCGTGTCACGATTGCAAGTGTGGGACAAAAACAAGAAGAGAACTGATACCGTATCCATCTCCAGGCCTCGGACGAATTCGGTCATCCCATGGGAGGATGACGACGCAACCTCCTTCACCGACTCGGGGCGAGGTTTCTTCCGAGGTGATCGCACCGCGGATCGGGTAGGAGAGGACGAAGGGCCATGGACTAGAGCTTTAAGCTCCGTCAGGTTGGACGGACCCTTCCCAGCAAGAACCTTGATGCGAGCCCTGAAGTCTCGAGGTGGATCCATCTGATTCAAGAAGAGAAGTAGGAGGAGCTCTCAGGAATGGTGCTCTTCTTACCCCCCTCTTCGAGGGGGTTTTATATAGCCATCGGGCGGAGGCCTCCAAAGATTCCCTCTGGGTCCCACCTACTCGTCCAATAGGTGGGTTGGACTTTCTTTCCGAGCTTGGGACAAGCTCGCAAAGAGCGGGGATTGTGTACAACCCTCATATTTCCCGAGTCGGTGTGACCCGACCCGGATGAGACCCAGACAATGAAGGTGGTCGAGACGGTCAAAACGACCACGCATAAGCGGTCGGGACCAGTCAAGGCAAAGAGAGGGCACAGGGGACGCGGGGGGAGCACCCGCTCCCCCGACTCCCTTCGGGCGAGTGGGAGGAGCCTCCCACTCGCCGTTCACCCGGGCGAGTGGGAGGATCCCTCCCACTCGCCGGGCGAGTGGGAGGGTCCCTCCCACTCGCCATTTACCCGGGCGAGTGGGAGAGACCATCCCACTCGCCGGGCGAGTGGGAGGGTCCCTCCCACTCGCCGGCCACCTTGAGGGGGAGTGGGAGGGGGCCCTCCCACTCGCCACCCCCTTTGGGCGAGTGGGAGGAACTCTCCCACTCGCCCGGTACATTGGGGGGAGGCCAGTATGGCCTCCCATGAGGGGGAAAGTGGGCACCTCGGGTCCCACTCGCCTCCCCTCACGCGTTGATTGTTCATGGTCATGGTCGGACTGCGGATAGCAGAATTTTGGCTATTCGCAGTCCAATTTTGGCTATCCGCACTCCATTTTTGGAAAAGTCTATAAATAGACCCCCATGGGCACCTTGGGAAGGGTTGGTCACTACCCCCCCCCCCCCCCCCCTCGCGTGTGTCTTGTGAGCAAGCACCCCCCTCCCTTGTCATCCTTCAGCTGACAGTGAGGTGGTTCTTAGTGCCCTCCAAGGTACCCAGGCTTGGGAGGGGAAGTTCCGAGTGGGCTTCCGGGTGTGCGGTGGGACCTCCACGCTAAAGCTTAAGGGGTTTGTCCCTAGACTCTAGTTGTCATCAAGTCCGAGTCCCTTAGTTCCTAGCAACCGGTCATGGGTCAAGGCTTAGGTCAAGTAAGGGTTAGTCGCAACCCTCTTTCGAACGCTGAAACCGGGAAACTGGTTTCAACACTGCCAAGTAAAGAATAAATTTTGTATAATCTATTTATTATAACAAAATATATCTTATGCTTCACATACACAAATGCACTCTCACATAAACTTCCATGACCTGGTACCATCACAAAGCATCAAAATGCAGAAACTGTAAACAAATGGTGTGGGGATTTAGCTTAAACAAATATGGCTAACCAAAAGAAAACAAATTATGGTAACTTACATGATAAGCATATGACCTTAGTAATTAAAGGCGCAAAAGGATCTTGGAGCCTAGGCGCAGGCGCGTGCTTGACGAAGGCAAGGGAAGGCAAGGCAAGGTGCAACCACATTCATTTTAAATAATCAGCATCAAACATTATTCTTCTTCTTGATCAGATTCTTCATCTATTCTACTCATTACTCATTCATTACCATCATTTACATCTATTAAAAAATAGAATCAATGTGGTCACTTGCATCATATCTAAGTAACTTACATGGTAACTCAACGCTCGATTATGTTTTTCGAACACTAAATCATGCAAAAATTATTGAGTTCTTACATTATTTTTTTCTTTATTTTGAAGAAAAAATGTTTAAGACAGAAATCGCACTCAGTCGCGCCTTTTATGCTCCAAAGGCACAAAAAAGACGCACGAAGGCGCAAACCTCTGAGTCTGATGAGCCGTGATCAGTTTATAATCAAGATGTGGATAATCAATAAGAATGATGCAAGGGAATGAGAGGTGTTAGTAATACTTGCATCAGTAAAAAATGCAACTAACATCAATAAACCTTCAATTCCAATCCGAAAATCAGAAGGTACGATAGAGACAAGATCCTGAACTTTTCTCTCTCCCAAGAAAGATGTTTTAAATGTCCCCCGTCATGTCCAACATGCAGGTTTTGAGGGAAAAACAATTTTTTTCTTAAAAAAATAGGTTATATCCTTTGATGAAATATAGGCCGACATGACTTTTGAAAATATCGCCCGTTGTTTTATTTTAGGTTATGTTAGCAATAAACTGCTTCAATTACCACAAGGGTGAAATGTAGGCAAACCTTACCCTGCATTTTTGCAAGAGGCTACTTCCATTACTCGAACCGTGACCTCAAGGTCATGCGGCAACACCTCAACTGCTGCGCCAAGACTCCCCTTCGTTGTATTATATAATGCTTAAATCGACTAAATTTATTATTTTATTCACTTTCATAGATGTTATTATTACACTATCAAATTTGTATAATCATTTCACCTTATACACTTGTTAGGTTAATATATATTAAACAAAATAGTAAAATATTCTACACATTATTAGTTTAATGACCTTTATGCTTTTAATACAATTTTATTAAGCAAAGAAGACTTATTGTCAATCAAGGACATTTAACTTTTAAATCTTCTTTGCTATAAAACTTAATGTAGGGTAGGTGGTGAATGAAGATGCACTACGATGCCACCTTAAATAGAATACAATGCATCTGTCGCAAATCCCAATGTCGATGCAGATGCAAATGAAACAATTCGACTAAAAATTATCAATAAGTAATTAATTGAAATAAACTCAATTCAGGAGCGCATTCGTTCACAGAAATTGAATAGCAAAGCACGCATTAATTCACACGCAGTTGAGGCACAAAATATCTCAAGCGCACAACGATTAAACTCTGCAAGTCAAGAGATTTCACAGAAACTGTACATATAACAATTGCATCTCACGAAATATAGTACGAGCATACAACAATAGAAAGACAAAACAACAATATAAGACTTACGCGTGCAGGCGGAGGCGGAATGTAGCATCTGTGGAGGTCCAAGGGTTGTTGGCTCCCATTGGGGCTGTTGCCGATAGGAAACAATGAAGGCTCGGTGGGACTTGAAACAATGAGAGGGTGGGTCGGAATGTGGCTAGAGGAAATCGTGGGGGCTTGCGGGAATGGGACAGGGCATGGGATAGAAGGAAGAGAGGGCGGCTAGAGGTTCGAGCGAAGGGACGTCTCAAGAAATGATCGAAAGGGCTACATCAGGCGATAAGGAGGTCGATTGGAGAAGGGAAGGCTGGTGGGGTGAAGATTGACTTGCGGAATGGGAGAATCGAGACTGTAGAAGGTCGGCGAGAGGCGGGAGGGTGACTTGACTATATGGACTGGGAAAAGAGATTTGAGCGGTACGAGCGTAACTGCAGTTGTCAAACGTGAAAAAGGTCGGAGTAAGCGGTTAGAGGATGAAGAGACAGGGTAGGTGATGGAGTAACGGGAGGGAAAGACTTTAGAAGAACGAGAACCCTAAGAGTAGCACCAAGGGGGCCTCGCAGAGTCGCACCGGGAGGAAGACCGACGGTTTCAGTGTTTTTGAACCAAAGATTGATGCTCCAAACTGCTGCACGAATGCCCATAAAAAGAAAATAACTGACAGGGCACTCAGATCGGATGACTCATAATGTCTTAACCGAGAGGTGTCAAATACAATTCGAATAATAAAAATGAATATAATGAAATTGACTCAGAACGACCATCTGAACACATCTGTGGACTAGGATTGTTCGGATGAGCAGTAGATCACTACATCCAGCAAGAATAAACATGTACGGGTCGTCGATCCCCGTCAACTTCCCCAACTTGAAAGTATTCATCTCCGATGAATAAAGATGGTCATACTCTCGGCGTAGCCTAGGGGCGAGTCACTCGAGCTTAGCTGGGGAGATCCAAGTATCATTTGAAATCGGGCAGTCGCTCCAACGAACAAGATACCGCAATGTAGCTTACCCCTCTGTGGTACTGAAGTCATGGGCAACTATCTGAACTATGCACCTTGTTGTCTCTGGTGTCCTTGAACAAAATGTATCTTCGTCCAACATCTGAGTTGGTGGTGCAAGGTGGCCCTCATGGCAAGACTCATCAGGCTGAGACTGGGGTGGAATGAAGGGAAGTAAGGAATGTTGTGGCTCGCGCGTGGAAGTAGATAAAGGGTCTACATATGTTTGCTCCTCGTACTAAGGAGTCAGGTCCTCTGCGTCGAATACCCTACTTATCCTCATATTTTGAGGGATCCCAATCTCATATGCATTTGTCCTGATCCGTCGTATGACTGTGTAAGGACCCATTTGTCGAGCGCTTAATTATTTTGGTGTCCCATGAAGGACCCTCTCAAAACGTATGTGAATCACCACCTGCTCTCTAGCTTCGAAAATTTGCTCCATCCTGTGCTAATTTGCTTGACTTTATAGTAATCATCACTCATTGCAATTGTTAACCGAAATCCTACGACTATGGCCAGTGCTCCTCATGTCGGTCTCAGAGGTCCCGGTGGACATCCAGCAGTGTGCCTGGGACACCTTCCAGATGGGCGCGCCCTCTCCTCGACAAGGTCGCGCGGTTACTCGTCATGTGCCTGCGTTTTCCTCCAGAGTGTCGGTAGCTTCCGAGGGAGGTCGCAGCGCACGTTCTCCAGGACCCGCTTGAGTCCCTCTCTCAGCGAGTAGTGTTCGTGGTTACGGCGTGTCGTACCAACGAACCTCTTTTCCTTTCTTCCGCAACTGATGCTTCGAATCCCACAGATTGTGGAGCATTTAGTACAACATTAAATGCTCCCAACCGGTTGGGTAGCCTACCCACGAGTATAAATAGAGGGCTAGGGGTGCTCTATGGAGACACGGAACTTGGGTTAGAATCTACCCTGTTGTAAGTGCGGTTACAAGTTCTGTCTCTCGGTTACCTTCTATTTACAGAGCACATTCTTGTAATAGCTTGTAATAGATCTTTGTGCAATAGCATTGCCCGCAGCAAGTGGTATTCGGCGTTGCGGGTAAATCTGGTGTCCACCGCTGCTAGCAGCACTCTCTTCTCTGTGCTCTGTTCGCCAGGCCCTTACGGGTTAGTTGTTGTCTCTGATCTCTTCACCGGACTCCCCGAACCGGTCGTTGAGTGTGAAAAGTTGGGTGACAAATTTTGCACAAACAGTTCGAACACGCGACCTTCAGATCAAGCAACCGGCGAAATCGCCCGGCGCTCAGGGAAGGGCGACAGAGTCCGCCCGAAACCGCCAAGAAAGTCGATGCAGGCGGATGCTCCTCCAGAAGCGCGATCACCTGCGGGCACTCGAGAATCAGTCGCGAGTGCGCGTGAGCGGTTAACCGCCCGGATGGATGGAACCCATCTGGAGCCCGCCCAGGAAGTTCAGCAAGTCAAGGTTCTAGGAGGTGACGGAGACAGAACCATCTCCATAAATGTGGAATTGAAAGAAGAAGACAAGGCAATGCTCCTTCGGTGTCTCCTGGATAACATCAATATCTTCACATGGTCAGCTTCGAACATGCCTGGGATAAGCCCAAACGTCGTCTGTCATCGCCTCAACATCAGCCCCGACTTCAGGCCTGTGAAGCAGAAAAAGCGAGTTGAAGCCACAACGCTCGTTGAGCCCAATCGGGAAGAAGTCTCCAAACTGCTCAAAGCGAACTTCATCAGAGAAATCCAGTACCCGGATTGGATCTCCAATGTTGTGATAGTTCGTAAAGCCAACAACAAGTGGAGAATATGTGTAGACTTCACCAGGCTCAATAAGGCATGTCGCAAAGACTGTTACCCCCTACCCCGGATAGACTCTTTGGTCGATTCTGCTGTGGGTTTCTCAGTGATGAGTTTCCTGGACGCCTTCTCAGGATATCACTAGATCTGAAAGCACGGGCCTGACATTCCTCATACGTCGTTCATCACGAATGACGGTTGTTACTGCTATCACGTCATGTCGTTTGGGTTGAAGAATGCAGGTGCTATATATCAGAGGATGATGAATCGTGTGTTCAAGCATCAGAAGGGTCATCTTTGAAAAATGGTCTACCATGACAAAGATAGAGTCATGCTTCCTCTGAGTACGCAGGAGCCCGAGTACAAAATCCATACTGACGTCATCCCAAGGTCTGTGAGGGATAGGGAGGGGAGGGTATAAATCAGTGGGTTGGTGTTAGGGGTAGGTTTGAAGAAGGAGGGGGAGAGGATGAAGAAGAGGAGAGGAATAGAGTCAACCCCTAGAGATCTTTCCAATTCAACTTACTACTCATATAATGCAAATAAGAGATACATAAACTTATATGGTGTCTAGTTCCGAAACACACAAAGGAAAACAACAAATAACCACACGGCCCGAAATACATGTGCGATGATAAAATATAGAGATGTCGGGTGCGTAATGCCCATGCGCACTAATAGTCAACGTTCATCGTCGTGTTGGGATTTGTGTCCTTGTCGCCTTGGTCTCAACGTCAACATAAGCGTTGTGTCCTCGTCTCCTTGTCCCTCGCCCTCTTCCGTATTCGTAATAATGTTGCCCCCTCAAAAATTCACTTTGTCCTAAAGGAAGAAGAAACGTCCTGGACGCACTGCAACTAGAGTGGTGTAACTTCATTTTGGCAAATCGTACTCGTCTCTCTAGTCATTCATCTCGTATCACTCAAAGTAATGGTCTATGTCCAAGAGCCGATCGTTAAATGCCTTTGGGTCCAAATGACCGTCGAAGGATAGCGCGTCAATGTGAATGTGCGACGTAATGTGATCATCGGCTAGGGTCGCTCTGCAGCGTGACTCATGGTAGTTCTCATAATGACCATCATGGTCATAATCAAATCGTTTTGGTGGAGCACGAGCTCTACGAGCCGGTGGAGGAGGACGAGGTTCATCGAAAGGGCGGTTGTGTCTCAGTAGGGTTGGGCCATGTCGATACTCGTACGCCTGCTCAGGATTCCTTCTCACGGAAGGAGCAAGATCTCGGCGAAACAGGTCTCTAGCACGTCTATCAGTGAGTGGTGGAGCATCTCAGGGATCATCTGGGAGATCATCATAATATGGGGGTGGGGCTTGACCTCTTAGTATTTCTAAATGATCAACTCTAATGCTAACACTAGCGATACCTTCCCTAATGATGTCAAACTGGGATCCTATCAGTTCAAATCGATCAAGTACAATTCTATGAAACTCGGCGAGTGTCATGTACGAATACAAACTCGCAACCCGGTCATTGATGAGGTTCGGGTCATATATAGGTTATTGGAAGAACCTACCACTATATAGAATGTAATGTGGCCCAACCCGGGCTCTAATACCAGTTTAATGTAGTGTAGGTGGTGAATTAAGATGCATTATGATGCCACCCTAAATAGAATACAATGCGACCATCGTAAATCCTAATCTAGATGCAAATGAACAGTTCGACTAAAAATTATCAGTAAGTAATTATTTGAAATAAACCCAATTTATGAGCACATTCGTTCACATAAATTGAATAGCAAAGCACACATTAATTTACATACAAAGCGCAAAATATATCAAGCGTGCAACGAATAAACTCTGCAAGTCAAACGATTTCACAGAAATTATACATATAACAATCGCATCTCTAGAAATATAGTACGAGCATACAACAATAGAAAGACAAAACACCAATATATGACTTACGTGTGAAGGCGGCAGAGGTATGTGGCGTCAGTGGAGGTCCAAGGGTTGCGAGCTCCAACTGGGGCTGGGTGATGTAGATAGGAAACAATGAAGGCTCGATGGGGCTTAAAACTATGAGGATGTGTGTCGAAATATGGCAGGAGGATGTCGTGGGGGCTTGCGGGACTTGGACTAGATGTGGGATAGCAGGAGGAGAGGGCAGCGAGAGGTTTGAGTGAAGAGGCCAGCTCGGTAAATGATCGAAAGGGCTACAACAGGCGTGTTGATGTAACCTAAGCGATCCGAGAGAGCGGATCCGAATTTTGCGCGCGTAAAATCAGAGACGTTCGAATTTTAAAATTTCGTTTTTCCGTTATTTGAGAGCGCTCTCTGATGCGTGGAGGGATCGACGCGGAACACGGGCAACCACAAGCCTTCGCACATAATAATTTATGAAAACAATAAACAAGCAATCGAACGCATCCGGCAAGCCAACCAGTTATTTAATTAAGCGCATAAATTAGAACTGAAAAATTAGAGTAAGGCGGATTTATCCAGAAATTACCAACGAGCTATGGCCGTGGAAGTTGAGCCGATCTGGAACGGTCACGCAGGGGGGATGCGGCGACCTAATCGACGATAGAACTCACTGTAGAACCGACCGGAGGAGACGCGTGGTCGACGGTCGGCGCAGGGAGTCTTGTCGACGAGGGGAAAACGGATTCCTGCCGGAGAAGAACTCGCAGTCGACGGCAAGAGCAGGACTCCCGACCTCGGCGCGCCTGAGAAGTCGTCGACAATACAGGCGGAGGGGAGGGAGACGTGGGGCGCTGAGTTGCGAAGGAAAAAACGGCGTCGGGAGGAGCAGCAAGGAGGATACGAGCAGGGTTTCAACCGGGAACAGGGAACGAGAGGTATCTCGTCCTGTCAAATCCGGGTTCTTCTTTTTGGGGAGCTGTCAATGCCTTGTTATTGATAGGCGGCAGATTTATTTTAGGAAGGAAATTTAGGTTGCTTCCTTAATAAGGGATTTAGCCATTTTAATAAATGAAATTATGGCAAGTTTTAAATGAGAATTCTTTAATTGATGCTCACATGATTTTTTGTAATGTAATTTGGAAGTAATTTTATACGTAATTAAAGTAATTGGTTGGCTTACCTTTTACGTCCTATTACTATATTTATTGGACCATTCATTCAGGGTCTCACCGGGTGGTCAAACCGGTGAGCCGAACCAGAAAAGGAAAACAATACAAGAATAAAAGTGCATAATGCAGGAAAATTTAAACATAATAAAATCAGGTTGCACCAATTCCCCCCGGGTTGAGAGAACTCGACTCCGGCGAGAATTTGCAAAGGCCAGCAACAGAAAGATCAGGGCGGCGTCGCTGTAACTCAGTAGGAGTAATCCAAGAACTGTCAGTGATGGCACGCCCATGCCAAGAAACCAGGTAGCGCTGATACGTGCCATGACGAGTATGAAATTCCCGGACATCAAGGACCTGATCAATCTCATCTGTGATAGGCGTCGGTGAGGGCACCAGGTCTGGAGGTATGTCCGGAGCTGTGATCGGCGGTGTCGGGCCGGAAGTCGGTGGATCTCCATAAAATAGGGAAAGATCTGCCACATTAAAAATCGGTGACGTACCGAATTCAACGGGCAGATCAAGGAGATAGGCGTTATCTCCAATGCGCTTCCGAACCTGAAACGGGCCAAACTTCCTTTGATGTAGCTTGTGATATGTCCCTGGCGTAAATCGCTGCTTCCTGAAATAAGCATACACCCAGTCGCCTTCTGAAAAGTATAACTCCCGGCGATGACGATCGGCCATAGATTTATAAGTTTCAGAAGTCGCTCGCAATTTATCAGCTATAATTTTATGCAACTCTTTTAAATAATCGATATGTGTTTGCGCTTCAAAGGAGATGCGTTCATGGCAGGGAAGGGAGTGGCGATCAAGCAAGTGTGGAATGGAAAAACCATACACAATCTCGAAAGGAGATTTATTAGTGGAGCGATTTTTAGAATTATTAAATGCAAATTCAGCTTGTGGCAGCGCAAGATCCCATTGTGTCGGTTTTTCCCCTGTCAAACATCTAAGAAAATCCCCCAAACTTCGGTTAACGACCTCCGTCTGTCCATCAGTCTGTGGATGATACGCGCTACTAAACTCGAGCTTGGTGCCCAGTCGGCTCCAGAGCGTTTTCCAGAAATAACTCATGAATCGCGTATCCCGATCGGACGTGATAGAATTCGGAATGCCATGTAAGCGCACTATCTCTCTAAAAAAATAAATTAGCGACATGTACCGCACTAGAGGTTTTCCTACACGGGATAAAGTGCGCCATTTTTGAAAATCGATCAACGACGACAAATATAGAATCTACCTTCCTCTGAGTGCGAGGGAGGCCCGTCACGAAGTCCATCGAAATGTCGTCCCATGGCCTCTCAGGTATAGGCAAGGGGGTGTATAAACCAGTATTTTGAGCATGCCCCTTATACAATTGACACGTCGTGCAGTGTCGGATGAAATCAACAACGTCCTGTTTCATCTTCGGCCAATAATAACGAGAGCTTGCGAGATCTAATAGTTTAGACTGACCACATGACCTCCTAACCCAGACGAGTGGAGCTCTCGAAGTAACGTTTCTCGAAGTGGACCTTCGCAGATGCAAAGGCGGGTGCCTCTAAATAGATAGCCATCACTCACGACATACTGGGTAGTGGTGTCAGTCCCAGTGTGACTACATGACCGCCAAATGTCTCCAAAATAGGGGTCAGTCGGGTATAGGTCACGCTGTGAGTCTAAGGATGTGATGCGTGGGTGGAGGGTGACTAATAAGTGGGAACGACGGCTAAGTGCGTCTGCTACTCGATTTGTGACACCAGGTTTGTGCTTTAGATGGAAAGTGAACTCCTGCAGGTAAGCAGCCCACTTGGCATGACGCCTGATCTCCTTCTGGGAGTTTAGGTGCTTCAATGCCTCATGATCGGTGTTCAGCACAAACTCGCGCTGGATCAGATAATGTCGCCAATGACGGAGAGCCTGTACGATGGCATAAAACTCTATGTCATACGTGGAGTATCGAGTTTTTGCCTCGTTCAGCTTCTCGCTATAGAATGCTACAGGACGACCCTCCTGACTCAAAACGGCTCCAATCCCTATAATCGATGCGTCACAGTCAACCTCAAAGATCTTCTCGAAGTCAGGGAGAGCTAAAACAGGAGCGCTAGTAAGTCTATCCTTACTAATAGAAAGGCTCGCTCGGCTTCCTCAGTCCAGATAAAAGTACCCTTTCTCAAACAGTCAGTCACGGGCGCAATCAGGGTACTAAAATTTCTAATGAATCGCCTATAAAAGGATGCTAGCCCATGAAATCCTCGAGCCTCCGTGATCGTCCTAGGGCTAGGCCATGATTCTATCGCCTTGACCTTCTCTCTATCAACCTTAATACCTTCTGATGAAACGATGTATCCTAGGAAGGTCAGGCTATCAGTCATAAATGTGCATTTCTTCAAATTTATATACAATTTATTCTCTCGTAGGATATCTAGGACCTGCCTAAGGTGAATTAAGTGCTGATCAGAATCCAGGCTATAAATCAGAATATCATCGAAATAAACCACTACACAAACTCCAATAAGCGGTCTAAGCACTTGATTCATCACGCGCATGAAAGTACTAGGGGCATTGGAGAGCCCAAATGGCATCACCAACCACTCATACAACCCTTCTCTCGTCTTAAAAGCAGTTTTCCATTCATCCCCGGGACGTATCCTAATCTGGTGGTATCCACTCTTCAGATCTATCTTAGAAAATACACGGGATCCACTAAGCATATCCAACATGTCATCCAAACGGGGGATGAGAAAGCGATATTTGATTGTTATTTTATTAATCGCTCGACTGTCTGCGCACATAACGCCAAGTCCCGTCTTTCTTAGGAACTAATAATGCGGGGACGGCGCACGGGCTCATACTCTCTCTAATGTGACCCTTTGAAATCAGATCGGTCACCTGCCTATGGAGTTCTTCGTGCTCCTTCGGACTCATGCGATAGTGGGGAAGATGAGGTAAACTGACTCCAGGCATAAGGTCAATACAATGCTGGATGTCTCTCATCGGAGGGAGCTGATCGGGTAACTCCTCCGGCATGATCTCAGCATATTCATCAGTCAGTGGGCGGACAATACTAGGGATATCAGCTATGGTCGGGGAGGTATCTAGACCAGACAACATATAAACGATCTCACTATCCTTCATCTCCTCCTGAAATTGGGGCCCGGTCAGTAACATCGTGGCGGAGGGGAAGGATATGGCTGACACGGTAGGTGTAGAGGGTGAAGATCTCTCAGGGGCTCTAGGAACAAGACTGTTCTTCTGGGGAAGAAGAACGATCTTGCGCCCTTTGTGCTCGAAAGAGTGAGAGTTCTTCACTCCATCATGGATAACTCGTCTGTCGTACTGCCAAGGCCGTCCCAACAGGATATGGCAGACCTCGATAGTGGCGACATGACACCAAACAGCGTCCTGATAGGTGCTACCCGATGGAAAACTCTACGAGACACTGATGTGTGATGGGAATAGTCGTGCTACTCGTGACCCAAGATAGACTGTAAGGTTTTCTAGCGGTTGTGACTTCAGCTTTAGCTTATCTACCATACGTTGAGAAACAAAGTTCTCCATACTACCGCTATCAATGATGATGGAGCAGAACTGCCCCTGAATGCGTGCGGTCGTACGAAAAATATTGTTTCTCAACCATTCGTCGTCAGTAGGAGCTTTGGGCGTTAGGAGACTATGTTGGAGAACGCACACTAACGATTCAGGCTGCTCTCCCTCAACTTCGTACTCACTCTCTAACTCGGGTTCAGGAGTCGGGTCAGGATGGGAGTCACTAAGGAAGACCCCATACTCAGGTTCTGACCCACTCTCAGAATCAATGACGGCGACGAAGTGGCGTCGCGGGCACTCAGAAGATTTGTGTCCCGGCTCCATACACTTAAAACATCTAAAGGTGCCAGCCTGCGGTCTAGAACCAACAATCTCCTTGCCTCTAGTGGATGTGGTAGGTAAGGCAGGAGTGCTCGGGGGCAAAGCTGGACGAGGGGGCCCGACAGTCCGAGTCACTGATGTGGAAGTGTGAGTGGATGGGGGTCTATCAGTAGACCTAAACCCGGATGTCCTCTTCTGCGAGGCCTCGGCTCTACGCGCGCGACTCAAAACTTCTCCTAAGTCCTTATAGTCAAATAACTCCAGTTGATCTCTAAGGGAATATCGTAATCCGTTCAGATATCGAGAGACAACCATGTCATCGTCCTCTCGGAGATTGAGGCGAGATTGGAGTACTAGGACTCGTTCGTATACTCGTCGACCGTTGACTTTATCTTGTCTTAGGTTGTGGAACCTACGATATAGGGTTTGCATGTAATCAGGAGGCACATACCGTTTTCGAATTTGTTCTTTAAATCCGCCCAGGTGGTGACGGGTGGCATGCCTAAATTAAACCTAGTTTGTTCCCACCAAACTAACGCGGGACCTTTAAGTCTCATGGTGGCGTACTCAACCTGCCTAGCTCGGGGCATTTGCTTCCAAGCCAAGTAGCGGTCCATCCTGGCACACCAGTCTAAACAACGTTCGGGTTCTAAGTACCCTTCAAAATCACCAACGTCTAGCTTGACTCCCATATCCCAACGAGGACGGTCATGAGGTTCGTCAAGGGGCTCGGGTTCGGGTTCGGGTTCGGCCTCCGTTGTGCAAGCTCTAGGGGCCTAGTGTTCGGGTTTACTTCGTTCACGCGGTGCGCGGTTTATGTGTACGGTGGCTTCGATATTATTAACCGAAGTACGTAGCTCATTCATAACGTGTGTGACACTTCCCATACCCGTGGTGATAGTCCCTACCCGCTTTCATCAGTTCATTCATTCGTTGGGCTAAGTCCCCAACACTAGTTTCTAAATTATCGACACGCTTGTCCATTTTAAAATTTTAATTTTAAATTTCTAGAAAATATATAATTTTAATTTTCGAAAAAAATATTATAAAAGTTATTTTTTTTTTTATAATAAAATTCAAATTAAAATAAAATTGATTTTCTTTTTTTTTTAAAGGAAAAAAGGGCTAATACAATTTTTCTTTTTATTTTGAAAATAGATGATAAAATTGAAAGATAATTTTTTTTTTAATCCGGATCGTATGATTCGCGATAGGAGCGAATCAAAAACCACCTCTGATACCAAACTGATGTAACCTAAGCGATCCGAGAGAGCGATCCGAATTTTGCGCGCGTAAAATCAGAGACGTTCGAATTTTAAAATTTCGTTTTTCCGTTATTTGAGAGCGCTCTCTGATGCGTGGAGGGATCGACGCGGAACACGGGCAACCACAAGCCTTCGCACATAATATTTATGAAAACAATAAACAAGCAATCGAACGCATCCGGCAAGCCAACCAGTTATTTAATTAAGCGCATAAAATTAGAACTGAAAAAATTAGAGTAGGGCGGATTTATCCAGAAATTACCAACGAGCTATGGCCATGGAAGTTGAGCCGATCTGGAACGGTCCACGCAGGGGGGATGCGGCGACCTAATCGACGATAGAACTCACTGTAGAACCGACCGGAGGAGACGCGTGGTCGACGGTCGGCGCAGGGAGTCTTGTCGACGAGGGGAAAACGGATTCCTGCCGGAGAAGAACTCGCAATCGACGGCAAGAGCAGGACTCCCGACCTCCGGCGCGCCTGAGAAATCGTCGACAATACAGGCGGAGGGGAGGGAGACGTGGGGCGCTGAGTTGCGAAGGAAAAAACGGCGTCGGGAGGAGCAGCAAGGAGGATACGAGCAGGGTTTCAACCGGGAACAGGGAACGAGAGGTATCTCGTCCTGTCAAATCCGGGTTCTTCTTTTTGGGGAGCTGTCAATGCCTTGTTATTGATAGGCGGCAGATTTATTTTAGGAAGGAAATTTAGGTTGCTTCCTTAATAAGGGATTTAGGCCATTTTAATAAATGAAATTATGGCAAGTTTTAAATGAGAATTCTTTAATTGATGCTCACATGATTTTTGTAATGTAATTTGGAAGTAATTTTATACGTAATTAAAGTAATTGGTTGGCTTACCTTTTACGTCCTATTACTATATTTATTGGACCATTCATTCAGGGTCTCACCGGGTGGTCAAACCGGTGAGCCGAACCAGAAAAGGAAAACAATACAAGAATAAAAGTGCATAATGCAAGGAAAATTTAAACATAATAAAATCAGGTTGCACCACGTGTAAGGAGGTCGACTGGAGGAGGGAAGGCCGATGGGGTGATGCTTGACAGCAGAATGGGAGAATCGAGACTGTAGAAGATCAACGAGAGGCGGGAGGGTGACTTTGTGGACTGGGATCGGGGCGTCGAGCGGTATGAGCGCAACTGCGACTGTCGATCAGGGAAAAAGTCGTAGTACGTGGTTGGAAAATGAAGAGATGGGGCTAAGTGGCAGAGTAACGGGAGGGGAAGACTGTAGGAGAATGAGAACCTAGGAGTAACACCAAAGGGTCCTCTCGGAATCGCATCGGGAGGGAGACCAACCATTTCGGTGTTCTAAACCAACAGTCGATGCTCCAAAAATGATGCATGCATGCCTATAAAAAGAAAATAACTGTTATGGCACACGGATTAGACAGATCATGATGTCCAAACAGATTAGGTGTCAAATACAACTCGAAAAATAAAATAGAAATATGAAATTGACTCAAAATGGTCATCCGGACACATCCATGGACTAGGATTGTCTAGGCGGGCAACGGATCACCGCCTCTTACGGGAATAAACATGTTTGGTTCCTCGATCCCCATCAAAACTTAGTTTTAAATAAATAAATTATTGTATAATATGAAATATATTTCACGATTTTTCTATTGTGTTTTTTTGGATATTTTTAGTAGTACTCGTAATGTGTTACTAATACTTTATTTTGAATACTCTTCTAATTTATTATTGTGATACATATGACTCAATGTTTGTCTACTTATTTTTTTAAAAATTTCACTTTAGAGCATATAAGTATACTTAGTATATATATTTTTATTTATTAGATATAGAAATCTGATATTTTAAAATATTCTCGGCATTTCTCCAACATCCGATATTTAAAAATTCAATTCGACAAATCGACGACATCCGACAATTACAACTTTGCCCAAGAGACAAACCAATTAAAAAATCATATTGCATATCCTACGATAGTGGTGCTTGCTTAACCATTATTAAATAGTCTTTAAACTAGTTGCAGTACTAATATAAAGCCACCATTCTAGTGCTCGACATTGACAACATCACAAAAAGGTCTAATATGACAACATCACAAAAAGGTCTAATATGACAACATCACAAAAAGGTCTAATATGACAACATCACAAAAAGGTTTAATATGACAACATCACAAAAACTCTAATATGACAACATCACAAAAACGTCTAATATGACAACATCACAAAAAGGTCTAATATGACAAACATCAAAAAGGTCTAACATGTCAACATCTATGTAAATTATAACCATTCATTGTCAATTGTATCATTGTATGCACCTCAAGTATGTATGCACTCTTACTACAAGAATGATATCCACATAAATGTTATCGAGAAGTAGGAATTCACATCTCTCAAATAAAAACTTGATAGTTAGCATGTTTTTACTGAAGTATTTTTTCAACAAATGCTATAAACTACTTTGCATGCTATTTTCCCACAAAATAGTATCCCTTCTACCATCAAAATTCTTACAATCTCTAGAAACTATATTCATCAAGCACAAGTTTGAAAGCTAACCATGTCCTGGGTGAAGTTTCTTTATGTAAGTGCTAAAAATTACTTTACATGCTATTTTCGAGAAATTTGTATCCTTCTACCATCTAAATTCTTCCATAATGAGGTGTCATGGACAATTAAACTTAAAATTATCTTACTAGTTATAAATAAAATATAAATCCTGAGAAAATGTTACTAAGAAATAAGAATTTGGTAACAGAGAGAATCAGACGGTGATTTGGTTCTTAGTCACTCAGGCCAAAAACTAGAAGCTCGGCACGACTATACAGCTGCGCCAGGAGTATCAACTAGTAATCATAACCTGTCATAAGTAACCTGCATTGCCTCATCAAGTTCATCTCTATTCTCAGGTCATCAATCATAGGATGTGGCTCTCTACATGCTAAGAATGCTGGAACGCCACTGAACAAGTAGAGGTTCAGATCCAACCATAGACACAAGCAGACTAATTTTCAATAGAAAATCAAGAATCCACAAGTTTTCCTATCACAATTCAAAAATCAACTCAAATCAAGAAGGATGGCTAACAAGCAAGTGAAACTAATTGTATATTTGGTACATCAGACAACTAAAAATCATGAAGCACAAAGAACATAGAATATATTTCACAAGAAGATCGAATGCATGTGTGAATTTAAAAACTAAAACTCCATCATGAGAAAAAATTTTGAAGAAAAATTCTAAAAAAAGGCTCCGGTAGCTGACACAGGAAACAAAGGAGTGAAGAGAAGGTTGATCATTCATTCTTACCATACCCCTCCTTGTCCTTCGCCATTTGCTTCAACAGAAACTTGTCGTTGGGAAGATTTGCATCACTAAAATAGTACTCAACCTGTAAAATCGTGAGCGATCAAACCACGAAAAAAACGAAACAAAACGAGAGTACCTGCCGATCAATACCGCTTAAATGTTTAAAGATACATGTATCAAACGAGAACAATCGGTAAAATGGAAGCTCGGTGAATGAAACTACATCAACAAGAACGAGATGCAGAAGAAGAGGTTAAAATAGTGGGTGGATTCACCTGTCGCACTATCGCATCGAATAGATCATCGTGAAGAGAAGCGGCGTCGGAGAGGTAACACGGCGATTTCTTTAGCGGAAGGAGAACCCTCGTCCGTCGGCCCGGAGTCTACAACGCGGTCATGGTATTTAGCATCGCCCAGAGGCTGGTCGCCGGCGGCCGAATGATCGGCGGTCGGAGGAGGGGGAGGGGAAGGAGCCCGCTCTTGGATTTCCATTAATACGAGAGACGGAGTCCGCCGGCCCTTCTTCCCCTGCTCTGCCGTTCACCATTCTCCATCTATTATACGAGCTCGAGCTGTGAGTTTACAGTTCGACATCTTCTCTAAATCATGTTAAAAGCACATTAATATCTGCTATTTACAATTCAATAAAATTTAGGGCTATTGTTTGGGAAAAAATTTTTGGTGGTCCGAGGACACCATGCTCTACGTGCCT
This sequence comes from Dactylorhiza incarnata, assembly GCA_033032865.1. Lineage (NCBI taxonomy): Eukaryota > Viridiplantae > Streptophyta > Magnoliopsida > Asparagales > Orchidaceae > Dactylorhiza > Dactylorhiza incarnata. The sequence continues at coordinate 1,920,692 of JAWHQI010000408.1, forward strand.
CAATAAATAGCTATTTCAAAACCTGGGCCTAGCCCCTCATTATTTCGAAAAAATGAAAAATTTTCCTTGGAGCCCCCGCCGGTTCCTCTTCCCCTTCCTCCCCGAAGTTTCTTCATTCCGCTTTTTTTAGGTTTTTGAAAAACATTCCGACTGAACTTCCAGCGGCCAATCTCGATATTGCAGAGGGAGTCGTCTGTGGTGGAAGAAGGAAGGACTCCAAGGACGATCCGAAACAATTTCACGTCAGCGGGTGGAAGAGGAAGAGATGGTATTTTTCCGGCGTTTCGAACCTCCGTAATAATTTTCGCGCTGAATATTGTAGTTTTGGACGCGATTGATCGTTATTGTAATCATATTGTGGACTTATGACCGTATATATTCCGTATTTTCCGTTTTTCATTCGTTATGAAACCATATGCTAGGTTACGGTTGTAAAATTTCAGCAATGAGTAAATAACTAAATACTAAAATACGGTCGTAAATGCTAGGTTACTCTGTTATGACTGTATTCTAAGTTTCTGTTTTTTGTGCCATTCTACTCAAGTTACGGTCGTAAAAAGACCGTAAATACTAAATTACGACTGTAATTGCTGTATTAAATGCAGTAATTTGTTGTATGTTACTGTAAATTACAACCATAACTGTAAGTTCCGGCATTTTACAACTGTAATGGGTTGCATTGTTTGGTAGTTGTATACTACGTTACAACCGTAACTACGATTGTAGACATGCATGTATTTATATTGTAAGGATTTTTTTCATTCAAGTTTTGGTCTCATCTAGTTTTGGCGAAAATGGAAGAAAGCGAGTATTCGAAAACCTGGATTCAGCCGACGGATCAAATCTTCGGGCACCTTCACGTCCTCTACGCCCGTATAATTTCGAAACCCTAATAGAAGGTTTAGGGCGGGGAAAGAGGACGAGGAACCGGCGGGGCTCCAAGGAAAATTTTTGTTTTTCGAAATAATGAGGGGGTGGGCCCGGGTTTTGAAATGGCTATTTATTGGGGCACTTAGAGCATGGTGTCCTCGGGCCACCAAAAAAAATTTCATTGTTTGGGCGAGCGCAACACACTCGTGGTGCGGTGAGATAGTATCCGTCCGATCGTCGGTAAATTAGGGATAAGAAAAATAAAAAAAAATGATATTCGATCGATTTTAAAAGACACGGGCAGATATCTCTGTTATAAATAATTATTTTATGGATAAATAGGATGTTAAAATGATTCTAAAAAGACTCTCTAATTAATATTCTTTAATTTGTTTCATAAAAAAAATGGTTAATAAAATTCATTTTTGTTAATATAGCCTGTTTGGCATGGTGGTGGCGACGGTGAACTCAGTGGTTACGAATTATCATCTGGTTGATGTGGTGTACCAGATGTAGCGTTTTAATTCGCTTAGTTTGTACAAAAACTTCATTACAAAACGGTTATGAAAGGCACTAAGAAAAAAAATTGAATATAAAAAATGGATGGAGTTCCTTAGGTGCGGTCGGGCGTTCATGGACGACGTTTCGTAACCACTGTGTTGGCGATCGCCACCAATGTGCCAGACGGACCACTATTTACACATCGACGTTTTATTGACACACAAAAATTAAATTATTATAGGTAAAACATTCACTTCTCTTTGGCACTAAACACAACTTCGAATAGCTCTCCGAACTCGAGAGAGGAAGATGAAGTGCAGATCTAATGAATAGTAATAGCATCGTCTGGGAGACCGATAGTAAGTAAAAAAAAACTCGTCGGGAAACATGTAAGAGACTTGCTTGGTAGAAGAAACGGTGAATCGTGTTCCAAGTTGTTGTTGCCCGGAAACATGGAGGTCAATGCGGGGACAAAACTCCATTACCAGCGGGAGTAATGAGATGTGTCAAAGTCCGGCGTACAACATCGGCAAGAATGGGTGGTCCAGCAAACGCAAAAATGTCCTTCTTTGTCTTCGCCCACTGCAGCTTTTTCCTCAGAGCGACCACCTTCGCGGGCCGATGACCTTCATGGAGTATAAGCTGGAGGCAGGGGGAAGGAGGGGACCATCACGGAGTTGGCAGAAATAGATATTGTCGTGATTGTAACAACCCCCATATCCATCGAGTAGGTTGCCACGACCCAGGAGTGCATCGGGGCCGCGTCTGTAGTATGATCCAAGACAGGGAGAAAAAGAGGGAGAGCGGTAGAGGCAAAAACCTCCTGCTCACCCAGCTGGAGTAAGAGGTAAGTGAGGGGGAGAGAGGAGGAGGGGCGGGTGCCCCCCTCTCGCCCTCGCCCAGCTAGGGGCGAGAGGGGAGGGGCGGGTGTCCCCCCTCTCGCCCTCGCCCAGCTAGGGGGCGAGAGGGGAGGGCGGGTGCCCCCCTCTCGCCCATCGCCCAGCTAGGGGCGAGAGGGGAGGGGCGGGTGCCCCCCCCCCCCCTCTCGCCGCACCCAGCTATGGGCGAGAGGGGAGGGGCGGGTGCCCCCCCTCTCGCCCTCGGCCCAGCTAGGGTCGAGAGGGGAGGGGCGGGTGCCCCCCTCTCGCCTCAAGCCCAGCTAGGGGCGAGAGGGGAGGGGCGGGTGCCCCCCCTCTCGCCGCACCCAGCTAGGGGCGAGAGAGGAGGGGCGGGTGCCCCCCCCCCCCCCTCTCGCCCTCGCCCAGCTAGGGGCGAAAGGGGAGGGGCGGGTGCCCCCCTCTCGCCCTCAGGCCCAGCTAGGGGCGAGAGGGGAGGGTAGGGGCGGGTGCCCCCCCCCCCCCCCCCCCCCCCCTCTCGCCGCACCCAGCTAGGGGCGAGAGGGAGGGGAGGGTGGCCCCCTCTCGCCCTCGGCCCAGCTAGGGGCGAGAGGAGGAGGGGGTGCCGACCCCCTCCTCTCGTCCCCGACCCTGGTAAGGGGGAAGACCCTTGGTCTCGCCCCACCCCAGCGAGGAGGCTCGCCGAGCTCCGCGGGGTAACCCCTCTCGCCCAGTTCCGGAGGAGGGGGGGGGGGGGGGGGTTGGTCCTGCTTTAGTATCCCAGAACAGCGGGATTTGGCTATTTGCAGTCCAGTTTTGGCTATTCGCAGTCCAATGGTCTGCGTTTAGCGCTTCAGAACAGCGGGATTTGGCTATTTGCAGTCCATTTTTGGCTATTCGCAGTCCAGATCCGAAAAACCTATAAATAGGACCAGGGGGCACCATTTGAGAGGATCTCATTCTTAGCTAGCTCTTCTCCTCTCTCTCCTCCTCAGCAAGTCTCTCTAGAGAGGGTGAGGAAAGGCTCCAGTGGTGCCCAAGCTTAGTCGTGGCTTGGGAGGGGAAGTTCCAAGGGGACTTCCGGGTATGTGGCGGGACCTCCCCACTAAGCCCTTGGTCCGTTTCCAAATCTAAGTGCTCTTGCCTAGAGAGTTGGCTCGAGGGAAGTAGGTGTGAGACCACCCCTTCTTAGGGACCCCGAACTCCACAGAGACCAAGTCTTGTCCTCGAGATTTCGGTTTCAACATTTTGGTGCGGTGAGCGTGGAGAGTGGTCAGCACAGAAGTCCTTGAGCCAAATCTCATGACAGGAGACCTCGGAGGAGGAGACGATGAGGGGTCTCACATCCCAAGTGAGGTGGTAGGAAGGGGAGAGTTCATGACGGCCATCAAGGGAATCATGGAGCTACTCCAAGGCATCTCCAGGGGAGGTGACTGCTCGGCTCCCTCCCCCCAGACACCGCCTTCTGGGTCGCAAGGAGTACTCGCCCAGGGGGGGGGGGGTCAGGAGAGGTTGCCCCAGGGGGTCGGCCAGGCAAGGAGCCAGTGACTGAGAGTGGCGAGCGAGACCTCGCCGGGCGAGTGCTTTTTCCCAGCCCGGCGAGTGGGGTCTCGCTCGGAGCAGGAGTCGCGCGAGCGGAGCTCGCGAAGCCGGCGAGTGGGGGGTCACCCTTTAGCGAGCGGATCATCTCGGCTCCCATCCCGGAAGGCTTCAAGGAGCCCAACATGACTTTCTATACCGGGAAGGATGATCCCGTCCAGCACCTACAGTGGTTCGAGGATACCGTCTCCATCAGGCCCATGACGGACGCGTTCAAGTGTCGTCTCTTCGCCACCACCCTGAGAGACAAAGCTAGGGACTGGTTCCACCAGCTCCCGGTTGGCTCCATTTACAGCTTTGATGACTTGAGCCGAAGCTTCCAGCTACGCTTCTCCACATCCAAGAAGAGGAAGAAGAATGCTGAGTCCATTTTCCTGGTCAAGCAGAGGCACGAGGAGACGTTGGCCCAGTACATGGACAGATTCCAGGAGGAGATCCAGAACATCCAGGAGGTGCGGGGGTATGCCCTCCAGATGGCTTTCACCGTGGGGCTACGAGAGAGCCTCTTCAAAATGCGCCTAACTAGGAAGCCTCCCCTGTCCTTTGAGGACCTGATGGAAAAAGCTGCAAAGGAGATAGCCACTGAGGCGGCAAACCCGGGGCTGGCAAAGAAGTTGGCAAAGCTGGTGGAGGTCGAGCCAAGAGAGCAAGGTGGCCTCAGGCAGCAGGAAGGAAGGAGGAGGGAAGAGCAGAGGGGTCAAGGGTACCAGGGACCCCAGGGGGGTCAGGAGCAAGGGAGGGGTCTCGCCCAAGGAGGGGGAAACTTCTACGGAGGCCAAGGGAGGCCCAACCCTCCTCCTTGGAGGCAGGCCCCTAGGCAGCTCCTACCCCCACCAGCTCAAGCTATGGCGATTCGAAGAGGAGGAGGAGTGGAAGCAAGAGACATCCCAGCCCGTAGGAGAAGGGGGGGAAGGGTGGTGCCGTACTGCGACTACCACCAAGCAGAGGGGCATGCAACAACTACCTGCACGGAATTCTTGGAGGTGAGAGAGGCGAGAGGTCAGGCACAACCGCAGCCGCCGGTGCGGATTGAAGAAGTTCCACCTGGAGCAGTAGTGGACGACGACATCTGCGAGGACCGAACTGACATAGGAGCCAAAGGACGGGTCGCGGTGATCCACGGGGGGGTAGGGATCGAGGCCACCCGTAAGGCAAGCCTCCACGCCGTATATCGACGCAGCGTCGCTTCAACGTCACAGGACCCACCTCCCGAGGAGAAAATCACTTTCTCAAGCAAGGACATGCCAGATAACGAGGATCCATTCTGTGATGCGCTAGTCATTCAGACAGCCATCGAAGGTTACACTGTCTCTCGGATCCTCGTTGACAACGGGAGCTCTGTCAACGTCATTTTCAAGAAGGCATTTGACGAGTTGAAGGTGGAGCCAAGGAGGGTGCTGGCCTCAGATGGGCCCTTGTTCGGATTCTCCGGAGAAAGGAAAGAGGTGGAGGGTGGAGTTGGACTCCAAGTGACGATGGGGGGAGGCTCAAGGAACTGTCGGATCGTCATAGTTGACGCTCCTAGCAGTTACAATGCCATCTTCGGAAGACCCCTCATCAGCGCCTTCCGATGCGTACCATCATCCTTCCACCAATGCCTCAAGCTCAACGCTGGAGGAACCCAAGTCAGGATCCGCGGAGACCCCAGGATGGCGAGGCACTGCTACGTCACAGCCGTCAACAGCATCTCTTGGCAAACGGGGGCGAAGGAGATGGAGAAGATCATGGAGAGCATGAGCCAGATGGGAGTGGCAGGAGAAGCAGAGGAATGATCATCTCGCGCGAGCAGCCGGAGAGGCGAGTACCATGGGGGGGCATGATGTGTTGGTTTTTTGTTTTTTGTTTTTTTGTGGTTTTCCTTTGTAACAAGCTCTACCCCTCACTAGTTGGGCCAGGAGGTTTTTGACAAGGGAAATCCCCCCATTAGATGGATGAAGTTATTTTGCTTATATGATTAGTGAGTTCAACGCCGAGATGTCCTCCTCACTCCAGGCTCTCACTAGCTGGGTGGGTCGAATGATCCTCGGATGGGTAAGTTCAACGTCGAGATGTCCTCCTCACTCCAGGCTCTCACTAGCTGGGTGGGTCGAATGATCCTCGGATGGGTAAGTTCAACGCCGAGATGTCCTCCTCACTCCAGGCTCTCACTAGCTGGGTGGGTCGAATGATCCTCGGAAGGAATGGCTCGCCATCGAGATGTCCTCTTCACTCCAGGCTCTCACTAGCTGGGTGGGTCGAATGATCCTCGGATGGGTGAGTTCAACGCCGAGATGTCCTCCTCACTCCAGGCTCTCACTAGCTGGGTGGGTCGAATGATCCTCGGATGGGTGAGTTCAACGCCGCGATGTCCTCCTCACTCCAGGCTCTCACTAGCTGGGTGGGTCGAATGATCCTCGGAAGGAATGGCTCGCCATCGAGATGTCCTCCTCACTCCAGGCTCTCACTAGCTGGGTGGGTCGAATGATCCTCGGATGGGTAAGTTCAACGCCGAGATGTCCTCCTCACTCCAGGCTCTCACTAGCTGGGTGGGTCGAATGATCCTCGGAAGGAATGGCTCGCCATCGAGATGTTCTCCTCACTCCAGGCTCTCACTAGCTGGGTGGGTCGAATGATCCTTGGATGGGAGAGTTCAACGCCGAGATGTCCTCCTCACTCCAGGCTCTCACTAGCTGGGTGGGTCGAATGATCCTCGGATGGGTAAGTTCAACGCCGAGATGTCCTCCTCACTCCAGGCTCTCACTAGTTGGGTGGGTCGAATGATCCTCGGATGGGTAAGTTCAACGCCGAGATGTCCTCCTCACTCCAGGCTCTCACTAGCTGGGTGGGTCGAATGATCCTCGGAAGGAATGGCTCGCCATCGAGATGTCCTCCTCACTCCAGGCTCTCACTAGCTGGGTGGGTCGAATGATCCTCGGATGGGTGAGTTCAACGCCGAGATGTCCTCCTCACTCCAGGCTCTCACTAGCTGGGTGGGTCGAATGATCCTCGGATGGGTGAGTTCAACGCCGAGATGTCCTCCTCACTCCAGGCTCTCACTAGCTGGGTGGGTCGAATGATCCTCGGAAGGAATGGCTCGCCATCGAGATGTCCTCCTCACTCCAGGCTCTCACTAGCTGGGTGGGTCGAATGATCCTCGGATGGGTGAGTTCAACGCCGAGATGTCCTCCTCACTCCAGGCTCTCACTAGCTGGGTGGGTCGAATGATCCTCGGATGGGTGAGTTCAACGCCAAGATGTCCTCCTCACTCCAGGCTCTCACTAGCTGGGTGGGTCGAATGATCCTCGGAAGGAATGGCTCGCCATCGAGATGTCCTCCTCACTCCAGGCTCTCACTAGCTGGGTGGGTCGAATGATCCTCGGATGGGTGAGTTCAACGCCGAGATGTCCTCCTCACTCCAGGCTCTCACTAGCTGGGTGGGTCGAATGATCCCCGGAAGGAAGGGCTTGCCATCGAGATGTCCTCCTCACTCCAGGCTCTCACTAGCTGGATGAGTCAAACATGCCTCGGGGGCGAGGTTCTGCCCCCCTCGATGGATATTTGGGCTTGGACTTTTCTTTCCAAGGTTGTGCCAACCACGCAAAGAGCGGGGATTCTGTACAACCCCCATATCCATCGAGTAGGTTGCCACGACCCAGGAGTGCATCGGGGCCGCGTCTGTAGTATGATCCAAGACATGGAGAAAGGAGGGAGAGCGGTAGAGGCAAAAACCTCCTGCTCACCCAGCTGGAGTAAGAGGTAAGTGAGGGGGAGAGAGGAGGAGGGGCGGGTGCCCCCCTCTCGCCCTCGCCCAGCTAGGGGCGAGAGGGGAGGGGCGGGTGTCCCCCCTCTCGCCCTCGCCCAGCTCATATGTATGTCTCACCCTTTATTTATACTAAGCATGAAGGAACATAATGTGGTGGTACAAGGTGTGGGACTAATATGTCTAAGGCTCTGTTTGGGGCGGTGGGGGCGACTGGAGAAGCAGTGGTGGAAAGCAGTGAGGGAATAATCAGCTGTTTTGCAGAGTGGTGGTAGAATCTGTGAAACTGTTTGGAAGAACAACGTTTTCAGTGATGTTTCAACATGACCAAAAAATTTTAAAAACTCAATCAAAAAATTCATTTTGAAATATAACTTATATTTAAAAAAAATTATATTATATATAACTTATATTAATATAATTTTTTTAATATTATATTATATATTATAATATAATATATTATAAAGTAATATAATTATAACTTAATATAATTATATATATTATACGTAAACCCTAAACTAATATAATTATAACTAACTATTATATTATATAACTATAATATATTATAAAAGTAATATAATATATTATAAAAACTATTTTTATATAAAAAGGACAGCAGCGCTGCAGCCAAAGGCTGCAGCGCTGCTGCTATTTCCGAGTCGCGGAAAATTTCGTGACTCGGAAATAGCGGGCCACCGCTAATTTTAGCGGTGGCTGATGCCACCACTACCTCACTAAAATATTGTTTGGCGGGAATTTTTGTAAATCAGCAGTCCCCCACTCCTAAAACGCCGTGCCAAACAAAGCCTAATAACACTCCCCCTCAAGTTGGATCATGGGAACTTCCCAGACCCAACTTGTTATATATATAGTTCATTCGAGTCCCCGTAATCTCTTTCGTAAGAATGTCTGCAACTTGATCTCCGGTCTTCACATGCTTTAGCGAAACAAGACCTTCTTCATACTTTTCTCTAACAAAGTGGCAGTCGACCTCTATGTGTTTTGTGCGTTCATGAAACACGGGATTCGCGGCTATCTTGATTGCAGCTTGATTGTCACGCCATAGAGGAGTGGGATCTTAAACGGGATACCCAATTTCACTGAGAATCTGCCTCACCCACATGATCTCAGCAACAGTGTGGGACATAGTCCGATATTCTGCCTCAGCACTAGATCTGGCAATTGTGGTTTGTTTCTTGCTCTTCCAGGAGATAAGATTGCCGCCCATAAAGACAGTGAATCCCGTGGTTGATTTTCGGGTGGCCTAGCATCCTGTCCAGTCAGAGTCATTGTATGCCTCTAGATCGGAATGACCTTGACTCTTGTATGATATTCCCAAACCAGGATCCTTCTTCACGTATCTGATAATCCGGAGAACGGACTCCCACTGAGACCTAATTGGAGCCGCCATAAACTGACTGACCTTACCAACCGCACAAGCAATGTCCGGACGAGTCATGGTGAGGTAGTTTAATTTTCCAACAATTCTACGGTACTTCTCTGGTGATTCAAAAGGTTTGCTTTCGGCATGAAGACTCTTTTCCCCTGGTTCCAGCGGAGAATCCATATGGCCACAGTTAGCCATCCCAAGGTCAGATAGAAGATCAAGAGCATATTTTCGTTGGCAAATAAAGAGAGAGTGATCATCATGAATCACCTCAATCCCAAGGAAATACCGCAATGGGCCCAGATCTTTTGTTTGGAAATTAGAGTGTAAGAATGCTTTGAGATTTGATATTCCTTCGGAGTTGCTGCATGTGATAACAATATCATCAACATATACCAGTAGCAGAATAGTACCAGCCGAGGAGTTCTGATAAAAGAGAAACGAGTCTTTAGTACTCTTGGTAAGCCCGAACTGAGTAACAACAGCTCGGAACCGAGCAAACCAAGCCCGAGGGGATTGTTTCAATTCATATAAGGACGCTAGGAGACGGCACACCTTGTTACGCTCCCCCTCAGCAATGAACCCAGGAGGTTGTTCCATATAAACTTCCTCATCCAGGAGCCCATGGAGAAAAGCATTCTTAATATCCAACTGGTGTAAGTTCCACTGGCGGAAGGCAGCAAGTGAAAGGAGTATTCGAAGAGAGGACATCTTCGCAACTGGAGCGAATGTTTCATCATAATCCACGTCATAAGTCTGAGCATAACCTTTGGCAACCAGGGGGCTTTTAGGCGGTCCAGAGAACCATCAGCATTCACTTTGACAGAATATATCCATTTGCATCCAATTGCCTTCTTGCCGGGAGGTAAGGGAACCAGGTCCCATGTATTGTTCTGTTGGAGAGCAGTCAATTCGTCATGCATGGCTGCCGCCCAGCCAGGATGAGCTTTGGCCTCCGCCACGGTCGATGGTAGATGATATCGATCAAGAGTCGAGTTCAGCGCTCTATGAGAAGCAGACAAGCCCTGGTAAGAGTGAACATAGAGCGGTTTCTCCCGACAAGTCCGGACGCCTTTCCGGACTGCAATAGGAACCTCTGGGCTAGATGGCGGAATAGTAGTAGGTTCTGCCGGAGGAACAGTCGTCGCATTATCGGTAACAGAGGTAGGCTGAGGTGGTGGCACCACTGTATTATCAGAAGAGCGGCTGGAGTAAACTTGCCCCCACAGGGGGGACAACAGATCAGTCGGTGAAATGATAGCAGGTTCATGCCTAGGAACCAATAGAGCATCAAGAGAGGGATCAGGATGAGAGGATCCAGGAGAGAGATAAGGGTCGGACTCCCGGAAGACGACATCAGAGGAAAGGATGTATCGGTGGAGATCAGGAGAGTAACACCGATATCCTTTAGTGGTCCGAGAGTAGCCGAGGAAGATACATTTCAAGGCACGAGGATCAAGTTTGGAGACAGAGGGACGAGCATCTCAAACATAGCAGACACACACAAATACCTTCAAAGGGAGGAGGGGACCGTGATGGTCAGGATAGAGAGTGTGGTAGGGTGTCTCCCCCTGAAGGATGTGAGTGGGAAGATGATTAATAAGGTGTGCAGAAGTAAGTACGACATCCCCCCAGAAGTGTTTGTAGTGGAGGATTGACCGGGTGACTTCAAGGAGATGCCTATTTTTGCGTTCGGCAACACCATTTTGTTAAGGGGTATCCGGGCAACTGGTTTGGTGGATTATGCCTTTGTCAGAAAGAAAGGTAGACATAGGCTGAGACAGGTATTCCCGGCCATTATCAGTACGAAGACGCTTAACACGGACAGAAAATTGAGTAAATATTTCATTCCATAAGGTTTGAAAAATGGAAGGTAGCTCAGAATGATTTTTCATTAAATAAACTCAAGTCATACGAGAAAAATCATCAATGAAAGTGACATAATACTTGTGCCCTAACAACGTAGGAACAGGACACGGTCCCCAAACATCTGAATGAAGTAAATCAAAAGGTGCAGAAGCACGAGCATCAAGACGAGGACTATAGCTAACTCTGTGGAGTTTAGCAAACAAACAAGACTCACAACTAAGAGGGAAACTTTCCCAAGCTCAGGATACAGACGACACATGACCTACATAGATGGATGAACATGACGATAATGAAGATCCAGGAATTTGGTGGAGGCCGCGGTACAAGCAAGATGGGAAACTTCATCCAGGACATAGACGCCACCACGCAGCTTCCCTCTACCAATAATACGGCTCGTCGTCTGTTCCTGAAAAATGCAACCAGAAGAGGTGAATATAGCAATACAATTCAAATCATTTGTAAGCTTACTAATAGACAATAGATTGTAAGCAGACTGAGGGACATGCGCCACTGAGGAGAGTGTCATGTTAAGTGTCACATTGCAGCTACCAAACCCAACAATAGGAACCGTGGAGCCATCAGCAACAGTAATTGAAGCTCCGCTATGAGGTTTGTATGAGTGTAAGATACCTGAGGACAGGGAGGATCCAGAAGGAGGCCCGAGGGACACGTGCACCCCCATTATTTTTCAAAATTGTTAGTGGATTTGGATTCCTCTCGTCGAGACAATGAATTTTGACTACTTATATGTAAAAAACGGTGGCAGATGAGGAAGAAACGGCTCCGATAAGATGGAAGCGTTCTCACGTCACGTAACTAGTTTGTTTTGGGACAAATATTGGCTATTCGCGGACCAAAGTTGGCTATTCGCAGACCAAAGTTGGCTATTCGCAGACCAAATTTGGCTATTCGCAGACTAAGTTCAGATATGTGCACCCCCAAAATTAATTTTCAACATGTCTCACGACCCTCCTACTCACCCCGCTAGCATTTGTGTTTTGAAATTTTTTGTGCACCCCCATTTATAATTTTATGGATCCGCCACTGCCTGAGGAACTAGTCAGGTGATCAGAAGCACCAGAATCAGTCAGCCACTGGACCTGCCTCTGTGAGGTACAAACAGGCTGAATGGTTTGAGCCACAGTCGCACTATGAGTTGGTGAGGCAACCTGGAGAGCCTGCAGGCGCCGATACTCATCCTCGGATACTTCAACAATTCTCGATCCCGAAGGTACAGAAGTAGAGTCAGCCAGGTGTGCCGACCGAGGTGGAGGAGGTTTGGAGGCCCAGTTCGGCTTTCCATGAATCAGCCAACATGTATCCTTTGTATGTCCCCGACGCCCGCAATGGGCACAATGCCTTGTGTCAGTGTTACGACCACGGCCAGAGCGCCCCCCCCCCCCCCCCCCCCCCCCCCCCCCCCCCCGACTAGTTCCTCTTCCTCCTCCTCGTGAAGCAAGAGCCATCGACTCGCTGGAGGATGTATGTAGAGCAGATGACGAAGTACCGATGGAGCCAGCCTTAGTAAGCCGATGGTACACACTAGCAGTCTGAAGGGTAATAGGACTCGCTAGCATTTCAGTCTTCGTTGTGGAGAAGTGTGGATCCAATCCATTCGAGAGCCAAAGGAGCCAGGTGTTCACGTTGAGCCTGATGGCCTTCCCTAGTAGAGGGAATCTCCCAAAGGTCTAAAATCTCATCAGCCAGAACCTTCCATTCGGCAAAGTACTCGGTAACAGGACGCGCTCCCTGTCTCAGGTCAGCTATCTTGGGGAAGAGTTCACCAAGTCGAGAGAGGTTGTTCGCCTGAGAGAACATCGTGTCCCATAGTTCTTTGGTGCTGTCGCAGTTCTTGCACATTTGCTGGACAGATGGATCCATGGAACTCAGGAGAAGAGCAAAGATACGACAATCATCACTATATCAGTCATCATATTCGGTACTCCCCACTTCATGAGTTGGGAGACGAGTAAGGTGGTGAGTACGTCGGATGCCTGCAAGAGACATAGTAACCCCCTTCTTCCATAATTTAAAATTGGAGGAGGTAAGGATAGTAGTTGCAATTCTCACGTTGGGAGGAAAGGTATTGGTAGAGTCCCCTGCGGGAGCAACGATCGGAGTAGTGTGTTACGGGCCTCCCTATCAGGTCACCCGCAACAGGGCCGCGGCCCATACACCCTAACCCATCTCCGACATTGTTCCCATGCACAGCGGGTTATTGGAGCGGTGGCAAGCCACCGTCAGGGTTTGAACCCCTGACCTCTTACTCCCTTGACAAAGTCCTCTCCAAGCAGGACTCATCACCAACTGAGCCGCGGCCCGTAACATAGTGCTTGTCGGAGTAGTGGTAGTAACAGAGGAGCCCATGGCAACGATTAGCAAAACAGGAGGCAGCCGGCAGCACTGCACCGTACGGGATCAAGATCCGTCGGAGCAGGCATCCCTATTTGTCGGAGCAGCACAACGGGTATCGCCGGAGCAGCATTAGGCGGCGTCGAGGCAGACGGCAGGCGGCATCACGACGAGCCCCGCCTTCGTCGATGTCACGAGAGGCGCGCAGAAGCACGCAGGAGGGAGGAATGTCGCAGGCGAGGCTTTGTCGGCGGGGACAGAGCGGGCGAGAAGAGCGGCGAATGGAAAAAAACCCTAACTTGGCTCTGATACCATGTTACGGGATTGGGAGAAAAAACTGAGTACCTCATATGTAGGTCTCACCCTTTATTTATACTAAGCATGAAGGAACATAATGTGGTGGTACAAGGTGTGTGACTAATATGTCTAATAACACACCACAATCATCTTTTCAACAAATAAGTAATACTGAGCATTAGATGATTGTGGTGGCTCGGCAGGGGGCTAGATGGAGAGGGCTTAATTGAGTGGAAGACAGTTAAATCCGGAAGAGGCGCTGAGTTAGGAACAGTGTGCTGGAAGGTTTCTGTTACGTTGATCGATACAAAGGGGCGGCGCCGGCCATGGACCAGCGAGGGAGGAAGACGACGGGCTTGACAACAGGAATAAGTACAGGAAAAAAAGAAATACTTTCATTAATCATGTGTAATTACATATCCCTAACAACGTTTATTATATAGAGTTCGTAATCAATGTGACCGTTGGAGTACAGGTCACATTAAATGCACATGGTACAAGTAACCGGCTGCAATAAGTAAACCCGGAATATTTCCAATGTAGTGGTCCCACGCTACATCTCCTGCCCGTCCTGACCTTTCTGCCTGGGGGGCCTTCGCGGTCAGCTGCTCGGTGTAAAGGGCCCGTGAGCCCTAAATGATGTGTTCTGAGCCGGTCGATGGGCGTCTGCGAATGGAGCGGCGGCCTCGCAGTGGTGTCGGAAGATGAAGCTGCCGGAGCGAACGCAGGAGGTTGTTTGTTACGGGCCTCCCTATCAGGTCACCCTAACCTATCTCCGACACTGTTCTCATGCACAGCGGGTTATTGGAGCGGTGGCAAGCCACCGTCAGGGTTTGAACCCCTGACCTCTTACTCCCTTGACAAAGTCCTCTCCAAGCAGGACTCATCACCAACTGATCCGCGGCTCAGTTGGTGATGAGTCCTGCTTGGAGAGGACTTTGTCAAGGGAGTAAGAGGTCAGGGGTTCAAACCCTGACGGTGGCTTGCCACCGCTCCAATAACCCGCTGTGCATGAGAACAGTGTCGGAGATGGGTTAGGGTGTATGGGCCGCGGCCCTGTTGCGGGTCCTGATGAGGGAGGCCCGTAACATTGTTTTGAAGTCGAAGCGAGTGTCTGGGCTTCGGGGAGACGGATCCTTCGAGGTAAGCCATCGTGCTCCTTTCTTCTGCTGAACGTCTCGTCATGTTCTCTCGTATCGCTTGATGATGTTGAGGTGTTTGTGTGCATGTTTTACTGTCATTCATAGAAGCGCAGTTATTGTATTTGTTTGTATTATTTTGAATGATGACAGTGGGATTAAGTTTGCGAGTGTCCCTGTAAGGTCCGAGCGACGTATTTCCTTGATCTTTCTTTTGATGTTTATATGAGATTCTGATTCTGGATTAGGCTTTTCTGTGTTTCTCTGTTCGTTCTGGGTTCTCGATCGTGGTTAATCCCTGTGATCAACAACGGGTTAGTGTTAACATAATTAGGAATGTCTCTGTGGATGACTGAGTTTGGGGTTGATGGTTCATCCC